>OX387244.1:222674416-223326291 GCA_947561735.1 Cenchrus americanus
TGAGGTAGAGGGAAGCTTCTTGATAGCCACGGTTGCAATTTTCTTCCCTTCCTCTTCACTAGAGCTCTCATCTCTGGAATTCCATTCATGACCAATATGAGCCTCTCCACTATAGTTTCTTCTCTTGTGATGTGGCTTTTGATCTTTCTTGTAGTTCCCCTTACCCTTGTCATTCCTATTTTCTCTTTTCTCATTAGGGCAATCCGCAATGAAGTGCTCGGTGCTTCCACAATTGTAGCAAGTTCTCTTTTTCTTGTTGGGAAACTTCCTCTTGGCAAACTTGTACACTTGTTTATTAAATCCTCTTTTGTATGTCTTCATGAACAAGGCCATGTCTCCAATCTCAACATGAGAACCTTCATCTTCATCTTCACTTGAGTCACTTGTAGAGCTCTCTACTTCCACTTTCTTGGATTTTGACTTGGAGGGCTTGGGTGGAGTAGAGTGCTTGGATCAAGTAGTGGGCTTGCTTGACTTGTTGGAGTGGAGAGCAACCTCTTTGACCTTCAAATTGTTCAACTTAGCTTCTAGTTCACCGATTTTCTTTCTATGTTGTATTTCTTTGTCCATAAGCTCGTGAGTAAGAATTCTCCCACGAACATCATTTGGAGAGAACTCCTCAAATCTCTTCTTTTCTCTAATCAATGTGACTAGAGTAGGATTCCTTGGAGCAAAGGCCTCCAACATCACCTTCACAACATAGTGATCATCCAACTCATCACCACCTAAACCTCGTATCTTTCCAACTATGACCATTAATCTATCAAACATATCTTGTGGCCCTTCTCCATCAAAGATAGTGAACCTATTAAGCTCGACCATCAAAATGTTGATCTTGGACTTCTTCACTTTGTCAACACCCTCATGAGCAATGAGGAGGGTGTCCCAAATTTCTTTGGCAATCTCTAGCCCATTAACTTGATTGTACTCTTGAGCACTCAAAGCACTAAGAAGTATGCTTGTAGCTTGAGCATTTCTTTTGATGTTGCGGTGATCACGTGGAGTAAGGTTTCCAAAGTCTTCGGGACCATCAAAACCTACACACACAATGTTCCACAACTCCAAACTCAAACCGGTTAGATAAGCTTTCATCATATGCTTCCATTTAGCAAAGTTAGTCCCATCAAATTGGGGTAACTTGCCAACGGGTATAGTGATATCATCCTTAGATTTTGTTTCCAAAGAATCATAGTTAAAGGATACGCTTCTATAGTCATCCTTGTACTTAGCCTTGGGCTTTGGCTTGGGCATGAGTGTTCTCTTGGGAATTCTTGTGCCATAGTACTCATCATCCCCATCTCCATTCTCACTAGATGAAGATGATGATGAGGATGATGAAGACGGTGATGGAGATGGTGAAGGTGTTCTCTTTCTTCTTTTCTTTTCTTCTTTCTTTCTTTTCTTCTTCTTTTCTTGCTTGCTGTCCTCTTTCTTCTTTTTTTCTTCTTTCTCTTTCTTCTTGTCCTCTTTCTTGCTTTTCTTGCCATTGTCCTTGGAGCTCTCTTTGACAGCCTTCTTGAGCTTGTCAAACTTCTCTTGGGCTGAGGTGTTCCCTATCTCCAAGGCATCACCTTCAACATCACTTGGCAAGTCCTCAAATTCCTCCTCCTCTTGCTTGTCATCTCCACTTGCCATATCCTCACACAGTTAGGTGTTCGCAACGATAACCCACTCTGATACCAATTGAAAGGATCGAGGCAATATGGCCTAGAGGGGGAGGGGTGAATAGGCCTGCACACAAAATTTAAACTTTTTCTGCAAAAACACTATCAGACTTCGGAACCTCCGAGATTATTCTCGGAACCTCTGAACGAAGCAGCCTCCAAGAATAAACTTAGAACTTCCAGGAACTGTTAGAACATAGAAAATATGAATTGAGCTGCGAATTACTTGATGGAAAACATATCTCAATTTCTAGGAGGTACTTAGGACCTAGCAAGAAGATTTCTAAGCAAAGAACAAGCTAGGGAGGTACCACAACATAGATCAGAGACAAACCCTAATAGATCTAGTCAAGAACAAGCATGAACAAGAGCAATGCAAGAATATAAACGAGAGCACGCATGATACAAAGATTTATCCCGTGGTTTAGCTCGCCACAAAGGCTTGCTTACGTCCACGTTGTTGAGGAAGCCACAAAGGCTAAGGACCACAAAGGTCAACTCCTCTCTCACACCTATCACTTTGGGTAATAGGTGGAGGCTTTCCACTAGATCCACAAAGGGTAATACAAACACCTTGGAGCTTCCACAAATCGGGTTGGAGAGCTTCCAAGAACCTCTATCCGTCTAGGAGCAAGGCTCCAAGAGTAATAGATCCACCAAGCTTGCTAGGACTTTTCCAAGTGCTCAAGGTCAAGGGAAAGAGGGATTTGCTCACAAACTCACTTCAAATTCCACTCTCAATCAATGCTAGGCAAGGATTTGGAAGAGAGTAGGTTGGGAGTGAATTCTAGGTGAGAGAAACACCCTAGAATGGTTTACTGTTCGGGCAGTGGAAGAAAATAACCGTTGGGGGACCAGGGGGTATAAATACCCCCAGATCCAAAACAGTAATGGTTATATTTCAGAGTTCGGAACCTCCGAGAAAAATCTCAGAACTTCCGACCTCTGAAATCTCTGCTGCCCGTACGGTCGGAACCTCTGAGAAAAAACTCGGAACCTCCAAACAAGGAAACAGTAGGGGCAAAAACAGCAGCAGATCTCTTTCCTTTGGGTATGGGTTAGGGTTTAAGAAAGATAGACTATGAGCACTTGAATCCACCCTAACTCACCATTAGTATCCCTCTTGATAGTACGGATTGTCCTATACTCAAATTCAAAAGATAAAATAAATAAACTTCTCCAAAGAGCATAGGTATCCTTCTTCATGTAATTGAGGGGTCTCCATTCTTTCTTTTGCACCTGTAAAACAACCTTATGCTGCACAATAATCTCAAAGGCTCATTAGCTCTTTAATTGTGTGGTCAACATCACCAAAACCCTCATAGGGCTTGATTGCACTTACACTTTCAACATAGCCTTTGACTTGAGCACGTCCATACTTGAGCTAGTGACTTAGAATCTTTCCATCTAGCATAGAAATGCACACTTAGATCCATAAGTCACTCCATATTGCCAATCTTAACAAGTTGATGACTTGCAATGCTTCCCTCGGTTATGGTTTGAATATGATACTTGAAGACCCCACAGATGCTAGAACTTCACCTTAGCAAAACACTAATGGTGGCTTAGCTACTGCCCCAAAGATTGCTTAGTCCCTCACCCTAGACATCTCGGTTGATCTCTTCATCACTTATCCAATCCACTTTGAGTTCCACTTTGCTTCATACAATTAACCTTCATTTGAAAACCCCACTTCAAATGCTTGATCTTGATTGATAACGGGTGTGCAAGTTTCCAAATTAGAACCATAGTGTGTACACTCATTATTATGTTCTCTTCCAACAAACACATGAAGTTTTGCACCATATACTTGTCTTTGTCAATGTGAGCCATAATATTCATCCACAATTAAATACTTCAATAGTTGTTCATGAATGTATAAATAAAACCTGCTCACAATCTTAGACAAATTCATTAGTCATTTAATCGCGTTATCATTCAATTCACCAAAATCCACTTAGGGGCCTAGATGCACTTTCAGTTGCAGGGTCGTCACATGCGGCTGGACAGGCGCAGGGTCGTCACAGGCACATACAGAGGCAGGGTCGTCGCAGGTGCCTATGGCGACACCGCCTACGAACAATGATGGACATCGGATCATCAAACCACGTGAGCCCCTCACGTACGACCAGGACCACATGAGGGCTGGTGCTCGAGCACTTAGTGGAAGCAGGTCAGACAGGTTTAGATTTTTGTGATTTTTTTTGACAATAGTACTCGATCGTTATCTTGTACAAACTTTTCACTCGTTTTTTAATCGGTTTGTTATATGCAACAAATTATTTTAATTATTATTTTTATATGGTTACTCTAATTTAATTTTATATGAACTTTTAAAAAAAGTTGCAGCCGCCGTACCAGATGACGTTTGGTTGTAAACGTCGTACCATACGGCGTTTGCATTGGCGACGGGTAACACCACAGTACGGGTCCTACCGCCGTATCGAACCCAACCATATGGTACGGGGTTTACGACCCTGCCTCCATGTGGTACTGTGGTAAATTTATATATTTGGTAAATTTGTTCGGTAAAATTTATTTTTGAAAACCGAAGAAAATATATAAAAAATTTCTCCAGCCAAAAAGTGCATTTCCTTTCCCATCGGTCAAGAGCCCAAGACCGCAAGAACATACCGGGAATAATTAGTGAGAACCTGAGGGCTTGTTTGGGAAATGGAGGATTTAAGTGGATGGAAGAGGATTGAAGGGGATTTTGAGAAATTTTGACTTATAATGGAAATTTCTCCACCCCAATGCCCTTCATTCCCCTTCATTCCACTAATTCCCAAACAAGCCCTGAGAGGGAACGATATTCCAACCCACGGTTTCTTAATCACCACGCCCATTCCTATTGTTTCCAAATACTCCCTACGGTTCCTGTTAGAAGTCGTTTTAGACAAGATTTGAATCAAACATTAGGAATATAAATCATGAATAACTTCTAAGTCGTTGAGTTTGAAAATGCAAAAATCATAAATAGATTTGTCTTGAAAATTACTTTCATTAGAATATACATATATAACTTTCCAATAAAGATTTTTATAGAAAAGAGAAGTTAAAGTTGTGCTTTGGTGACTGTGTCGCTGTCGTATATGACTTCTAATATGGAACCTAGGCCACTAGAGTAAAAATATCATGGTTTTTAATAAAAATTAATACAACACGCAGTGTTAAGTGTACAAATGTATTCGAGGCATAAATGATTAGGTCCAAATAAGCCATGTAATGATCATATGATTTGATGAAGACATATATACAACAACAACAACTTAGTCTTTTGTCCCAAGCAATTGGGGTAGCCTAGAGATGCAACCCACAAGAAACAAGAAAAGGAGAAACACAAAGCACAAGAACACAAAAATACAAAAGAAAAAGGGAAGATCATGTCTCAGGCACATAGATTGCAAGTCTCCAAGCACTTTTATCCATAACTAACTCCTTGGGGATGTCCCACTCCTTACGGTCTCTCTTGACCGCCTCCTCCCAAGTTAGTTTAGGTCGACCTCTACCCCTCCTTACACTGCCGACCCGGTCTAGCACCCCACTACGCACCGGTGCCTCGGGAGGCCTCCTCTAGACATGACCAAACCATCTCAACCGGTGTTAGACCAATTTTTTCTCAATTGCTGCCACTCCAACTCTATCCCGAATGTCTTCATTTCAGACTCTATCTCTTCTTGTATGAAGATATATATACTAAAAAAATAATTCTTATATTAAAACCGATTGCAGTAAAACTGTACGACTTCTTGTGCTGTATTATATAAATTATATAATACATCACAAGAAGTCGTACAATTTTACTGCAATTGGTTTTAATATAAGAATTAACAAACAAAATAATACATCACAACAAGTCGTACAATTTTACTGTATTTGGTTTTAATATAAGAATTAACAAAAATATATACCAATATCCATTTAATTTTTGAAGTCTCATCTAAATTTGTGAACATATGTCACTCTTTTCCTTTTCTATTCTTTTTATCACGTGATTCTTTATGAACTACCGTTCATTAACATGTGAACAAAACGAGCTATAGCTCGGTTGGTAGTTATTGCAGACGGCCACACCACCGGCCTGGGTTCGTATCCCATCAATTTTTTTCGAATTACACAATACATCGGAGACACTTCACAACGCTCGCACACTCATCTCTATGAATACAAGCACGCAAACACTACCTCTAGGAGTATCGGCACCTCACTGTCGACGGGAACGTCGCTCTACCACTAAAAGCACAAACGTCTTTAAATCCTAAAAAATTCGCTCCCACGGGGAGTCAAACCCAGGACCTGAGGTGCTACCGGGACTCTTGTAACCACTAAGCTATAGGGTTCGGATCCCATCAAATGAAAGTTTATCTCATCAGGGTTTATCTTAAAAAAAACCCTCGCCGGTCTTACCCACTGACTTAGTTTTTTTTAACATATTAGGTGCAAACCACATACCTATGCAAATTTGAAACTTCCGATCAAGATCACAAAATGCTCATTCAAACACAATCTAAACTGCCAAACACAATCCATTGATTCAAGCAAGCAGAGATGCAATCACGTGGTACACGGCGCGGGTGACGAGACCACTAATTTCCGCTCATCACCACAGCCACCAGCCCTTCCTTAATAAATTAATTATTTGCCATCAGAGCACGACTAATTAAAGCGTCCCCGCAATGCATACGCCTGCTTAAGTTAAAAACGCCCCGAGCCCCATCTTCGGCGGATGGCGAAGGCGCACCACGCCTTGCGAGTAGCAAAAACGTAAAAGGCCAAGTCCGTAACTACCGCAACCAGAGCACAGCAGCAGAGCAGCGACCTTTTGCCGCTCGCGAGCGAGCTGCTTCAAAACAGAGCCCTGCTCCGGCGACGATGCGCACCCGCTGGCCCGCTGCTGTTAACCGTGGCCGGCCGCCGGTGCCGCCTAGAACTGGCCTCCGGAGAAGGTCTGGCCGTAGCTCCAGCCGCTCGGCGCGGCGTTGGTGGACGTGACGGAGCGGCCGTCGCTGGCGGTGACCAGGAACGACAGCGCCTGGCGGTCAAGCAGGGCGTTGCTCTGCCAGTTGGCGCCCCAGTTGTGGCTCATGGACTGCCACCCCGTCTGCGACCCCTTCAACGACACCGCCATCACGTCGCCGGCGCCGCCGACGTTAGTGATCAGCACCAGCACGAAGTAGGAGTGGCCGGAGATGGTGAACCGGATGCCGCCCTGCCTCCCGCACGCCACCCTGCGCACACAGATGTTCAGCACCAGTCAGTCAGTGTCTCACAAGAAATGACCGGCTACTGCTGTTCGATTAAATCGAGAAATGGTTAGACATTGCAAACCTCCTGTACTGGACGGGCACGACGCCGGCCCTAGCCTGGGCGATCTTGGTGAAGACAGGCTCGGCAAGGTCGAAGTGCGACTGCGGGGGGTTGCACCACCCACCGTTGTTGTTGGGGAGCGCATAGTTGGGAGGGCAGAAATTGGTGGCCGTCACCACAGCGGAGCCAGACAGACAGCTGCCGCTGCCAGAGCACCGGATCTCAAAGCACGCACCGCAGCTCCGGCCATTGTTGAACAGCGCGGTGCTCAGCGCCGCCGTGTTCGTCCCGTACCCCGTGCTGTACAAGTTTCCGTAGCCGCACGCTCCTCCTGCGCCATCATCACAAAGATGAACATCAGTATTCAGTAACGTAAAGAGAGGGGCTGAAACAGGATTTCATCAGTATCTATCTGTGGGCAATGTGTGGGAGCTCAGTGCTCACCCATAGTGCCCGAAGCGTCCATGCCGCCGTAGAACGTGGCGCGGCCGCTGTTCCAGCTGTCGGCGCCGGCGAGCTTGAGCACGGCGGCCAGGGCAAGAATCAGCAAGCCTAGGGACTCCATTATAGTATGTCCTTCTAAAAAGCATCAACAAGCGGGTTAGCAGAGGCAACCAACAAGGAAGATAGAGAGATCTAGCTAGGGAATTGCACTCACGTACTTGCAGCGCTAGATGAGCACCACTAGGCTTGCTGTTGATGATGGCTCAACTTGCTGCGGTGGGAGTGCACAGGATGGTAGGAGGAAGCTGGGGTGGACATATATAGGCGCTTACTGCATCGGAAGCAGTGGGAAGGCAAGTGCGACGTGCAAGGAGGAATCTCTCTTTTCTTATGCAAATATTGTTAGAGATATATATTGTTGCATGTTCTATAATCTGAGAATTCTGAACTCAGACCAGTGGTAAGGCCCACCTGTCACAGATACTTCTGATTTCCGAACATAAAAAAGATTCGGCTGGGCAATGTTTGGGCGGGAAAAGTAAACTGGTAACATGGGCAAATTGCCTGAGTTGGGAACCTGGGGAGCACCTGTGCTGCATCCCTAACAAACTGTAAGGAGACATTGACTTCACATCTATCAAGGCGAGGAGATCAGATGGTTAATGGGCAATCAGGTCGAACCTAACTGGATTAGAAAAGAGTCCTTTTACTTTGGCCATGGGCACGAATTCCAACTTGGCTTTGACTTTGAACTCGCTTGAACTTGAAGCCAGTGTTTCATGTGGTAGGTTTGATGGTCACGAGGCCACTAGCCATTTCATTTGATAAGCAGATGATAATATGTCGGCTGCCATTAAAAAGGGTATGTCTGCAAGGTAAATTGGCCATAGTAGATTCGCATTAAATGGTGGAAATAGAGAAGTTATTAAGCTCTTGGTTACATTTTGCCTTGTACTATTGTACATTTAGAGTCTAGGGAGCTATATATAGTATAGTTCTGGCATTCAATAGGTTGATTAATCAGAGGCCGACAGTTACAGAGATCACAAACAATATGCACACTCTGATATAATGAGGGAAAAAATAGACAACAAATGATTATGGTATAACAAGCTGAAAAATTACCACAGAAGAACATTGAAGTACCAACTATAGGATGAAACGACAGAGTAAACACTCCTTGATGAAGCAGACTTGTTTTTTTCCCCTCATCCATTTGATTTAATCTACTATCACCAAAACAGAAATGGTGTATCTTCCTGCAGTGAACTACTACTAGTAGTTGCTGGAAGCAAGGATCCCACACAACTGAATGTGTTCCTTTGTCAGCAATTTGTCCCAGAACCTCAAAAGGGCAAAACTAGTTAAACAATCAAAAGTACACCTAAAACAATAACCAGAAAGTACATGGGACTCATGGAAGGAGCTTGTTATTCTAGGGTGCTGAATCAGTGTTCAAGATTCAAGAAGGCACTTGTTTAGTGGTTCCAAAAAAGAACACTTGTTTAGCGATACTGCACGGCCTGCGAGATGCGGATCAGATGCTCCAGCACATGGCTATGGGTTGCTCCTCATTTGACTCTTGATTAAATTAAAGGCCTCAATATGGAAATTTTCGACTATAACTTTTGTTTGATAAATTCTCATTAAACCGATCAGGCAATCACATGGGAACTGCTGTCTAGACTTCTAGAACCAGAATGGGTTGTGTAACCTGAAAATGTTTTTTCTAATGGACCATTATGTATAATTTGGACATGAAATTTGCATGATTACATTTGAATAAAAGTTTGTAGTATATCTGTAACCATGTCCATTGTACAAGTACAATACCCCTGTTACTAACAGGTAACAATGACTACAACTCACCTACTGATCTCAGTTTAGCACTGCTGGATTTTGAAAACTGAAGCTGATGATACACAAGTCACATGATTATTGAGCTCTTACAGATTTGACTCCTCTTATAGTAATCAATAAGAGCAGATCACATGATCAGCAAGATCACATTGGCAAAACCATGTGCCAGGCCCGCAAATACTGAAGGTAGCTGAAAAATACTAGCAATTTATCTGTTACCATGTTTAAGTGTTTATGAATGTCAAGTACCTCATCACTTTTTTTGAGTGGAAATATCTCATCTATTTCAACGAGCCATGTAAAATAATATCTGAAATTGGTGAGCTACTCAAGCACTTATGTCATTTTTTTACATGTATTTTGTCATCAGGAGTACATGATAGTGACCATCCAAATATAATAAACTATATCTTCAATTTAATCAAAATATTGGACTTCTTATATCATACAATCAAGCTAAATGAATCATATAGTCAGCTGAATTAAGTAATGAGCAATTCTTACTTCGATAGATGATGAGGAATTCAGAAAAAGTTCATCTAACCTTAGATTGGAAGTTGAACCAGAAGCACTGCATGCGCAATTAACATATAAGCCTTAGAAGGCCCAGCTCACAAGCCTCAGCAATGGTGATGAATATTTAAATATGTCTTAGATCCGTTTATATCAGGCTGAAACATTTATATTGCCATCAGAGTTGCACAAATTTCAAGCAGTCACATCAAAATGACGTGCACCAGCTTCAATTCCAGATGCCTCGCTAGCTGAAGGACACCCACATTAAACGAAGTCTCAATGATGGCCGGCTCTTGACAAAACCATACTATCATTTCCTGCAACAGTTGCAAATGATGTCCGCTGAACACTGAGCCTTCACTAAGCTCCATGAGTTTCTTTTAAAATTCCACCAATGTTGATTTTGTACTGAAATTTCAGGTTGTATCAGTACTATACTCGTGTCCAAATTCATAAGCTAGGTTCCAGTAGCTTGCTGTTATTTGAGGAACAAGTGAAGGAACTCATGGATTATCAGTATGCCTGCAAACTTCGTTCAAAGAGGCAGAAAATTCTGTAACTAGAAATGACACTTCTTATTGTCACCGGTTTCGATATATTGGACATTATGTCTGTATTATTCTACTAGCACCACGTGCTATCTACTACCGGCTTCAGGATATTTCCAGTTTAGTTGAAGGGTTTCTTAAAGGCTCAAGCCTGCAACCATAACTGCATTAACATGCGAGTGTAAAAACTATATCTCCAAATAATGCCAATGTCAACAATCATTAATTCATAATACTGTTGAAATTATATCTGACAGTAAAATCAAATAGAATGGGAGAAATTGATGCACATATTAAGAATCATGCTGCTAATATAACAGGTCCTGCCTGTTGCTAATTAGATATTTCTTTATTTTTATTTTAGCAGAAATACTGAAAAAAATACTGATATTTTACTAATCTCTTAGCTAGGTGAAACCATGCAAACAATGAAACACCAGATAATGTTATCTTAGGCAATGATTTTGGAATTGTTTTCTCATTTTGCTAGAATATGGACAAATCATATTGCACGGTTTGTTCAAAAGCCGCTTTAATAGATGTGTACAAGAGGAAGCAGTTGGTGGCAACAAATTAAGTTACTAACCAAATTAAGCATCATCCACCATATGCATGAGTGTGACAGTTTGGGATGTACAATATTTATTACCGATCACCTAAGATGCGCGGATACTTGTGAAAGCACTCGTATCAGATACTAGATACTCATCAGATACTGCCAGGACATTGATAATCACTCAATACTTGTCGGACAAGTATCAAACATTTTTAAATATTTTTTTTAAAATAAAATCATTCCAATAATTTGTTGACACCTTCCTGATTCTATCCAGACACTAAAAGTAAGCATTATGTGTATCTGTTGATTCTTATTCTTTTGTATTCATGTGTACTAATTTGGTGATTCATTCTCTTGTAGTCTGCCTCCATGTTCACACTGACAGTAAGAATCACTAGTGAGGACGAATAATAGAAGACATGATGAAATACAAAATAACAAGGAATCAGGTACTCTAATAACATTTTAAATGATTCTTTTTGAATTTTGAATTTATTTCTATTTCTATTAAATATAACCATAATATATATATTCACGTATCCCCGTATCTGTGTTTTTGAACAAATGGTGTGTCAGAGTATTGCCGTATCGCGTATCCGTATACAAGTATCTGTGCAACGGCGATCACTAGCCTAAACTACAGTCCATGAGCCAAAAGTCCCTTTAATTTGTATTTGTTGTAATCCAAATTACTGAACCTTCTTCCAATGTTAAACTCTTTCTGCCTTTTTGAATAATTTGAGGTTTAGCCTGACCTAGCTAGTAAGTATAGTTTTTTTTTTGTTTAGTATGATGGCACCTATAGGCTAAGAAGCAATCGGCAAATCAAATTATGAAATAACGAGGCATCGTCATCTTCTCAAAGAAGTTAGCAGTGCTGGCACCTACAGATGTTCCTGAGCTTGATAAAATAATTTTAATTAGGCACTTATAAAGGTATATCTGTATATGTCAACATGCAGCACGATACTATTGCATTCTTTTTCACTGATTTCGAAATACAAAGTTGACCATGTGGGGAGAAAGCAATTTCAAAGAAGGCATGGAAATGGAAATGGGCACAAACCTGATGTGAATCAGGATTCCTCACTTTCCCTTGAGGAATTTGAAGCAGTCATCCCCGCAAAAACCAATTGTTCCGCTGCATGTTCCACCTATTTATCCAGAGGAGAATAACTTGTCACATGTGCACTGCCAACAGTGAATTTATTTAAGGTTTTCATTGCATTTCTTCTGAAAATACAGAGCGGCAAATCTTAATTCCTTCCATGTGCATCTCTTTTCCCAAAACATCAGATTTTTCTGCATCTTCCTAATCTTGCCAATCCAGGAACATTTGGATCAATGGCTTTGTTCTCTGTGGCTCTGTGCCAATCAGCAACCCATTTACAGTCAGTCTGACCTACCTTATAATAATAACCATGAATCAATGTGTCATACATAACAGCATCGAGAAAGAGTCCTTTTACTTAGATGCCACAATTGTACCTGAGAGCCTTCTCCATGTGCCCCATTTTGCAGAATTCACTAGTTAAACATTATGCACAAACCATCTACTAGCAAATCCGTTTCCATTTAGCGGAAAAGGCCAACTGCTTCCTCAAGCCATGCTATTTGCACAATCCGTATGTTATCTTAAAGTCCTTAGGTTTAACGCCTTGGTGTCGCATCTTCTCCTAGAAGCCCCATAATTCCACTTGACCTCTCTTGCAGAGACCGATGAGCGTGCTGTGAGTGGTGATATTGGGGGAACCCATTGCCACCATGAGGAGGGTTCTTGCACGGTGAAGTGGTCAGATGATACAAACTGTTTCACCAAAGCTGTACTTGTCAGGGTGTCATGACGAGCGCCCAAGTACCCAACTGCAACTGGAAGCATGTCACTCAAGGAAAATCACTCCCTGAGGTACCATCCCCACCTGGCGCAAGCCGGTTATAGAGCCTGAGTATGGCGCGACACCCTTTGATCCCCACTTTCACCACCCTCACGTACAGCGCCACCGGGCACACCCGGTGAGCTCTGAGCATATGCGAACGCTCAGGAATATCTCACCCCGCAGCATGCACACCAGGTCCGGCTCCCCGGCGGCACATGCCCCGTCATTGAGGATGGAATAGGCCCGCTCTTTGGGAGCAGGGCGTCGACGCGGCTACCGGCGTTGCAGAGTACGCCGTGGCGGGGGTCTTGCAGGAGACGACGCTGGAGACACGTCTAAGCACGGCCTCCGGCTTGGGGTTGCAGGCCGCCGGAAGCTTCGAGGTGGAGGACACGCGTCGGGATCGCAAGGCTAGCGTCGAGGCTACGCGGAGTGCGGTCGCCGGGCATCCTTCTGATGGTGTTATGAAGACAAATTCCCAAAGTGCCCTTGGTGGGCGTGTATCCTAGTTTAGGCTTTAGGGGTATTTTAGACTTTCGGCTTGCCTCCATATAACCCAAGGGGTGAGAGGATGTCAGCCATCTCTTGGAACCCTAGTTCATTTTGCTTTCCTATTTTCCATTCCTATTTTCTTAGGTTTTAGATAGGACTAGCTTGAGAGCTTCATGGTGAGATCTTGTTGAGAGGGTTGGATGATCGGGCGGTAAGCTAGACCTTGTATGAACCTTTGTGGCATGTATAGATGATTCCGCGTGGTTCCTCAAGGTTTGGATGTGTTGTTCCCGGTTGTTCTTGGTGGTGATTTTCGGTGCCCACTCTTGGTGTTTTTCTTGGGTTGTTTTCGGAACCTTGCTCTTGAGGATTTGTTGGGGGAAATTTGTGGGAACCCTTCGTGGTTCTTTGGGCTGTGATTCCCCTCCCAAATCCGTGAGTTAAGGGGCTCGATTTTGGGGTTTTCGGAGTTCTAGGGTTAGAGGTGTTCTTGAGGGTTGACTTTCGATTCCTCTTGATTAAGAGAGTTTTGGGGACCGAGCTTCTAGCCAAGGGTAGCCCACGAGGTACCCCAACTATCCCCAAAGTCTCGTTTTGATCCGTGGAAGGGATCGGGAGATCGATTGGTGAAAGTGTTGAGTTTTTCCCGCGGGCTGTGTTCTTCCCGACTGTCCAGGCAAAAACTGGCCTGATCGGTTTCCCAAACCGGTCTGACCGGTTTCGCCTTGTGGGCTGTCGAGAAGGGTTTTTGAGCAAGGAAGTCTCTGTTGCACCATGGCTTCTTTTGTTCAGATGTGTAAAGGCTCTTGAGGTGTTTTGAGCTTTTGGGGAGTTTCTGGACAAAGTCGGTCTGACTGGTTTGACAAACCGGTCTGACCGGCTTCCCCTGCCTGCATGAGGCTAAGTCCAACAGATGCGGTCCGACCAGTTTCAGAAACCGGCCTGACCAGTTTGGGCTGCCAGCAGTCGTGTCGTGTGTGTTTCCGCTGTGTGTGTGTGCTGTGGCTGTTGGTTGGGTGTTGCTCCTAGGTTCAGTAGCACTTCAGTGGCTACGTGAACTTGGCAAGAGAAGCTTGAGGAGGTGCACGAGTGAAATCGGGTTCATAGGCCGAATTCTTGAATAGAATTTTTATCGGCTCCCATTCACTCCCCCTTTCTCTAGTTCGCCGTTTCGGTCCTTCAAGTGGTATCAGAGCCGGTTCGGGTCTTTATTGACTCTAACCAGTGTAAGATCCAAAGATGGTGTACCAGGAATGGGGCGGGTCCTGCACACTTCGATGGGAAGAACTACCAGATGTGGAGTAAGCGGATGGCGGCGTTCCTCCGCGGAAAGGGTCACATCCTTTGGGATGTCACGGTGGACACAGGCTATGTCCAGCCGATGAACTTCCTTGCTCCAGGATTGGGGTATATGTTCGACGCCAACAATAAGGCGGTCAACTACTTGTTTCGTGCTTTGTGTCAGCCTGAGTTCGATCGGGTGCACACCGAGCACTTGGCTTGTAGAATCTGGTTGGTGTTGAAGGAGGCTCATGTTGGGAATGCCCAGGTTCAGGCACAGATGTATGCGACCTACCGGAGAGAGTACGTGAACTTCACTCATCTCCCCGGTGAGTCCATCGATGCCTTGTTTAAGAGGTTCACGGTGGTTGTGAACAACATGAGGGCCAATGTGGACGTGCTCCCGTACGATGATCATGATAGAGCGGTCAAGCTCTTACACTCTTTGGATCATACGATTTGGGGCGGAAAGTTCGAGGCCATTCTGGAGTCGGAGAAGTATGACACTCTGACGGTGAACGAGCTATTCTCGAAGCTCAAGTCGGCTGAGGTGGATAGGGGCATGACAGCCAAGCTCGAGGGTCCGACTGACTCCCATAGTCTTGCCCTCGTCGGTAGTTCGAAAGGAAAGGCTAACACTAACCCATCCACCAGGATGTTCTCTTTATCCTCTTTGATGTCTATGCCAGATGAGGAGTTCGACGTGCTTGGAGAGGACGAGCTGGCGCTCCTGACGAGGCGGTTCGAGAGGCTGCATGAGAACCGAGTGAACATGAGGAGGAACACGAGGACCTGCTTCAAGTGTGGCAAGTCTGGACACTATTTCGCTAAGTGTCCGAAGGTGAACAACCACGACAAGCACAAGTTCAAGGACAAGAGGAAGAAGTCCAAGAAGAAGGATCATGGACATGGGAAGAAGACACGGGCTCGAGAGAAGATGAAGAGATCGAGCGACATCGAGTCAGACTCCGAGGACACGTCTTCAAGCTTGAGTGATGAAGACGAAGAGGATGACAAGAAGAAGAAGAAGAAGAAGAAGAAGAAGAAGAAGAAGAAGAAGAAGAAGAAGAAGAAGAAGAAGAAGAAGAAGAAGAAGAAGAAGAAGAAGAAGAAGAAGAACCTTGGAAAGTATCTCAACGGCATTTATGTGACGGGCCTGAGTCTCAAGGACGACTTCTGCGGCATGGCTCGCAGCTCAGGCAGCAAGAGAAGCTAGAAGGACGCCTCGGACTTGGATTCCGAGGATGAGGTATGTGATGAGCTCTCTTATTTGCGCAAGGAGAATGAGGAGTTGGTTGACTTGCTTGATAATCGCGATCACATGCTTAGAGAGGCTAAGAATCTTAGGAAGGAGCTTAGATCTTTGCTCGAGGATGCTAGGACTAGAGTGGGCCGAGCCGGAAACACAGGTTCTTTGATAGCAAGCTTGAAATTGATTCTCTTAAGGCTATCCCCGTTGTTTCGATGAGGTTGATTGTGCTTGATTGCTCTATTTTCCTAGCTAACTTGGTCGATCTTAGGGAACAAGTATGCCTCCAAGTGTGAGGAACTAGATGTGCTTAGGGTTGAGTTGGCTGAGCTGCAATCTAGACCCACTTTGCTTGGTGCTTGTACTTCTTGCCCTAGTTTGCATGAGAAAATTGTTGAGCTTCGTTCTCGCATTGTTTCACTTGAGGCTGATTTGAAAGTGCCTATTCCTACTTCCTGTTCCACATGTGAATTACATGCTGTAAAGAATTTGGATCTTGCAAAATGTGTTGGTCACTTGCAATATGAGAATGATAAGTTGCGTGAAGTGCTGAGTTGGTTGTCTAGTCAGGAACCTCAGCTTGGTATGATGATTGCTAGTTTAAGCGCTTTGATGGTTGGGCTTTGGGATCTGATAAGTTTGGTGAGTGCGGTGGTGAGAGAGAAGGGAAATTGGAGAATGTTTCAGTTCCACCACAACCCACACCCAAAGACAAGTTTGCATCCAAGCCAAACCAACTGAGAGAAAAACTGAGTGAGAAGGCAAGTGAAAAGCCTAGTGAGAAACCTAGTGAGAAGCTGTGTGAAGAGTCTCACCCCAAGCCTAAGTCCAAATCAATCCGTTTCCATTGTGAGTTTTGTGGAAAGGATGGTCACAAGAGAGAGTTTTGCTACAAGAGAAGGAGAGAGGCAAGAATGGCTAAGGAGTGGGCAAACAAGGACAGGTACCATCCTTCTCATGGTGTGCCTGAGCCTCGTATGCCACTGCCCAAGGGAAAGGGTTTTGTGCGTAAGGTTCCGGCTTGGGGAGAAAAGAGTGCTATGGGAGAAAGAGGTCCTGCTGGAGGAGTGAAACCGGTCAGACCGGTTTGGAGGCATCAGAGGGACCAGTTTGGTTTTCGTGCTCGTGATGAGTCTCGGTTTGTTGCAGGAGGTTGTGGTTCTGGTGGTTGGTCTGGAGAGCTTGCAGGTGGTGAGTTTGCTGGACGTTCTCCACCTCGTGATCAATACGAGTTTGGGAGAGGTCGCAACTTTGAGTCTCAGAGGGGCTACAGACCATGCTTTTCCTATCATGGTAGTCATACTCCTCCAATGAGACGGGAGTGGTTTTCCCATGGTGGTTCCAGGTTTGATAGGTTTGACAGGATGGATCACAGTTTTGATAGGTGCGGTAGGATTGATGTTGCTAACCCTACTTTTGAGGAAATGGCCCAACACTAGTTTCACACCTTTGGGACTAACCCTAGTGTTGAGTCATTTGCTCGTTCTCGCTCTTGGTTTTGAGTTTCAGGTGGGAGGCCCGGAGAACATTTGGTTGATATCGGGGGTGGTTCTCCGGTCTCATACCCCGGTGGTGACATGGAGGTACATCACTCTCGGGAATGGTGGACAAGGATGAGTGACTTCTGAAGAAATGATAAAGGTAAGTGAATTTGTGACCTTCAAGTGTGTGGCCTTGGTCAAGCCACTTGGTTCTTTTTGCTCTTTGCCCTATCTCATGTGTGTAAGGTGAGCTTTGTATGCTCTTTGGCCTTAATGCATGAGTTTAGGGGGAGCTTGTGAGTTTTGTGCTCCTTTGCTCTTTTGCCGGTGGTGCCGAGCCCTTTTTGCCTCCCCTCGAGGAGCCGGTCGTTTGTGAGCTTTGTGTGTGGGAGCTCCTTTGTAGCATATGTATAGCTTTCCTTTGTCCATTTTTTGCATTTGGCATGTCATATGTAACATGATGTATAGGCATCTTTGAATCTTAGGTTGCATGCATTTTGTATCATATGCATTTGTTAGGAAAAGCTTCTCCTATATACATTGTTCACCATGATGGGCTATATATGATCGTGTGAGCTAATTTGGTATGCTATGGTTAGTTTGGCTTAGCTCTTGATGATCTTGATCTATATCCATGGTTGATGGCTATGTTTTTTTGAAAAATGTCACATATATGCTCTCTCATGTGTAAATGCCTTTATATGAGCTTGACATGTTTTAATGGCTTGGTTATGCTTAATTTGTGGTTGGATAGCTAGTTTATTGATCATATGGGGCCAAAGGCTCATTTGCTATCATGGATGTTTAGCCCTCTTGCTTTATCTTGTGGAGGAGCATAAGTTCCTTTTTGTCGCAAAGACATTTCATGTACCAAATATGTATCTGAAAATGAAATGTAAAATGCTTGGAAAATGTGCTCCCATGTCATATGTGTTGAATTTAATTTGCTTTAGGTGCTAAACCGTTGCATGATGCCTACCAATGAGAAGTCTCATACATAGAAGTAGGCACATGGCTCGGTGGCTTTGACATGACATGAGGTGCTTGTGGGTGTTTGTGATGGTCTTATGATTAGAATGGTTGTCCTAGCATGAAGTTTGTGTGGCTTTGCCATTTTGATATGTTTTGCTCATGTTTAGGTCTTTACTCATGAGAGGGTAACTTTTCGCAAAATTGCTCAACTCTATTTTAGCTTCGTGTGTTGGTTGTGAAACTTGGTAATCATGAAGTTGATGTCATTACGAGGCCGTAGAGTATCTAACTTGCTCATTTGGACATGTGTAGCATCTTGTGATGAATTTTGTATACTTGAGAAGCTCTAAGTTGCAGTTTTTTTCAAATTTGAGCCTTGATTCATGCATTGGCAACAAGGGGGAGAAAGAAGGGTGGAGAAAAGTTGCATTACATCCCTGGAACCTATCCCAAGAGTCAAGGGGGAGCTTGTGCATTTCTTTTGCATTTTTGGCTTTTGGCGGTGTGGTCTGCTGTGTGAAATCAGCTTGACCAGTTTTGGGAACCGGTCTGACCGGTTTTGGTGGAACCGATCTGACCGGTTTTGGGAACCGGCCTGACCGGTTTGTGCCCAGGGTTGGCACTTGTTCAGGGGGAGTTTGCTTATGTGCAGGGGGAGCTCCTGTATGCTTTGGTGGTTTGTGCTCTTTGCTTGAGCATGGTTTTGTCTCGGATGTGTCGAGCCGTTGCCCTTGCCTAAGAGGTCCGAGACTTGTCCTCTTCAAGTGATCTTGTTCTTTGCCTTTCTCGGCTTTCGATCGCTTGTTGGAGTTTCTTTTTATTTGTTTCTTTCCCGTTTTCTTTTCTCTTTGGTTACCAAATGTGTGTGTTGTCAATGCACTCATCAAGGGGGAGATTGAGGACCATGTGTGGTTCGAGGATCGGTGGATGGTCACTTCCTAGTGTGATGAGTGATTGACAACGTTGTGTGGACTGATTCTTGGCTAAGTAATGCAGGTGCAGGTTGCGGCTTGACTGGTGTTGGTGCAGGTGAAGAACAAGCGCGAAAGGTCGTTGCCGGTGAGGCCTCCAGGTGTGGAGAAGACAAGTAGGCTTCGTTCGAGGGACCTGGTGGCCAGCGGGGTCAAGTGCGGGCCGCATGGTGGCAAGAACAACAAGATGAAGTTGGTGAACGGTTTCTTGGTTGAGCCACAAAACCAAGGTCGAGCCGGGACTTCGTGGGAGCCAAGTCATGAGTGGTGATTGGCGGAGCCTACATCAAGTTCGCGGGGTTTGCGGTGGTTCACCAGAAAATCACCGGGTTACTCGGCTGAGCCACAAAGACGAGGCCAGAGACCGGGCGTGGCTGTCAGGACAAAACCGGCCTGACCGGTTTGGAGAACTGGTCTGACCGGTTTGGGGTCGCAGGGCGCCGGAAGCTTCGTGGCGGAGGACACGCGTCGGGATCGCAAGGCTAGCGTCGAGGCTATGCGGAGTGCGGTCGCCGGGCATCCGTCCGATGGTGTTATGAAGACAAATTCCCAAAGTGCCCTTGGTGGGAGTGTATCCTAGTTTAGGCTTTAGGGGTATTTTAGTCTTTCGGCTTGCCTCCATATAACCCAAGGGGTGAGAGGATGGCAGCCATCTCTTGGAATCCTAGTTCATTTTGCTTTCCTATTTTCCCTTCCTATTTTCTTAGGTTTTCGATAGGACTAGCTTGAGAGCTTCATGGTGAGATCTTGTTGAGAGGGTTGGATGATCGGGCGGCAAGCTAGACCTTGTATGAACCTTTGTGGCATGTATAGATGATTCGGCGTGGTTCCTCAAGGTTTGTATGTGTTGTTCCCGGTTGTTCTTGGTGGTGATTTTCGGTGCCCTCTCTTGGTGTTTTTCTTGGGTTGTTTTCGGGACCTTGCTCTTGAGGATTTGTTGGGGGGAATTTGTGGGAACCCTTCGTGGTTCTTTGGGCTGTGATTCCCCTTCCAAATCCGTGAGTTAAGGGTCTCGATTTTGGGTTTCCGGAGTTCTAGGGTTAGAGGTGTTCTTGAGGGTTGACTTTCAATTTCTCTTGATTAAGAGAGTTTTGGGGACCGAGCATCTAGCCAAGGGTAGCCCACGAGGTACCCCAACTATCCCCAAAGTCTCGTTTTGATCCGTGGAACGAATCGGGATATCGATTGGTGAAAGTGTTGAGTTTTTCCTGCTGGCTGTGTTCTTCCCGACTGTCCAGGCAAAAACCGACCTGACTGGTTTCCCAAACCGGTCTGACCGGTTTCGCCCTGTGGGCTGTCGAGAAGGGTTTTTGAGCAAGAAAGTCTCTGTTGCGCCATGGCTTCTTTTGTTCAGATGTGGAAAGGTTCTTGAGGTGTTTTGAGCTTTTGGGGAGTTTCTGGACAAAGTCGGCCTGACCGGTTTGACAAACCGGTCTGACCGGTTTCCCCTGTCTTCGTGAGGCTAAGTCCAACAGAAGCGGTCTAACCGGTTTCAGAAACCGGCCTGACCGGTTTGGGTTGCCAGCAGCAGTGTCGTGTGTGTTTCCGCTGTGTGTGTGCTGTGGCTGTTGGTTGGGTCTTGCTCCTAGGTTCAGTAGCACTTCAGTGGCTACGTGAACTTGGCAAGAGAAGCTTGAGGAGGTGCACGAGTGAAATCGGGTTCATAGGCCGAATTCTTGAATAGAATTTTTATCGGCTCCCATTCACTGCCCCCTCTCTGGTTCGCCGTTTCGGTCCTTCAGTTTTCAAAACAAACCAAGTGCTACCTATATGTATGCCAGGATCTAGTTCCATGCATATAGTGACATCATTAGTGAATAACAGAAACAATATCACGTAGAAAAAAATGAGATTACCAGAGATTTACAGCAGAATCCTAGGAAGCAAAGGCTCCAAACTTCATAGGCAATCGACTGGGGGTTGCGTATGCCTAGCACCATCTTCTGGACTTCGTGCACCTTCTTCTTCTTTCTCTGAGCAGCGGTTAGCAAGGATGAGTGCACTTATGGTTGGTACTCAGCAAGGCCACAGAAATAACCAGAAAACAATATTAAATCCATCTTTAAGTTTATTAATCATGTGAGGGTCCAGGCCGCTCTTGACCGTGAGCACGACTGATTGATCAATTTTACACTCTGCAGAGGTTGTACACTTTCACCACAGCTCACGTAAAAGTTCCGAAGCTTTGAACCCAACCACACATGTGCTGATCAGGAACAATACCACACTTTCGAGGTGTGATTTCATAGGGACGCTACGAAGCCTTTACAAAGATATGCAAAAGCACCAACAACCCACGACGATTCTGACTCGGGGCGGACCATAACCCTCCCTAGTGGTCGCACTTTAGCAAAAGTCGCTACCCCAAAAGAACCGGGCTATACCCCCGCAACCCGAGCCCCCTATGTTCCTTTCGGATAAGGTCATCAATACAATCACACACCTAATTAATTGGCTAAGCCAGAGCCATGTGGATTGTGGTTGCACTGTTTTCCTGGGTGGTTCTCCATGTTCCGATTAATTTATAGTATTCTTGTATTAAAGCATAGGTAGAAGGGTGGTTAGGGTCACTTGCCTTTCTCCAACAAAAAGCTACTCTTATGCTCTTCCGCTCTTGCTCTCTTGAAACTTCCGAACTTCCGATCAACAGCTTGATCTTCTACTCGAAGCAAACATCAGGCACAAACATGCAAAAGCAAACAAGCACAACTAAGAACAATACACCATACAAGAAAGGCTTAAAAAGAGAACAGGTTTCGGTTCTAGAAACGCAAACGCAAACTATCGTTGAAAAGGTACATCTATCGAGAGATTTGGATTATAACACACAAAGGCTATATGCTTGTTATATTTTAATTGAATAAAGCAATGTGTATAGGCTATTTCAGAGAAATACCCTATTTAGAATTAAGCAAGTTATATTTATATGTAAAAGACGGTGTAAACTTAGTTCAATTTTATTTATAATTATTCAAGTACGATTTATGCAATTTAAACATTTAATTCAGAAAAAGTGTGTAAAGCATCTAAACGTATAACTTTATATTTCGAGTTCAACTAAACAAATTTAATTCAAAACACATTTGTATTCAAATTAGTCAAGTTAACATTTAATTAGAAAGCTCGGGATAACCTCTGTTGCTTTTATTTAGAAAGCAAATTGAATATATATTAATTCAATGAAGTGGATTATGAAAACCGAGATACATTCTAATTTTCTTTTAATTGGAAGAATTGTTCAAATAAATATTATTCAAGTTAACTTTAGCATGAAAACACGTGATTAAACTCTAATTAGATTTTATTTAGAAAACAAGTTTAATAGACATTAACCAAGTTAATATAGAATAAATTATTAAAACACATTGTAGGCTAAGCATTAGCACTAGAGCGTATTTTATTGTGAGACGAATCTAACGCAACTTGAAACGATCGAAACGGAGCTAAAACGCGAGATCTATGCACAAAACAAGGCTGAAAGGACCTAATCGCGATTAGCTATAGATCGGGAGGGTTAGCTGATAAGTTTTGCAAGGCACAATAAATAGTGCTCGCGAATAGGCCAAAGGACACGGGCTACCAAGGGAAAGAGCACCGGTGGGATTTATGTGTGAATGGTGGGATTTTTGTAGTGGGTTATGGACAAGTTACAAGACACAATCTATAGTGTTTTGGTTTAGGGATTTCATGGGGACTCATAGGCAAAACTGCCATACCTTATCCTCACGATGCAGCCCACGGTTTATGTTGGGGGGATTCGGAATCAAGCCTTTCGTATACCAAAAATAAAAGAGTGTCTTTAGCTGCCCAAATCTCTATGCGAAAGGCCCAGCAGCGAAACCCCAGGAGCCATTGATTCCTTTTCCAATCTTCAGAACTCGTCTTTCGACTAGTACCCTTTGTCGCCAGCGGAGTTGAAAGATAAGCTCAGAACAATCCAAGGCGTTGGGGTCCTAGCCAGGCTGATTGATTTATTCCATGACGAAACCCCAAGAGCGAATCTTATTCACCCAGGCAATCTTGACCTGGGATTCGCTCAGGGGGTTTCGTCGCCTCTAACCCCTAACGGCTTCAAGTTGGAATGTGGATTCCTTGTTTCAGGTGACGAAAGGTGCCAGGCGAAAGGGGAATCTCCAAAAGAATGAAGGTTTCCTCCCGACAGGCGCACGTGATGAGAGCAAGAAAGGCGCCGCAATTTGCGGCGTGACATCATGGAGCGCCGATTACGTGGAGACCTGATTGGAGACTTCCCGGAAATAGCCTAGCACATTCTGTTTTGATCCGTTTTACACAAGGGTGTTATCGGAATGTAAAAAGTCCGTTCGCCTCCCTATAAAAGGAGACGAACGACACTTGTAAAGGGGATCGACTTTTGAGAGATCAACTGTTGAGAAAAGAGCTTTTGGTTGTCCTTTGTTCTGAGTTTTGGTTTCGATTCTTGAGCTTTAGTTTTCTCTCATTGTTTGTGTGCGGTAGCTTCGGCTATCACCACAACAATTGGCGCCCACCGTTTGTGTTTGGCTCGAGTATCAAACCCAGAATGTCTACAAGGAAGAAGAGAACTACTGCCAACTCTACCAAAGGGGCGTCGTCATCCATGGACGAAGAGCCGAACCTCTCTACTCTGCTCACTCAGGGAGAGGCGCTCCCAGAATCTAACCCAGCGCACGAGGCGGAGCTGGCCAAACTGCGCAAAGAGGCTGAAGAATTGGCCAGAACCAAGAAGAGGCTCCTGGCAATATAGCACGAAGCTGAGATCCAAAAACAAAAGCCGAAATCTCTAGCTTAAAGGAAGAACTGCGCGCTCTAAAAGCAAAGCAATCCTTAAGCTTCAGCCAACCCTCACCTGAATACACCGTTCCCAGCCAGCCTAACTTCAATGAGCGCACTGAGTTTTTCACCCAGCCCCCTCCACACACCACCTTCAGTCGCAACCCTTTCGTTAGCCCTTTTGAGTCAGGCCCTTCGCACCAGGATGTTCATACCATTCGCACGAGACCGTGGGACCCCAAATCCCCCTTGTCTCAGGAGATTCAGATCACTCCATGGCCACAAACGTATAGGCCAGTTCCACTGCCCAGATTCTCAGGAAAATCTGACCCAAGGCAATTCCTGATGAGCTACGAAGCCGCCATCCTTTCGGCCGGCGGTGACGACTCTGTACTGGTGAAATCTTTCATCATCGCTTCTGACGACACGGCAGCACAGTGGTATTCTCTGTTAAGCCCAGGCGTAATTCACGGACGGGATGATCTAAAACAGCGAATCCTCTCAAACTTCCAAGGCTTTAAACGTCCAGAACTTACAGAGAGTGACCTTTTCTCATGTAAGCAGAAGGACAAGGAGCCTCTCCAAAACTATTTCAGGAGATTCGTGCATCTCAGAGCCCAAGCACCAAATGTCTTGGATGCCGTCGCCATCAACGCTGCAATTGTGGGTATGAGAGCCGGCCAATTTCGTTTGCATCTCATGCGCGAAAGGCCCAAAACCATCCAGCGCCTATATGAAGAGTTCGAAAAGTATTGCCGCTCAGACAATGACTTTAGGATGTGCATGGAAGAGCAATCCCAGCAGAAAAAGTCTGTGAAAGCCAATCAACCCAACGACAGGGAATGGCCCAATCCCAGAAATGCCTCACACACTAATCCTCGAGGCGTTTTCGGTCTGGATGGCGAAAACACCTAGGAAAACCCCAATCCGTAGGCTGATTCGCAGAGCCTGGTCCCAAGCCCGCCTAGTCCCCCTCATTCCAATCAGGGGGAGGCCGCAGGGGTGGAAGAGGTGGAGGCAGGGGTAGGGGTCGAGGCAGAGGCCGAGGCCACAACGAGAAAAGAAAATGGTATTGCATTTTCCACAAGGAAAACGATGACCATAGCTCAAACTATTGCCCAGACGAGAAAAGATTCGAGGCTATCCTCGAAGAGGAGAGGAAGGAAAAGGAGAGAGCGAGTGCCGTAAACCACTCTGCTCCGGCCTGGCAAAACCCTAGCTTTGGCAGAAACTCTTTCGCAAACCCTTTTCAGCCACCCCAATTCCAGCCACCGCATTCCAGTTATCCCCAGCCTCCGCCCTGGCAATCTCAAACTTTCCAAGCTCAAAACATTGAGCGCAGGCCCGTCGAGCAACATCCCATTCCCCCTCCACCTCCTCCCTACAAAGGTCCCTCAGCTCCACCACTGCCAGCTAAGCTCGAGGGCCAGAACGATCCCTTGCCATCTGTTGGAACCATAATGCCTATCTCAGGGGCTCCGCGTTGGAGTTCGAAACCAAGAAAGAACGGAAGCATTACTTTCGCGAGGTGCGAAACATCTGTGTCGAGGGGAGGGTTGAGAAAACAAGATGGTCTCATATCCCAATCACCTTCTCAGAAGAGGACGTGAGATTGCAAGGTTTCCCTCACAATGACGCTCTAGGGATAGAAGCAAACATAGCAAGTTGGACCTTGGGGAAACTCTTGGTGGACAATGGCTCTTCAGCTGACATTATCTTTGCCGATGCCTTCGACAAGATGGGGCTCAACAGAGATCTGGTACAACCATCAGACACACCTCTGTATGGCTTCGGAGGGCGTGTCATTCATGCATTGGGCAAGGTGGTCCTCCCCATATCTTTCGGCACAGTCCAAAACGCCAGAACCGAGTATCTATCCTTCGACGTTGTGGAGATGTACTAACCCTACAATGGCATCTTGGGCAGAGGGTTCCTCAACAAGTTTGAGGCAGTTATTCACCAGGCGTATCTGTGCATCAAAATCCCGGCGACGCTGGGGGTCATCACAATATGGGGTCATCAAAACGATGGCCACAACCTAGAAAGAGGCCACACCCCAGGTCAGCGAAACGTGCATGCCCTCGACGAAGCAGTCGAGTGCAATGAGGTGGAAAAGCAGCCGAAGGCAGACAGAGAAAAAATCAACATCCAGCCAGCCTGCAAAACCAAATGAGTCCTATTGGATGCGATGGTCCTTGATCAGACCGTCGTCATCGGCTCTGACCTCTCGGCTGACGAGGAAGCAAGTTTAGTCCAATTCCTCCAGAAGAACAAAGATGTGTTCGCCTGGTCCGCCAAGGATCTCACAGGCATCGATCGAAGCTTCATCGAGCATAAATTGAACATTGACCCCTCGGTCAAGCCACGAAAGCAGAAGTTAAGAAAGATGTCCGATAACAAGGTGGTAGCTGTCAAGTCAGAGGTCCAAAGGCTGCTTGACGCCACCGTCATCCGCGAAGTCATGTACCCCAAATGGCTGTCCAACATGGTGCCGGTCAAGAAAAAGAACGGCAAGTGGCGCATGTGTATTGATTTCACTGATCTCAACAAAGCCACGCCAAAAGACAATTATCCACTACCACGAATGGATCAGGTTGTGGATTCTGCGGCCAACGCCGCGATCATGTCCCTGCTGGATTGTTTCTCTGGATATCACCAGTGTTGGATGGCGAAGGAGGATGAGGACAAAACCAGCTTCATTACACCCTTCGGAACCTTCTGCTTTGTTCGTATGCCAGAAGGATTGAAAAATGCGGGCTCAACATTCACCAGAATGACCGGGACAGTGTTCAAGCCGCAGATTGGCAAGAACATCCAGGCCTACGTCGATGACCTCATCGTCAAAAGTTCCAACCGGGCCAGTCATGTAAGTGATTTGGCTGAGACCTTCGCCAACATGATGCGGGCCGGCTTGAAGGTAAACGCAGAGAAGTGCGTGTTCGGGGTCACGAAAGGAAAAATTTTGGGGTGCCTCATTTCCGCCAAAAGAACCGAAGCCAACCCCGACAAGATAAAAGCAATTAGAGAAATGGAGGAGCCCAAGACGAAGAAGGACATTCAGAAACTGAATGGTCGAGTGGCAGCCTTGAACAGATTCATTTCAAGATCTGCAGAGCGAAGCCTTCCATTCTTGAAGGCACTGAAGGGCAAAGGCGCGATCGAATGGGGCCCTAAGCAAAGCAAGGCTTTCGCCGAGCTCAAGGATTACATCGAAAAGATGGCGATATTATCCCCACCTTCGCCGTCGGAACCACTTCTCCTTTACGTGGCCGCCTCAAAGGCTGCGGTCAGCGCTGCTCTAGTCCGAGAGGTCAAGACTGAAAAAGGCAAACTCCAATCCCCAGTCTACTTCGTCTCCGAAGCCCTAGCAGGCTCAAAGCTGCTCTACTCAGAGCTAGAGAAAATTGCCTACACATTGATCATGGCCACGCGAAAGCTCAGGCATTATTTCGAGGCTCACAAAGTCACCGTGCTCATAGATCAACCTCTAAATGATCTGTTCATCGACAAGGAGGCATCGTCTAGAATCGCCAAGTGGGCAACTGAGTTATCAGAGTACACAATAGATTTTGGAAAGAGGTCGACAATCAAATCCCAAGTCCTAGAAGACTTCATCGTAGACTAGACTTCACCTAGCAATGTTACCGCTGACGAAGAGCTGGTGCCAGTCTGGGTGATCATATGTGACGGAGCCTGGGGGCGCAAAGATGCTGGCATTGCAGCCATTGTCACTTCTCCGACGGGTATCAAGCTAAGATACGCCGCGAGGCTAGATTACAAGGACCCATCGGACAGGTGCACCAACAATACCACATAGTACGAAGCCTTACTGCTGGGCCTTTGCAAAGTGAGAGCATTGGGGGCCAGCAACTTCCTAGTCAAGTGCGACGCCAAGGTCATCAAAGACCATGTGGAGAAGGAAAGTGAGGCCAAGGAGCCGGAGCTAGTCAAGTACCTCGCGGAGGTGCGCAAAATGGAAAGGCATTTCCGGGGATTCACTGTCGAGCATTTGCCTAGAAAGAACAACGGCGAAGCTGACGACTCGCAAAGAAAGCTGCAAGGGGGGAGGTGATGCCTCCAGACATATTCTTTGAAGTCCTGACCGCCCCGTCCACAAAACCAGATAAGCAGCCACTCAGCATAGTCAATGCAATTGCTAGTTTGGACCGGAGAGCTCCCATAATCGCTTTCTTCCGCGGACGTTATGAGCCGGTACGTTGACGGATAAAAGACGTATCCCTCTACGATCCGCAAGCGTACGGACCCCACACCTTTTTCACCACGGGATTCCCAAGGTTCTTGTCAATCCGCGGAGCAAGGGGATTACAAGCGTTTGATCAACAACGACACACTAGCTACTAAAACCCTAACTACTATTATACTAGAAAACACTAAACTACACTAGATAGAATGATAAACGATCAAGGTAGAAGACACTCGCCCACGGGTCTACGATACTAGAACATGCAATCGCTTAAAGACATGAAAACCAATCTAATCTATCGGGGATGTGACCACGGTTTCGCCCTTTCCCTCCTCTCGTCCGTCACTACGCGAAGGTATTCATGACTAGACCTTTGATGGCCACGGCGTATTGAATGGATCCAAGGAAGCATTGGAGCTCTACTCCCTCTACGGCACGGTTGCAAGCCTTAAGCATTAAAGTATATTCAACACAAGATGATAGATAGATAATCCAACAAAGTGCGATTACATCTCACGATCGATTACAACCCATGGACGAATGAGAAGATTACCCCATCAAGGTGCCGATCATGGCACCGTTGATCATGGTTTCCCTTCCGCCGGTGTCTTCCTTCTTCTCCACGAGAGGGTGCTTCCTTCGAGGTGGTTGATCTCCACGGAGATCCTCCTCCTCTCTCTCTAGCTTGTGGATGGCCTTCACGGTGCGAATAACTCCTCTCCCCGTGTTGGCGGCGTGTCGGGGGTTTTAGGGTCGAAGATCCTTCGAGGGCAAGGAAGACGGGACCGAGCCGTGCCGAAGTGGGCCGGGCCGGCCCGCACGGGCCGGCCGGCCCAGCCCAATTTCGGCCGGTTCGGTCACCCCTTTTGCTCCGTGGGTCCTCGCGCACTTATCTACTTTGCCCCCTCCACTTGCATGATTTTGACACCGTTATCCTCGCGATCAAGGTGGAGGCTCTCTTTGCATGAAGTTGATCTTTTACGCTTCAATCCCGCGGGGTGTTCCTCGTAGCACTTCGGTCTCGCCACCATTGGAAGTGATTTCAGCAAGCTCATGAACACGAACAAGACTCCATGAATGCTCCTTTGAACTTGTTGCGAATCCGTCCTTTATGTCCATGTTTTCCTACATAAACACAACACTTCCAAATGCATGCACAAAGATAAACTTGTTATATGATTAGTGTGCCTAGTGGCGGGTTAGTTCCATAATCAAATCCAAACCAAAGTGTAATGAACATGCTAGGTGCACCAAAATACACCGTCAACATCTCCCCCACACTTAGCTCTTGCTCGTCCTCGAGCAAGTACTCGTAAAAGAATTTCGTCCAAGGTGTGTAATCGTGTACCACTTATCCTTCTTCACAAGTTAGTCAATCCCTTAATCTATAATACATAAACACAAAGTAATGATAATCAAACATAAACATGGGCGTTTAGAATTTTTACCACGTCAAGATTCACCCCACAACTCAAACCTTTCACTTGAAGTCTTCAATTTCAGCTATGCTTACTCCTTTGCTTCCATCGGAGGGTTTTTTATGGTTTTCAAAACAAAAATTCCTGCAACAAGTATTAGACAAAAACCTTTCTCCAAGCTCTCTCAAGTCACTCATATGAAGTGGCTATCCTAACCAAATTTTATAAAACTCTCACCTCCCATTAATCTCTCATATATCATGTAAAAGTGGAGCTATAGGTAGGGCTAGCGCAATCAACACAAGTATTGTCAAACTAAGAACTTCCTCTAATGGTCGTCTACCTTTCAAAGCCAATGATCATGAGAATTAACCATATGTAGGGATATCAAGGATGAGAAGATTTAGAATGGTGGACATGTGCAAGGGCAAAAGAAAATTGTGACTACAAGGCACCAATGATGTCCTCGTTGTCGGATTGCACATGGTTGGAAATAGAGTAAAAGTTTCGTCTCACTGTCAACGTGACATCCTTCCTTACACTTTGTTTTTTTTCTTTTCTTTCACTTGATCCATCCCTCTCATATCTTCATTGCTAACTCATCTTTCTCTTTTTTTTTCTTTTTCTTCTTTCATTCACATATGATTTTTCTTTCTTTCTTTCTTTCTTTTCCATACACATACTTTTTCTCTTTATTTTTCTCTCTCTTGACAACTTTTCAAAGCTTTCAATTCTCTCTTCCCTCGCATGCATACAATCTGAAATTTTTAAATAAATCATGCTAGAGACGAGACGAAACTTTGAAAATAGGTTGTGTTCAAGGAATACGATGTACAAAAGAGATGTATAGGGTTGGGTATGGAATTCGGCGATGTACGTGACTTCCGTTGTGAAAGTCACGTTACCGAATATATGACGAGGCTAGCAACAAAAGATAAGCACAAGGACATGATCATTGCTTGAAATTAAAACTCACCAAGAGAGAAGGGTCCTAGCCTAACTCATCGTGCTAATCACACTTATGGTGGAGCGAAAAAAATAAACTTGGCTTTGGATAGGAATTTTTTTCTTACTCTCAACTTGGAAAAAGAGGTTTTGCTAACCTTTATTACAAGGGTTTTAAAATAATTTTCAGAACTGAAATCCTCCAACTTTTAGCATCGAACATAGCACAACTAGCATGTGAAGCTCAAGATCGAAGTGCGGTATGGGTACTTTAAGTAGTAGCGATTCCACTAAGCACCACGGTAAACGATTTTCAAACCACATACTTGTGTTCATATATCAAGAATCGAAGATTAAACAAACAAGTAAATAAAGATAAACAATACATAAAACACAAAGATATATATAAAGACTCTTTTTATTTGATTTTTTTGACTCAACACTAATTTAAGACACTTGCAAAAATTTTAAAACACACTCAAAAACTAAAGACTCATTAAAACACTAAGACTCTCACACAAAGATTAAACCGAACCTAAATTTGAAGTTTAAAAGCTAAGGCTAGCGAGCTAGCTCTCCCCCACACTTAAAACATACGACGTCCTCGTCGTATCTTACAAAAATCTTAAGGGGAGAACTAGATCTAGTGGTACTTCAAGCAAGTTGTGCACCACTTGCCTCTCATGTTTCCAACCATGCCGAAAAGTTTGCGCACGTTACGGTTAAGGAACTTGTAGTCATCTTCAACTATGCGCTCCAAGTCCTCCATACGCTGCTTCATCGCTTCCATGGCTTGGAGACATTCGTCGGCCGACGTGTAGAGATCCGCGATGGATTGACGGCAAACTCGACAGCACACCGGATGCAATCCGAAGGGGTCGTCGTCGCCATAATCTCCACCGTTGTCACCACCGTCATCGCCACCTCCGTTGTCGTTGCCTTCGCCACCGCCGTTGCCGTCGCCGTTGGGGCCTTCGGGAGTCCTTTCATAGGGCTGCTCACCCCAATCATCATCATCTCTACCGGCAGCCGCCCACGAGCTCGGGCTACGATCGTCGGAGTAGTCGCTATCCCCATAATCCTTAGGCTCCGGCGACACCTCCTTGTAATCTTTACGCTTGATGCCTTGGAGGCGTGCGACCTCGAACGGGTGTAGGGACCTTCTCTCCTTCGACAGGGTTGCGAGGTGCAAGAGCTCCGGTCGGGACACGTCCTCCGCAACGGATACGTGCGGTCCTCTTGACGGGTAGCTTGAGCTCGCATCGCATCGCCTCCTCCATCGATGGCTTCTTGGCTTCTAGCTTCAACTCTAAGCTTTTTGGAGGCTCAATGGCTGCTACAAGGGTGCAACACATTGCTTGAAAGGTTTGATTCTCGAGCTCCCAATTCGGCCAAATATATAGTCCCGAGAGAAAAGCCACGGGAACCTTATTTTCCTTTTTTACACTTCCCTTAAAATTTTCCGACCAAACAAGGAAGTCAAAAAGGAGAAATTCGGGGCGGAATTCGGGGTCATCGGGCGTCGGGCCACCCCCCGGGCGGTCCGCCGGGCCGGCCGCCCACCGCCGGGGCCGGGCGGTCCGGTTTTTTGCACACCGCCCTATTTTTTCTTCCTCGGCCCATGGGAAAAAGTTGGCCCCGTAAATCTTCGCGAAAAACTCCCGGCAAAGCTAAAAGAAAAATTATTTACGAAGTTGGTGCCTTGTTTTTCGTCCTAGGCGGGACGTTCGGGCTCTTCCTCCATGGTAAAGACGTCAACATGATGAATGGGCATGACATCGGGTTCGTAGTAAACCTTAAGCCGCCGTCCATTCACCACAAATTGATCGCCGTTTATATCCATAATGGTTACCGCTCCGTTGGAGAACACCGAATGCACAACATAAGGTCCGTCCCACTTGCTTTGCAATTTCCCCTTTACGAAGGTTTTAAACCTCGAATTGTAGAGGAGGACCTTATCTCCTTCTTTGAATTCTTTTTTCTTCAATCTTTTATCATACCACCTTTTGATTCTCTCCTTGTATATGCTTGCGTTTTCATATGCTTTCAACCTCAACTCCTCTAGCTCGCTTATTTGAATTCTTCGTTTCACCACCGCGGCATCGAGATCAAGGTTCATCTCTTTAATCGCCCAATAGGCTTTATGTTCCAACTCAACCGAAGGTGGCAAGCTTTTCCATAGACGAATTGATAAGGGGTCATACCTATCGGTGTTTTAAACGCCGTTCGATAAGCCCATAAAGCTCCGTCTAATTTCTTTGACCAATCCTTGCCTCCCCTTCTCTATGGTCTTGTTGAGTATGCTTTTTAATTGCCTATTTGACGTCTCCGCTTGTCCGTTGGTTTGTGGCTGATAGGCCGTGGAGACCCTATGCTCAATTCCCAACTTGGACAAGCACCTTTTGAAGTTCTTTCCGTGAAATGAGTTCCTCCATCACTTATCAAGATTCTCGGTGTACCGAAACGGGGAAAAATCACGTTCTTGATCATAGTGATGGACTCTTCCGTGGAAGCTTTACGACATGGTATAGCCTCTACCCACTTGGATACATAATCAACCATAACAAGTATATACTCGAATCCAAATGAGTTTTTTAAAAGGCCCCATGAAGTCTATGCCCCATACATCGAATATGTCGATTTGCAAGTTGTATTTCAAAGGCATAGATTTTCTTTGAGAGATGTTTCCGGTTCTTTGGCATTCGGGGCATGATGCAACATATCTTTTAGTATCTTCATGCATCTCAGGCCAATAGAATCCGCTCGACCATACTTTGGCTTCGGTTCGAAAATGGCTATAGTGTCCACCGTACTCCGCCGAGTGGCACTTCCTTAGAATCTCAAGCCTCTCTTCTCTTGGCACACATCTTCTCATCACTCCATCATTGCCAAGCTTGAAGAGGTATGGTGCATCCCAAAAATATTTCTTACTTTCGGAAATTATCTTCCTTTGAGTGTTTTTGTCTAGATGATCGAGGGGCATCTTTCGAATTGCTCGAATGATGTCGATCATCCAAGTATCTTTATCAAGCACTCTATAGAGGTGGTCATCTCTCATCTTATCTTCTATGGGCTCTTTATCATCTTGTCCACGATTCATCCTAGACAAATGATCGGCCACAACATTCTCCACCCCCTTTTTATCACGAATTTCAACATCGAACTCTTGGAGAAGAAGGATCCAACGAATCAAACGTGGTTTAGCTTCCTTCTTAGCCAAGAGATACTTGATGGCTGCGTGATCGGTGTAAACAATGACTTTCGAGTTCACGATGTAAGATCTGAATTTTTCGAAAGCGAATACCACCGCTAGCAACTCTTTTTCCGTAGTTGCGTAATTTAATTGTGCCCCACTAAGAGTTTTGCTAGCGTAGTAAACGGCGTGAACTCGGCCTTCCTTTCTTTGTCCCAAGACCGCGCCTACGGCGTAGTCACTTGCGTCACACATGATCTCGAAAGGTTGGCTCCAATCCGGAGGTTGGATGATGGGAGCACTCACCAACGCATTTTTCAAGGTCCGGAATGCCGCTAGACACTTCTCATCAAAGTCGAAAGCCACATCCTTTTGAAGAAGGTGCGTTAAAGGCTTAGTGATCTTCGAGAAGTCCTTTATAAATCTTCTATAGAATCCGGCATGGCCTAGAAAGCTTCTTAAGGACTTAACATCCGTAGGAGGTGGGAGTTGTTTAACCGTCTCTACCTTAGCCTTGTCCACTTCAATTCCTCTCTCGGATATAACATGTCCGAGCACTATGCCTTGCTTAACCATGAAGTGGCACTTTTCCCAATTTAAAACCAAATCTACCTCCGCACACCTTGTAAGGACCTTTTCTAAGTTTGCTAAGCAATCCATGAACGTCTTCCCGTAAACGGAAAAATCGTCCATAAACACTTCAACAATTTCTTCGATGAATTCCGAAAACACGGCCATCATGCAACGTTGAAAAGAGGCCGGAGCGTTGCATAGGCCGAAGGGCATCCTCCTATATGCAAACATTCCGTAAGGACACGTAAACGTTGTCTTATGTTGATCTTCGGGTGAATGGGAATTTGCATGAACCCCGAGTATCCATCGAGAAAGCAAAAATAAGCATGGTTTGCTAACCTCTCGAGCATCTCGTCTATGAACGGTAGAGGGAAGTGATCTTTCTTCGTCGCTTTGTTAAGCTTACGGTAATCGATACACATCCGCCACCCGGTCACGGTTCTTTGCGGTATCAACTCGTTCTTCTCATTCTTCACCACGGTCAAACCTCCTTTCTTCGGTACACAATGTACCGGGCTCACCCATTCGCTATGCGGAACCGGTAGATGATTCCGGCATCAAGTAACTTGATAACCTCTTTCTTTACTACCTCTCGCATGGCATGGGTTAGCCTCCTTTGATGGTCCACTACAGGCTTACATTGGTCTTCCATTGGTATACGATGAGTGCAAAAGGTCGGGCTAATACCTTTGAGATCATTAATTGAATATCCAATCACTTTCCTATGTTTTTTCAATAAAATCAGCAACGCTTCATTTTCTTCGGGGCTCAACTCGTCGCTCACAATGACCGGATAAGTTTTGTCCGGGCCCAAAAATTCATATTTTAATCCCTTGGGCAAAGGTTTAAGGTCTACTTCGGGCACTTGCGGCTCCTCGGGTTTGATTTCTCCTATGTCTTCGAACTTCTCTTCCTCCACGCTACCGTCATGCGGCTCTAAGCCTTTTGTCGCTTCCTCTAGTTCTTCATCTTGTTGATTACTAATTTGATTTTCCATCGCTCTTTGCAGCTGGTCTCTAAGAGTTTCAACAAAACAAAGACTATCTATCTCTTCTACTTCTTCATCTTCGGGAGGAAAAGGTGTAAGGTGTTTAGAAGCACGAAGAAAGTTATATGTGTACTTTATTCCATTAAGGTTCATTGTTACTTTGCCTTCTCCGGCATCTAACACGGCATCAACCAACTTAAGAAAAGGCCTACCTAAGATTATATGATCAGAATTACTATGGTAAGCATCAATAACAAAGAAATCGGTTGGTATATAGTTTCTAGAGATTTTTACTTTCATGTTGCAAGCAATACCTAGAGGTTTGATAGTTCTACCATCTCCCATAATTAATTTCGTTGATGTTGGAGCTAAGTCTAGGTTGTGGTATTGAACTTTATCGTAAATTTTAGAAGATAGAACACTTACTTGGGCTCCGATGTCGCATAAAGCTTTGCATGGAACTCCGTTGATCTCGCAACTCAAGTGCGGCGTCACCTTCTCTTCTTCTTCGGATCGGATCGAATAAATTTCAGCGAGGCGAGCGTATGGTGATGCTTCGGGCTTGATCCCCATGATTCTCTTCACCTCGGCAATATGTTCCGGATCCACCACGTCATCTCCAAAGAGCTTTTCAAAAATCTCACCGGTGGTTTCGAGGTCGTATGAATTTTCGGCTTTTTTTCTCCGGTGGGAAATCCACTTCCAATGCTCTTGCCATTCCCTTTTGATTAGGGAACGGTCTTCTCTTGTCGAATACTTCTCCGTAATCAATAGGAACCCAATCCATTGGTTCGAACTCCCTTAGTGGCTTCGCGCTTGACATGCTTCTCTTGTTCGTCTCATTTGGCGCGGCGAAGTCGACGTTTGGTGTAGTTCTTGACTTGATGTGTTCTTGTTCAAGCTTTTCCATGATTGGCTCCTTTTTTGTGACTTCCGGGGTTGCCTCTTTAGAAAAATCAGCAAGCTTCTTCTTCCTTGAATTGAATTCCGGCTCTTCCGCAAGTCTTGTTTCCCAATCTCTTCGCATGGCAGCAGCTTTACTAACTTTTTGTAGAGGTTGGGCGGCTTCCGTGAGTGTTTTCTCCATGCGATCCCCACCGCACACATTTCGACGTGTCACATGCAACTAGGGGTTAGGGAAAAGAAAAATGTATGCAAGAGTACGTCACCGGTGAAGCCGAGTTTTGGTCCTTGTTCGATTAATTCATTAAACCTATCCCAGGCTTGGTCTATCCCTTCCTCTTCTCCTTGCATGAAAGTGATCACTTGCCTCCTTAGATGTTGAACCTTGCTAATTGGAAAGAACTTCTCGCAAAACTTCTTTGTCAACTTGTTCCAATTGCCTTCAACTTCAAAGGACGCAACCGAATACCATGTCTTTGCTTTGCCGGCAAGTGAGTAGGGAAAGAGATTCCATTTGAACCATTCACCGGAACTCCTTCTTGACGCACCGTGTTGCATATTGTCGTGAAATCCCTTATGTGTCTATATGGGTTCTCCGTAACCATCCCTTCAAATGGGTTTTCCGCCACCATCTTGATGATCTTGGATTTAATTTCATACTTGGTCGCTTCGAGCTTCGAATCCGACTCTTGTACCTTTATGTCTTCACATCGAGGGCTAGCGTAATCCCTTAATGATTTCTCCGGTTCTTCCACGGGTTGATTAACGAACTCCATCTAGACAATAAGATAAAAACAAAAACAAAAAAAGAAACAAGTGTTTTTCTGGATAGTATATGTTAGATATAGGGAATAAAAGATAAACTAAAATATAAAACTAAGTTAGATGCAAATCAAACGATGTAAACTAACTTGCTCCCCGGCGACGGCGCCAGAAAAAGGGGCTTGTTGACGGATAAAAGACGTATCCCTCTACGATCCGCAAGCGTACGGACCCCACACCTTTTTCACCACGGGATTCCCAAGGTTCTTGTCAATCCGCGGAGCAAGGGGATTACAAGCGTTCGATCAACAACGACACACTAGCTACTAAAACCCTAACTACTATTATACTAGAAAACACTAAACTACACTAGAGAGAATGATAAACGATCAAGGTAGAAGACACTCGCCCACGGGTCTACGATACTAGAGCATGCAATCGCTTAAAGACATGAAAAACCAATCTAATCTATCGGGGATGTGACCACGGTTTCGCCCTTTCCCTCCTCTCGTACGTCACTACGCGAAGGTATTCATGACTAGACCTTTGATGGCCACGGCGTATTGAATGGATCCAAGGAAGCATTGGAGCTCTACTCCCTCTACGGCACGGTTGCAAGCCTTAAGCATTAAAGTATATTCAACACAAGATGATAGATAGATAATCCAACAAAGTGCGATTACATCTCACGATCGATTACAACCCATGGACGAATGAGAAGATTACCCCATCAAGGTGCCGATCATGGCACCGTTGATCATGGTTTCCCTTCCGCCGTGTCTTCCTTCTTCTCCACGAGAGGGTGCTTCCTTCGAGGTGGTTGATCTCCCTCCGGAGATCCTCCTCCTCTCTCTCTAGCTTGTGGATGGCCTTCTCGGTGCGAATAACTCCTCTCCCTGTGTTGGCGGCGCGTCGGGGGTTTTAGGGTCGAAGATCCTTCGAGGGCAAGGAAGACGGGACCGAACCGGTGCCCGAAGTGGGCCGGGCGGCCCGCACGGGCCGGCCGGCCCGAGCCCACTTCGGCCCGGTCCGGTCGCCCCTTTTGCTCCGTGGGTCCTCGCGCACTTATCTACTTTGCCCCATCCACTTGCATGATTTTGACGCCGTTATCCTCGCGATCAAGGTGGAGGCTCTCTTTGCATGAAGTTGATCTTTTACGCTTCAATCCCCGGGGGTGTTCCTCGTAGCACTTCGGTCTCGCCACCATTGGAAGTGATTTCAGCAAGCTCATGAACACGAACAAGACTCCATGAATGCTCCTTTGAACTTGTTGCGAATCCGTCCTTTATGTCCATGTTTTCCTACATAAACACAACACTTCCAAATGCATGCACAAAGATGAACTTGTTATATGATTAGTGTGCCTAGTGGCGGGTTAGTTCCATAATCAAATCCAAACCAAAGTGTAATGAACATTCTAGGTGCACCAAAATACACCGTCAACACGGTCGAAACCCATGACCTCAAAAGGATGCAGGCACGGGCCAAGGGCTACATCCTCAAGGACGATGTCCTGTTCAAGCTGGGAGTGTGTGCACCATTACTCAAATGCATCTCTCAGGACCAAGGCATTGAGCTCATGAGGGAAATTCACGGAGGAATGTGCGGTTCGCACATAGCAGCGAGAGCTCTGGCCGGAAAAGCTTTCAGGCAGGGTTTCTATTGGCCAATGGCCATAAAGGATGCGGAGCACATCGTCAAAACTTGTAAAGCCTGCCAGTTTGCAGCAAAGCATCAGCGAAGGCCTGGCGCGCCATCGCAACTTATCACGCCTACCTGGCCGCTGCAGCGCTGGGGAATGGACATCGTTGGACCGCTTCCCACAGCCCAAGGCAACTTCAAGTTTGCAGTTGTAGCAGTCGAGTATTTCACCAAGTGGATTGAGGCAAGACCTCTCGCTACCATCACCTCAGCAATCATCAGAAAATTCTTTTGGCAGCAAATCATATGTAGATTTGGAGTGCCCAAAGAGCTCACTGTTGACAATGGGAAGCAATTCGACTGCAAAGATTTCAGGGAGTACTGTCGATCAATTGGAACGAAGCTTTGTTTCGCATCCGTGTACCACCCCTAGTCCAACGGCGCAGTAGAAAGGGCCAATGGGCAAATCTTCTCAGCCATACAGAAGTGCCTCTTTGAGCAGAAGAAAGGGAAATGGGCGGATGAGCTTTCGAGAGTCATTTGGTCGCATAACACCACAGAATCGAGAACCACTAAATTCACTCCATTCAGGCTGTTGTATGGGGCCGAAGCAATGTGCCCTGAAGAACTCACCAACGAAAGCGCCAGAGTTTTGGCCGGAAGCTCTCGCGAGAGCGAAGAAGCCGACAAAGACCTCGTGGAAATCGACAGGCTCGACGCAGTCCAAAACCTGCTGAAGTATCAAGAAGAAACCAGAAGGTGGAGGAACAAGAAGGTATCCCTCAAAGACATCAAGGTGGGAGATTTCGTCCTAAAGAGAAAGAAGAACGCCGACACCGTAGGCAAGTTCCAGTTCACATGGGAAGGGCCATACGTGGTCTCAAGCTCTGTTTGAGATGGGGCCTTTCGTCTCAAAGATGAGGCAGGCGAGGAGTTGCCACATTCGTGGAATGTGGACAACTTGTGTAAGTTTTTCCCGTAGTTCATTTCAGTAGGAGCCTTTCGCACGGAACTATAAGTGCGGAAGACTCACCTTAGCTTTACATTTTCCAGTCTCTAGTTTCGCGCATTTTAAATTCAATAACAAGGCGGATACTCTTTTCCTCACATAGGGAGGACTCCACTCTGGAGCGTGAGGTTTTTAACGAGGCAGCCTTGATGTAAAATTTATTTCCAAGTGAATGGAATACTTCCTCCCTAAAGTTTTGTCGTGTTTCTATCGCATAATTTAAAGTGCTATCTTAAGATAGACCATCCCAAAAGAGGATGAATTGAAGTGCTATTCTAGAATAGCCCTCTCCAAAAGCGAGAGCATTAAAGTGCTACCCATGGGTAGCCCACCCACAAGTGGTGCAATCAAAACGATTCACAAGAATCAATCCTTTAAAGAGCTGTTTTCCTGGCAGCCCGTCCATGAAGGACGTACAAAAGCGATTCTACCTCGAATCGAAAAACCCCCAAACAGGGACACTGCAATCGTTAATTTTTGCAGAAACGTCGTCGCAAGCGACACCTAACGCCTCAAAGGCGAACCTACTCAAAACTAGAAACGAGTGCATGTCGTCAAAAAACAGCTCAAAAGCTGTAAAATTTGACAAGTGTAGACAGCCTCTAGTCCTACGATGCGTTTCACGCCTAGGCGTCGCATCGCAGGCTAGTTTCGTTCCTAACGAAAGACCGCAAGGGAAAAACGAACAAATTCAGCACGCAGCGTCGCTCAAGGTCTAATAGATCAAAAAAATAGAAACCATACTAATTCGACAGTCTTAGGCAAAACAAATGAACTGAAGTTATCCCCGCTTCCGAAGGGGGGAAGACGTTTTCTTCCGAAAACAACAAGTCGAAAGCGGCGAAAAATTCAGTTCGAAACATTCAAAAGTCTTAGTGCGGTAAAGAATTTTGGGCGACACATTCAGCGCCACGTTCTCGCATCCAGTTTGTCAAACACGGCACACACAAATTCACTTTACAACTGTCAAAAGTTTAAGTGGCCAACATGCCATTCCAGTCTCAGCCTTGCACTACTCGGCCAGATTAGAAGCAGAGTTCCAGGGCAATCATTCATGACGAAGGGGAGCCAGAGGTTCACCAGTGACGGGATCCACCAAGCCACCTTCGTCCCGAGGTCCTTCGCGAGCAGGGGCTCCAGGGACTCCTTGTTCAGCGGCGTCGTCGCTTGCCTTCGACGGCCAATCTCTAGGGGGTCCGTAAGGCCCTGGAGTCGCGTCGGGACCATGCATCATACGATGCTCACGAAGCTCCAAAGCCTATTTCGCCTGCCCAAAATAGAACTATTAGAAGGAACAAAGCATTAAGCATCAGCGCAAATGATCGCTCAACAAAAATAATCGATTTCAAAGTAAACCAAAGGGGCTCACCTTCGCCAACAGGTCCACGGCCTTTTTCCGAGCGTGCGCTCGTCCACTTTTAGCCCAGAAGTTGCGAAGGATAATCTTATTGATTAGCTCCACTATCTTGCTCAGGGCTGGCACCTCATCGGGCGAAGGGAACGCGAAGCCTCGACTCCCGAAGGCTTTGAAATGGTCGCAACCTTGGCGTTCGAGAAGGTGAAGCAACATTTTCGAACAAGTTGCCACCCCATAATCTCCAATTTTACTCATGGTATCGGGCAGGAGTTTCAGTTCACTGTGCAACCACTCCACGAAGCTTGAAATATTGTCAGTAATTTTGAAGTCCTGGGCTTCGGCTCCAAAACTCTCCAAAGCCCGACGATACTCTGTCGCCAAATATGCCCCCCCATTGGTGGCAATATGCCTCGTTCTTTTCTAGAGTATCCTCAAGCTCGCCCTTCACCTTTTTCAACTCCGCGATAAGATTGGCATTAGCCTCTAAAAGAATGTTCTGTGCGTCGTACTGCGTAACCATGTCCTTCAATTCCTTACGACACTCTTCATAGCATTTCAAGCTCAATTCAAGTTCTTTTTTCAAAGCATCCAGGGCTTCCTGTTGCTTAGCGCGCTGGTCTGCTTGCAGACGAGACTCTCGCTTCAGATTCTCATTTTCTTCTCTTAGGCGTCGGTTCTTGTCTTCTAGAAATTTTTGCTTGTCAAGAGAGGTCTTGGCCTCCGCAAACGCCTTCTCGAAGCCTTTCGGGCAAGCGACAATGCCCCTCGAAAGATAAGCGCGTACAATTTTCATCAAATCATCAGCGCCTAAGTCTTCCAAGGTGCGTTCAAAATCTGCAAAGAGGTTAGCAATCATGTTATTTGCCTATATCCCTTCGCACAGCCAACATGACGAAAGCACCAAGTCGAAACACCAAAAACAAAGCGGTAAGCAAAGTTTCATACCAGGCTCTCCCAGCACAGATGCGAGATTTGTCCTTGAAGCGGAGGGGTCCATTTCGATTTGAGGAGTATCCTTCTCCCGCTCCTTGACGCTCAGGGTGATTAGAGTCTTGGCCGCTAAAATTACCACGAAAACGAGAGGAATAAGCAAATGGAATGCACGGTTCATAGGAAGGACACGAAAAACCACCTCTGAGCAAAAGCGTCATTTTTCAAGCTGAAGGGCATCGGGCATTGTCGTCGGCTCCGGCGCGACGGTATCAGCAGGTTTCGCAGCCACCAGGTCAAGATCATCCGACACCGGCGGCGGTGAACGAGACGCGTGTGCCGCGGACTCCCCAGCTTCTGGAGCATCCAGATCGATTGGATCCTGGGCCTTTGCACCCTAACCTTTGGCTGGATTCACTGCAGCAACCACTAAATCGCATTGGGGCTGCGGAAGGGGAGCACCTGAGCTCTTCGCCACTTGAGTAGCGTCGTCGTCAATATAGCAAAGATCTTCAGATTCATCTACGACATCTACAAGGCCGACCACGCGTTCCTTCGGGGCTGCGTCGGCCATGGCAATTTCTTTCTGAATCAACTCCGCCACGCGCTTGCCCCTGGCCTCGCCCGCCTCCAACTCCTCAGCATCAGCTAGGCCCGCCGGCGACGGCTCTTCCGTCAATTTCCGTGCCGGTCCCTTCGGAGGATACTTATTGCAGGACTGGATCTGAGGCGTCGGCATGATATCAACATCCTCATCAGTCTCCGCGACTGGGTCCATCCGCGCTCTTTTCCAGAGGTCTCGTCCTCATCGGGCCCCTTCTCCTTGAGCGTAATCCGTTTCGCCCTCTATGTCGTTTCCAAGGTCCTCTTCTTCAAAGCTAGCCTCTTGTCCACATCACCGGCGAGGGCGGGGTCATGGGTTTTCTTCTTCTCCCTCTCGGCTGCGGCCACCTTCGCCGCCTCAGCCTTGTGGCGAGCCAAGGTCTCATTAACTTTCAACAGCTTCGTAGACTTTTCTGCAAGCGGTGGCAGGGTAGCTTTAGCAGCATCCGCCTTTCGCTTGGCCAAGATATCTTGGGCTTTCGTACTTTTCACAGCAGGTTCTGTCGCAGCAGCAATCTTGCTTAACTTACTCTTCCGAGAAGTTTCCACAACCTCAGATCCGGTGTTACCCGGTGGTTGCATTTTGTTGCTAGCCATCGAGGGCACCGGGCGAGGCGAATAGGTGACACCCATCTCGTCAAAAACTCGGTTAACCCGGCCATGGTGCTTCAAAATCCTTTGAGCACACTCCCACTCCTTGTAGGTGAAATTTCCGATCATTTGAACAACTTTCTTTTCAACTTCCGCAACGACCTCTTCGTCGGTTTTATCAGCAGGTCGCTTGACATTAAAAATGGGGCTTCGCACATCTTGGTCCAGCCCGGGTAGCCATTGCACCTTAAACGCCCATGACCCCCATCGGGGCTGGCACGGCCAGATATCGGCGGCCACAAATTCCTTGAGAGCGTCTCATGTAGTGATCACATGAGTTGCCTGATAAAATGCACTTGTGCTGGCTGATGAGCGGCTAGCTTTCGTCAGCTCCGGCGACAGCTCCACCTCCAAATCGACCATACGACTCGCCAAGTCATATGTTGTCACTTCTTCTTGTTTCGAGTTTCGTCCCACCACTGCGATAGGGGCATAAAACCAGTAGGAGGTCCACCGGTTAGCCCATTTGTTTTTGTACGTTGGGGCTAGTTCCACGGGAGCTTGATTCTTGCCTGGACAACGGGTCTGAAAGGTACAACAGCCATACTGAGCCTCTTTTTCCTCGTCATCGACACTTATAAGCTTCCTCACCCAGTGAATCTCGAAGTGACGAACGAAGGTCTCAACATCATTGTCTCCAGCAACGGTCCGGCATGCCCACAGAAATTTCAATACCTGTGGGATAGAATTGGGCGTCGACTGATGGATCTGAACGCTGTAAGCTGTCAAGATGTCCGCAAACCTCTTTGACACTGGCAGCCGAAGCCCCGCAGTAAAGAAATCCCAAAAGACCACGCTCTCATTCTTCCGGGGTTTCGGCGTGGTCTCCTTCCCAGGTAATCGGCAGATTCCAGGCTCAAAGCAGCCTTCCATCCGCAGCGCGTCCAAATCCGCCTGAGTCATCAAAGATCGACCAATATAACAGGTCCGGGCTTTCGCCCCTGCCAGATTCTCCTCGGACCCTTCCGCAACAACTTCCATAGCTGCATCAGTTTCTTCTCTGATCTCGCCTTCCTCCACGTCGATAACCGCACGTTTTCCAGCATCTGTGTCGCTCAGCATTATTTCGACATAACTCCCATCACCCGAACTACTATTTTCATCGCTACTAGAGGTAGACGAAGTACTACCACTCTCGCGAGAGCTGGCAGACCAATCCAAACCAGAAATCTTACCAGACTCCGAGCTAGACGACGAGGTGGAAGATGTTGCGACGGCCTCCGTAGCTTCCGGTGCCGCTTGCTTCCCACGGTTCGACGATGACCCTTCGTCCTCCATGATTATATTAGGGTGCCTAACGCGAGCCGTTTATTTCTCTTAGAAAGGCGAAATCAAACGCGTAACCCTGGAAATCGAAAAATGAAAATATATACTCAAGCCAGAGTGGAAACTAACCTCTCGAATCGACTGGGGCTTCCGCTGAAGCGATTCGCAAGAGGCAAAGGCAAGAGCAACGGGCGGAAAAAATCACAAGAGAGAAGCGAGGATGGAAATGGCAGTGGGGGTGCAGCGGCGTCGGCCCCCGTCTATTTATAGGCGGTAAACCGCAACGGTCGAAAATTTTGAACCCAACGGTAAAAATCAACGCCTCGAGGGCATTTGTGGTATTTCAAGCGAGGTCCACGGGAACTGCCGCCTGGGAAGACGTTTTCTTCCGCCTCGATTCTCGAGCCCCGGGTTTCGCTGGCTCAAGTTTGCACCGAGGCAAACGCTTCGCCATCGAGGGGCTTCTGTTGGGGGGATTCAGAATCAAGCCTTTCGTATACCAAAAATAAAAGAGTGTCTTTAGCTGCCCAAATCTCTATGCGAAAGGCCCAGCAGCGAAACCCCAGGAGCCATTGATTCCTTTTCCAATCTTCAGAACTCGTCTTTCGACTAGTACCCTTCGTTGCCAGCGGAGTTGAAAGATAAGCTCAGAACAATCCAAGGCGTTGGGGTCCTAGCCAGGCTAATTGATTTATTCCATGACGAAACCCCAAGAGCGAATCTTATTCACCCAGGCAATCTTGACCTGGGATTCGCTCAGGGGGTTTCATCGCCTCTAACCCCTAACGGCTTCAAGTTGGAATGTGGATTCCTTGTTTCAGGTGACGAAAGGTGCCAGGCGAAAGGGAATCTCCAAAAGAATGAAGGTTTCCTCCCGACAGGCGCACGTGATGAGAGTAAGAAAGGCGCCACAATTTGCGGTGTGACATCATGGAGCGCCGATTATGTGGAGACCTGATTGGAGACTTCCCGGAAATAGCCTAGCACATTCTGTTTTGATCCGTTTTACACAAGGGTGTTAGCGAAATGGAAAAAGTCCGTTCGCCTCCCTATAAAAGGAGACAGACAACACTTGTAAAGGGGATCGACTTTCGAGAAATCAACTGTTGAGAAAAGAGCTTTTGGTTGTCCTTTGTCCTGAGTTTTGGTTTTGATTCTTGAGCTTTAGTTTTCTCTCATTGTTTGTGTGCAGTAGCTTCGGCTATCACCACAACAGTTTATTCCTGAACGCCATGGCCGGTGGACTGCAGAGCTCTTGGCTGGCCAAAAATCCCAGTGTTCTGGGCAACCAGGAGTTCGGGTTAGAAGCAAAATAGAGAGAGGAGATCAAAGGGAGTGCATATGTGTGCTCGCCAAAGATGGGGACGAACTGAAGTGGCTGGATTTGGAGGTGGCGGCCATCTCTATTCTTGCAGGCACACGGACGACTGCACCTCGAGCGCTCGCAGGGCCAGCGATGCTCTGGTGTCGGGAGAGGCGGCGGTGCTCGGCTTTTCGTCGCGGAGCTCGCGGTGGTAGCAGCTTGCTCCAGAAGGCTCGTGGCCAACGAATCGAGCGACGGCCTGCACTATGCTTTGGCTCGGGCAATGACGGCGCTACGCGTGGGGCGAGAGTGGGAGCTCGGGTTGAGGAGAGGAGGGGAGGTGTGGAGAGATAGGGGCTCGGGCTCGCCTTTTATAGGGTTGAGGGGAAGGAGTCGGCAAGGCGGTGGAACGGTGAAGCTCGGTGGAGGCCGCCATGAATGGTGGGGGAGTCGGTGGGGCGATGATTGCGGGAGAGGAAGGGGGCGAGGCGGCGCGAGTGCGCACTACGCATTGAATGTCGCACTCAGTGGAGGAGGGGGAAGAGCGGCGGAGGCCGGGGAGGCGGTGGTGCGGCAGGCCATGCTGGAGAAGGGGGCAGCGGGAGGTAGGAGAAGGAGCTGACGAGTGGGCCCCGGCTGTCAGTGACTAGGAGAGAGAGGGAGGTTCTGCTGGGCCGACGGTGGGCCGAACTGGGCCGCGAGAAGTTGGGCTGCGGGAGAAAAAGAATATGAGCCGATCTGGGCTGAAAGAGAGGGAGCCAGCGGATTGGGCTAAAAGAAGAAGAGGAAAAAGAGATTGGGAGGGAGAAGGTTAGGGTGGGTTTTAGGACTTTTAAACTTTTGATTTTGAAAACTATAAACATCAACAAAAACCATGCAAACAAAAATAAATGCAACACTCAGAGAGCCATTTTATTTAATTTTTAAATACAAGCAATTGCCCTTTTCTTATACTAAATTTCCTGTAAAGAGAATAATTGTTAGGAAAATTTTAAATTATGAGAAAATCGTTGATTAATTGTTCTTCCTATTAACATCCTGAAACCTTCAAATTTCAAGGTATTACACAAAGATTTCAATAGAGTAAATGCGGAAACATAAAGGGGATGAGAGGAAGCAAACTCTTGACACTGTAGCCGTACATGTTGACTTTCTTCACATACTTGAAGATCTTCTTCATGTACTCGGCCACCATGGATTCAACCTCTTCATCACTTGAGGAATCTTCATCGTCACCATCATCACCATCATCCTCGCTTGAGCTTCCTTGAGTAGCCATCCTACTCAACATCTTCTCTTGTTGACTTGAGAGAGCATGGTTTCTAGTTGGAGAGGATGGTTCTTGGGGCATTTCTTGGGGTGCCTTCTTTGACTTGGGCATGAGTTGAAGCTCATGTGCCATGATCTTGCTCAAGATATGAGATGGCTTCAAATCTTCGAGCTTCTTCTCGTAGACGATTGCCTTCACCAACTCATAATCGGGCTTCCGGAGACTTCGAAGGATCTTGCGGTTGATGTTCAAGTCCGTGATGTCCTTCACACCTAAAGCATTGATCTCATTCACAAGCACATTTAGGTTTGAGTACATGGATTCAGCATTTTCATTTGCAAGTTGCTTAAAGCTATTAAATTCCTCAAGGAGACAACTGTAGTGTTCATTAACAACTTATTTTGAACCCTCATTTTGCTCCTTGATAGTTTTCCATAGCTCATGAGCATTTTCACAATTAAAAACTCTATTGAAAACGCCTACATCTAGTGAGGACAAAATGATAATCTTAGCAATCACATCAAATTGCTTTTCTTTCTTAGTACCATTTTTCATGCCCTCATCGGTGACTCTCCAAACATCAAGGTCCTTTGCTTGGAGATAGGCCTCCATGAGAACCTTCCACCGAGGATAGTGTTGACGGTGAATTTCCGTCAACCTAGAGTACTTGTTATACATTGGTTTCGATTATGATTTGCAACTAACCCACCACTAGGCATACTAATGATATAACAAGTTCACACTTGCATGTCGATTTTGGAGTTTGTTGTTTACGCAGGAAATCTACGCTAATGAGGAGACTTTCGGGATAAGTGCACCAAGCACTTTGGAAGAAGATCATGAAGCCCGACAAGAGTCAAGACACGTGATGAACATGACTCCAAATGACCCGAGGACCGAAGCGTCAACGTGCAAATCTTCAGGGACTCAACCAGAAAACAACGAAGCTTGCATAATAAGGATTCAAGCCTTAACCATGAAGGAAACAACGTCAAAGGCCCACATGCAACTGCACACGAATAAGGGATCACGCGAGAAGCAACCGGGGAGGAAACCGGGGTCGAACCGGGCCGAAGTGGGCTCGGGCCGGCCGGCTCGGGCCGACCGGCCCAGCCCACTCCGGGTCGGTTCGGTCCCCCCTTTGCCCTAGGTGTTCGTCTATTTATTGCCTCCGCCGCCGTCGGCCGCCACATCGAACAAATCATCCTACCGACGCCAATCACCAGAAAACCGCCACCGCAAGATGAGGGAGAGAGTTAGATGAGCTCGTCGCAAGGATCAACGCCGGCGGAGAGAAGGAAGCAAGAGGACTCCAAGCCGCTGGCCTAGGGGTGTTCCCAAGCTCCATCGCCGCCATCTTCATCGACGACGTTCTCCAGAGTTTCCATCACCCCTATGTGCTTCAATCCGTGTAAGATGATGGGGTAATGTCTCCGTTCATCCCCAGGATTAGATGGATACATGCTATGTGATCTCTACTTGATTCGTTGTTTCAATCTATTGTTTTCATGTTGATGATGCTTTGATGATTAAGGTAGGCCACCGTGTTTTTCGGGCGTATGATATCCGCTACTCCCATAGACTCCATCAACATACCGTCTCCATCATAGGTCTAGTCACGGATACCTTCGCGTAGTGACAGTACGAGAGGAGGGAAAGGGCAAAACCGTGGTCACAACCCCCGGTAGATTGGTTTACCGCTTTCGTATAGTAGATGCATACCATGTTATCCTAGATCCTCGGGAGGGAACGCTTATCTTTCTTGCTCACTCTCTTGTGTTCACCCCTTTATCATCTAGTTTAACCCTAGATTTGTTTGATCAACTTAACTTAGATTAACTTAGGTTAGATTGTCTTTACTTTTAGATTAATACTCTCTTTAAAGGTTTCCTTAGTCAACTAGATTAGTACTTGGTTAAGCGCTAGTAATCCCCTTGCTCCGCGGATTGACAAGAACCTTGGGAATCCCGTGGTGAAAAAGGTGTAGGTCCGTACGCTTGCGGATCGTAGGTGGATACGAGTTTTATCCGTCAACAAGCCCCTTTTTCTGGCGCCGGTGCCGGGGAGCAAGCCAGTTTGCTACGTTTAATCTAGTATTAATTTTGTTGATTACTAACACCTAACCCTTATTTTCTAAAAAAAGAAAAAAATCTTTTTTGTTTTTCTTTTTACTTTTCTTGTGCCTAGATGGATTTGTTCACCTCACTATTGGAAGACGAAGAGATGTCGCTAAGGGAGCTAGCAATGCCGTCAATGGAAGACATTGAGATGCAAAAATCAGATTTGACGTTTGCTACAACCCACTATGAAGTGAAGCCTGGAATCATCAAGTTAGTGGCGACAAAACCATTTAGAGGATTGGAGGATGACAACCCATATAGACACATTAAGGAATTCACGAAGTTATGCAACACGGTGCAACAAAAAGGAGTTCCGGCCGCTTGGTTCAAGTGGAATCTTTTTCCATTCTCTCTCGAAGATGAAGCGCGAAGATGGTACACACTTGCGTCCGTTGAAGCAAAAGGAAATTGGGATGAGCTAGTAAAGAAGTTCCTTTTGAAGTTCTTTCCCATAATTAAGGTCCAAGACTTAGGAGGCCAGTGCTCAATTTCAAGCAAGGAGAGGATGAAGGAATTTATGAAGCATGGGACCGTTTTAATGAACTACTTGAGCGAGGCCCGAACTTGGGATTTTCCGGTGACTTGATGTTGCATACCTTTTATTTTTCACTAACCCCTAACTCGTCTCGTTTTGTAAGCATGTGTGCAGGCGGTGATATAATGGATAAAACAATTAGTGAAGCCACACAAATCTTACAAAGGATAAGCAATGGACAAAGAATGCTACAAGATTGGCAAAGATGTTGTCGAGAGGAGCAAAACGACAAAAGCAAGCCCAAGGTGCTTGCTGAAATTTCTGAAAAAGATGAACCGGAGGTCAAGGAAGATGAACCGACCATACAAGAAAGTGAAGATCCACTTCCCAAGGTAAGAGAAGTCAATTCGGATGTTAAAAATGTTGAAACTAACATGAATGTAGGCCGAAGTATGTGGAATGCTAGACCATTGGCGGAGTTCATTCAATCCGGTTGGGTTCAAGTTGATTTCGCCCCACTAATCAACTACCGAAGGAAGGAGGAACGCCGACACATTGCCAAACTAGTTGAAGATATATTTGATCAAGAGATGAATGGAGAGTCGATCCAAAAGATGTTTGAAGAAGAAAGAGAAGAAGGAGATGAAGGATGGATCGACTGGTTTGACAACTCAAAGATTTATGATGAAGGAAGAGAAGAGTACAACCGTGATCAGCATAGTGACTCAAAGGATAAATGGGAGGAGATAGGACTCAAGCTAGATGATAGATTGTGTGCTATTGAAGCCTACACACTAGCAAATCAAGACATGGAAGTACTCAAGGATGAAGGAAAGAGTGAATCAACAATGAGCGATCTTGACGACATGTGGTACATGGAAGATAAAGAAAGCAACATAAAAGTCTTTGAAGATGAAGATCTGGTTGATAAAGAAGACTTCAAAGAAGAGATGAATGCGTACATAGTTGAAGGATTACATGTTCCACATGATGAGTTGAAGAAATTGCAAGATGGTGATGAAGAGGCAACTACACTTCTTGAGATCGATTCGCCTTCAACACCGCTTGATGAACCAAATATCACTATTGTTGGAAAAGCTCTAAGGCCAAGGTACGCGCTGAAATCTCAAGATATTATTGGTATTGATGTTGATAAATTCAAATACTCATGCTCAACCAATAGTATGAATGATAGTTTAATGTTTATGCCTTGTTCCAATAGTGATCATGTTGATAGGCTAGATTTTCTTGAGAATGAAAAAGAGGAAACATTTATTTTTGATCCAATTAATCTCACACCTAAACAACCTTTGCCTAATGATGAGCTATGTGCTATGCATGAAACATATGCTTCTTTTATTTACACCTTGACTTGTTGCTACAATTCACATGTGGTGTTAATTATGGACGCGTATGTTTACAATAAGTTTTGTAAATCTCGATCATGCTTTGCGCTTGGTCAAGCTAAAGACCTTAAAGAATCATATGTAGGGAAAGGCACGATTTTCACTAACCATGTAGACAAGGCTTCAATAATGGAAAAAAAGAAGTCATGCCTAAAAGAGTTGCAAGATAAATCATCAACCTCTCTGAATCCCGCGATGGATGCTGCTGTCTTCATCAATTTGAGAGCTTGTTCAGAGGTGTACAAATGAAGAAAATGAGATATTCAGACGCTCCATCAAATTACCATTCCAACGCATCAAGAGCCAACAAGTTTGAAGACCCGTGCAAGGAGTTATGGAGGAAACATTGAGCGTTGCGCGTTCTGAAATTTCAGGACAGATTTTATCGCCGAAGTAAAACGGACGTAACTCTCTTGTCCAGAGTCCGATTTGAGCAAATAAAGACTCGTTGGAAAGGAAATTTTGTGCACTGTGCAATGGAGTAGAGATTGAGTATACTTTCTGTTCTGGACATTAAAAAAAATTCATGGACTGAAGGCAGCACCGAAGGATGATAAAGATGGAGATAACGATGAAACAAAAGGATGCTTTGGGCAAGTCTGCTATAAGTGATCAAGCACGACATGGGAAGTAAATTAAAGCTGCATTGGTACCTTTTCTTCTTTCATGAAGGGCCATGGCTATGCAACGAAAAGAAGGTATGTGAGAAAGTCGAGCTCTATGACTTTAAATGAAGCGCTTTTCGGGAGGCAACCCGTTTCTTTATATTTTTACTACTTTCTTAGAGAAAATAAAGAATGACACTATCTTATGATGATCAACTTGTGGTTATTAATCTAAGTTCAGTTTTCCTTTTTAGAACCACCATCATGTTCATGATAATATTTATTTGTATGCATTGCATTTTGTTATCAATGTGATGTTTCTTTGTGTATACATGTTTTGCACATAGTTGGCTTGGTTGTTTTATATACTTAATGATGTATGCTTTAGTTTCAATGTTAATGCTTCATAGGTACCTATGGGTGTTTTCCTTTTGTGATCTTGTGTTAACGTGGTGTTTAAACAAGATTGCGGACCATCGTCGTTAAGTTTGATAAACCTAGCTGGCTTTTCATATATTTTCATGTTGCTTTGGTTAGTTTATAAGCTTTGCAATGCGCTTAATTTTTCTTGTGCTATAAGAGTTATTGATTTAGGGATAGACATGGTATTTTAACCCTAGATATATAAACCTTTATGGCTATGGAGAAATTCGGCAACTTAGTTGTAAACATGGTGTTTAGAACTAGGTGAAAACATTGTCTTTGTTTATATGCTTTCCTATCATGTGCATACACACCTTGCACCACGTACACTCATTAGGTTTTTATTCCTCATTAAACTAATTATGCCACAAGTTAAGAATCTTAGGAGACATTGTTGGATTATTGGCAATTCTATCTACTCCCAACCGTCACCTTGGGGGTAGAATGTGCTTAAAACGTCTTGCAGGCAAGATAAAGACTCTCACTACAAGGAAATTGAAGGATGACTAAGATAAAAATTCTTTGTCTTCTTCCATGACTAGAAAAATGCTAAGCATGGGGGAGACCCTGAATCTTCAACACGGAAGTGCAACATGACACTCTAGAAGATAGAATGATAAAGATCGTTAACATCTCCGGATCAATGCGCAAGAAGCCACCAATCTCATCAAAATTCTGCATGGTCTCGAAGGGAAAACACGGGATATTTTTGGATATTTAGAAGCCTGATGAAGTTACGATTCCAACAAATCAAGAATCAAAACAATCGGAGGTTCCTACAAGCGGTTATGCCCGAATCACCGAGTGCAACACGTCCTGAAATCAGTTTTGGACAGCACACAGCGCTGAAGTAAAACGGACATAGCTCCCTTGTTTCAACTCCGTTTTCGATGAATGACCACACGTTGGAAAGGTAATTTCATAAACTTTTCAATAGAGCTATATTTCGATATATTTTCTGTTCTGGACAGGGGAAATCCATGCAAAAGAGACAGCAAGGAGATGATGAGAACAAGAAAGAGGGGATGGTGATGACAACATTGAAGAGAAGGGTGACCAATGACTCCATTAAGCATACAAGATCAAATTCAGAAGTTTAGGAGCATTAATAAATCAAGACAAAAGCAAAAGCCACATCGATACATGGAGATGTCGGAAGAAGGCAACGAAGAATTACAAAGGATGGTAACATCTCCATGGACCTTCTCTTTTCCAAACACAAATGCTTGTAAGTATGCCTTCAACCTCAACTCGGTGCAACCTTTTGTTTTTCTCTTCAAACAATAACATGGCTACTAGGAGGAAAACCTAGGTTTCTTTTTACTTTCAATAGATAAGCATGACCATGTGTTCACCTCGATGTTCTATATTGCCTATGCTTACGGAAAGATGATGAAAGTTGCCGCTTTGTTTTACCTACATGAAGTTATACATGTCTTGGCTAATTGCTCTCTATAATATGATCTGAAATTAATTTAAATACCGGATCTTTTATTTGTGGAGGTGAAATGACTATGCTCTAGACCCACATACATATCTTTGCTCTTTGATTTAAGTTTATGGATAGCCGGATAACTTGTTGTTTTTATGAAAACTTAACTTTTATGCTATCTACATATTTGTGATGCTCTTGCAAAGTTCTACCTACCAAAGCCATATACATATATGTTTTATGATAACAAAACCCGTAGATTGCAAACATATGTTTTGATGAGTTGGATTAGGATTGATTTCTATGGTTCGAGACTAAGAAGCTGGTCATTCCTTTGTGTAACTTTTTTCATGGTAGCCTTTTTGTCAATGCATTGTGGGTTTTCACATCGAAAATTTCACAAACTTCGCTGGGCATCCCCCCTAAACCAAAAACATCTTTTTGTGATCACCTCCTTGTCCACAACCCAATTTGAGTATGGAGTAAAATTCTTGATGGAGATTCAAATATTCCGCAAGATTATGGAATTTATACTTACTTTAGCAGTCATTTCCCCTCTCTTTTATGCTCGAGGACGAGCATCGTTCAAGCATGGGGGAGGAGTCATTCTCTGACACAAATGTTATGTACGTATTATGTTGCAAAATGTTTTGAGGAGCAAAAGAAAAAAAGAAAAAAAGAAAAAAAATGAAAGAAGAAAAAAATTATTATTATGATGAGAAGAAAAGAAAAGTAAGGAAAAAAGGAAGAATAAAGAAAAAAAAGAAAGAAAGAAAGAGAGAAAAATGAGAAGGAAATAGAATAAAAGTAAAAAAAATAATAAAGATGCTCCTCGATTCTTTTTGCTCATAAGTTCTCAAGTGCCTTGATGACAAATCCACACTCAAATCTTCCAACCATGTGCAATCCGATAACGAGGACTTCACTCATGCCTCGGGATCATCCATTTGCCACTTGCACATGTCCACTTATCTAAATGTGTGTGTTTCGTCCCTCTCTCTTTCCAACATATATTTTCCATGGCCTTTTTGACGAGTCTCGGTAATTCCAATATACCTCTCTCTTAATTTGACAATATTTCAGATATATGTTTTGCTAGGATTGTTTTTAACCTTCCAAGCTCCACATAAGCCTTCCACTATCACATATGAGTAGAGTAGGTTGAAAATAATCTAATATAGGCTTGAGTGACTTGATGAGATGATTGTTCCATGAGCTCTTGCAAGAGATTTTCACTTATGTTGGATATGCATCTTTTTGAAAATCTTCCATGTGACAAGGTAATGGTTTGAAGTTCACTTAAGTTTGAGAGCATCGTGTTAAATGTGGCTTGTTCTTTATTGTTAGTCTATCTTCCATAATGAAAAAGAAGCCGGTCACAACTTGAACTTTAAAAATAAATTCTTAAGAGAGAGCAATTTGCCTCGTCATGAATGACTAAGTGCGGGGACCACATTGGAAGGCAACACCGATTTCCCTTTTAAGCAAGGATTACTTACTCGAGGACGAGCAAGGTTTAAGCATGGGGGAGATGTTGACGGTGAATTTCCGTCAACCTAGAGTACTTGTTATACATTGGTTTCGATTATGATTTGCAACTAACTCGCCACTAGGCATACTAATGATATAACAAGTTCACACTTGCATGTCGATTTTGGAGTTTGTTGGTAACGCAGAAATCTACGCTAATGAGGAGACTTTCGGGATAAGTTCACCAAGCACTTTGGAAGAAGATCATGAAGCCCGACAAGAGTCAAGACACGCGATGAACATGACTCCAAATGACTCGAGGACCGAAGCGTCAACGTGCAAATCTTCAGGGACTCAACCAGAAAACAGCGAAGCTTGCATAGCAAGGATTCAAGCCTTAACCGTGAAGGAAACGACGTCAAAGGCCCACATTCAAGTGCACACGAATAAGGGATCACGCGAGAAGCAACCGGGGAGGAAACCGGGGCCGAACCGGGCCGAAGTGGGCTCGGGCCGGCCGGCCGGGCCGACCGGCCCGGCGCACTCCGGGGTCGGTTCGGCCCCCCCTTGCCCTAGGTGTTCGTCTATTTATTGCCTCCGCCGCCGTCGGCCGCCACATCGAACAAATCATCCTACCGACGCCAATCACTAGAAAACCGCCGCCGCAAGATGAGGGAGAGAGTTAGATGAGCTCGTCGCAAGGATCAACGCCGGCGGAGAGAAGGAAGCAAGAGGAGGACTCCAAGCTGCTGGCCTAGGGGTGTTCCCAAGCTCCATCGCCGCCATCTTCATCGACGACGTTCTCCGGAGTCTCCATCACCCCTATGTGCTTCAATCCGTGTAAGATGATGGGGTAATGTCTCCGTTCATCCCTAGGATTAGATGGATACATGCTATGTGATTGCTACTTGATTTGTGGTTTGAATCTATTGTTTTCATGTTGATGATGCTTTGATGATTAAGGTAGGCCACTGTGTTTTTCGGGCGTATGATATCCGCTACTCCCATAGATTCCATCAACATACCATGTCCATCATAGGTCTAGTCACGAATACCTTCGCGTAGTGACAGTATGAGCGGAGGGAAAGGGCAAAACCATGGTCACAACCCCCGGTAGATTGGTTTACCGCTTTCGTGTAGTAGATGCATACCATGTTATCCTAGATCCTAGGGAGGGAACGCTTATCTTTCTTGCTGACTCTCTTGTGTTCACCCCTTTATCATCTAGTTTAACCCTAGATTTGTTTGATCAACTTAACTTAGATTAACTTAGGTTAGATTGTCTTTGCTTTTAGATTAATACTCTCTTTAAAGGTTTCCTTAGTCAACTAGATTAGTACTTGGTTAAGAGCTAGAAATCCCCTTGCTCCGCGGATTGACAAGAACCTTGGGAATCCCGTGGTGAAAAAGGTGTAGGTCCGTACGCTTGCGAATCGTAGGTGGATACAAGTTTTATCCGTCAACAGATAGCCCGTGCCATCGAAATGTGGAGCCAAACCTAAGGTATCCACCCCTTTCATTCCTCTTTAGAGCAACTCAATAGGCGGTGAAGCCTAACCATTCCAATGAGCCGGTTTTCACAATTTACCAATTGAATTGCTGTTTTCTTGTGAATGAAGTGAGTCCCGGCTCTGATACCACTTGTAAGGAATCGGATGCTCGTAGCCTAAGAGGGGGAGGGGTGAATTAGACAATCTAAAACCTTAACCTATGGCTTCACTATTTTTACACAAAGATAGACTAGAACATACTATCTAGATGTGCAACTAAGGTTGTTCTAGTGTGAAACTCCCATCCCAAAACAAGGTTTGCAACCTATAGCCATTCTTAGCATGATACTACTCTAGGAAAGTAAAGGCAAACAAAGATTGCAATATAGTAAATGCGGAAACGTAAAGGGGATGAGAGGAAGCAAACTCTCGACACGCGATTTATCCCGTGGTATCGGTAGGCGAGTAAGCCACCCATAGTCCACGTTGCTGAAGCACTCACACAAGAGTATTGCTTCCCGGTCACCAAGTCTCTCCCAAGAGCACCACTTGACTCGCCAAAAAGGCTAGCCACTTAGGCACTTGCCAAGCTCTCTTGGTCACCTTGATGCCGCCTCCACTAAGGAGCTTCTCCACTTAGGAAGGGGTCTCCACGTCCCCCGCACAAAGTGTCCTCGCCGCTCCACACCAAGCCAGAGGGTCGATGACGATTGCCGGTGAGCCACGTAGGCCCCAAGGCTTTCGACGAACCTTGTACAACTTGATCTACTCAAGAATCACCTCACAAGGTTGGCACAACCTTGCACTCAGTCAGCTCTAAGCTAAGCCTAGCACTAAGCACATACACTAAGCATGTGCAAGTCTAAGGATGAGCAATTAAGCACTTGGATGGATTGGATATGATCTTCAATGTGTCTTGAACTCCTTGCACTTTCACACAATCCAGCAACCTCAACTGAGTGAGTGGAGTGGGGTATAAATAGCCCAAGGCATCAAACTAGCCGTTGGCTAACGACCACCGAAAAAGGTAGCGTCGGATGAACCGATGCTAAATTTTATAGGGCGTCGGTTCATTTGGTGCCCCTCCCACGTCACTTAGCCGTTGAGATTCTCTGACACAACTGCTCCGACGCTATACACCGACGGTCCGTCGGATCATCCGGTGCTGAAGACCCCGCAACCAAGTTGTCTCTGTTAGCTTCCACGCGACCGTCGGATAGACCGACGCTACCCCTTGACCAAGGCACCGCATCATCCGGTGCTGAAGACTTCGTCTTGGCGCGTCTCTGTCTTGATTCAAACTAAGCATCGGATAGACCGACGGTGTCCCCACTCAGACCGTCAGATCATCCGGTGCTACTGTCTTCGCTGCTCTTCCTCTGCAACTCGTCCGACGCATCTAGAAATTTGACCGTCGGTTCATCCGACGGTGCCTAGGGTTTCAACCAGTGTACCAACTCGTTTGACGATTGCACTGACGCTTGCTATTAAGGTACCGTCGGTTCATCCGATGGTGTCTTTTCTTTTCCTTTCTTGCTCGGTTTTGACCCTTGATTTTCTCATTTTGGCATGTGGTTTTCTTGCATCCTTGGGACCTAGAAGTGTCTACAAAGACATGTTAAAAACAATATGGTTAGTCCCAATGATTATGTTGTCATGAATCACCAAAATCAAACTCGAACTAATGGCATATGAGGCCATGTTCGCTGCAATCTCCCCCTTTTTGGTGATTTATGACAACACAATCACAACAAGCATAAATTTGCAAAAATTGACCAAATTAGAGCCACTTACACTTGCTTGGATGCTTACCATCATCCAAACTCCCCCTAGACCAACCTTCCCCCTTTTTGATCTTCTCTTCCTATGTCCACATTCTCCCCCTTTGGTCTCATATCCTTGAAACTATGTAACACCCTGCCCACCAAAGCCGCACCGCCCAGCCCTTCCGTAGGGGCGGACACGCGTACACATAGCACCCTGCTTACACTTTCGTCCTCGCTTCGTGTAAAAGGGTTAATTCGAGGGTGGTATGGCTGGTGAACAAGGGCTTATAAGTTGGCTCCACCCTTGCTCAACTAGCAATGTGGCACTAAACATGCGCACTTGCGCTCATGGGCACTCATGGGCCATCCAAATTGGGCCGGGTGTGACATTCACCCCCCCTCAAAGAACCTGACGTCCTTGTCGGTCCAACTCACCCGTCCAGTGCCGACCCATACGCCATGTCGTGTGCCCCATCCCAGGCCCACACGCGCATGCATATGTCCGCACACTGACCCGAGCAAATGTCCAGGAACCTTCCCTCTTAGCGCACGACCGTACGTCCAGTGTCGACCCATATGCCATGTCGTGTGTCCCATCTCAGGCCCACACGCGCCATGCGCCCTATGTCCGCACACTCACCCATACGCGCAACCGCGAGGGTCGGCTCTGATACCATTTGTAACACCCTGCCCACCAAAGCCGCACCGCCCAGCCCTTCCGTAGGGGCGGACACGCGTACACATAGCACCCTGCTTACACTTTCGTCCTCGCTTTGTGTAAAAGGGTTAACCCGAGGGTGGTATGGCTGGTGAACAAGGGCTTATAAGTTGGCTCCACCCTTGCTCAACTAGCAATGTGGCAGTAAACATGCGCACCTACGCTCATGGGCACTCATGGGCCATCCAAATTGGGCCGGGTGTGACAAACTACTAGCTTGCTTTGGTCTCACATTCTCCCCCTTTGGAATAAAATCTCCAAAAAGTCCAAAACAAAAGGGCTCCAAGGAAGCTAGCAAGTCCTAGCAAACATAGCTCAAAGAGAAATGTTAAATACAAGGGAGAAAGCCACATGAACCATGATCCTTATGTATGATATCAATTAAGATAGCACATGTGAGAATAACTAAGGTGGATCACTAGCTCATGAGACTAGCATGATACAAACTAAGCTCCCCCTAAGTGTTTGCACAAAAAGATGGTGTGAAAAACAAGTGCACAACTTCAAACTTGTAAGACAAGGAAGCTTAGAGCACATCATGCAAGGACAAGAGATAAAACAAATGGGTTCTTGTTACATTACCACTTGTAGATATCACTTGTAGTCTTTTGATCATTGCATACCTCCGGGGGTTGATCCTCTTTACCTTGTTGGCACCACATTGAGATGAGCCACTTGGAAATGATATCACTAGAGGTGACACCATTTGAAAGAAGCTTGCAAAGAAAACACTTGAGGTACCACAAGGATTAGGAATGTATGAGTACATTGCCTTTGAACTTATATAGAGACATAAGCTCGCAAGGACATGACTCAATAGCATGAAGATCATATTGCTACATTCACTCTTTTAAAGATGTTAGATCACATTGAGAGATGAAGTACCACACCGGAACGCGTCACCAAGGGACTACATAAGATAAACTTGAAACAATGTTAGTTCCATACCCAAACCATAGGATGAGCTCCACCTAAATGTGTGCATTTAGTGTTTGAATCACCAACTAATTGTATGCACATTGTTTATGACAACAAAAGGGAAGCTAACCCTATAGCTTGCTCATGATGCAAAGAGAGATATATATGAAAGCATGCACCATGAAAGAACAAAGTGTAGCTTTCCTACACACTAATCAAACCATGTAAGTTGCTCATGGGTTAGCACATGACACAAGCAACCTACCATATGTAAACATTGCAACAAATTCAACCTAGACAAGGCAATGGAGCTACAATGATACAAGAGATAGGTACTAGTTTCCATTACCTCAACCGGAGAACTTGGGCAACCCATGTCCAACTAGCAAGCTTGGCTTTTAGGATTGAATCTTCACAACTTCTTTGTGCCAAGCCTCCCAAGTCCCCGCACTCATGGCCTTCAAGTGGCCTTTGGAACCCAAACCATTTGAGGCCCCTTCATGTTGATGATGACTTCCTTGGGCATCCAAATGGGTTGGTACCAACCCTGCTCTTCCTTCATCTTCCCAACCTTGTGTGCAACCACCTTTCCATTTGCCTTCTTCTTGATGAAGTAGGTGTTGCTCTTGGTCTTGTTCTTGCGGTGGGGCTTGGTGTAGATGAGGGAGCTCTTGATGGTGGGCATCAACTTCTTCTTCTCACCCTTGTCTATCTTCTTGACAAATTGAGGGCATTTGTAGAACTTGTGACCTTCTCCATGACATTTGTAGCAAGTCACGGTTGCACCCTTCTCAAGCTTTTTCACCATGGCATCACGGTTATCTTGAGAAGGTTGGACTTTGCTCTTCATGTCTTGAGAGATGTCCACTTGTTCCTCATCATTCTTGCCCTTGCCCATCAAGTTTGCCAACCTCTCTCGGAGCCATTTCACTTCTTGCTTGAGCTCATCATTTTTCTTACCTATGAGACAATCACATGTTTCTACAACAACATTCTCATTGCAAGATGGTGAGCAAGATTCATCAATTAAATCAATGCAAGAAGTTGAAGCATCTACCTTGGAGATAGGAATTGCACAAGGGATAGATGATTCATTAAGCTCAAAGGAATTACTTGTTTTAGTCTCATTGCTCTCAAGCTTAGATTTTAACTCATCACACTCCTTGCTAAGCAATTTGAATTTGCACAACAAATGTTCATAATTTGTAGCAAGGGTTGCACTAAGATCATTGAGAGCATTAAGTTCTTTAATTTCATTAGCTTGTTTCTCAAGTATTTCTTTTTGCTCATGGACTAGCTCAACAAGATCATCGAGAGAGGTGGTGTTAGATTTGTCATCACTTACATTGCTCTCCATACCTTTGGCCATAAGGCACATGTGTAGTGATGATGAAGGACCTTGCATGAAGCGGGTGGTGAAGTTCTTTCTTGATTCATCACTTGAGCTAGAAGAACTTGATTCTCCACCACTTGTCCACTCACGGACGGCGATAGTTTCTTCTTGCCTTGGTCTCCTCTCCTTGACCACCTTCTTCTTGGGCTTGTGCTCGATCTTGGTGAACTTGATGTGTTGATGATGACGTCCTTCTCTCAAGTGGACGTTGTAGCCGTACATGTTGACTTTCTTCACATACTTGAAGATCTTCTTCATGTACTCGGCCACCATGGATTCAACCTCTTCATCACTTGAGGAATCTTCATCGTCACTATCATCACCATCATCCTCGCTTGAGCTTAAATGAGTAGCCATCCTACTCAACATCTTCTCTTGTTGGCTTGAGAGAGCATGGCTTGTAGTCGGAGAGAATGGTTCTTGGGGCTTTTTTTGGGGCGCCTTCTTTGACTTGGGCATGAGTTGAAGCTCATGTGCCATGATCTTGCTCAAGATATGAGATGGCTTCAAATCTTCGAGCTTCTTCTCATAGACGATTGCCTTCACCAAGTCATAATCGGGCTTCCGGAGACTTTGAAGGATCTTGCAGTTGATGTTCAAGTCCGTGATGTTCTTCACACCTAAAGCATTGATCTCATTCACAAGCACATTTAGGTGTGAGTACATGGATTCAGCATTTTCATTTGCAAGTTGCTTAAAGCTATTGAATTCCTCAAGGAGACAACCGTAGCGTTCATTAGCAACTTCTTTGAACCCTCATTTTGCTCCTTGATAGTTTTCAATAGCTCATGAGCATTTTCACAATTAAAAACTCTATTGAAAATGCCTACATCTAGTGAGGACAAAATGATACTCTTAGCAATCACATCAAATTCCTTTTCTTTCTTAGTACCATTTTCATGCCCTCATCGGTGACTCTCCAAACATCAAGGTCCTTTGCTTGGAGATAGGCCTCCATGAGAACCTTCCACCGAGGATAGCCCGTGCCATCGAAATGTGGAGCCAAACCTAAGGTATCCACCCCTTTCATTCCTCTATAGAACAACTCACTAGGCGGTGAAGCCTAACCGTTCCAATGAGCCGATTTTCAAAATTTACCAATTGAATTGGTGTTTCCTTGTGAAGGAAGTGAGTCCCATCTCTGATACCACTTGTAAGGAATCGGATGCTCGTAGCCTAAGAGGGGGAGGGGTGAATTAGGCAATCTAAAACATTAACCTATGGCTTCACTATTTTTGCACAAAGATAAACTAGAACATACTATCTAGATGTGCAACTAAGGTTGTTCTAGTGTGAAACTTCAATCCCAAAACAAGGTTTGCAAACTATAGCCATTCCTAGCATGATACTACTCTAGGAAAGTAAAGGCAAACAAAGATTGCAATAGAGTAAATGCAGAAACGTAAAGGGGATGAGAGGAAGCAAACTCTTGACACACGATTTATCCCGTGGTATCGGTAGGCACTAAGCCACCCCTAGTCCACGTTGTTGAAGCACTCACACAAGAGTATTGCTTCCTGGTCACCAAGTCTCTCCCAAGAGCACCACTTGACTCGCCACAAAGGCTAGCCACTTAGGCACTTGCCAAGCTCTCTTGGTCACCTTGATGCCGCCTCCACTAAGGAGCTTCTCCAGTTAGGAACGAGGTCTCCACGTCCCCCGCACAAAGTGTCCTCGCCGCTCCACACCAAGCCAGAAGGTCGATGACGATTGCCGGTGAGCCACTTAGGCCCCAAGGCTTCCGGCGAACCTTGTACAACTTGATCCACTCAAGAATCACCTCACAAGGTTGGCACAACCTTGCACTCACTCAGCTCTAAGCTAAGCCTAGCACTAAGCACATACACTAAGCATGTACAAGTCTAAGGATGAGCAATTAAGCACTTGGATGGATTGGATATGATCTTCAATGTGTCTTGAACTCCTTGCACTTCCACACAATCCAGCAACCTCAAATGAGTGTGTGGAGGGGGTATAAATAGCCCAAGGCATCAAACTAGCCGTTGGCTAACGGCCACTGAAAAAGGTAGCGTCGGATGAACCGATGCTAAATTTTCTAGGGCGTCGGTTCATCCGGTGCCCCTCCATGTCACTTAACCGTTGAGATTCTCTGACACAACTACTCCGACCCTATACACCGACGGTCCGTTGGATCATTCGGTGCTGAAGACCATGCAACCAAGTCGTCTCTGTTAGCTTCCACGTGACCGTCGGATAGACCGACGCTACCCCTTGACCAAGGCGTCAGATCATCCGGTGCTGAAGACTTCGTCTTGGCGCGTCTTTGTCTTGATTCAAACTGAGCGTCGGATAGACCGATGGTGTCCCCACTCAGACCGTCGGATCATCCGGTGCTACTGTCTTCACTGCTCTTCCTCTGCAACTCGTCCGACACATCTAGAAATTTGACCGTCGGTTCATCCGACGGTGCCTAGGGTTTCAACCAGTGTACCAACTCGTCCGACGATTGCAGCGACGCTTGCTATTAAGGTACCGTCGGTTCATCCGACGGTGTCTTTTCTTTTCCTTTCTTGCTCAGTTTTGACCCTTGATTTTCTCATTTTGGCATGTGGTTTTCTTGCATCCTTGGGACCTAGAAGTGTCTACAAATACATGCTAAAAACAATATGGTTAGTCCCAATGATCATGTTGTCATGAATCACCAAAATCAAACTCGAACTAATGGCATATGAGGCCATGTTCGCTACACTACTAAGTAGTGAATCCTTACTTTCACATTTTAGCTCATGTTCTAGTAGAAGTAATCATAGTTGTACAAACAATTAATCAAATAATAATGTTCTCAAAGTTCCATCATAAAGGAATATCATGGCTAGTAGATTAAGTAGTCTCAGATAACGGTGAGAGGCCGACAATCGATTGATTTAAACTTTGCAAGGTGAACCTAAACACATGGGAGGTGCCCTCACTAAGAGTTCACCAACCAGACGGTTCCCGTCATTCCTCATATTGGGATCAGATGCTACAGTGTCAAGTACAAGGTTTACTGGGCTACGCCACTAAGGTCACCCAGCCTCACGCAAGTACTCGGGTGGCGAGCCCAGGGCCGCAACCCTAAGTTTAGTAGCGCAAAGCTCCCGCACCATCTCATTTAGGTACTAAGCTTACCGTGCCGATTTTCGACAAGTGCTCAATACTTTCAAACACTTAACCAACGAAGCCATTGGACCGGAGCCCAAATCCCATGCTCTTACCACATGAGCAATCCATTTATAAATATGGTGATTCCATAAAGGAGATCCTATTCTCGCGAGTGGCGAACATCACTCGACTTGTACCGGATCCTTAGAGGATAGCAGCTAGCGACCTAACATGCTAGTCAAAGATCATAGGTACTTATGGGTCATGCAACTAGGATTTCAATTCAACTCCTGAACGTAAATGCACATAAAATAACAATGATAATTCAGAAGTTTAAAGAAACACATAGGTTAATTAATAAACTGGGGCTTGCCTTCGTCAGCACAGGCAGACACACAACCTTCCGGACCTTGGTTCGGGTCTTGCTCTACAGTCACGTAGTGCACATCTCCTCCTGCTTCCTCGTCCTTGTCAGCCGGCACGAGCGTGTAGCTACCGTCGGGGACTTCTACACGGAGGATGCACATGCATTAATTAGAGTGTAATTAACTTAATTTAATCAAAACAGTAACAAACAGCCCACAAGGAGCATATGGATGAGCATAATCACCTTGACAACAATAACAATACTTTTCCTTTTAAAGATTATTAGAAAGGCTTATTTGATCTTCTCTTTATGGTGTTTGTGTGCACATCTAAAAGAATAATTAATTTAAATGCGCAAACAGCAAGGAAATGTGTTTTCACTCCTCAAATCATTCTCCTAATGTATCTATAGGGTTCAAGCATATAAAGAATTATTTTTCCAATTATTTCACCAACAAGCCTATAAAAGTTCCTTCACTTTTATTCAACAAAAAACTTCATAAACAGCTAAACTAACACCCATTGGTCTCTCTGACCAGGAACACTTCATTTGGACAGCAAGCAACCAAGTTGGATCTTTTGAAAATAATCTATACAAATAATAGCATTTCTAGCTAGCATAAATAGGATAAATCCACACAAAAATAAATATAGCATTTCTAGAGCCAAACTTTCACCTACACCTTCTCTGGTCTAAAACAAGCCGAGGAAACCAACAAATACATCCATAGCTATTATAGAACTTGATCTACACATTTATGATTAAAAACAAGCATAAACCAGGAATAAATATTTCTAGCAGTCCAAAAATCATGATAAATTCAGTGAAGGTGCATCAAGGCATAATATGACTATTCTCAGGAGTAGAGCTCAAAAATCTATTTACTTTTGCTACACAAATCATTAAAGCAGAAAAGGCATAAACACAAGATAAATCATAATAAAAGATTCCTTCAGTACTTTGTGCAAATTTTTGCACAGGACCTACACTTGCTAATACTCACAACATATCCAAAAATCAGCTCATGAACATGTGTGGATTTTGCATTACAACAGATCTAGGTAAAAGGGATTTCTATTTTTCATGTAAAAACTAAGGCTCAAAAGTATAAACAAGCTTTGCAAAGGTTGTAGGTTTTGTCACCAGGAGTATAGCAAAATTGGTTTTGCATTTTAAGGATTTTTCTACGATTTTCTATGATTTTTCAAGATTCAGCACAATGGGTCAAGGTCTGAACTTTTGGTTTTACGAACAGGTCCCAGGATTTCACGGTTAGGCCCTTAGGGAGAAGTCACCTTCTGCAATCGGGTCCCTGGCCGCGGCCGGCGGTGGGGCAACTAAAATTCCGGCAAGGCCGACGGTGAGCACGGCCAGGGAAGGGGTAGGGAAGCACCTAGGGCTTACCTTGGCTTGGTTTGTGGCCGGAGACGGGAGCTAGAGGTGACTGACGAGGGAGCCCAGCGGCGCCAGGCAGTGGCGGTCGCTGGAGCCTCAACCCCAGCGGTGCCGTGGCTCGAACTGGGCGAACAACAGCTCAGAAGGCTTGAGTGGATGCAAGAGGTGAGGTTAGGGGGTTCGGCTGCCACCGGGAGCAAGCAGGCATAAGAGCTTGCTGGCAGCGGCAATGGCAGAGGTGGCGGCGTTGCTTGCACGCGCGAGGAGGGGAGGGTCCTGCCCTTTTATAGGCGTTTGACTCTGGTGAAGGCGGTCCGCAAGTCATTCATGACGGCACGTCGCAGTATGGGCGCGGCATGGCGGCGTGCGTAGGGCAAGGTACGGCGGGGAGAGCGACGACGTGCAGGCGACCGACGTCCAATGGCATAAGGCGGTGCGCCATCCGGCGGGTGGGGAAACGCTGTGTGGCACCGACCATGGGTCGCTCTGCGTCACGCACAGAGATTAGGGCGCAGCCCACAAACCAACGGTCACCGGCCTGTCTCGGCGCGTGTGTACGGCGGGGCAGCGGCGAACTGACGCGGCGCTGGAGACGTCGAGCACGCGCTCTCGCGTTCCCAGTGCCAAATGTTTTTGACGTAGCCCTGTTCGACTGCTGTTTTCTCCAAAAGGTTGAATTGAAGTGCACCAAGGTTTGAATAGGAAAGTTGTAGATCAGCTGACCCTCTACAACTTCTACGAAGGGCGTATGGGGTTTTTCTCAACAATTTTTGCACAAATTGCATGCCAAGATGCAGATTTTTTAGGCGCTAGTGAACAGTGCCGAACTGCATTGACTGAGGTTTTTCACCTATTTATGCTTCAAATCTCAAATGCCACTCAACATGAAAGTTGTGTCCCATGAAAAACTACACAACTTTTGTATTGGGAGAATTTGAAGTGTTTAGGCGAAATTTGGAGAACGTGGCATAAGTTCCGGATGACATCGGAGGGTCAAAGGGTTTTAAGGGGTTTTGACTAGGGGATTGACTAAACCTTGACCAAGGGTTGACCAATAAGAGTCATTAGGGGTTGTTGGTGATGTTTTCGAGGTGATGGCCCAGGTTGACCGTCGTTTAACCAAAGTCAACGCGTTTGACCGGATCATTAGGGTTACTGGACCCGGCTGAAAACCTGGGGCATCACACTTTTAGACGACTTCCCCAATCGGATTGGGACAACGACCGAGTCACCACATTACCACGATGATAAAGCATTCGTCAGATAAACGGTGGCCAAGCATCTACCCGAGGACCAAGCCTCCAACCCCAGACAACATCACCCAGTCGGATTGGTACATCGACTTGTCTCCACAACACCATGATGGCAAAGCATCCGCTAGGGAATCGGTGGCCAATCATCACCTGAGGATCAGATCTCCACAACTTCAGACTACCTCCCCGGTCAGATTGGGACATTGACTGAGTCTCCACAACACCACGACAGCAACACATCCGTCAGACAAACGGTGGCCAAGCATCCACACGAGGACCAAGCCTCCAACAGCCGACAAATCACCTTCACCCACATAGCTCAACATCATGGACTTTTGGGTTTGTTTGAACTCTGGAATGAGTGAATCGAAGTTAGTTAGAGTGTGTCACACCTGATTTTCCGAAGAAAACCAAATGCATCTCATATGTCGCCAAGATCAAGTTTACACATAAATGATAGACGTCATGAGTGAAATATCAATAAACAGCAATAAAAACGTACAAGAGTTAAACCATTACATTATCTTTTTATTACACTCAAACATTAGACTCGAAGGTCTTTACACGAACAATGATAACTATTAAGACGTAACTCCATCTTCATCTTCCACAGGCATCTGACTGGGGGCACGCAAGCCTCAAAACTCTTCGTAGTTGTTGAAGTACTCTTCTCCAGTGCTCTCCACTGAACAGTGGGTAAGCAAGGGTGAGCACACTTATGGTTGGAGCTCAGCAAGTGGGGGAAGATGCAAAGCTATCAAGGATACGCTAAAGTTTTGCAGTGGTTAGCATTTTTAATGTTGGTCAAATTTTATTAGCAATCACCTATTTACTAGGTATAAGTTTATACCAACCCACTTAAGCATTTATGAATGCATGTCCTCTAAAAAACCCACAAGAAACCACGATTTAATTCCATCTTTATGTTTGATTATCATGTGAGGGTCCAGGCCGCTCTTGACCGTGAGCACGACTGTTCAATCAGTTGTACACTCTGCAGAGGTTGTACACTTTCACCACAGCTCGCGTAAAAGTTCCGAAGCTTTGAACCCAACCACACATGTGCTGATCAGGAACAATACCACACTTTCGAGGTGTGATTTCATAGGGACGCTACGAACCCTTTACAAAGATATGCAAAAGCACCAACAACCCACAACAGTTACAGCTCAGGGCGGACCATAACCCTCCCTAGTGGTCAGCACCTTAGCAAAGGATGCTACCCCAAAAGAACCGGGTTATACCCCTGCAACCCTAAGCCCCCTGTGTTCCTTTCGGATAAGGTCACCAGTACAATCGCACACCTAATTAATTGGCTAAGCCAGAGCCATGTGGACTGTGGTTGCATTGTTTTCCTGGGTGGTTCTCCATGTTCCAATTAAACCATATGATCTTGTTATTAACCATAAGCACACATACATATATATCGCCAAAGTTATCAAGATCAACATTCATAACATAGCAAAAGATTCATTTTAACCATCCCAAGTTATAGCAACTAAGAATTTCTACCCAAAACATTTATTTAAAAGGGTTGTCCAAGGTAAAGGGGATAAAATCTAGTCATGTCCTTAAAAGGTGATTTCCCATCAAGTTTATGCAATTACAACTTTTAAAAGTAAACTTAGTTATCATGCAAGTTGTGTGGGACAAAAATAGAATATGCAGGGGGAGAAGTCCACTTGCCTTCCTTGCTTAAACACTTGGGTTCTTCTTCTTCAAACACTTGCTCTTGATCAGCTCCAACTGGTTGCTCACTTGAAACTAGCACGATGTCTACGAGCACACAAGAATACACAAAATAAACAAAACAATACACCAAACATGAAAAGCTTAAAAAGAGAACAAGGGTTGGCTCAAGGAACGCGAAAACAAAAGCACTAGGAACTTTTGGGAGCTTTGGATGATCACAAACAAGAGCTAGCTATGTGCTTGATATATTTTAGTTAAATAAGGATCATATGCATAGGTTATTTCAAAGAAATACCCTATTTACAATTAAGCAAGTTATATTTATATTTAAAAGACGATATAAACTTAGTTCAATTTTATTTATAAATATTCAAGTATAATTTATGCAAATTAAACATTTAACTCTAAAAGAAACATGTCAAGGCATCTAGGCGTTTATCTTTATATTTCGAGTTAAAATAATCAAATTACAACTTAAAAACACATTTATATTCATTTTAATCAAATTAACAATTTAATTAAGAAAACTCGGGATATAACCTATGTTGCTTTTATTTCGGAAGCTAATTGCATAATCATTAATCAATTTAAGTTTGATTATGAAAACCAAGGTATACATCAAATTAACTTTTAATTATAAGAAATATTTAATTAGTGTTAATCATATTAACTTTCTTATGAAAACACGTGTTAAACTCTAGTTAGATTTTAATTAGGAAAAGCATGTGTAAACGGATTAATCATATTTAATATTTAGATAAATTATAAAACGGAGAACATGTTCAACATTGGACTTATCACGTAATTTGAGTTGATATGAACCTAACGCAACTTGAAATAGTGGAAATGGAGCTAAAACGCAAAATATACGGCCAAAACAAGGTTCTAAAACTGACAGGCTTGAAAAGACGATCGCGTGGACACCAAGAATGCTTAAAACAGATAAATACGGAAAAATGTGGCCAAAACAAGGTTCAGGGGCTTTTCTGTGAAGAAACAGGGCTTCAGGGGCTTATCTGCACGAAACCAGGGGCTAAAACATAATTACGCATGTAAACCGAAGGGCTTATGCGCAAAAGATCAAGGATGGACTTCGGGTGGGAAAACGAGAGAGCTTAAGGGCTAAACGAGAAAACTAGGACCTGTTTGAAAGGATTCTTATAGGTGGAAGGGCATGGTTGTTATATTGGAAAGTTCAGGGGCTTTCTTGGGAAACAGCCGAGAAAAGGCTCTTTTGACCGGTACTCGGCCGGTTGACTCGGCGACGAACAGATCTGAGCCGTCGATCTAACCACAGTCGACCGGGAAAAACTTAAAAGCTCAGGGGTCTAAACGTAAAAGAAAGGACTTGATTGCAAGGGTTTTTAACAGGTGGAAGGGTATACTTGTGATATTAGAAACTTGAAGGGTTTTCTTGCAAAACGACCAAGGCGGGCTCGGTTGACCAGGGGTTGGGGCCGATCCAGGCCGACCATCGCGGATCGGGCGGCTAGCGCGGCGCTGACGCGACCGTGATGTGGATGTGGACCGCGCCATGGGCGTGGTCTACGGGTCCACGGTGCGCCGGCCGAAGGGGTATCCCCTTGATAAGATCTGGACCGCCTGTGAGTGATCGAACGGCCCTGGACACGTGCAAGCAGAAGAGCGGCGGCGAGCGCGTCGGAGACGGCGGCGCACGGTGGAAGGCTCACCGGCGCGGCCCTAGATCGCACTGCGAGGCTCCAGATCGTGCACGCGTGGGTTCAAAACAAAGCTAGGGTGATCGCGAACATATCCAGGCCAAAAGGGTGGTGGCTCCGGCGACCGTGTCGGCCTACACCGGAAGGGGGCGACGCGGACCTCACTGGCGTGCGAGCGCTGGTGCTACGGTGTGCTCACGAGCCAAGAGACGACGAGAAGGTGATGCTCACCACACAGAGACGGAGAAGATGAGCTTGCCGACGAGGAAGAGGTTGCAGTGGCAAGGATCGGCGATGACGGCTAGCTCGGAGTGGCTCGGTCCGGCGACAGGAGCGGGCGCCCTGGCACGATGAGGATCATGGGTAAGCGCCTCATGACGAGGAGAGAGAGAGAGAACAGAGAGGGTGAAAAGGTTACTCCACTGATGGCTTGGTCGGTAATTGTCCAGCGACGGAGGTCAATCGACGACGACGTGCGCAAGAGGGGAGAGTGGTGCAGGGTGTGCACGGGTGCAGAAAAGGGCGAGGCAGGGGCTCGATTATGGGTTTAAAGGCTAGGGAAGGGAGAAGGAGCCGCGGCTGGGGCAGAGAGGCCATTGATGGCCTTGGCGGCCGGCGGTTTTGATGGCAAGAATTAAGGGGGGCACTTGATTAGGGGAAAACTGAAGGAGAAAGGATGCGGGGAGGCGCCTGGGGTTTAAATACACCCTTGAATGTCAGCTTGAAGGAGGGGAAAGCCAAGGGGCGCCGGGATTCGGCCGGGCGGATGCGCTGTGGTGTGGAGCAGGGGAAGGAAACCGGAGGTGGGAGACGACCTGACACGCGGGGCCGGGCGGTCAGTGAAAGAAAGGAGAGGGGGAGAGAGAGAGAGGAGAAGCGGGCCGCTGGGGGGGTGTTGGGCTAGAAGAAGACACGGGCTGGCGGGATTAAGCTGCGCCGCGGGGAAAACTTGGGCTAGCGGAAGAGGAAAGGAAGGGGGAGAGCTGGGCTGCTGGGCTGAAAGGGAAGGGGTAAGGGGTTTGGGGGTTCTGTTTTCTTTTTTTAAACCCTTTTTCAAAACCTTTTCAAACTTTAAACACTTCAAACTCTTTTCAAAATTTTCAAACAAACTTTAAAACTTTTAAAACTTCACACAAGCAAACATAAAACATGCAACAAAAATATGATGCACAAGCACTTGTTGCTTTTAAAATTATTCAAAAGTGATATTTAAATATTTTTAGAGCCAAATTTAATTGATAATTTATTTATTCCTTAGAAAACAATAACTAAACACCATGTTGCTTACATTATTTTAGTGATGGAATTTTAGGGTGTTACAAATGTACCCCCCTTAAAAAGAATCTCGTCCCGAGATTCGGAGAGATTGGAAAGGAAACTAAGGGTACTCTTCTATAAGCTCATCTTGCATGTTGAGATCTTCTAGCAGTCATAGCTTCTTCTCTTGCTTTCCTTCATCTTGATTCTCTTTTCCTTCCTTCTTGGATGGGGTGGTAGCAATAACTTCAATCCTATCTCCTTGTGGGCTGGTTAAGAGCACCGACTTCTTGGGCTCTTGGCACACAGAATTATTCCATCACATTCACCTAGATAATCCATTCCAAGTATAACATCTATTCCACTAGATGTAAGAACTACTAGATCGGCTTGAAAATCTATTCCCCTGATTTTAAGATTAACTCGTGGACATACATATGTAGATTTCATTTCACCATTCATGGACTAATCAACAAATGTGTCTTCATAGAACTCATAGGTATATCATGCTTTGCCACAAATTGTTTAGTGATGAAAGAATGCGATGCTCCAGAATCAAATAAAATTGTTGTTGGTATAGAGTTGACAGAGAATGTACCCAGCACAACACCCGGAGCGTCTTGAGCTTGTTCAGTCGTCACATGATTCACTCTTCCACATGCGTAGTTCCGTTGACCTCTGTTATCTCGATGAGTAGAATTCCTGATGTAAGCTTGTGATAACGGTTGTCCAAATCTCTAACCATTATCTTTCTAAAGAGTCTGCATGTTGTGCTTCAGGCAGATGTTGGCATAATGTCCCAATTGTCCACAATTGAAACAACCATTAGGACGAACCAGGGAGTTGCTTCTCACTGGTCCTCCTGAACGATCTTGATGATGACTTGGAGCATGTTGTGTCTACTAGCTAGAATGCTGAGGTTGTTGAATTGAGTGTTGCAACTATAAATTCTGATTATAATTTCCACTTGATCCACCAGAGTAAAACTGAGAATTCTGAGATGAGTTGAAGCGGGGGCGTGTGTTGCTGGACTGTCCATGAGACTTGAACTTGCGCTTCTGTTCACGAAGTTCCATTCGTTTATTCTCCAAACCTATAGCTTTGTTCAACAACGTCTGAAAGTTGGGGAATGTATGGCTCTGCAGCTGATAGTTGAGCGGTCCTATCAATCCATCCAAAAATCTTTCCTGCCTCTTGGGATTAGTGTTGACTTCATTAGGAGCATAATGGGACAAATGAGTGAACTTGTCGAGATACTTAGTAACAGACATGTTTCCCTGCTTCAGTGCAAGAAATTCCTTCTGCTTTAGATTTGTCACTCCTGAAGGAATGTGACATGTACGAAAGTTATCTCTGAATTCCTGCCAAGTAATAGTATTGGGAGCTGCATGTGCAGCGGTATATGCATCCCACCAATCAGCAGCTTGCCCTGTCAATCTACCTACAGCATAAAAGACCATCTCTCGGTCGGTGCACTGAACGATCTCAAGTTTCTTGGTAACTGTCTTCAACCAGTCATCGGCATCCAACGGATCAGAAGAATGGGAATAGGTAGGAGGGTGGTGGCTCATAAACTCCTTATGCTTATCCCTCGACTGTGGCGGAGGTGGAGGAGGGGGTGCGGTTGGTTCTGTTGAGCTTGTAAGTTCTGGATGGTGGCAGTAAGGTTTTGCAGCAGCTGGGTTTGAGCGGCAAAGAAATGTTGCAATGCGGGATCCATTTGGTTTAGCGGTGGGGGTGGATGTGGTGGTGCTTGATTCTGTCGATTAGCAATATGAGCACGAACTACAGGTGGAACGTCTTGACCTTCTCCTGACCTGGTTTGTACCATCTGATTGTTAGAGAGCAAGTTATTTCCGACAAGAAGATTGAACTGATACATGAGGATATGAACTCGAAAAGATGAAGTGGCATGAATTTCAAAAGTAAGACAGATTCTGTTGATCTCAATGAATCAGACGTAAATCTCTGTACCATTATCCAAAAATCATGAAATTTTACCAGGATGTGATGTGCAAAATTATGAAACTAATCCAACTGGAATCACCTCAATCAGAGATTTACAACTCGAGATAAAATTCAAACAGTGCAACTGTGTCAGCAGAAATTACAGATTATGTTAGGCTCAACTCTTTGTGCATAACTCTCAGAATACATATTGTATGGTACTGATTTTTTGACAGAAAGTCATCCTCAAAATTTGTGAACTAACCCAACTGGTTTTATACCAAATGGAGTTCTGTAGCTCGAGATATGATTAAAACAGTGATGTTGTATCAAAGAGTTGTGCAAACAGATTTTATTTCAACCATCTTGTAGGATAGCTAAAGAAAAGATAACCCAGATTGAACCCAAACTATCTTTATGAACCTAACAATTTATTTCTTGTTGCAGTTGTGACCATCACTCCATAATGCAACTCACACAAGCAAAGATCTGAATCAAACATGCATTCAAACAACAAACATTAGCACAACGATCATCCTCACAGAAACGTTTCTATCGAAGTTGATGAGGCGTAGGCAAACTAAGAACTTATATTAGACAACACCGGTGGTGAAGATCCAGCTGATAGAACAAGAACTGGACTCAATATAAATCAAAACAAAAGGATGTTTTTTTGAAAAAGAAACAAAGAATAAATTAGTTTTTCATACGTATTTTGAAGGATGATAGGTTTTCTAGAACATGAATCCTTACTTTTCGACCATTTCTAACTTAAGGCTGCGTCCTACAGTCAACATTGCTCTGATACCATTCTGTCACACCTGATTTTCTGAAGAAAACCAAATGCATCTCATATGTGCGCCAGTATCAAGTTTACACACATATGATAGACGTCATGAGTGAAATATCAATAAAACAACAATAAAAACATACAAGAGTTAAACCATTACATTATCTCTTTATTACAATCAGACGTTAGACTCGAAGGTCTTTACACGAACAATGATAACTATGAAGACGTAACTCCATCTTCATCTTCCACAGGCATCTGACTGGGGGCACGCAAGCCACAAAACTCTTCGTAGTCGCTGAAGTACTCTTCTCCAGTGTTCTCCTCTGAACAGCGGGTAAGCAAGGGTGAGCACACTTATGATTGGAGCTCAGCAAGTGGGGGAAGATGCAAAGCTATCAAGGATAGGCTAAAGTTTTGCTGCGGTTAGCATTTTGAATATTGGTCAAATTTTATTAGAAAGAACCTATTTATTAGGTATAAGTTTATACTAACCCACTTAAGCATTTAGGAAAGCACCTCCTCTCAAAGACCCACAAGAAACCACGATTTAATTCCATCTTTATGTTTGATTATCATGTGAGGGTCCAGGCCGCTCTTGACTGTGAGCACGGCTGATCGATCAGTTTTACACTCTGCAGAGGTTGTACACTTTCACCACAGCTCGCGTAAAAGTTCCGAAGAACTTTGAAATCAACCACGCATGTGCTGATCAGGCACAATACCACACTTCCAAAGTGTGGTTGCATAGGGACGCTACGAAGCCTTTACAAAGATATGCAAAAGCACCAACAACCCACGACAGTTACAGCTCAGGGCGGACCATAACCCTCCATAGTGGTGAGCACCTTAGCAAAGGCTACACCCCAAAAGAACTGGGCTATACCCCTGCAACCCCGAGCCCCCTGTGTTCCTTTCAGATCAGGTCACCAGTACAACCGCACACCTAAATAATTGGCTAATCCAGAGCCATGTGGACTGTGGTTGCACTGTTTTCCTGGGCGGTTCTCCATGTTCCAATTAAACCATATGATCTTGTTATTAACCGTAAGCACCCACACACACATATATCACCAAATTATCATGACCAACATTCATCATATAGCAAAAGATTCATTTTGACCATCCCAAGTTATAGCAACTAAGCATTTCTACCCAAAACATTTATTTTAAAGGGTTGCCCAAGGTAAAGGGGATAAAATCTAGTCATGTCCTTAAAAAGGTGATTTCCCATCAAGTTTATGCAATTACAACTTTTAAAAGTAAACTTAGTTATCATGCAAGTTGTGTGGGATAAAATAGAATATGCAGTGGGAGAAGTCCACTTGCCTTCCTTGCTTAAACACTGGGGTTCTTCTTCTTCAAACACTTGCTCTTGATCTGCTCCAACTGGTTGCTCACTTGAAACTATAGAACGATGTCTACGAGCACACAAGAATACACACAATGAACAAAATAATACACCAAACATGAAAAGCTTAAAGAGAGAACAAGGGTTGGCTCAAGGAACGCGAACACAAAAGCACTAGGAACTATCGGGAGCTTTGGATGATCACAAACAAGAGCTAGCTATCTGCTTGATATATTTTAATTAAATAAGGATCATATGCATAGGTTATTTCAAAGAAATACCCTATTTATAATTAAGCAAGTTATATTTGTATTTAAAAGACGATGTAAACTTAGTCCAATTTTATTTACAAATATTCAAGTATAATTTATGCAAATTAAACATTTAACCCTAAAAGAAGCATGTAGAGGCATCTAAGCGTTTATCTTTATATTTCGAGTTAAACTAATCAAATTACAACTTAAAAACACATTTATATTCATTTTAATCAAACCAAGGTATACATCTAATTAAATTTTAATTATAAGAAATATTTAATTAGTGTTAATCATATTAACTTTCTTATGAAAACACGTGTTAAACTCTAATTATATTTTAATTAGGAAAAGCATGAGTAAACGGATTAATCATATTTAATATTTAGATAAATTATGAAACAGAGAACATGTTCAACATTGATCCTATCACGTAGTTTGAGTTGTTATGAACCTAACACAACTTGAAATAGTAGAAACAGAGCTAAAACGAAAAAGATACAACCAAAACAAGGTTCTAAAACTGACAGGCTTGAAAAGACGGTCGCGTGGACACCAAGAACGCTAAAACATAATTACGCATGTAAACCGAAGGGCTTATGGACAAAAGATCAAGGATGGACTTCGGATGGGAAAACCAGAGAGCTTAAGGGCTAAAACGAGAAAACTAGGACCTGTTTGAAAGGATTCTTATAGGTGGAAGGGCGTGGTTGCTATATTGGAAAGTTCAGGGGCTTTCTTGGGAAACAGCTGAGAAAAGGCTCTGTTGATCGGTACTCGGCCGGTTGACTCGGCGGCGAACAGATCTGAGCCGTCGATCTAAGCATAGACGGCCGGGAAAAACTTAAAATCTCAGGGGTCTAAACGTAAAAGAAAGGACTTGAGTGCAAGGGTTTTTAACTGGTGTAAGGGTATATGACGAGGGCCCGGATTAGGGCCCTCTTTGATGGCAAAATTATCTCCCCTAAGACAACAAGATGATCCAACAAGATTGACAACGTGAAGGCCAAGATTGACAATGTGAAGTCTAAGATTGACAATGTCAAGACAAAGATTTAGGACAGGGAGGAGAAGGAACCCTGGTCAAGACCCACACTGGCAAGACGTCCAGTCTTTGGCCAGTTGGCTGCATCTCCGACCAGTTTCCCACTAGAGGAAAGTCTCTACCCTGCACAAGAAGTCTCCGCCCCGCACGACAAGTCTCCGCCTCGTACGACAAGTCTCCGCCTCACACGACAAGTCCAGTCCCGACTGGTGTGTAGGCCCAGACGCACGGCTCGAGCATCGCCACAGACGCGTGCGGAGGAACGAATCTCCATGTCATGCAAATGCAACAGCCGGCGGCCATGCAGGTGGCCCGCCTCGCCAAGAACCTTAATGTTGGTCTGACCAGCTGCGCGGCCATCACATCGCCATCATCTCCCACTCTGCCACACGCGAGCTCAACCCGAGGCACTCAAGCACCCTCTACGACATGCACAAGCCTAGACTTAGGCTCGGGCGTGGCAAGATAGGCAAGTACTCGGGCAGACAGACAAGCCCAAACTACTCAGGGAGGAGGCCAAGCGTCTCGGAATGAACAGTCCATCCCAGCCACGCAATGGCTCTCCTGACAAGGCATCACAACTTGGCTTCAATGCAACCTGACGGACATTGATGTACGACGGGATGTCCAAACTACCAAACACTATAACTCTTTTTTTACTTCCCCTTGTGCCCCTCCCCTTGAGACTATAAAAGGGAGAGGAGGCAACAGTTACAAGGGTTAGACCTTCATAGGATCGAACACAATCTCCTGGGACTTGGGCTCGACACCCTCTCCCAACCAGCTTGTAACCCCTACTACGAGCACACCTAGCTCAGGAACACAGCAGCACCGCACTGGACGTAGGGTATTACTCCTCGGAGGCCCGAACCAGTATAAATCCCGTAGTCTCCTGCAATAACCATCCAAGCCCGACACACGATTGATATAAATTTACTGCCGGTGGTAGAGAACCCCGACAGTTGGCGCGCCAGGTAGGGGCACATCGTGTGTCTCGATGAGCTCCAGTGGATCGGATGGACGGTCACAGAGTCACGCTGACTCCTGGGACCACCCTATGCTTCGGCTCCCTCGGCTTCGTCTAGACCGGGCCGATGGAACCTGTCGCCGGGCGAACAATCACTCGGCCGCCTCACCCCAATGTCCTCACGGGGGCTGCGGGATGTGAGGCTTTCGTCCGAGGCTTCTCGGACGACGTCATCCTCGGCATGTTGGGGCCAAACCCAACGTAGGAGCGTTTTAGGCTCGTCACCTACTACCTCACCGACCTCGCCTTCCAGACCAGCGGAGACGGACCACTGGGCTGGGGGAGTTCATGGAGCGGTACACCGCAATGTACCCCCGTGGACAGCCCGGCCTCCCGGACGACCCGGTGACGGCCTACATCAACAACCTCCACGCGATCGGCACCGCCCCTGGGTCTGCGATGTCTCGGGGGACACATACCATGTGACACCAGGACCCCACGTGGGAGTGAAACGTCTGCATGGCCTCTTCGTCGAGCAGCTCTGAACTGGAGCCAGCACCGCGCCACCACAGCGCCGACGATCAGCGGCGCGCGTGGCTCGACGAACTCGCGGAGGCGAGACGCCAGCTCAACAAGGAGCTGGCCCTTCTACGCCAAGAGCTCGATGTGGACGCCGAGCCTCGCGAATAACAACTCGCGCAGTACGTTCCTGTGCAGGGGGAGCCCTGCGAGGGGAATGGCAACCGACGCAAGTGCCGCCCGCCGCGGACCGCCCGCACGACCGCGCATCCACACCGCCGGCGCGTGGGCCAGAGCCTGACAACAACCTACGCGCCAACGAGGGCGCGAACGCCGACGCTGACGCTCCATCACTTTTCCGGCGGGCGTCTCAGAATCTTGCCGCCACGGCCATGCTGTTGCGTGGCTGCCTGGAGCCTGCCACCTCCGACGAGCGACGGGTGCGCCAGCAGCTGAAGGCGCTGCTCGAAGCTGCGGCGGCAGAGCAAGCGGAGAGCTCCGCCTCGCGCCAGCGCTTAGAGCGCAGGCGGGATGGAGCGCCATCCGCCCACGGCCCGAATCCCCCTCCTTCCTAGCACTAGGGGCGTGGGGAGGGAGTCGGAGCCGCGGCATCAGCGGTCAATAGTCGACTCAGGCCCAATCGTGACGCCCGGAACACCATCGAGGCCCGACGATGAGCTGAGAGCGTCGACAACAACCGCGACAATCACTCGCGCCACCACGACGACCGTGGACGCAGACGGCGCAACGACAGCGACGACGACCACGAGCGCAGCTGGTCACCGAGCCAGCGGGGTCCACGGGCTTTTGTCTGGAGCATCCGCGGCACGAAGTTCCCCTCGCGTTTCCGGGCTCTGACCAATGTGCCTAGATACGATGGGGACACCAACCCCAGCATATGGCTCGAGGATTACCGGCTCGCATGCCACACTGGTGGAGCGACCGACGACCTATTCGCCATCAAGAACTTGCCGCTCTACATCGGTGACTCTGCACGCACATGGCTCGAGCACTTGTCACGCGACAAGATCAACGACTAGACCGACCTGTGTTGAGTCTTCGTCGGCAACTTCCAGAGCACGTACACGCGCCCCGGCAAGCAATGGGAGCTACGCAACTTCAAGCAGCAGCCGAGGGAGACTCTCGGCGAGTACATACGGTGCTTCTCCAAGCGCTGCACCAAGCTCCCCGGTGCGACCGACAATGATGCCATCTCGGTATTTCAGAACGAGACAACTTGCACCTCCCTCATACACCGACTCGGGCGCCGCATGCCATGCACGACCCGTGAGCTCCTCGATATCGTGAGCAACCACGCCGATGGCGAGGAGGTGGTTGCTACAACACTCAACACCCCTTAGGGTAAGGGGAAGCAAGTCGTGGACCATGGCGAGGGGACGTCCTTGCGCTTCAAAAAGAAGAAGAAGAATGACAAGCGCCATCGTGACGACAACTTTGTCATGATGGTGGAGCGCAAGGCGTCGCGCCCCAAGGGCAATCAGGCCAAGCCCGCACCATCTAGGGACCACTTCGAGAGGCTCTTGGACGCATCGTGCCTGCACCACGAGGTCCCTGTCAAGCACACGCTCATGGAGTGCCGGCTCATGAAGAACTACGTCAAGGGCATCCTCAAGCCGAAGACGGCGGACCAGCCTGACAAGCAAGGCCCCTCCCACAACAACGATGATGGAGCGAGGGCTGTGTTCCCTAGTGAAGACGGCGCGGTGCACATGATATTTGGGGGATCACCGGCGAGACCCTCAAGACGGCGCGAGAAGCTCATCTGGCGAGAAGTCCTCAATGCCGACGTTGCAAGATCGTCCTACCTAAAGTGGTCGAAGGTTCTGATAACCTTCGACCGCAAGGACCATCCCGACAATGTGCCTCAGCCTGGATCCTACCCACTAGTGGTAGCTCCCCTGTTCAGATCCAGAAGGATCCATAAGGTCCTGATGGATGGGGGAAGCGAGATCAACATGCTTTATGTGTCAACGCTTGTCGAGATGGGCATCCCACGGTCCGCACTGAGGCTGTCGATGAGCCATTCCACGGGGTCGTACCTGGAATCGAGGCGCTCCCCCTCGGGCAGATCGATCTGCCCGTCACACTCGGGGACGTGTGGAACTTCCGCACAGAAACCCTCAACTTCGAAGTGGTGGGGTTCTCGGGGATGTACCATGCGATCCTCGGGAGGCCGGCATACGCGAAGTTTATGGCCATGCCCAACTATACCTGAAGCTGAAGATTCCCAGACCGAAGGGAATCATCACAGTAGGGCCAACGTATCAGCACGCATAGGAGTGCAACGCTGAGTGCTTTCAGTTTGCTGAAGCAACCATGCAGTCCGATAGGCTCCACGCCGATCCTCGATCCGAGGACCAGGATGTCCCCGAGTCATCCAAGCGTGCGGCCTGCTCTTTCGAGCCTGCCAAGGACGTCAAGGATGTGGTCATCTCCGACGACGGTTGTATGCTCTGTATCGGGACGACGCTCGATCCTAAATAGGAAAGCGCGCTGTTGACATAAAATCAGCACCTCACGCCAAGCACACAGCAAGCCGGATTAGATGGCTTCACACACGTGGACCGGGCGTTAGAATCCAGAAGCGTGCCAGGAAATTTTACCTGAAACTGACAAAGGATGAAAACGGTTAGATAAAACCTCGAACTTGTCGGGTGGTACCAGACAGTTCCGTATTCACGGCTATAAAGCCAGTTAGAAAGACATATAGCTACAAACAAGCTATCTGTCAGCAATTCGAACATCATTCGAGAACTGATAAAGCATGTAAATAGGGCACAACCGAATGTATGACGTAAGCATGAAGAAAATCGATCTTTATTTAAACAACGTTGCAACACGTAACCATGACCGATTATCAAGGATAAATCATGATAAAATAAATAAAAGACGAAGCATGATCATGAATTTGCAGTAAACAAGAATGCATAGATCAAAAGCACTAGTCTACCGCATGTCTAGGTACTTTCAAACCCGTCAAGCATGACATCAAACAAGTTAATCCACCACATGATACAACTTGTTTGAAATCAAACCACCAACAAAGCATACATTATTTAAAGCAAGCTCATGAACATGTTTCACTCATGAAGGGATTGTCGAATACAGCTGTACAACCGAATCGGGTTCCGCGGAGAAGGAACAAACTATGCTAGATTAACAAGCTTGAACCCGCAACACGTGACAATCTAGATGGATTCGAATTCGGCTATTAGAGAACGCATGACCCATTCGCCACGTCGAGCCAAATATTTGAGCGTGCAACACGCGGATCACAAACAAGATAGAGCCGAATCTAATCAATCTAAATTGGGCAATAAGAGTGTTACATGAATTAAACATAAAAAGTAAAGTTCAAAGCAACACATGGTAACTTAATGAATCTATTAGATCTTGCCAAATCTAATAGAGCTGATAACTAGCTCCGAGCTAGATCTTAGCCTACCGCATGGCTCATGATCCAACAAGGGAACCTTCTTGAACCAAGCTTAAATCCACCGCATGATACTAAGAATGGTAACAAGACTACTTGCATCACGGTCTAAATCCACCGCATGGTACTAGACATGATACAAGGTTGCCGGTACTTACGGAGGTCAACGGATCGATGGCTCCTCTCGAAGAACTCGACGACTCGACTAGAAGGACTCGAAAGTTGGCACGGGGCCGGTTTGTTGTGAAATTGTTCGATCCTTATTACAAACACTAAGGGTTTTTATTTATACCCTGGCTCTAACATGACTCCTAGTCGACCACGATTACAACATTTATTGCCTAAAATTAATACCATGGCGTCATGTCCATCTCGTACCCGTCATCAATTCATCCCCTTCTTTATATTCAATCGACATCATCATGCATTCCCGAATGCTTTCCGCTTTCACCCGTGGAACAATTCTTCTACCGAATGATGATATACTCCTGACTGCAGACGCCTCTACCGAATGCTTTGAGGAAAACCTTCTGTCGAATGGTGCTCTTCTGCCAAATTCGGCCCACATGTCAGTCTTTTCCCTGTACCGATTTTTGGTATTAACATATGCCCCTTCAATTACGAGATAAAAGGTGATTTTATTCCGGAATTGACCATAAATACTCAACGTCCCCAGGCCGAATCTGTTCAACACCTGTTCTTTCCTCCTTCAAACCGTTGGAGCCTTTGTCCAGATCCAAACCCTAGCTCATCAACTTTTCAAGCTTCAATCCTCAAATGGCGAACCAAGACCAAGCTCTTCAGATAAACCTTATTCTTTTCAAGCCCATTCGGTATTACTTTTCTCGAATCCCATCTCAAATTTTCCTTTTGCCCTCTTTTATTTTTGATAGGCTCTAGCTGCCGAAATCTTGATTCCCGTCGAGGATCAATCAGCATCTTATTTCCTCGGGCCCGTAGGGATTTCCGACCCTTCTAAGTTCATTGCAGCCGAATCCCAGAGGATTCCCTTCAAGACATCACTGTCAACACCCCATGAGTGGCAGTACACTTTCAAGAACTGGCCTCTGCCCCCAATTGCAGGCTGGAGAAATTGGTATAAGAGGATACTTGATGATGACAGCCCCAAGACCAAAAATTGGGACAGCCTTCGTATTTCTCACTGCTTAGAATTGTCCCTAGCCAAAACACCCAAAAATGAGAGCCTTTTAATTGCAACCTCCCACTTTTGGTCTAACGGCGCAAATGCCTTCCTTTTCGGCCATAGGCCAATGTTCCCCACTTTGGCCGATGTGTACATGATAACCGGCCTAAGAGTCACAGGAACCGTGTATCCATACAAGTACAGGGGCTTCTCCAAGCAAACAGGAGTGAAAACAGGAGTTGGATACAAGAGATATATCAAAAACTATATGTCTGATGGCCCCCTGACTGATGTTAAATACAGAGCTTTCCTGAACATGTGGTTATGCAGATTTATCTTTTGTGGCAAAGCCAATGAGCCAACCCTGAACCATATTGTGATGGCCGAAGACCTGGCTGCTGGTACACCTATTCCCCTTGGGAAGTACCTTCTAGGAAGTGTCTATCATATGCTTCATCAAACCACCTATCTGATGCACACCAACAAAAAGATCCCCTGGCCCTTGGTGGTTTGTTCAGATGTGGCTGCAATTATACATGCACCAGATTGTTGCCATTGACCTCAACAATCGACACTTCCCTTCAACCAACTACAAGGAAGGAGAAACCCAGAGCACCAAAGGCTGCCAAACCTATGGAGAAGCTGCTTCCATTGTGTCTATCAACAAAAACATTGGTCAATTATTTGAGCTCTTCTTCAGAGGTTTTGCGAACCCTCTTTGGTTCCCATATCTGGACAATGACAACTTGACTCTCCCTTGTGAGTTTAGTTTTGACACCAGATGTAATGATGTACATTGTATAGCAATCTTCAATGCTTTCATTCATCCATGTATTCTACCAGCAGAATTCTGTGGAGGAAGGCTGGTCCAGAGTACCTTTGAGTACTACCAGCCAAACATGATGGCCAGGAAGTTAGGATGTGGCCAAGTGCCCCCAAGGCTATTTCTCCATGAATTTCTCAAGCCCAGAGAGGATATCAAGGAATCCATAGAAGCAAGAAGGATTTTTGAGTATAAGTGCAGCACGACCTTCTATGCACCCAAGCCTTTTGTGCTAATAACATTTGCTCACCCTTCTTTTATTCCTTGGTTGCAAGAACTTCATGATCACATTTTTAACACGCCAGTACATCCTCTCTGTCTTGAATTAATGCCTGACTTCCAACCAACTTCAGAGGTAACATGTTCATCTCCCTTTCTTACATATGTTTTAATCATACTCCTCCTCACTAGTCATGATTCTATCATTCTGCAGGATACAGTACCTGCCCCACTTACCAGGACAATCCCCTATAAGATCGAAGGCCCAATCTCTACTTTGGGGTGTCGATCTCCTACTCTGTCTCAACTAATGTTTAGAAATGCCACGCTAGATCCAGCTCTCATCAAGCTAGCCTCTGACAAAAGGAAGGCCCCATCTCTGATTGCTCCTTCAACTGTCAAGAAGAAAAGAACAAGCAAAAAGATACTTATTCAGGTCAGAACACCTTCCCCTCCTGAACATAATGCCATTCATCATTCTGACCATCCTTATCTTTGCATGATTTCAGACCAGAACTCAGCAACCAGTGGCCATTACTGATTCTGCTAATGCTTCATCTACTGGTAAAATCTTCACCATCTTATTCTTCAATCATTTTTCTTCATTGGCACTTATCCCCTACTTGCTAGTTGCAGAGGAAACTTTGGTGAGTCAAACTGTGGGGACTTCTTCTCCTTATCATGATTCAATTCCAGCCTCACCAAGGATTCAACCATCTTCTCCTCAACCAGAAGTCTCACCTTCACCAAGAAATCATCCAGTTTCTCCTCAGCCAGACATACAAGAGCCTTCCATTGAGCCTGAGAAGCTTCCTTCTCCCATTCGGGAAACTAGCAATGATGTAAGCATGAGCATCCATCTTTTCTATTTTTGTCTAATAGATCATCACTAATTCGGCAAAAACTTCTTTTCAGGGGGAAAATGTGTCATCACCCAGTTACTCCTTTGCTGTGGATGATTTGGTTGCCGAAAAAGGAGATGAAGCATCTTCTAGCCAAGCTTTATCAGAGGAAAATCAAGCAAAGCTGAAGGAAATCCTCTCCTTGCTGCAAAGGGATGTTCAAGACCAAGTCAAGGATGCTGATCTTCTAAGAGAAGCACTTGAATTTATCGATCAAGATCTCCCTGCTGATATCAAGGCTTCCCTAGAACCTGTTTCCCAACTGGATAATCACTTTGCAGCAGTAAAGCAGGCTTTGAGGAACCTATCCTCCCAACTAGCTCTGGAACAAAAAAGATCTACGACCAAGCAATCCGTGAAAGATTTGCATGCTCAAATTCAGAACAATAAGGAATTGCTAGCCAAATTGCAGACTGCACTCGAGCTGAAGAAAACCAGAAAAACTACATTGGAGGCCAAGCTGAGAACTTTGACAGCTGAAATTGAAGTTGATGAGAAGAAGATGGTTGAACTTCCTGAATCAACAAAGAAAATATGAAAGGAAGCTTCAGTAGCCCTGAATGCAGAAAGGCAGCTCCAGACAAAGCTCTCTGCTCTGTCTGAAACCCAAGAAGTTGATCAGAAATTATTGGAGGATATCAACAAGATCATATCCGATGCCACCAATGTAATCTCAAAATACTTGGGTGTATAATTGTAACAAACAATTTGTAGCCGAATGTTCCATCAACTCTATAGTTTTGCTCTCTGTTAATCTTTATTTTCCATATTTGCCTTGCCTTATCTTGACGAGTAGCTTCTGGATGATTCATTCGGCAATTCTGACCATAACAGTATCAGACCCGAAAAAATGACCCGACCGCAACACAACCGAATCTTAACCAGCCAAACTGAATATGACTCGGCATGAATCCCAAACGACTCGGCGACGGTTCGGTCGAAAGAGTCTCTCCACTTCCCAAATTTCTTGGGATATGCGCCACGATCTCCGGCCACAATCTCTTCTTCAGTTCCATAAATAAGGACCTCGGGTGCCCCTAGCCTTTCGCCAAATCCTCTGCCTTCCAAGCCTTTGCTAACCCAAGCTCTTTCTCTTCAGTACTAGTACTCCCAAGAACTCCATGGCCAACAGCGGCAACAGACGTCTGGCCAACGACGAGGCTGAAGGGAGCTGCGCCGGTGCTCGTCGAAGGTGGTGATCGCCGGCTTCTTCACAACCTTCTTTTAGATCTTGTTTCATCCCTGGCGATTTTCTTTGCGTTTTCAGGCTCATCCGGTGGAACCCTGCCCCTGCTCTAGCTACAACTCTGGCCATGGCGAGTGACTCCTCGGGGTCGTCTAGCCGCTCTCACTCCTCCAGGTTTTCCAGCGGGAACTCGCGCTATTCTGACCGTGACACCCGCAGATTCAAGGAGGAACGCGACGCAACCCGGCACGAACTGGAAATCATCTCCAAGCAGGCCGGGGTTGCCGAGCTAGAGTATCAGCATCAACAGAAGCAGCTGCTTGAGGCCATCGATGGTGAGTCCTGCAACTTGCTTAATTTCAACTTAATCTTGAACTAACTGTCGTTGCTCTGTGACTCCCGCAGATCGCAATGCCGAGCTCAATCGGATAAAGGCGCTGGCCGAGAAGCTGGTGAACAAGCTGAACACTCCCGGAGACACGCCGGAAGCTCGCCTTGGCGCGGTGGTAGCCGCGTCGACGAGGTGGCCCTACATGGTGTCTATCTGGGCACCGCCTTGGGCCTGGCTGCCATGTCGACGCGCACCGGCGTCGACTACTCCACGCGGCCGCCTGGCTTCGACGGTGGCACACTGGAGGACCTCGACGACATCGAGGCCACTGTGGAGCGCCTCGATGGCCATGGCGTCGCTATTGCTGATTCCATCCACCCCCACTCTGTTCTGAACAGACTGTTTGATTAGTCTGTACTAGGGGTTATGAAATTTCGGCAATGAAATAAAAATTTATCTTTTGCACTTGTTTTGTGATGACATTCATTTGAATCTTCATTGTTTTGAACGCATTCGGGAACCTTTCCTCTAGCCGAATACACACAAACTCTTGCCCCTTGGCGTAGAATCCGTAGAGAATCCTCATTCGGGAACCATGAACACTGTTTCGTTGAAAAAACCCTTCGCATCCAAGGAAAAATCCCTGTCATTTGGTATTCTCATCAATGCATGCCAGCCAGTCATCACTCCGGATGCATCTCGACTGCTAATAAAATAGCTCTCTGGTGCTCTGCAAATCCACTCGTACACACTTCCATCATTTCACTCCCTCTCGTCCTCCTCCTCCAGAAAAAACCCCCAAGGCCATGGCGGACAAGGGGAAAAAACCACGCGAGGAGAACAACCCCCCATCAAAGAAGCGAACCATACGAGAGTAATCTTCTCTTGCCATCCCTTTCTCTTAATCCTGATCGCAATCTCGTGATTCATCTTTCTTTGATTTCAGCTTCAACCTGCTGCTGGAGGACATTTTCAGCACCGAAGAAATTCCCGAGCACATCCACTTCAATTCCTCGGCTGAAGAAGAAGACGCCATGCATGAGCAGAGGACCAACCATCAACTGCTTCATCGCATTCAGCATCTAGAGCACGATCTGTGGGACATCACCGCCCGATGTTGTGCCGAACGTGAACGCCACATGAACTTGGAGGTGGTGATAGGCGGTGAGATCTTTATCCTCATTTGAACCTCATGTTCAAGTTCAGATCTCGTGTTTAATGATAATCTATTCTTCTTCTTCAGACATGTCTGACAGGTACAACAACCTGAAGGCTGCTTGGGACAGTTTAATGGAAGCTGCAGAACACGCAAGCCCCCAAGGTTTCCACGTCGTTGTCACGGTGGTCTTGGAGCAGCTGAAGAGGGACGAGCTCAAGAGGACAAGCGCTGAGCCAAAGAAATGAAGCTACTTTCGCTTCTTCCTCCAGGCCTTCTGCTTCCTACAAGCCTTCTTTTATAATCTTAGGCAGTTGCATTGTTAATAGAAGAACCTGCAAGAACGTCTGTGATGCAAAATATTTTTGTGCTAAGGGCAACACACTTTAGTATTGACCATTTTCCCTTTGTCGGGATCTTTTGTTCTGAAGGCGGCTTCTTCCCAAATGCCGGCTATTTCCGTGTCTCTGATGCTTGTAACAGCAATCAACGATCAACTTCAATACTAGGATAATATTTCTTCAAGTATCTCCCGTTTATAGTAGCAGTGAATTCTTCTCCTAGCAAAGTTTTCAAGATGTATGCATTTCCAGGCGTGCACCTAACCACTCAAAAGGGACCTTCCCAATTCGGAGACCACTTGCCGAATGCACTGTACTTAGTCCCAATCGTCAATAATGCTTTCCAAACCAAATCTCCTTCTTCAAATTGCTTGACCTTTACCTTCTTGCTATAGTACTTAGCAACTCGCATTTTGTTTTTCTTAATATTCTCCAAGGCCCTAAGACGAATCATATGCAAGTCCTCTAATTCGTCCATCATTAAGTCATTGTAATCCTTGGAACTTAAATCCTTTTGCAATATTACTCTCCTCGAGTCTGACTGCATCTCCCATGGCAAGACAACATGATGTCCATAAACCAACTCATAAGGAGATGTCTGTGTAGCTCCATGAGGAGCCATCCGGTAAGCCCATAAGGCTTCATTGAGTACCGAATGCCACCTTTTTGGCTTTTGATCAATCTTCTTTTGTATAATCTTGATCATGATCTTGTTAGAAGCTTCTGCCTGACCATTAGCTTGGGCATAATAAGGAGAAGAATTTAATAATTTGATCCCCATACTTTCAGCAAAATCTCTGAACTCTGAAGATGTAAATTGAGTTCCTTGATCTGTTGTAATTGTCTGAGGAATTCTAAATCTGTAAATGATCTGCTCTTTGACAAACTCAACCATATTTTCTGATGTCACTTTCTTCAATGGAGTTGCATCAACCCACTTAGTGAAATAATCTGTTGCTAAAAGCACAAACTTATGCCCCTTGCTATATGGGGGATTTATTTGGCCAATCAAATCTATTCCCCATCCTCTGAATGGCCATGGCTTGATAATAGGATTTAGAGCTGATGCTGGAACTCTCTAAATATTTCCAAACTTCTGACAATCCTGACATCCCTTGTAATATTCAAAGCAATCTTCCAGCATTGTCAGCCAATAACATCCAGTTTTCCTAATGACCCACTTCATTCGGTAAGCCGACTGATGTGCTCCACACAGCCCATCATGTACTTCACTCATCATCCTCTTCGCTTCTTCTTGACCCAGGCATTGTAGCAACACCCCATCCATGGATTTGTAATACAAACGTCCATCAAGAAGAACAAACTTTATGGCTTTGTACCTGAGCTTCCTAGAGACCTTTCAGGATGGATTCTCCAAATAATCAGCAATTTCTTTTCTCCAATCATCTTCAGCTAGATCACTCCCAAAAGCATATACATCGTTGGCAAACACTTCTTGATTCTCTCTATAACTCGAAGCACTTTGAGCTAGCCTGTTCGCCTCTCCATTGTTCTCTCCAGGAATATGCTGTAGAATTACCAACTAAAAGCTTTTCAGAATTTCTTTGCAATCCTCGTAGTAATTCCTCAGGATATCATTTCTGCATTCATATTGGCCATTCAATTGTTTTATAACTAACTCTGAATCCCCAAAAATCTCAACTGAAATGGCCTTTGCATCTCTCAAGTATTGAAGCCCTCTGAGCAATGCTTCATACTCAACTCGGTTATCGGTGATAGTAGGTTGAATAGGAATAGCAAATTCAAACATTTCTCCCTTGGATGAAATCAATAAAATACCTACTCCACCACCTTTGCCACATGAAGATCCATCAAAAAATAAAGCTCAAGGAGTAATTTCAAGCAAATTAATTGATGAACTACGATGTTCGGTAATGAAGTCAGCAATAATCTGTTCTTTAACAGCTTTTGCCGACTCAAACCTTAATTCAAACTCAGACAAGGCTAAAATCCATTTGCCAATTCTTCCATTCAAAATTGGCATAGACAATATGTGTTTAATTACATCAAATTTTGAATATACAATGCATTCGACATTCAACAAATAGTGCCGAAACTTTGTACATGAGTAATAAACACACAAGCAAAGCTTCTCTGCAGCCGAATATCTTGTTTCGGGATCAAGCAATTTTCGGCTAAGGTATGCAACTACTCTTTCCTTTCCCTCAAATTCTTATATGAGGCCCGATCCAATGGTTTGGGTATCGGACGCCACGTACAACTTAAAAGGCTTATTCAATTATGGAGGTAACAATACTGGTGGTTCCTTCATGTATTCCTTGATTTCATTAAAAGCCTTCTGTTGTTCGTCACCCCATACAAACTTCTGATTCTTTTTGATTCTTAACAGTGGAGAAAAAGGCAACACCTTTTGTGACAAATTTGATATGAATCTTCTCACAAAATTGATCTTGCTAAGCAGTGACTGCAGTTCCTTAAGATTGGTTGGAGGAATAACTTCATCAATAGCTTTCATGCTTTTCTTTCCAACTTCTATTCCTCCCTCATGCACCAAAAATCCCAGGAACTCTCCAGCTGAATCTCTAAAAGCACATTTGTTCGGGTTCATCTTAAGTCCATGTTTTCTAGTGCATTCTAGAGTTTTCCTCACATCAGCCAAATGTGATTCATGATTCAATGATTTGATCACGACATCATCAATATATTTCTCCACAATTTTGCCGATCAACTCATGAAAAATATAATTCATGGCTCTTTGGTAAGTTGCACCAGCATTCTTCAACCCAAATGTCATGACAATCCACTCAAATAACCCTATATGTTCGGGACATCTGAATGTTGTCTTTGCTACATCTTCCACTGCCATAAAAATCTGATTGTACCCTGCATTGCCATCCATGAAACTAATAACTTTATGTCCAGCAGCAGCATCAACTAACAAGTCAGCAACAGACATTGGATATCTATCCATGGGTGTAGCCTTGTTTAGATCTCTGAAGTCTATGCAAACCCTCATCTTTCCGTTTTTCTTGTAAACAGGAACAATATTAGAGATCCACTCTGCATATATCCATGGCCGAATGAAATTTGCTTCTAGCAATCTTTCAGCCTCTTTTTTCACATCGGCCAATACTTCATCCTTGTAAATTTTTCGGGGAGGTTGCTTGTAAGGTTTATAACCAGGCTTGATTGGCAACCGGTGCTCAACAACGGAACGATCCAAACCAGGCATCTCCGAATAATCCCAAGCGAAGCAATCTTTATATTCTTTTAATAGCCTAATCAACTCTTCTCTGAAACCTGAATCCAAGTTAGTACTGATAAATGTCAGCCTCGGCTTATCACCATCTCCAATGTCTATTTCTTCCAATTTATCGGCCGACATAAATCCACGTCCCAACTTTCCATCAGTTCCATCAATTGGATTCTCCATTAAAAATTACTATAAGAGCCGACTGCTTGAATCGGCTATTGATCACTGCTAACTGGCTCAACAGGACCTTCATCCCAGTCCTTGCCTGAGAAGCAATTGATGCCTTGATACTCCCAGAAGGCTGGTTCCACATTAGCCACGCTTACCAAATCATCTGCTTGGACAACTTCTACGTCATCATCTACCCATTGAACAAGCTGTTGATGCATAGTAGATGGAATGCAGCAGTTCGCATGGATCCAATCCCTTCCAAACAGCAAGCTATATGCCTTTTTGCCTTCAATGACAAAGAAGGTTGTAAGCAGAGTCTTAGACCCGATCATCAAATCTGCATGCACACAGCCTTTGGTGTCTGAAGGATTTCCAGCAAAATCATTCAGAACTATGCTGTTGGCATCAAATCTCCAATGCCCATGCCAAGCTTTCTGAATGTAGTATATGGCATCACATTGACAGCAGCTCCACCATCAACAAACATCTTGGTCAATGGCTTCCCATTGACGTACCCTCTTAAGTATAGCGGTCTCATGTGCCGATTCTTGGCTGGCTTATCAAAAGTAGCTTGCTTGGCCAACATTAACTGTGCCATCAGTCCAAATTGCTCAGCCTCATCCATGTCTGGCAATACCTCTTCCTGCACAATTTGATTAGCTGGAGCCATGAATTCATTCGGCAGAAAACATACCATGCATCTATGAGCCGAACGACTAGATTCATTAGGTTTGTCTTTTGGGCGCCACACTTGTTTCCTCTTGATCCCTGCCTGCTTCAGTTCTTGATTCCTCAAGCGCTGGACCCTTCTCTTCTAGCTTCTTCTCAAACCAGGTGGGCACCACTGTCCCTTTTGCCAGACATACCCATGATCTTCTTCTTCTTCATGATCAACCCACCTGTGATCAGCATACCTTTTCCTCGGTTGATCATCAATCTTATTTATTTTTAAGCGCCGACCATCACTAGGATGCATCCTTCCAATTCTTTCATGGACGGATCAGCGATTGGCAATGTCTTTCCTGTATTCGGTATACTTATCGCTGCATTTGGGACAGTTATTCTGCGTGGGAAGCTTTAAACCCTCGTTCCAACAGTGTCTGAAGAAGGCACATCCCCAATGCGCACACTCTTGTTCTCGCATATATTCTTCTTGTTCCTTCCTATACATCTCTTCTTCATATCTTCGCTTCTCCTCCTCGTACTTATGCTTCTGGTAGCGCACTTTTTCTTGCTGACGCTACCATTTATTGAGGAGAATACGCGAAGTCACTCTGGGTTTAGAGGATTCACCCACTTCAATTTGACTTTTCGGGAAGCGAGGCTCTTCCTTGTGAATCTGCTCAAATGTGACTTGTCAAGTGGGATCAACTGAGCCATCCTACTTTGCCTTTGCCGAAGTCAAAACTTTCACCTTTTCCTTCCCTTCAATAGTGTTCACCATGTTAATTGAGAACCCGATCATGTTTTGAGGGAATGGGTTACCATCCAATTTCATCTTATTATCAAACTTCAGATGACCTTCTTGGATAGCTTTCTGAATTCTCATTCTAAAGACCTTGCATTCATTGATGGAATGAGAATTCCTGTCATGAAACCCACAGTACTTCTTATCTTTCACTCCATCAGGCCGAAGTATAGAATGCCCTTCTGGCAACTTGATCCGCCCTTCTTTCACGAGGAAATCGAAGAGCTTATCTGCCTTGGTTACATCAAAATCATAGGTGCCTTTAGCTTGCTTGATCCACCTCTGATTTACAGTCAATGGCTCTTTGCCCCACACTATCTCAGCTGCAGCTATTTCCTCTTCATCATCATATTCATCTCCTTGATCTGCCCTTTCGAGGAATTGATTGTAGATGTCAGCTACATCATTGTGCTTGACAAATCTGGAGTCTTTCTTGAAGCCATATGCTTGGTTGCTCATCAATGACAGCCGGTGTGACGGTACCCGGCCAAGGTCGTCGAATTCCATCCCGAATAGCTTCTCCCGAATGGCTGGCAACATCCCTACTACAGCCATACCAGCCAATTGATCATCCGGTATGTTCAGAGAGAAGCACATGCTTTTTGTCTCTCTGAATGTCCTGAGGAACTCCATAGGTGTTTCATTGTTCCTCTGCCTCAAGGTAGTCAGATCAATTAGCTTTTTCTCATTACTGCCAGTGAAATAATGAGCATGGAACTTTTGCTCCAAATCTTTCCCAGAGCAGATTGAATGAGCAGGTAGAGAAGTGAACCATGTAAACGCTGGGCCTGTCAACGACAGAGGGAAATATCTAATCCTGAAGGCCTCATCAGCAGAAGCTTCCCCAAGCTGCATTAGGTACCGGGCTATGTGTTCCACAGTACTGGTATAATCTTGTCCTAAAAACTTAGTGAACTCCGTGGGAACTTTAACCCTGTTTGGTAATGCCACCCTGTGGTACCATTCTGGGAAGGGAGGTGTATACATGTGTCCCTGGTTCTTAGGCTTTAGACCAAATTGATTTTGTAGCACATCGGTCATTCTTTGCACCAGGAGATCGACATTGGTGTCTTGATTCCCTGCCCCCCCAGCAGGCATACCTGTAGCACCACCATACCCAAGATTCGGGAGAGCATCGATAGCACTGTAGTCCATGAACTCTGAATACCCGTTCCCGTACATGTTCCTTTGCAGCCTGTTACTTATTGGGGCTATCCTGTAGGTAGTGACAGGTTGAACTCTAGCAGTGTCGAATGCCATCTCACCATATGTGTGTGGATTAGGTACTGCTTGATGAAGGTTTTGCCGAATTGGTTGACTATCCACATCTTGAGTTGGTTGAACACTCATACTTTGCTGAGGTGGCTGAACACTTGCATCTTGACAAGGTGGTTGGCCATTAGCAGCAACACTTGATTCACCTTGCTCAAGATGTTTGTCCACGCTTGGGCCAAAGACACCAATCATCATCTGTCGGAAGCTATTTAAAAAGGCAGTGTTGTGTCTAGCCATTATTTATTCCATAGCTTGCCGTATCATACCAAAAGCTTCTTGTTTCTCTACAGCAACTATGGCATCAATCTCTCCTGGCATCAGAACTCTTGAAATATCTGTCCTGAGGAATGGCACACCACTCCTATTCTTGGAAAAAGACATCAGACACTTCGCCGGAATCGCTCCACGCCTTCCTTCGCAGTAGTTGATGTTACAAGACAGCTTCATTGAAGGTGACATCTAGGAAGCTTGGATTTCGGCATCTTGATCAACTTGAGGGTCCTACCGGGCTTGCCAAAAAGTGTGTTGACGTAAAATCAGGCACCTCACGCCAAGCACACAAAGAAGTCGGATTAGGCGGCTTCACACACGTGGCCCGGGCGTTAGAATCCGGAAGCGTGCCAGTCAATTTTCCCTGAAACTGACAAAGGATGAAAACGGTTAGATAAAACCTGGAACTTGCCGGGTGGTACTAGACAGTTCCGTATTTAAGGCTATAAAGCCAGTTAGAAAGACATATAGCTACAAACAAGCTATCTGTCAGCAATTCGAACATCATTCGGGAACTGATAAAGCATGTAAATAGGGCACGGCCGAATGTATGACATAAGCATGAAGAAAAATCGGTCTTTATTTAAACAATGTTGCAGCACGTAATCATGACCGATTATCAAGGACAAATCATGATAAAATAAATAAAAGACGAAGCATGATCATGAATTTACAGTAAACAAGCATGCATAGATCAAAAGCACTAGTCTACCGCATGTCTAGGTACTTTCAAACCCGTCAAGCATGACATCAAGCAAGTTAATCCACCACATGATACAACTTGTTTGAAATCATACCACCAACCAAGAATAGATCAATCCACCGCATGATACAATCTAAACATGGAAGGCTAAAAGCATACATTATTTAAAGCAAGCTCATGAACATGTTTCACTCATGAAGGGATTGCCGAATACAGCTGTACAGCCGAATCGGGTTCCGCGGAGAAGGAACAAACTATGCTAGATTAACAAGCTTGAACCCGCAACACGTGACAATCTAGATTGATTCGAATTCGGCTATTAGAGAACGCATGACCCGTTCGCCACGTCGAGCCAAAGATTTGAGCGTGCAACATGTGGATAACAAACAAGATAGAGTCGAATCTAATCAATCTACATTGGGCAATAAGAGTGTTACATGAATTAAACATAAAAAGTAAAGTTCAAAGCAACACATGGTAACTTAATGAATCTATTAGATCTTGCCAAATCTAATAGAGCTGATAACTAGCTCCGAGCTAGATCTTAGCCTACCACATGGCTCATGATCCAACAAGGGAACCTTCTTGAACCAAGCTTAAATCCCTCAAAGCGAACCTCGACTTGTTCATATGGAAACCCTCTGACATGAAGGGGATCCCGAGAGAGGTTGCCGAGCACAAATTGAACATCAAGCCGGGATCGAAACCGGTGAAACAACGCCTTCTCTGCTTCAATGATGACAAGTGCATGGCGATTGGCGAGGAGATCTTGAAGCTCCTTAGTGCAGGCTTCATCCGTGAAGTCTTCCACCCCGAGTGGTTAGCAAACTCTGTACTTGTAAATAAGAAGAATAAGAAATGAAGGATGCGTGTTGACTACACGAGCCTTAACAAGGCGTGTCCCAGGATCCATTTCATTTGCCTCACATAAATCAGGTAGTCCATTCAACAGCAGGGTGCGGACCCTCTGTTTTCTCGATGCGTACTCCGGGTACCACCAGATAGCGATGTGCGTAGCGGACCAACTCGCAACCTCATTCATTACTCCGTTCGGCGCGTACTACTATCAAACGATGCCCTTTGGGCTCAAAAATGCGGGCGCTACTTTCCAACGATACATGCGACGTGTCTTCGGGGAGCTGTTAGGCCGCATGATAGAAGTGTACATTGACGTCATCATAGTCAAGTTGAAAAAGACAGGGGATCTGGTCCCCGACCTCACTGAGGTCTTCACGAAGCTACGACAACACGGGGTGAAGCTAAACCCAAGAAGTGCGTTTTCGTGGTTCAGAGGGGCATGCTCCTCGGCTTTGTCGTGTTAGAACGCGACATCGAAGCTAACCCCGACAAGATCTCGGCCATTATGGACATGGGGCCAATCAAAAACTTGAAGGGCGTACTGGGGGTCACGGGTTGTCTCGCAGCTCTAAGTCGCTTCATAGCACGACTCGGAGAGCTCAACCTGCCACTGTACAAGTTGATGAAGAAATGTGACCACTTCACGTGGACATCTGAGGTGCAAGTGGCACTCGATTCTCTCAAGAATATCCTCAAGAGTCCTCTGATATTGACCGCTCCGACTACAGAAGAGCCAATGCTTCTATACATCTCAGCAACGACCCAAGTGGTCAGTGCGGCTTTGGTGGTTGAGCGAGAAGAGCCCGGGAGGTCCCAAAAGGTGCAACGGCCAGTGTACTTTGTCAGCGAGGTACTTTCTAACTCCAAGACGCGCTACTCACAGATGCAGAAACTTGTGTACGCGATCTTGATGACCAAGCGCAAGCTCTAACATTACTTTGATGCACATCCCATCACCGTGGTGTCCAAATATCCTCTCGGGGAAGTCATCCAAAACCCTGAGGCCAAAGGAAGGATTGCCAAGTGGGCGTTCGAGTTGATGGGGCAGAACATCACGTATGCTCCGTGCAGCATGATCAAGTCCCAAGTACTCGCGGATTTCATGGCCGAGTGGATGGAGATCCAAACTCCCCCAGCGTCGATCGAGCACGAGACTTGGACCATGTATTTCGACGGCTCGGTCATGAAGGAAGGAGCCGGTGTAGGTGTTGTCTTCATCTCACCTCTGGGTGTGCGCATGGAGTACATGGTTCGACTACATTTCCCGACATCAAACAACGCCACCGAGTACGAAGCCCTAATCAACGGTCTCCGGATCGCTGTCGAGCTCAGGATCAAGCGTCTCGAGATCAGGGGCGACTCGGAGCTAGTAGTGGGACAAGTCATGAAGGACAAAATTTGCGTTGACCCGAAGATGGCGGCGTATTGTCAAGCCGTACGAGATCTGGAGGGCAAGTTCCACGGCCTCGAGCTGCACCACGTACTATGCGACTACAAAAAGGCGGCTGATGTACTCGCAAAGGCCGCATCAAGTCGAAGCCCGGTTCCCTACGGGGTTTTCGCGAGTGATCAACATCAGCCGTTTGTACGAGAATAAGGCGAGAAGCTACCCGAGGAGTCGGAGCCCGAAGTCATGGCGATTGATTAGCCACCAGAAGTAAACCTCGAAGACCCCGATTGGCGATTCCCCATCCTCGAGTGGCTAGTCGAGGGGAAGCTCCCTCCCGACCAGACGGAAGCCCGGTGCATCACCTGCCGAGCAAAAGCTTTCGTCCTCATCGACGGTGAGCTCTACAAGCACGGGGCTGCCGGCATACTCATGTGGTGCATCCTAGGGGATCAACGCCACGAGCTGTTGCAGGAAATACATGCCGGCACCTGTGGTCACCATGTCAGTCCGAGGAAACTTGTCGGGAAGACTTTCCGATAAGGTTTCTACTAGCCCACAGTGGTCGCCGACTCGAAGGACATCGTGCGGCGCTGTGAAGAGTGCTAGTTCTATGCCCGGCAAACTCACCTCCCGGTGCAAGCGTTGCAGACAATCCCCATCACATGGCCCTTCGCAGTCTGGTACCTCGACATAGTGGGTCCACTCCGACAAGCACCTGGGGGCTTCACCCACCTTCTCGTAGCGGTCGACAAGTTCTCGAAGTGGATCGAGGTCCGACCCATCGTCAACGTCTGCTCTGAGGAGATGGTCTCATTCTTCACCGACATCATCTATCGCTTCGGCATACCCAACACAATCATCACCGACAACGACACTCAGTTCAAGGGGAAGAAATTCCTCAACTTCTGCGACGACAACCACATCCGTGTGGATTGGTCAGCTGTTGCCCATCCAAAGACGAACGGGCAGGTCGAGAGGGCAAACGACATGATCTTACAAGACTTGAAACCGAGGATATTCAAGCAGCTCGACATGTTTCGAGCAAGATGGGTAGCCAAGCTGACGTCCGTGCTGTGGAGTCTGCGCACCACACCGAGCCGGGCCACGGGGTACACACCTTTCTTCATGGTGCACGACTCCGAGGTGGTCCTGCCCATGGACATTGACTACGGTAGTCCACGAGTACGAGCTTACACCGAAGAAGGGAACCAAGTCGCGCTCAAGGACGCCATCGACCAACTCGACGAGGCGCGGGACGTGGCGCTGCTGGGGAGCGCCAAGTACCAGCAGGTGTTACAACGCTACCACGAGCGCAACATGCATCCACGTGAGTTCCATGTCGGTGATCTCGTGCTCCAACGAGTTCAGGGCAGCAAGGACAGGCACAAGTTGTCGCCACCTTGGGAGGGGCCTTTCATCATTCACGAAGTGCTCCGACCGGGGACATACAAGATCCAGTACGAGGACGGGAGGGTCGTCACCAACGCATGGAACATCGAGCACCTATGCCCATTTTATCCTTGAGTAAATGTTCAAAACTCGTACGTCAATAAATAAGATGTTGCATGCCTTGTTCACATGTCTCTAAGTTCCAAACTTTTCTTTGACTGTGTTCATTTATTTGCGGCAGCGTTTGAGGCTGAGCAGAGAGCGTCTTCGCACCAAGGCAAAGACGCTCCCTGCTCGGGGGCTACCAAGGGCACGATGCCCTCCTCATTTTTTGAAATTTTTCAAAAAAATTTGACAACTTTGTTGAGACCAATCGCATGAGCGAAAGGTTTTTTTGACGGAAACTCAATCTTGCGAAAAGTAAAGATGGCGTCTTGCGTGGAATGACGGGTTGCTATTCGTTCAAAGCTCCTAGTGCTAACGCCCCCGCGGCTACGGCACGAAGACTTGCGAGTACTCCTCTAATTCCCAGCCTTCATCCGATATCTATTCAAAAGCACTCGAGTGACAGCCAGGACTCCGGTTCGAAAAATGTTTTCACAAGCAAAATCTCGACTAGTTATCTCCCGAACCTTTCGAGTTCTTGGGGGCTGTGAATGGACGATTGTGCTTAGTGGATTGAAGGGGCCAGGCCTTCCAACTCCTACGCCTCCGTGGCTCCAGAGTACGGCTTGACCGTTTTCAGTTCTCTAAGTCCGACTGCACGTTGATGCAGTCGTCCTCGAGCGCTCGGAAGTAATCGAGGGATAACACAAGATAAAATGCTTAGCTACATGCTTGGTAGCCATACAACTTGTTCAAATTATTACAACAAAATAGTTCATGGCACGTTTAATTTGGGGGCCCGGGAACTTCTTGGGCCTCTGATTCATCTTGTGGCAGCAGCTCCAGGTCCTTCAGAGCGGAGTCGCCCATGTCGCGAGCAAAGGCGGCGCAGTCCTCCTCCAGCTCATCGCATTGGTCGTCGGAGATACCTGGGGTCCAGCCACTGCTCAGCGCCGTGCGGTCCAGCCCTTGGTAATGCGACTCGAACATGGCGAGGACCGGTGCACCGCACGACGGATTGTCGGCAGGCCGATTTCGCCCACCACGCCGGGAAGGCACCCGACCTCTTCGATCAACGTCTCAGGCGTTCTTGGACCGAGCGACACACCGAGTCCGGCCATGGACGAACTCATCGCTCTCCCGAGCTTGGCGATGTCCCCAATGGCTCTCTCGCTGATGGCCTCCGTCTTGCGCCGAGCGTCGCGAGCCTGGCTCAGGGCGACTGCGTCTTGCTCTCGGGATGCTCGAGATTGCTCCAGCTTGGTCTGAACCTCTGAAAGACGAACAAGGACGTGAGGTCATGACGGGCTTGCGAAGAAGAAGAAGACGGAACCAAGGCTCGACACCCACTCTGAAGCTGCTCTGACAAACGTCCGATGGCACCCTCCTTCTTGATAACCTTGAGCACAACGGCGTTCTGCTCCTGCTTGACCGCCGCCAGCTTCGCCACCATTCCGGCGCGAATCACGCGCGCCCCTGCAACCACGACCAATGAATCAGGGTCTGATAAGGAAACAAGCAGCAAACTGAACAAGGAGAGGAGGGGACCATTCGACTTACCATCAAGATCATGCGACAACTTGGCGTTGGTGTCGCGAAGCTGCGCCACCTCCTCGGTGACCACCTGGAGTTGGTTCGTCATCGCCAAGTCCGTTGTGGCCGTGCCAGGTCATGCTCCAGCTCCGACACCCTTGCTTCAAGCGCCGCCTTCTCGCGAGCAGCGGCCTAGGCGCCGTCCCGGGCGGCGGTCTCGGTTGCGGTCGCAACGGTCTTGGCCCTCTTGACGGCCTCCTCAGCAGACGTTGTGGCTGCTTGGAGCTTCTCGACCTCGGCCTCGCCGAGCGCCAACCTCGACGCCAGTGAGTCCCGCTCTGTGGCAACCGTGGCGGCGACAGTCTCAGCGGTATAGGCGTGATCCTCTGCCGACTGGCGGGCAGCTTCAAGGGACGTCCGCGCGGATGTCTCACTCGCCACAGCAGTGACCGCCACAACCCGGGCCACGACGAGCTGCATCTCCAGCTGAGTCCGTTCCGCACGGAGCTCTCGCACCTCGCGGGCACGTCTCCGACCCGATGACTCGAGGGTCTGCCGCCAACAAATTAAAGATGAGTGACATACTTTGAGAAAGACCAAAGAATTGAGGGCATGACCTTCAAACAAGAAAGCTTACTGAGGTCGCGGGGAGGATGATCTCATCAAAGGCGCGGTGCACCCAATTCAGCCCACGCTCCAAGGTGCTGTGTGCTGCAACCTCCTCGTCGTCCTCGGAGATGTTGTCGGACCCAGAAGTAGCCCTCCATGAGGTGCAGGCGAGTTCCAGGGCCTGGTCTTCGCCACCTGCCACGCCCTACGACAAGGACACCCCCATTTCCTCGGCCTCTTGGATCTCCGGGGAGGCATCCCTTATCGTGCCCTCAGGAGTGACTCACTCCTGGACGACGGCGGCAGGCTCGTCAGGCACACGAACCTCGTCGACTTCAGTGGCAACTAGGAGGGACGGTGATGACCCCGCCTCTCTGACCACAACCTCAGTCGTGCTGGTCCCTATGATGGCGGCTGCAGTTTCGGCAGCTTCTGCCAGCTAAGGAAGGGCACTTCCTGGCTCTCACTGATCAGCGGCGGTGCGGACGCATCTGCAGCAGGCTCCATGACCGTCGCGGGCACCTCGGGGACCGCTTCTGACGCCCCCGGCGCAGCGTGGGGAGCGAAGCCACTGGCACGCTCATACTCGTGCAGTGCCTTTGTGACCGATGCGATCGTCTCCATGATCGGCGGCTCAGCGAACATCCGCTCCGTCGCCACCTCCAGCACCTTCTCTAGGAGTTTGGGGGCTTCAAGTTCAATGACCCCAACGCCAGGGAAGTCAATGTACCGACACGTTGCCAGCTCCATCACCTCCTCCACGGTAATGGCTCCCCGAGCCGAAGAGGACTCCGCCACCTCTGCAGTCGGGGAAGAACCCGGGACCTCAGCCCCCGGGGAAGGCTCCGGAACCTCTGCGGCCGGAAAAGGATCCGTTGTCGCTGCCGCCGGAGCGGGCTCCGACGTCGAGGCCATCACGACATCGCGACTCCTCGACGATGAGGAGGTGCCAAATCTTCATCCAACATCACCACCACGTCTCCGCCGCTCGGACCGACCTCAGCCGGCAGCTCCGGGGCTGATTGAGGGGCGGTCGCCCTTGCGACCATTTGTCCCTCCTCCACGGTGGCAGAAGGGATGGGTGGAGGAGGCGCACCCGATGCCTCCGCCACGGCGACCACGGCCGGCTCCTCTTCAAACCGCGCCGACAACGGCTCGATGCTCGGGGGCTGGGGCTGGGGCTCAGAAGTCACCACACGGGCGCTCAACGCCAGGTGCTTTAAGGGCGCAAGACTGAGCACCCTAGTGTCGGCGTGCCTGCGAGAAGATAGGAAGCGGCGTCAACAAACAAATCAAGTCGGAAGACCTATGACAAGGAAGTCCGAGGTCCGGGAACTTACATCTTGGAGGACACCCGGGCTTTCTTCACCGGGCGGCCCGACGAGCCCTGCTCAGGGGCTGCGCGCTTCAAGCCAGCCAACTCGGGGGCTGCCCCGCTTCGGACCGCCGCCTCAGCAACGACAACACGCTCCCTCGCTTGTCGGGGGCTGACCCCTCGGTCTCCGCAACGGACGGGGTTGGATTGTGGCCCTCACCGGTGACGAGGGACACGTGAACATCCGGGGCCCCGCCGCCCTGGATGAGCAATGACTGCAAACGCCGCGGGCCAGCACTTGGCTCCGCCACCGCCGGTGCGCTCAGTGTCGACGCCGAATCTGATGACCTCGCCCGCGATCGGCGCCTCTGCAGGGAGTCGGAGTCGGGGCGGTCGGAGCCATCGTAGATTTGGCGGGCGGACGCCGGCCGCTCCTCCGACCTTCTCGGAGGATCGGCTTGGCAGGGCGCGGTTCTCTGTGGCTCGGAGGCGCTCGTCCCGCTGGGTGCCACATGAGGGCGGACCGTCCACTGGTCTTCTCAAGCGGGGCAAGCCGCCTGACGCGAGCTTGAGCCCACGGTCTTGTCGCGCATGGTCGCCTGCGGCTGGCGCAACGACGACACTTCAACATCGAGAGGAGGCGACAAGGAGGACGACCCCAACATGTTGCTCCAGTCGACCGCCGCACTGGCGACATCTTCGCACCATGACGGCTTAGGCGACGGGTCTTCATTAGAGGTGATGCCAAGCTCCCCGCCTTCCGCCTCTTGATGCGGTTGTCGTTACGATCGCGTTTGGCGATCAGGGTTTCTTGTGCTGCGCCTTGCACGCAACGCGCCTCTTCTCCGTCGTGGCCTTGTTCTAGTTGAAAATTTCCTCCTCCGGGAGAGGCGCCTTGGCCTGAACAAGGTGGGCACACTTCAACTACAACGATAAGAAGTCGTGAAGGTTAACCGGGGAAGACAAACTCCGAGAAGACCGACGTCATGACAAGAGCCAATAAGATACATCGAGAGGACGAACTACTCACAAATTTTTGTTCCCGTGTTGGGGAGCATTGGGAGCAGCCGCGATGGCGGCCACGAGTAGGTCGACCTCCCGATCACCTGCCCCACGTGGCACTGGACCTCGAGAGACGACGGGAGCGATGGCGCGGTCACAGTTCCCTCTCAGGGGGCCCTGTCGGCCGTCATCTCACAGAGGTGAAGCGGTCGCCTCCGGAGCGGCATGACCCCTCGGGCGTGGTACTGCCTGATAACCTCCGCCAGGGTGACTCCGGCTCCTTGGAGGCACCCCAGCACGGCCCAATGGTGCTTGAGGATCTTTTCCTGCTCCTTCTTGGCGGGGCCGTCCGCCCAGTTCCTCTGCGACTTCGCGATGGAGGATCCGGTGTACGACGGGAGCGCGAACTTGGGGTCCTTCCGCAAGTAGAACCACCCCTTGTGCCAGCCACTGCTCGAGCTGGTCAGCGTCACTGGGATGTAGTCATCACCTGGCCTTGCTTCGTCCGGAGATTGGCGCAGCCGATCATCGCCGCGCAGGAGCCATCCCTCAGGCAAGTGAACCTGAAGAAGTACTGGAAGAGGTGCCAATGGGCACCGATGCCGAGGTACCCCTCGCACATTGCTTCGAACGCAGCCATCTATTGGATGCTGTTCGGGTTGAGGTGCTGGGTTGCAGCCCATACGCGAATAGCACCCCATGGATGAACCGGTCGGTGGAGACGGAGAAGCTGTGCTCGTGGAAGGCCATGAACGACACCACATACCCCTTGGGGGCGCGGCACGGACTCATCGTCGGGAACCCTCCACTCGACGGTGTCGGTGAGTGGAGGAAGTTGGCCCGCCTCGACAAGACGGAGGAGCTTTTCGTGGGAAACATTGGAGCGCGTCCAGTTCGACATCGCAGCAGTAAGGTCTTGGATGGGCTAGAAGCACAAGCAGCGGCGCTGTTGCGGATGCGGAAGATCTCGGAGCGCAGAGGCGAATGCGAGAGGAAGAAGAAGAAGATACAAAGGCAAAGTCCCAAACCAGCGCCCGACGCGCGGTTTTAAAGGGGGCCGACGTGACCCCTCACCTTCAACGCCGGACCCACCGTGTCAGCGAGACTTTTGCCCGCTTGCACGCGTGTTCCGGTACAACAATCGTCCACTCGCGCGGTGCCTCGATCCCCGCAGAATACGGACTTGCAGAGTCTGCGCGCAGTCATGATGGAGCGGTCACGCCCGTCACGTCGGCCGAGATGCCCGTGCCCATAACTACGCCCACGTTCACCACAATGGCCATAACTGCCCCGGTGAAACACCACAAGGCTACAGCGGCTACAATTACGAATAAAAGCCCACGAGTGAGTCTCCAACTCACTCACGAGCTCGGGGGCTACATCCGGCGGATGCGCTCGTGCGCACCCACCGAGAACATGAAGAACACCACCAACACCAATACCATCCGGCTGAGCCTGAGCCCAACTCCTTGACTCCCACTCAGGCTCGGGGGCTACTGACGAGGGCCCGGATTAGGGATCCCTTTGATGGCGAGATTATCTCCCCTAAGACAACAAGATGATCCAACAAGAATGACAACGTGAAGGCCAAGATTGACAATGTGAAGTCCAAGATTGACAATGTCAAGGCAAATATTCAAGACAAGGAGGAGAAAGAACCCTGGTCAAGACCCACACTGGCAAGACATCTAGTCTTTGGCCACTTGGCTGCATCTCTGACTAGTTTCCCACTAGAGGAAAGTCTCTGCCTCGCACGACAAGTCTTTGCCCCGCACGACAAGTCCAGTCCCGACTGGTGTGTGGGCCCAGATGCACGGCTAGAGCATCACTACCGACACGTGCAGAGGAACGAATCTCCATGTCATGCAAATGCAACAGCTGGAGGCCATGCAGGCAGCCCGCCCCGCCAAGAGCGTCAATGCTGGTTTGACCAGCTGCACGGCCATCACATCGCCATCATATCCCACTCTGCCACACGCGAGCTCAACCCGAGGCACTCAAGCACCCTCTACGACGCGCACAAGCCTAGACTTAGGCTCGGGCATGGCAAGCTAGGCAATTACTCGGGCAGACCGAGACAAGCCCAAACTACTCGGGGAGGAGGCCAAGCGTCCCGGAATGAACAATCTAGCCCGACCACGTGGCGGCTCTCCCGACAAGGCATCACAACTTGGCTTCAATGCACCCCGACGGACAACGACGTACGACGGGACGTGCCAGCTACCAAACACTGTAACCCTTTTTTACTTCCCCTTGTGCCCCTCCCCTTGAGACTATAAAAGGGAGAGGAGGGAAAAGGTTACAAGGGTTAGACCTTCATAGGATCGAACACCATCTCCCGGGACTTGGGCTCGACACCCTCTCCAGACCAACTTGTAACCCCTACTGCGAGCACACCTAGCTCAGGAACAAGGCAGCACCACACTGGACCAGTATAAATCCCGTTGTCTCCTGCGCTAACCATCCGAGCCCGACGCACGATCGATATAAATTTACTTCCGGCGGTAGAGAACCCCGACATTATACTTGTGATATTAGAAACTTGAAGGGTTTTCTTGCAAAACGGCCACGACGGGCTCGGTCGACCAGGGGTTGGGGTCGATCCAGGCCATCCATCGCGGATCGGGCGGCTAGCGCGGCGCTGACGCGGCCGTGATGTGGCTGTGGACCACGCTGTGGGCGTGGTCTACGGGTCCACGGTGCACCGGCCGAAGGGGTATCCCCTTGATAAGATCTGGACCGCCCGTGTGTGATCGAACGGCCCTGGACGTGTGCAAGCGGAAGAGCGGCGGCGAGTGCGCCGGAGATGGCGGCGCACGGCAGAGGGCTCGCCGGCGCGGCCCTAGATCGCACTGTGAGGCTCCAGATCGTGCACGCGTGGGTTCAAAACAAAGCTAAGGTGATCACGAACATATCCAGTCCAAAAGGGTGGCGGCTCCGGCGACTGTGTCAGCCTACACTGGAAGGGGGCGGCGCGGACCTCGCCGGCGTGCGAGCGCTGGTGCCACGGTGTGCTCACAAGCCAAGAGACCATGGGAAGGTGATGCTCACCACACATAGACGGAGAAGATGAGCTTGCCAGTGAGGAAGAGGTTGCGGTGGCGAGGATCGGCGACGGCGGCTAGCTCGAAGCGGCTTGGTCCGGCGACGGGAGCGGGCGCCCTGGCACAATGAGGATCACGGGTAAGCGCCTCGTGACGGAGAGAGAGAGAGAGAACAGAGAGGGTGAAAAGGTTACTCCACAGATGGCTTTGCCGACAATGCTCTGGCGGCGGAGGTCGATCGGCGACGACGTGCGCAAGAGGGGAGAGTGGTGCAGGGTGTGCACGGGTGCGGAAAAGTGCGAGGCAGGGGCTCGATCATGGGTTTTAAAGGCTAGGGAAGGGAGGAGGAGCGGCGGCCGGGGTAGAGAGGCCATTGATAGCCTTGGCGGCCGGCGGTTTTGATGGCAAGAATTAAGGGGAAGCGCTTGATTAGGGGAAAACCGAAGGGGAAAGGATGAGGGGAGGCGCCTGGGGTTTAAATAGACCCTTGTGTGCCATCTTGAAGGAGGGAAAAGGCAAGGGGCGCCAGGATTCGGCAGGGCAGATGCGCTGTGGTGTGGAGCAGGGGAAGGAAACCGGAGGTGGGAGACGACCTGACACGTGAGGCCGGACGATCAGTGAAAGAAAGCAGAGAGAGGAGAGGAGAAGCGGGCCGCTAGGGGGTGTTGGGCCAGAAGAAGACACAGGCCGACGGGATTAAACTGGGCCGCGGGGAAAACTTGGGTCGGGGAAGAGGAAAGGAAGGGGGAGAGCTGGGCTGCTGGGCTGAAAGGGAAGGGGTAGGGGGTTTGGGGGTTTTGTTTTCGTTTTTAAACCCTTTTTCAAAAGTTTTTCAAACATTAAACACTTCAAACTCTTTTCAAAATTTTCAAACAAACTTTAAAACTTTTAAAACTTCACACAAGCAAACATAAAACATGCAACAAAAATATGATGCACAAGCACTTGTTGCTTTTAAAATTATTCAAAAGTGTTATTTAAATATTTTAGAGCCAAATTTAATTGATAATTTATTTATTCCTTAGAAAAATGGGACCAATGAAAAACTGGGTGATCTCCCACCAATTTTTTCCCTTCTAGATAGGCTCGGCAGCTAGTCCCTGCTCGCGACGCACCCACATGGATACATCACTGCAAATCCATGATCTCTACCCAAGAAGAAAACAAAGGAAAGCAAAATAAAAATAAAACACTAAAACTTGAAACAAAGTTTTTTAAAAAATTGGGAACATAATTTTTGCTAAACTTAATTCATTATTATTTATAATTGTCGATATAAAATGTAACAAGTGAAATTTCTTGAAATTTGCTTCTAAACTTCTCTTATAATTGAGTGAACGAAAGAAGTTGACAACATAATTAAATTGAAATAGCTCTTAGTTCGTCGTTTGATTTCTACAGTTTATCTGACGTTAATATTATAGCTTTTTCATAATTCACCCCACATAAGTAGACATAATTTTGAAAAAAAATGGCATGACATTGTTTACATGAACATGCAGGATTTAGCCGCTTTATGATCGATGTAGTTGTTTGATTGAGCAATATTTTTCCTCTCTTCCTTAAGTTGTTCTATAAAAATCTTAAAAGTGTTTATGTTTGTGGTGGAGGGGTGCAATGCAATAAATAGAAAAAATGAAAACACATGTTCAATGACTTTATTGGTGAAAAAAATCTTGTGAATGCACGGAGCATACCAACGAGGGTGGTTCCATGTGATTTTTTTTCTTACTTTGAGGTGTCACTCTGTAACACCCTAAAATTCCATCACTAAAATAATGTAAGCAACATGGTGTTTAGTTTTTGTTACACTGTAAGAATCGGATGCTCGTGAGCTAAGAGGAGGATGGAGTGAATTAAGTAAATTTAAAATCTTAAACCTATGGTTACCACTATTTGCTCAAAACATAAACTAGAATATGCTTTCTAAATGTGCAACTATGGCTTGTTCTAGTGTGAAACTCTCATCCCAAAGAGTTTTGCAACCTATAGCCAATTCTATCAAGTCATTACTCTATGAAAACATAAAGAGAGATAAGAGGAAGTAAACTCTTCACAATTTAGCCCGTGGTATTGGTAGGCACTAAGCCACCCCTAGTTCATGTTATTGAAGCACTCCACACAAGAGTATTGCTTCCTGATCACCAAGTCTCTCCCAAGGCGCAACTTAATTTTCCACTTATAGACTCGGCCACAAAAGCACTTACCAAGCCCCCTTGGTCACCTTGATGTCGTCTCCACTAATAAGAAGCTTCTCCACCAAGAAAGAAAATCTCCATGTCCCCCGCACACAATGTCTTCGCCTCTTCACACCAAGCCGGAGAGTCAAAGACCTGCTGGAGATTCACTAAGGCCCCAAGGCTCTGATAGCACCTTGTACACCTTAATTCACTTGAGAATTACCTCACAAGGTTAGCACACCCTGCGTACAAGTCAATTCGAAGCCTATAACACTCTCTAAGCATGTTTGGATGAACATTTAAGCACTAGGATGGTGTGGGTGTGATCTCAATGTGTCTTGCACTCATCTAGACTCATGCACTGTCCAACAACCTCAAATCGCTAGGTGGAAAGGGTATAAATAGCCCAATGCATCTATATAATTGCTGCTCCAACTACTAGTTTTTTTGGTACCATCGGATGATTTGATGGTCCACTTTTGCATAGCGTCGGTTAATCTGGTTCTACTAGCCGTTGTCTTCCACACACAGACTCTGTTGACGAAATCCAGTGCCTTCTTCTTTGTCACATAGCCGTTGAAACTGCTGACGTCATTACTCTGATGAAACTGTTGACGTCATTACTCTGATGCTTGCACCGCTGGCACAACGGCTCATCCAGTGTTAATACCTCTGCGGACAAAACCTCTTTGGATGTTTCTAATAGAGTAATGCTTCAACTAACAGTTGATACAACGCTTGTGCCACTGGCCATCAGTTGACGCGACGCTTCACTAATTCACACATTGGCTGCTGCAATTTGCTCCGACACATGTTGAAAATAGGCAATCACTTGATCTGATGGTCCATGTTGACTCCATGTTGACTGAACCTTCACCGCAATGTACTAGTTGTTCCATCACTTACACCGTTGCCTCTCTAGGATACCGTCGGTTGATCTGATAGTGTCTTTTTTGGCTAATTTGCTTTGTTTCTCTAGATTTTTTGCTCCGATTGTGTTTGCATTTATGGGACTTAAAATCTCTACATAGGCATGCTAGACATTTTGACTAGTTACATTGATTGTATTGCACATGAATCACCCAAATCATAATGAACAAATAACTTTGACGACCATGTTCGCTACATACACATATTGTAATCATACCTATATTGAGATTAATAAACAAGCCTCCCACAAGGCAATTTTAAACTTGATTAGCCCCATTTTATAGGGATTGTAATCAGACCTACTCCCTTGTTCCAAATTACTTGTCGTTCTGACTTTTCTAGATACATCGCTTTTGTTATACACCTAGACATATATATTTATGCTCAGATACATAACAAAAGAAATGTATCTTAGAAAAAGGTAATAAGACAAGTAACTTGGGACGAAGGAAGTATATTAAGCTTAATAAACAAATTTTTTACCTTGATAAAAAAACTTAAAAAGGAGATGTGATTGGCGAAGTTGTAGATGCTGGACCACCTAGAGATTCTCGGTTGTGCTACAGAGACTAGCAATCTAGCTCGTTCTTTTCTTTCTCCCGTCACCCTATCTCTTCTTCATACAATGAGATATGAACATGTTGTGACGTTGTTGGATATGTACTCCCTCCATTCAGTATATTTCGTTTGACTTTTTTCCAAGTTTAACTACTCATCTTATTAAACAAAGTCATGTAAAATATCATATTTTTTGTTAACTTTTTTTATTAAAGGAAGTTTTCAAAAATAACTTAAATTTATGTTTATGTAGTTCTTTTTGGATAAGATAAGTGGTCAAGCTTTAGATTAGAAAACATCAAATGATCTATAATTTGAAATGGAGGAAGTATCAAATAGACTAATACAGAACGGATTGTTTAGATGAGACATCGTAATATTCACTGATCACTATATATGAGCTACAGAATATATGGGAAACATGCGACAACACAGGCACAGGGGAAGAGGGCAACGAGCCAACGGCCGTGGGGTACAGTGGCAAAATCAAGAACATTTTTATTCACGTGCATATGACAATACCCAAATGCAACAAATAATCTCGAGAAAATGTACCATTGGGAAATGTATATGATGTGTTTTATGCTATTGAAAATTAGGATTTGAGTTCTATGTCATTGATTGTATTTTTTGATGTGTTCTATGCCATTGCTGTTAGTCTGCACGGTCACTGTGCTGGATGCCATTAGTGGGCCCCACACATCAATGGGTAAGATGAAAAAGAGACCTCCAGTGTGCCACCGCTGGCCTGATCTACTTCGGAGAGGGAGGGGTGGAGTAGGGCCACAAAGGGCGCTGGCTCGGGATCTCGTCCGCGGTGCGGTTAACTTAGCGTGTCGGCCCGAGCTCGTCGCGACGGGTGAGGAAGATTGAGCGAGGACGCTAGCGCGGGATCGGCGACCAACGGCCTCCACACGCCATTGCCACCAACCGCTGCCGCCACCCGAGCTACCGCGAGCAGAGAGGGGGCATGCGAAGGATGGGAAGGGAGGGGCTGACCGGAGCCTGCCATGTCTCCACCACCGCATTGCAGGACGACATCAATTGGAGCGAAGGTGTGGGTGGAATTGACAAGCAGGGCAGAGGAGCAGGCCCCTTGCCGCTGAATCGACCGGCGCCGGCGGTGAGATGCACGGGCGCGCCGCCGGAGGCTCGAGCAAAGGTGCCTGCTCTCCCTCCTCTTCTCCGCACTGCGCCGCCTCTCCTCATCCTCTGCTGCTCCACGCCGCCGCAAGGACCGCCATTGGGGCCGATGCTCCTAGCGCGTGAGGGGCGGAGGCGCGAGGCCACCAAGAAGCGCTGGCCGCTGACGATGGGCATGGTGTCCGGGAGTAGCAGGGAGGCGAGGCGGGCGGCCATCGCGGGTAGCAGGGAGGCGCGGTGGGGATGGGAGGCCACCGCTGACGAGGCCTCCCATAGGCGCGCATGGTGGTGGTGGGGAGGCAGAGAGTGGACTGGGGTGTGGTGCAGTGGTGCGGGAGGGTCCTTTTTTCCATCTTACCCACCGACATGTGGAACCCACTAACACCATCCAACACAGTGACGACGCAGAGTAATGACAACGACATAGAGCACATAATAAAATATAACTAATGACATAGAGCTCAAGTACTTAATTTCCAATATCAAGCACACGAGTTACATTTCACAATGGCACACAAAGAATTTTCTCAATAATCTCTCGGTGCTTCATTCCACTCCAGCCAACAAATTCCTGCGTACTACCTAATCGATAGAGGACAGCGTCTTGTATGTCCCCCTTTTTCAGTGAGCTGTCCCTTGTGACCATCGTCCGTCGTCGGTGATCCGTCAAGGTGGTGCCAGCTGTTGCATGCCCACGCATCCGGCGGCGGACGCGAATGCTCGATGCGCTACTTGGAGCCGTTGCTGTGAGTAGTGGCGCCGTTACCCTGGGCCTGCTGATGGGGCTGCAGCAGGCCGCTGATGTCGCCGGCGATGAGCTCCGCGTCCTCGTAGCTGCCGTAGATGCCCCTCCGAATCAGCCCCGCGCAGTACAGGCCGTTGTCTCCCTTCCAGTGCTCCGGGTAGGCCCGCGCCGCCATGCCGTCGTCGCCGATCAGCCCGTCGCCGCTCTGAAATCGTTTCACAAGTAATAAGGAACTGATCAACGATGAAAACCACACCATCATCAGGTCATCAAAAGATAATATATATGCAACTGATGGGGCCATTATTCATGGGAGAATAATTCATTTAAGATTGCTGCAGCTTGCAAAACTTTTTTTTTTTGAACTTGCAACTTGCGAAACTAGGGCGAGCAGCTGCCAAGCACATGGATGCGAAAAGATGAAGCCGGCCGGCCGCGGTCTGGGCTTTGCTTCGCGGCAAAGTCATGCAGCTCACCGCACATGTTCATTCTCGGAACATGTACACAGCTAGCTTTCAGCGAGGAGCAACAGCGCCGCTAGCTGACAGTGATCATGGAAGAAAATGTGCACCATGCTAGCTTTTGTCAGGGCAAATCATGATGCGAAGGTTGCACCGACCAGCCCAGAAGTTGTTGCATTGCCATCATCGATTCATGCATATGTTTTTTTTTAAATTGCATCTCACATGCATGTGCGTATATACACGACGTACCCTGAGCCAGCGCCTGACGGTGCTCCGGTAGCCGGTGGCGAGGACGATCGCGTCGAAGGGGTGGCGCGTCCCGTCGGCGAACTCGACGACGTTGCCGCGGACGCTCTTGACGCCGGCGGGGAGGACCCGGATCTCGCCGGTCCGGATCTTGGCGTAGGCGCCGACGTCGACGACGGGGTAGGCCGGGGTGGTGAGCTTCATGGTGAAGGGCCCCACGGCGGGGCGGCGGAGGCCGTGCCGGGCGGTGTCGCCGCCGAATACGACGGCGCACATGAGCAGCACCAGCTTGTCGATGATCCACGCCGGGACGTGGTACCCGTACAGCGTCATCGCCACGTTCCAGATCTCCTTGGTCACCAGGTGAAGCTGCGTACGTGCGCGTTCGTCGATGCAAATGAATTGATCTTATCAGGTGAAATACAATTAATAAACAAACAAACAAACTCTCGATTCGTTTTATATATGTCACGGTCTAGATTTTTATTTAATCTTTATTCTTCTGAGTTCTGAGAGAGCATGCAGAGCCTTGCTAGAATTTATAATATAATAAAGTAGCCTATCTCGAGCATCCGTTGCGACTGTGCTGTCTGGTGCTGCTCGACGATGGACCCCTGTGCGACGCAACGGGAACATTGATTCGAGATGTAACAAGATTACCTAATTAAATTATGCACCACTAGTACCATGCAAATCGATCTCACAAATAATTGCTACTGCTTCCTAACCATTATGGTATACATAAAAAAATACACACTCCCTCAATTTCAGGACATTTTTTTAAATTTGGTCACTCGTCTTTTTAAAAAATTGTGAATAAGGCCAACGATCAAAATTTTCAAACCACCAATAATTTGCAATGAATGAGTAGTATGAGATACAATATGTATTTATAGAAATCATTTATTATAGTTCAAGGCAGCTGGGAGTGGGAAGCAGGATTTGGTTTGACATGAACCGAGCAGTCTACTCTACGGGCATGCATAGGATTCGCATGCATCAGCGACGAAGGCACCATGCCACCATGCATGCCGCCACGGATGCATGGACCGCGCGGCAGCACCAGCCACCAGCGCCAGCACGCTTTGGGCTGTCAAGACAGGCAGCTACGCAGGCACATGTGTGCGTACGTGGTCGCCGGCCGCTTGCGACTAGTATTCAATTAATGTCCCGCTTATCCTACGCTTTCGCAGGGCGATCGAGAAATAAAGCAGCGTACAGTCGTACACATACTGACCTCGCTGCGGACGGAGATGGATGTCACGGCGCCGGCGGTGGCGAGGTCGTAGGCGATCTCCATGCCGGAGTTGCCGCACCCGACGACGAGCACGGCCTTGCCACGGAACGCCTCGCCCGACCGGTACTCGGCGGCGTGCACCACCGCGCCCGGGAACGCCTCCAGCCCGGGCACCTCGGGCACGAACCTCTCGTCGTTCTCCCCGGACGCCACGACGAGGAATCTCGCCGCGTACAGCTCGCGCCGCCCCGTGTCGAGGTCGACGGCCTCCACGTCCCACCTCACCTTCCCGGCGTCGAACACCGCCGACCGGACCTCGCGGCGGAGCCGGGTGCGGACGCCGAACCGCGCGGCGTAGCCGTCGAGGTAGCGGGCGAAGTCGTCGCGGGGGAGGTAGGTGGGGGCCTCGTCAGCGTGCGGCGCGTGCGGCAGCGCGCTGTACTGCTTGGCGAGGTGCAGGTGGAGGCGGTCGTAGGCGCGCTTCCGCCACAGCGACCCCACGCAGTCGTCGCGCTCCAGGACCAGGCTACGCACGCCGCGGAGGGACAGGCACGCCGCCACCGCGATGCCCGACTGCCCCGCGCCCACGATGATCACCTCCTCCTCCCCCGGCGCCGGCGCCGTCGCCGCTGCCATCACCGCCGACCCGAGCTCCAGGGGAAGAGACCGCGTGCACGTGAAGAGAGAGAAAGAGAGTGCGCAGAGGAGTAGAAGTCAAGTGATTGCCATCACCTGCTTTTCTATGGAAGGTTTTATAGGGAGGTGGGGGAAGGGAAGTTGGTGGAGGCCGGTCGGCAGGTGGAGTGCCGTGGACGACTGGACGGGTCCTCGCGACGGCGGTGGGGCCGGCATGGCAGCCTCAGGGAGATGCCTTGGGGTCGGTCATCCGTGTCTGGTACCGGGGTCCACGTGTCGGGGACTGTATTTGTTCAGGCTTGGGCGTTGGATTTTCTGGTGCACCTGTCATGGATGCTCAGGGGTCGAATGGCTGCATCTGCATGTGCTAAGTAATACTTGTGCTGTGGTATGCTTCTTTCAAAAAAAAAAAACTTGTGCTATATGAATACGATAGTATAAAAATATATCTTCATACTACGTACAGCAATAAGATATCCCGTATTAATTCAAATATAATGACAGGAAAAAATGAATATAATATGAACGATTTTTAAATATGAATCTAATGATACAAAATCTATATGGTATAATATATATCTTCTTATATTAAAATAAATAGGAGGACCTATATATATATAAGATGTCTTCTTCTTTCACTTTTAAGTTCATTTAAAGTTATTAATTATCTTGAAGATTTCAGTTTTACAACCAAATCTTGAAGATTTCACAACGAAATCTTGAAGATCTCGAGCAAATTAAGAAGAGGGGGGGGGGGAGGAAATTTAAATGCTCACGTGAAAGGGCTTGTAGTCCAATGCTAGGACGGTCCAGTGGGATGCTACCCAATAGGGTTCAATTCCTGGTGCTCGCACCTTTTCCTGGATTTATTCCGGGATTTTCCAGCGTTATGCGTTAAGTGGTAAGCGATATACCCATCGACGACAAGGCGCCAGTGGTGACTTCGAGAATCTCCAGATCTGCCGGTGCTCAATCCTTCAGAGGTGCTCGTAGGGGTAGGGTTTGCATACGTGTATTCATAGGGGCGAGTGTGCATGCGTGTTGTGAGCATTTGCGTTGTACTGTGTAATTCTCAAAAAAATTTCAAATGCTCACATATTTTAGTGAGCGAAGGCGTAGAGCTGTAGATCATTAGTTAAGAGGCACACACCGGTAGAGTGAGGGGCTTTAGCCCCGGTTGGTAGATGCCTTAGGTCCTTCCAATCCAATCGAGACTGATGATGAGAGACAAAAGGCCCCCACTTTAGTCCTGGGGTGAACGAACTAGACTAAAGGGTGCCCCAGCCGCAACCCACCATGCACCCCCTTTAGTCTCAGGGTGGTATTGCCACCCGGGACTAAAGCTATTTACCAAAAACAAAAAAATCTCTGCCTCTGTCCATGCCTGTGAGACATGGGTACGCCTGGGTCTCCACCGACCAAGTTCATAGCCGTCCCCAACAAGTGAGTCCGACCCATTAGAAGACTCGCCGACCTAACAGTGGGTCGAACAGACCTGATTTATGGTCCCAAAGACCTTCTAGAAGATCCCCCAAACGACCTTATCCGATCCGTTCGGGTAACTTGGTGTGCAAGACAAGACATAAGACGTCGACTGCGCCGCTAGACAGTCTGAAGATCACGAGATTATGTTGTAATCTACCAGAGATAGCTTTTAGATCCACCGACCTAGTCCACTAGCCAATATAAGGCAGGCAAGGGCGCCCCCTAGGCATAAGTCTCCTGAGATCAAAGCAATACAATCAAGAACTGGACATGGGGTCTTACTCTCCGGAGGTCTGAACCAGTATAAACTCACTTGCCGTGTCCCTTGTGTTTCGTGTACCATTGCATAACCATCGCGTTCTTAGCTCTAGATCTCTCCCCGCCGAACAACTAAACCACCGGGGTTGACCCCACTGTGGACTGCTCAGATCTAAACTTCTGACAGTTGGCGCACTAGGTAGGGGTTTATCTAGGGTTCTTCGTGCAACTCGATGGCTTCATCACACGGCATCATCTTCCCAGCAAGCATGGCGGACTTCCTCACCAATCCCATCGACATCTGCTTCGGCTCTATGCCGGCGGAATCCACCGCTCTAGCCACCTGCCTCGTCATCGAGAGCACTCCGGCCACTTCCTTCCAGCAGGTCGAGTCCGATCCGCTGACGGAAACCCACCCACCCACTCCTAGCGATCTGATCGTGGGACTCAACCATTATGAGAGCATGCTCTCCGACACCATCCAGATCTGCGAGAGTGGCAAGCGCCCGAGCAGGCCTGCTTTATCTTCACCCTACATGCCCTATGGCCTATGAAACTCAGCTCGTGTAGCCACCAACCACATGAAGAAGAAGATCCAGATCCAATCTGGGTCGACCATCGCAGGTCCCGACCTGCGGAAGTCGTAGGGGTCCCCTCGATGACCCATGCCTCGTCCATAAGAAGGCGAAGCACACGGCTCGCTAGTGCCATGTGTTGAAGAAGCTTTGCCGACCTACTCCGCCAGCTGCGACCCAAGGTCGCCAAATCCAATATACAACGCAGTCTCCGGACTGCGGTGAATTTCAGGTTGCCCACGTCATCATCAAGCCCAACGACTTTGTCCGCAAGGTCGGGGTCCCAGATCGCAAGTCCATCGTCGTCTCCGCCAATGTACCTCCTCAAGTCGGCGAGACAGAAGAACAATGACAACAACGTGAAAACAACAATGCTGACCGAGCTCAACGTCTCCTGCAAGAAGAATCTCAAGGTGTTGTAGCTGCAACCGCCATTGCACCCAACAACAATGTTGTGGCAAATGCCACCGACAACACCGCAGGCAACGCCGTACGCAATGCCACCGGTGGACCACCCCCGAGTAAGGTCATACCACAACACCAGCAAGAACAACAATGATGACGTCTACGTGCCAAAGACCTCGTGAGGGACTTTGAGGAAGCTGGTCATGAAGTCTGCAACTCTCCCCTAGCCAACCTAGGCGCAACTCTGGCTGAGCTAGGTAAGTTAGAAGACACCCCCGCAACACGTCGACTCATGGCCCACATCCGCGTCACCACTGCCCAAGTGGAAGAACGAAGCCAGGGCTACAGTAGGTCTACAACAAGACAACACTCTCAGAGTAGGTCGGCACGACCACGCCAACAACAACGCCAATTCCCCCCTTTAGCCCATAGCCAAGGAGGGAGGTGGCGAGAATGAAGTTGTGCAATGTGACGCCCCAGGTTTTTAATTAGCGGCATTAATGCTAATGGCCGAATCAGTCAAGTCAAACCGACTGACATTGGTCAAACGTAGGTAAACCCGAGTCATCACCTCGAAAACCTCGCCAACGAACCCTATTGAACCCCTGGACCAAGTCAACACACCATTGTGGTCAACCCTTTGTCAAAGGCACAGTCAAAACCGGCTTAACCATTGACGTCGGCGAATGTCTTCCGGAACTTTTGCCGCGTTCTCCAAATTTCATCTAAACACTTCAAAATCTACCAATAGGAAAGTTGTCCAGTTTGTCGAGGAACACAACTTTCATGTAGATTGACATTTCAAATTTTGAGTGGAAATTGGCGAAAAATGTGGTCAACCGCCAGCAGCTCCTATTCACCAAGACATGGCCACATTCAAAGTTTAGCTGCAATTTATGAAAACCATTGAGAAAAACACCCTAGAGCCTTTGTAAAAATTGTAGAGGGTAGTGAGATCTACAACTTTCCTATTCACCACTTTGTGCACTTCTATTCAAACTTTGGGAGAAAAACGTGCTTGAAGTAGCCTAGTATGAAACCGTTGTGCTGGAACCGAGCCGCGTCGCGACGTCGTCGCGCTAGCGCGCCCGCGCGCGCGCGCGCCTCGGCCGCCCGCCACCCTCGGCGTCCGGCCGCGCGCGCGACCGAGGCCGTGTGCCCCGAGGCCGCCCTTGAAGTTCCTGCACGCCGCGTGGAGAGCCCTCACTCGCCGGTCGCGCACCGCGCCAAGGACCGTCGGTCCGTCCGCCGTTCGTCCTGACACACACATCTCCAAGGCGCTGTCGTCGGTCCCTTGGTCGCGAGCTGGCGCGCGGGTCGCCTATAAAGGGCCTGCCGCCATGTGCCTCGCGTGTCGAGCCGCCTTTAGCTCCTGCGCTCCGCCGCCGCAGGCCGCCGCGGCGAGGTCCGGCGCCGACCCGCCGCATAGCCGCCTAAGGCGTTCTCCACCCTCTATCCCACCTCGCTATAGCTCGCCGACGTACCCGCCTCCCCCCATGGAGCCGCCACCTCGCCGGACCGGCGCGGTCACGCGGCCGCCGCCGGCCGGCGTCGTCGAGCCACCTCGCCGAGCCGCCCCGCTCCCCTTCCTTGGCCGTAACCGGGTCCTAGGTGAGCCCCTAGTCCCCCTCCGCCCCTTCCCCGTCCGAGAGCGTCGCAGGCTCGCCGGAATTCCGGCCGGCCGCGCCGCCCTCTGTGCCAAGGACGACATTGCAAGCCGCCAGCTCGTTTTAGGGTGGTTTTTGTGAATTAGGGGCGTATCTGTGAAAACTAAGAAATTCCAGGGACCCCAGTGAAAGTTGGTTCTTAAATAGTATTTGACCTTTGGCTGAATCTTGTAAATTCAGTAGAAAATCGTAGGAAAATCTGAAAAATTCAAACTCAATTTTGTTGGACTCGTTGTGAAAAATACTACAACTTTTGTTATTCTTGACTGAGCTGTTTCCTAGTATTTTTGGCATGAAAAATAGAAATGTGAAAATCCTAGATCTGCTATATCTCAAAATCCATAAATCTTCTGTAGCTAATTTTTGGATATGTTGTGTATTAGGTCATGACTAGATTCTTTACCAAAAATTGCACAAAGTATGTTGTAAATCTTTTTATAAAAATTATTTTCCATTTCTGCAGAATCTGCGTAGATGATTTTTGTAGCCAAACATAATTATGTTTTTGTGCCCAACTCCTGCATGTTGTCTTGTTATGCCAAAATGGACCTCTGGTGAGTTAATCACAATTTTATAATTGCCAGAAATATTTATTCTAGAAATATGCTTGTTTTTCTTGGTAATTGCATAAGTCTAGATTCATAATAGTTCTAGGTGTGCATGTTGCATCCCTAGGTTGGTTTTGGACCATATAACATGTGTGAGAAAGTTTGGATCATTTTGATGAGTATTTATTTTTGTGTGCATTTACCTTGTTCTCCCACCTAGCTTTTGTTATTTTCAAAATAATTAAACTCATGGATTTCCTAAACATGCATGTGTGTTCACTGACTTGTTGTAGGTGATTAGTGCCTAATGCACATTTCCACTGAATTTTATTAATTAATTTATGAATAAAAGCTATGGAAGCAAGTTAAGACTTAATAGTCATTTAAATGGGGAAAAAATCACCAACCCACCTTTAATGACTTTGTGTGTGATGAAAATCATTTTAAAAAGATAAATACCAACCCATTGCTGTTTGTGAAGTTAAATTAAATTATTTACGTATATATGTACACAGTCACTATCAGAAAGAATAATTAATAAAGAATTGCATATTGTTCGTTTTGGAAGAGTATGCTGAATGTATTCTTATCTAGGTGAATGTGATCAACCAACGCACCCCATGTTTTTCGTTTATTGTTTGTAATTAATTAAATTAAAAGTCGACGAATAAATCTTGCATTTGCATCTTCGTATAGATCTGTCCGATGGTAGACATACGCTCGTGCCGGAAGGAGGAGACGAAGGTCCTGACGAAGAGCTGCAGTACGTGGACGTAGCTCAAGACCTGGACCCAAGTCCAGAATGGCCCAAGGCCAACCTTGCCAGCGAAGGCAAGCCCCGATATCATTAACCCCGTCTTTGAAAATTATGCCATTATGTTTCGTTATGATTGCGCATTTACGTTTCAGGAGTTGAATTGAAACCCTAGATGCATGATCCCTACGTACCTATGCTATATCACTAGCATGCTAGGTCGATAGCTGCTATGCTATAGGACCCGTAGAAGTGGAGTGATGTTCGTCAGTCGCGAGAATAGGTGCTTATGTTGGAATCATAAGATCTTTATAAGTGGACTGCTCATGTGGTAAGAGCATGGGATTTGGGCTTCAGTCCAGTGGCTTTCGTGTGCTAAGCTTTTGAACGTACTAAGCACTTGTCGGGAATGGGATCGGTAAGCCTAGTACCTTAATGAGACGGCGCAGGAACTCTCCCTTACTACTCCTGAGTAGTCACCTACCCGGCTAGCTACCGGGAAGGGGGTGCATGTGTGAGTCTGGGTGCCTTGCGGAGTACGCCATTTAGCCTTGTACCCAGGACTGTAAGCATTGGTCCCAACCCGAGGATTTTTGGGAACTGCCTGGATGGTTGTCCTCGCGGGTGCATCCTACTGTGTGCTTAGGTTTACCTTGCAAGGTTTAAATCAATCGATTGTCGGCCTCTCACCGTTATCTGAGACTGCTTAATCAACTGTCCATGATATCCCGTAACGATGGAACTTGGTGAATATTGATGTATGAATTAATTGCTTGTACAATTCTTGATTGAATTTGTTGGCACACTTAGCAAATGGTAATCCACTAAAACTTGTGCTAAAATATTGAAAGTAAGGACATACTTTTTGTGGCTGTTCAGCAAAGAAAAAAATCCACCAGCCAAAAGCCTCTCATGTCTAGAGTTTGGTGATGTAGATATCACCTGACGGTTAAGTCTTGCTGAGTATTAGTATACTCAGCCTTGTTTTAAAACTGTTGTGCAGGTGCTATTGACCGGGTGGATGACGACAAGTGATGGCATCACAGATGGCCTCCGGTGATGCTGACCGTTGCGCTAGTTTAATTTATTTCTGCCGTTTTCGAACTCTGAACATTTACTTCATGGCATGAACAATGGTTTGCCATAAATTGTTTTTAACTCATGATGTACTCTGGACTCGCCTTCGTGTGAGTTTTAATGCATATGTCGATCCTCTGTATGAATTCCAAGTGATTTACCGGGTGTTAACCCGGCAACTAACGACAGGATGATACTTTACTATTGCTTAATGACCAAAGTGGATCGGTTTTAGGTGATAGTACGGTATTTTCCGGGGCGGGTTGTCACATGCAACAACCCAATGTTGGTGCCCGTGCTGCGGGATATGCAGGACCCAACGCAGGATCCCAACCTCCGCCTGTAAGAACCGCACGCATCCTCTAGGACAACCAAAACCAACACCGGCCTACCCGGGATGAGCAGGAAATTGAACGTCGTGCTAACTACGACCGCGTCAACGGTCCCCTGAACCCTCTCGATGCCAACAATTGCAATCCTATCCAAGAGGCAGAGCTAAGAGCAATGCATGACCAAGAACTCCGACGTCGTGCCAAGTACGACCAGAACAATGGTGCCCCTGACGACCTCTACATCTTCCCGATGGGTCACGACACCAACTACAACAACAACATGGGTGCAGTCATCATCAACAACTTTCCGGCCTTCTCACAACGTCTCAGGATGATGAGATACCCAAAAGACTTCAAGCCAGCCATCGAAAAATATGATGGTCTCTCTGACCCAAGCATCTAACTCAAGATGTACACCATCACCACTCAGGCTGCGGGTAGAAATGAAGACCACATGGTAGGGTACTCCCCCCCCCCCCCCGTGATGGGCCAAGTGCCGCTCTTGTGGATTTACAATCTCCCCGCGGAGTGCATCACTTCGAGGGGAAGTCTCTCACAGTTGTTCACTCCGAACTACCAGGTGACTTACAACCGTCCCGGCAACACTCACCACCTCGCTAGAGTGAGGATGAAAAGCGCCAAAACTCTCCAAGACTACACCAACCACTTCTTTGAAAATCACAACCAGCTTGACGGTGTCAAAGACGAAGACGTCATTTCCTACTACAAGAAAGGCGTTACCAACCTCAAGCTCTTCGATAAGGTCCATGAGGTCGGCGCAACCACTATCACCGACCTCATGGCTTACATCGACAAGCTCGTCGACACTCAGCCACTCAGGATGTAGTCGTCCATGACTTCAAAGGCGATAAAGTGGATGATGCTTCAACAACCCTGACGTTCGACGCCGCCGTCAGGTCACGCAAGTGATCCGACGAGGTCTACATGACTGATCCTCCAAGAAGGTCTACCTTCCTTGAAGGTGACTTAACTGCACTCTGGATGACCAATGTCAGTTCCAACTTGATGCCAAGCACACCATGTGCAAGTGCGAACAACTGAAGCGCGCCCTAGGCATCCCTCCAGAACCCATCTCTATCCCCTCCAAGTGTTCTGGCACTTCATAATTTATCAAGAACAAAAAACAATTGACACTTCACAAATTGTTTCACAAATAGACATGTTCATCTCACAAGCACAGTCATGAGTTTGCTTTGATTTATAACCCATAATCACAAAAAGAATAGTTGCAACACATGAATTCAATTTCACAATTACAAACTCGATTTCGTACAAAAATCACAAATCTCATCACATGAGTTTGACTTCAGAATCACAAAAAAATCCCTCACACATGCGGAGAATGAGCACCGTGCGGCAGTGCCCTCCCGAGCTGCTCCTGGGGCCGTGCCATGTTACCGTCGCCGAATGACTGCGTCGTCCCACATGCCGCGCGTCGGAGCCTGCCGGAGGCCGCCCTGCACATCGGAGCCCACCACGCCCGTCCCGACGGAGGCCATCGTCGCGCCACCCCGAAGGTCGCGCCGTAGTTCGCCGTTGTGCCGCCCCGTAGCTCGCCACCGCTCCACTCCGTAGCCCACTGCCGCGCTACCCTTGGAGCTCGCCGGAGGGGATGGCCACACACGCCGGAGCCCGCCGTGCCCGCTGGAGGCCCCGTGCACCTACCCAACACCCCCTGCGCCGCCGGAGATCTCCTCCATCTTTTGTCCTGTGTAGTTCATAAAAAGAATAGAAAGAAGTGAATGAGCGGCTACGGGAGATGAAGGAGAAAGGGGGAGAGAGGGTCACCGGGGATAGGGGGTGTCGGTGGCTAGGCTCATAGCCTCGGGTGGTTTTTCCACCCGAGACTAAATGGGTCCCTTTAGTTTCGGGTGGAAACACCACCCGAGATTAAAGGGTCTCCGGCCTTTAGTCTGGGTTGGTGTTACCACCTGGGACTAAAGGGGCACTGCCCGGGAGTAAAGGTCCGTGCTAATCATTGCTTCAAATAGCTGGTGGACGCCCCCCTTTAGTCCCGGTTGATAATACCAACCAGGACTAAAGGGGGCGGCTCCCGCAGCCATTTCGGGCCACGTTGACAAAATCCCTTCAGACCTGACTCCAAAGTTGAACCGGGACTAAAGGGCGTACCATGGCCTCTCACTCTATTAGTGACAATATATAAATGGGTCATTGTTGAGAGAGAAAATGCACCGCTCGTTCCCCTCTCCTCTCCCCTGCCTAGTCTCCACCGCCGCTCTTGCCCGGGCCCCTCCCTTCCTCCCCTCCGGCGTTCGCCGGCGGCGAGAAGGGCAGGGAGCCCCTCCTTTGTGTAGATCTACTACTTATTTTCTCGTTCCTTAGTTGCCTTTATGGCTTATGCCCGCAGTGGCCAGTACTGCCACGGCAGCGTCGCCGCCGTCGCCATCGCCGCCGTTCTTGGCTGCCTCGTCGCCGGTCCTTACGCTCCCAAGGTATGTTTAAATAAAATAAATCATCCCCTCCGTCAGGCGGATCTCTTCTCCATCTCCTCCACTTCGCTCCGCCCTGAGATCCGCTCGCTGCCGACCCGACTCCACCGCCGTTCCACTCCGACGCCTCCCCCACCGAGCAACCTCCGTACCTGCAGATCCAGATCCAACCAAGCACAAATCTTTTGGGCGCTGACAAGATGGGCTCATCTCCCCCCCGGGCATCGACATCGAGCCATTTCATTCACCGCCAATGACGAGTTTCCAACAAATCCTTCGGTTCGTCGGTGCGATCTCCATCAACGGCTTCGTCGCCCCTCCTTCAACCGTCGCAAGGCGCGGGCGCCCCTACTGGCCATCGACGACGAGCTCATCCTCGTCTCCGCCTATGCAGTTGTGCTTATCTGGTCTCTGGACCATTTTGTAATTCGGTCTTCCTTGAAGGACCGCCTTGTAAGTTGGTTGCTTAATCTATAAAGTGGTATTTGTCAAAAAAAATGAGCTTTCTACATATATAAATCATTTCATATTGTTTCCCACAAAGATGCCATCGAAAGAGTTCATCTAATTAATAACCTGCCACCCGCCCAACTAATCTGTCTTTTGGTTTCTCCTGTATTGGCAGTTTAGCACTCGACACATGCATGAAGGCACCCATGCATGGAGGAATGGAACGCAGCATGGCCTTTCCTCGTGAAGTCGTGATGAGAGGACCGATGCCGGTGAGGATGCATGTGCACAGCATAACCAACACTGGCAGAGACAAAGCACGCAACCATGCATAAAGCTGGGGTGTGTTTAGTTGATCATATATATTTTTTTATCCTAGCTCAGCGTATCTAGCATAATCTGATAAGAAATAAAATATGTTTGGTTACTAGCTAAGCAGGTGCAAGCACCTTTTTTTAAAGAACGTTTCACTAAAAACTTAACAGAAGATTACAGAAAGCAGGAAAAGCCAGGGCATTTTCGAGTGCTGAGAACACAGGGCAAGGACCAGGGTGTGTACCTATTTTTGTCAAGTGAAATTACATAAATGAGGAGCAGATTGACGAATCTATATATGAGCCGCTTTGTTGTGTTGCCTTGCAATATATATGAGCCGCTTTGTTGTGTTGCCTTGCAATCTTGCGGAAGTCAGGAGGGTTGGGTTTTTTGACGTGTTGTGTTTCAGATAATTGCAGCAATTGGTTGGTAGTTTCAATGCGTCCGTCAGAAGTTGATAATCCGAAAAATACATTGTTGGTGTTGCAGAACTTTCATCACCTGTGTTTCTAGCCTAGTCCTGTGGATACACTTAAAATAAGCTCTCATGTGTCACCCTAGCTCGGCAAAGTAGAGTCCTTGCATATGTAAGTGGTACAAATATTATCTGTATACCGTCCGACTGAAAGGGCCAAGCATTTCAATGGTAAAGATCGTATCCGAAACTGAGAATTTAATATCCGTAATTATCCGCATCGTATTAATATCTGGATATTCAAAGTTGAATTTCTCAGATCCAAATATGATAAATATTATTATTCGTCACATCATCTACTGTTTGTATCCGAATCCGATCCGAGAATTTAGTCTGAGAAAGAAAAACTATCTGTAGTATCCGTTCGTATCCGATTCGTTTTGCTCGCTATCCCTATGTGGCTTTATGAAATCCCATTTGAGCACTAAGGTCACCTTAAGTGGTTTAATTTATTATGCACACATGTGCAGGATCATAAAGGAGTTGGAACTTTAAAGCTAACCTGTCCAAACATTTCCTTAACATATCAGCCTCACCAGTCACCACTACAAGAGTAGTCAATTTTCTCAATGGTTTTAATTTATTTGCAAAGAATAGTGGTTTATTCTAGAGTTTTTTTACGGTGTTTGTGTAGTATACTAGGAAGTATTAGGTGTTTTGATTTTCCTACCACCTGTATATAAATAAAACCCATGAGGAATGAGTTTGTCAGCAATCCTGTAATTAGTGTTTTGCTAAATATACAGATTCTACTAAAAAATGTTGTCCTCTCAGAGAAATTATTAACGGGGATGGACTCAAATTGTGAACTAATCATAAATATATGACATATATTAATAATACAAATTTAATATTTAAAAAACAATTATAATTCAGTGGTGGACGCACGCACACACGCAATCACCCATCGCCACCAGAAGAGACATGTCGTACATATGCATTTAAAGTCAAAGCGATGTCAAACTCAAATTAAAGCTAGCTTCACCTATTCATGAAAATAACATCCCAGACACAGCACACATAGGAGCTTCCGTATTAGACCATGCGCACCAGTGCCCTTTAACCGTGTGTTTGGTTGGAGAGCGGCGGGAGCGGAGCGGAGCCGACCCTTGTTTTGGGGACGGCTCCAACCCTTCTCAAGTTTGGTTGGAAATATTGGACTCGAGTGGCTCCGACCCTCTTTTTTGTTTGGTTGGAGGAATGAGATTGGTGGATGGATGGCAGTTTTCACTCCGTTAGTGGGTCCCACATGTCATAAGGTTAGGGTTTAGTGGGTGAAGGATCGATGGCGACTAGAGAGGGGGGGGGTGAATAGGAGCCGGTAAAAATTCTTCCCAAAGAACCCGGCCTATGTCCTACTCAAATCCCGGTCACACACAAGCGATGGATCGAATCACGCACCAATCGCCAAGACCACGAGGTTATGGATCAACCTCTAGCCTTAGGAACGATTCCTCAAAGCACACGCGGAAGCACTAGAAAGGGAGGAAGAAATCGAACCAAGAAGCAAAGCACACAGGCTCTGGCGGACCGTCCGCACAGGAGGGGCGGACCGTCCGCAAGAGCCGCGCGGACCGTCCGGCCGGGGTATCGCGGACCGTCCGCACCCGAGCCGCGGACCGTCCGGCCTTAGCCGCGGACCGTCCGTTAATTTACACAGAACGACCCAAAGACACCCCCGTGCCACGGACCGTCCGCGGGGAGCACGCGGACCGTCCGCCAAGCACCCGCGGACCGTCCGCCCGACACCGCGGACCGTCCGAAACTCCGTCCAACCAAAAAACCAAAATCACGACGGATCGAAACAAAGGACGAGCAAGAACACGAAGAACTCGGGACGAACTCGACCCGCGCGGACCGTCCGCGACCTCCACGCGGATCGCCCGCCGTGCGCGGACGAACGTAAACAGCCCGACCCCGAAAGTCAACTCCCCCAAATCATCATCGGATTTCCCAAACGGTTGAACCTATGGAGACAAGGATTTGGGGACTTGAAAAGCGTCACACAAGGATGCTATAGCCCAAAAATCTTGCCTCCTAACTCCCTAAATCACCGGGAATCGCGAATCCTTTGAGCACCACCAAAAGCTAGAGCACCGAACGAAAACTCACGAATCGAAGTGATTTCCGGCGTTTGAGGACACAAGATCAAGCACAAAGATGCACAAGACATCTATCCATGTTTTCCTCAAAGAAATCCGGGAAGAAACTCACTCAAATCCGCGGAATCACACCGGGAACAAAGGCACGAAAATAGGCACAAAAAGCCACGAAAAAACAACCCCGAATCTTCTATACAAACCAGGAAAGATTCACAAGGTCTAGCATGCCGCCCTAGCATCCATCCCTCTCAACAAATCTCTCATGAAGCTCTCATGCTAGCCTAGAGAAAATAGGAAGGAAAATAGCTACGAAAATGAGAAAGAGAAGGGGGGAAATGAAACCCTAAGTCGCGGAGAGAGAGAGCCATCAACACACACTCCCGGCTTATATATCGGTCCCGCCGGAGTGGTAAATGACTCGACTACCCCTAACTACACTACGGCGATACAACCCACGTAGGGGCATTTTTGTAATGCTTGTGGGTCTTGCCATCGGACGGCCACGCCTTTGCCGCACCCCGCGTCCTCCCGACGCAAGCCATGCGATCCCGCCACGTGTCCTCTGCTTCGAAGCTTCCCGACACGCCCGGATCCCGTCTCCGTCGTGTTGGGCCCTCGGACTCTGATTTTGAGGCCCAAACCAAGAAACCGTCCGCCGATGGTTTTGTGGGCAAACCACCAAACCCCCGCGTGCCCGGTCCAAACCTCCCGCCAAACCACTTGACTTGACCGCCACCGTGCACCGGCTCACTTGTCCATGACTTCGTCTTGCTTGTGTCGCCACCATGTGGCCCGCACCCGGGCCCCGCCGTCCACCGGGTCCCTCGAACCGAGCCTACTTGTCTCTCCATCTCCCGAGGCCCCTCAAGGCGAAGACCTTTCGCGCCCGTTCTTCACCCCGCAACAACACGAACTAGGCCGGCAGCCTACACCCGCGCACTAAGCCAAGAGTCGCTCCAACACCCGTTGTCAATCACTCATCACTAAGGAGCGGTCATCCACCGACCACCGGGGCGCTCCCGGTCCTCGCGTGGGACCCACACGTCGGTGTCACATCTTATCTTCTTCATCCGCTTTGGACCGTCGGGCCAGCGGCGCGCAGTCCGCACGGCGGCACGTGGCTCAACGCAGCCCCGCCCCCGCGGTGTGACCCGCCTAGCGGTGCCGCCCCCGCCCCTCGCGACGCGAGCACAAGGCGGGGGCCTACCGGCAAGCTCGGCGAGGCGTGCCCCCGCCCCGACGAGATCGACGCGGCCCGCGGCTCTTCCGGAGGACTCCGGTGCGATCCCCGCGGCTCTTCCGAGCGGGGAGGTCCGCCACCGCCGACGCCCTCACGGGTGCGAGCTCGAGGCCTCGAGCTCCGTCGCCGCCCTGACGGGCTCTGCCCACGGGGAGAGCACGCACGACCGAGGGAGATAGAGGGAGCAGAAACGGTAGCGGAGCGGCTCGGTCCCTCGAAATTTGAGGGACGGAGCGAACCCAGATCTAAGGGGAATATTCCGCCGGGAGCCGCTCCGCTCTCGCCGCTCCTCATCCAAACAACCTCTAGAGCGGAGCGGCTCCCGTGGCTCTCCAACCAAACACACGGTAAAAGTCACTGGAGGAGGATATGAAGTAGAATCCCCTGCAGCGGTCTACTAGAGAACCTCCTCCATTCTCCCGTCGATGACAAATGGAGAGGAGTCCGGGTGCGATGGAGGAGTGACGGCATCCACGTGGGCTCACGCTTCGCGCCCTCCCTTAGAGGTAGACTACCGCCGCCGGAGCTCCTTGAGGCGGGTTCGCCCTACTCCTCCGCTGCTTCAAGCTGGAGGGTCGCACGAGCTGCATCTACCCCTCCACCTCCCGCCGCCGCCGGGAGCTTCGCTGGCCCTGCTCCTCCCGCGCAAGGAGCTCCGGCGCGCCCGAAGCGACGAGCCGTCGCCAGCCTCGACTCCTCGAGCTCATGAAAGGATCTTGATGTCGCCGAGAGGGGGGGGGGGTGAATAGGCGGAACCTGAAAATCACCACTTAAAACAATTTTATCGAAAAAGAGCGGATACTCCGGAGATTAGGTCCGGAGTCTCTCGAAAGACCGGAGTCTCTGGAGAGTATGTCCGGAGTCTTTGGAAGTTCCAGAGTCTCTGTAACTAATTTCCGGAGTTTCTGGAAATGCGCTTGCGCAGCGGAATAGATAACACCACCCAAAACCAGTGCCACCGGTTTTTCTTGGCAATGACCCCTCAAACCTTTTGCTTGACAATCTTACTCCAAACTAGTTTCCACTTGGTGTGTAAAGCTAAGAAGTGTTCCTTAGAAGATAAACAATAGCCCTGCACTTCACAAACACTCACAACCAAGTAGATCGACAAATATGACAAAGAGCAAGCTAGAAATAACTAGGAAGGCAAATGCTAGGTAAACCGATAAGAGACACCGTGATTTGTTTTACCAAAGTTCGGATTCACCACCATGTGAATCCTACTCTTCGTTGGGTGCTTCTCCTACTGAAGTCGTGTTGCATTCAACACTTTTCCCGATCCACTAGATAGCTTCTTCCCTTTCGGAGGCGAAGCACGACCTTCACTGACTATCCCACAGCTCACCGCACCTTGGGAGCTTGTGGGCGACGCCTAGCCGTCTAGGAGGCAAGCCTCCAAGAGTAACAAACACTTCACACGAGTTTGATGACGTCCAACAGTGCTCAAGGGATTCAAGTGCTCTTGAATTGCTCATGAAGGCTTCTCTCTACCACCCAACTCACTAGATCTATCAAAGATCGAACAACCTCACCAAGAGGGGTTGGGGAGAGCTAGAATGGCTTTGGATCAAGGAATAGCAAGGAAGTACCAACAACCTCAGTAACAACAGCTTGCAATAGTGGGGGTTGTGGGGTATAAATACTGACTCCCCAAAAACTAGCCGTTACAAACTCAGGTGACAACCCGTGCCACAGAGTTCCCAAACTCGGTGCCACCGAGATTTCAAACAACTAGTCGTTGGGTCGGCTGACACAAAACCGGTGCCACCGGGTTTGACACATGTCAAACCCGAAGACATGCACATGGTTTTTGTGTCTCTCTCAACTCACATGGGTTACTTGAGAACTGAGACATTATCAAAATTCCTTGTGATGCATCTCTCTTGATAGTACGGCGTACCTATATCAAGATCAAATATAAATGCAATATTAGAACTCTTGAGCTTCATCTTCAAGAATAGCCATACTTGATCAATATATCCACTTGAGAGATCCATCCATCAATGTCTCATTGATTTGAGCACTTCTACCTTGAGCTAGTGACTTTGATCTTTATACAAGAATGAAACCCAATTCTTGATCAAGTAACCCTTCTCATGACTTAACAAATATGTAATGCTTCTTCATTGTTTCACTCGGTTAGGCTCGACTTGATACCTCGAAACTTTCCAAGCTATAACCACTTCACCCTATCCAAGCACATGGTCCAAGTCACTACTCAGCCAACCTTAGCTTAGTACCTCGTTGCTAATCCCTTGCTTGATTTCTTCATCCATTCGTTGCCAATTTGAGCTAAGCTTTTGTTGACGGTTGACTTGCAAGCGGACAAGTCTCCCGTCGTAGTCAAGGGACCCTTCTTCCCTTGAGTGGTGAACCCAAGGTATCGAATCCGTGGAATCTTATGAAGAACTAAATTGCATCTAATCAAAGATATTATCAAGTAAACACATCTAATCTAATCTAATCTGCTAAAGAGGTAGCAAGAGAAAGCAAGAGATAACCGATCTAGAGAGTCTAGATCATGCTTATGTTATAGCTCCAAACAAGATAGATGAAGATAGAAAAGAGAATCTCATTAAAAGCATCTTTAAACTGTGGCCTCCGGTCCGATTCCGAAAACACCCGCCTTTCGGAACCCCCGTTTTGTCACAACGTATTCCTATTCATGCGGGTAGTCTAGGGCGAGTTCAATAAGAACAAGTTGAAATCACTTGGTCGGTCCGGTATGCACCTCTAGCCACCGCGGCTACAAGAGCACCCTAAGCAATCTATCTTAAGTATAGATTGGGGAAGAAGCAAAACCAAGAAGAAAACAAAATCATCAAGAAGGCACTTGATCGCTAGAAATCGGATTCACTATAAAAACTTCACCATGAATGATTACATCAACAAGATTACCACCGGGATCCTACCTCGATCTTGATCCTTGCTCCGGAGCTCCGACATGGTCTTCCATGCAAGGTTCCCACGTCGGCCTAGGGAGATCCTAGACAACTAGCACGACCCTCATCTCCGAGATGGTGTCCCTCAAGCTTCTCTCGCTCCTCGGCGGCGGAGGACGAATTGGTTGATGCGTGGCTCTCGGTCGTGGGGGCTTAAATAGCCCGAGATGCATCTAGGTCAAAGGGGGGGGGGGGCGACCGGGCCTCAAAATGGGCCGGGCCGACCGGCCCGGGCCGACCGGCCGGGCCCACTTCGGCCCGGTTCATGGCCTCCTTCGCCCGTGTTGCTTCCCGAGTCTTCTATATCCTCCCCCCTTCCGCATGTGGGCCCTTGTCGTCAGTTTCTCTCCGAATTGGACGAAGCTCCTTGTCTCGCAAGATTCGGCACTTTTCCGCTAGGTCCTCGGAGTTTGTCATCTTCTCGGGCTTGGTCCTTGGGCTTCTTGGAGTCGTGTTCACTTCATTGCTTGACTTGTACCGGCTTCAAGGTCTTGTCATGAGGTGCTTAATGAACTTATCCCTGAAGTCTTGCTTTCAACGCTAAAACCCTGCATAAACACTAAACTCCAAAACCGACATGCACAAGTGAACTTGTTATACCACGGGGGTTAGTACCAATGGATAAGATACAAAAGTGATGCCAACACCGAAGGTAAACTCATGGCTAGGTTGACGGAATTTCACCGTCAACAACTCCCCCATGCTTAAACCTTGCTCGTCCTCAAGTAAGCCTTCGATGGATATGATCGTTGCCCTTCGTTGTTTAAACCTTGCACTTGATCATACATGAGAAACCATAATGCTCTCAAAAGTTTAATTCGTTAAAGTTTCATAATGTACTATCCTTCATCCCTACGGAGGGTAGATTATTAATTAAGCTTATCCCACAAGTATTAACATGCTCCCAAAAATGCAAATGGACCCCAGAAATTTTGAAATAAAGAACAAGATGAAAAAGAGCTAAACCAAGTTCAAAAATTTAAACCACCTTGCATATTGCTCATGAACTCTCATATCATCTTGTCTCTCAAGCCTATTTCTTCTACTCCTTTCCCTCTCATAACAATCATATATGTGGTAGGCATTATATGGAGCTTTTTGGGAAAGTTTAGTCCTACCAAGATTTTATATATGAGATGTTGTCAAAACAAGACAAGCTTCTCATGGTCTTACCGAGACTCGTCAAAAAGGTCATTGGAAAATAATGTTAAATCAAGGAGGGGAGAGAAAAATACACACACTTGAGATGGGTGGACATGTGCAAATGGAAAAGAGTGATCCCGAGGCACAAAGAAAGTCCTCGTTATCGGATTGCACATGGTTGGAAAGATGAGTTTGGATCTTTTAATCTTGAAGCCTTGAAATTCCTAATGCACTTTAGAGAACTGGGGAGTTCACTTTATTTATTTTTGTATCATACATACTCATATTTTTTCTTTTGTCATCATTTTTTTCTTTATACTCACTTTTTTCTTTTTCTTTCTTTCTTTTTTCTTTCTTTCTCTTTCTCATTTTTTTTCTTTCTCATCAAATTTCTTTTATTTGCTCCCCTTTGAACTCTAAAATTGCATTGTACCTACCTCCTCCCCCATGCTTAGACGTTTGCTCGTTCTCAGGCAAAGAGGTGATAGAGATAAGGTAGGTACCGTAAATACTTTTCCTTCGGAAAGATACTTGAAATCTTCAATCTTAGCACCATCGATCTTCCTTGAATTGATGATCCATACTCAACGATAGGTTGTGGTCAAGGAGGTAAACACAAACGATGATATTTTTGGTTTTAAGGGTGGATATCCGGCGAGGTTTGTGAAATCTCCCATGTGGCGATACACAATGCACGAATAGAAAGGCTAGCAAAAAGATAGATACGCAAAAACGGAATGACCATCTTCTTAGTCTCGGGCCAGAGAAATCAAAGCCTGAAATAACTCACCCAAAAATAAACCTTGTATACTAAGTTTTTGCACTCAAATATTTATATGGCTCTGGATAGGTAGAGCAACATGCAAGTGGTATTTATGACAAGGTTAGCATTACCATTAAGAACAAAAATAAATCATCTTTAATCCATCTAAAACTTGAGAGCACATAAAACACTATGGGTCTTTATTTTTATCATAACCTCCGCTAAAGATTAAGCTAGCATTTAGATAATTTCAGATTTGTATTTTAAGAGAGCACTAGCTTAAACATGCATAAAACAATTACAAAGATAAACAAAGCGGCAATTATAATCATATATCATCATGGCACAAACTTTGTAACTTTACCAAAGGTAAAAAGTAGGTGGTGACATTATTCATGATGAAAATACAACTAACACACATGCTGAAAATTTAAATAAAAACTAAAAACACTACGCATACATAGGCGCATATAAGCTGAAAATTAAAGAAGAGGGGGTAAAGGAAAGATAACTAAAGCTCCTCCTCTCTCTAATCTTCCGCCGGTGGTTGATATTGATAGTCTTGGTTGTTGTACCCTTGCTCATAATAGGATTGCACCACTCCTCCTATGAATTGTCCGACAGTGCTAAGTGAAGGTGTCAAAACTCATAAATGATGTTTGCATTTCCTTCACCCATTTGGTTTGCATTGGTTTGGATGGCTGCGATATTTTGCATGTTTCTCGCAGTGTATCCTCCAATGATGGCCACATTTTGTTGTGGTTGAGTAAGGTGTGCATATGGCTCCGCAAAGGCTACGTTGGGCACCGCAAAATTTGGTGGGGGTATGGCTGCACCACTCCCCCATGCTTGCATTGGTACACCACCGTAGTAACTTGGCGGCACCGTGAAGGATCGGATGGCGACTAGAGAGGGGGGGGAGTGAATAGGAGCCGGTAAAAATTCTTCCAAAAGAATCCGGCCTATACCCTAGACAAACCCCGGTCACACACAAGCGATGGATCGAATCACGCACCAATCGCCAAGACCACGAGGTTATGGATCAACCTCTAGCCTTAGGAACGATTCCTAGAAGCACACGCGGAAGCACTAGAAAGGGAAGAAAGGAATCGAAACAAACAAAGACAAAGACACACGGCTCTCGGCGGACCGTCCGGCCCGGCGGTGCGGACCGTCCGCGATGAACCGCGCGGCTCGCTCCCGCGGACCGTCCGCGCCGACGCCGCGGACCGTCCGGCCCTTCCCGCGACCGTCCGTTAAATCACACGAACGCACCAAAGCCACCCACGAACCACGGACCGTCCGCGGGGAGCACGCGGACCGTCCGCCAAGCACCCGCGGACCGTCCGCCCAACACCACGGACCGTCCGAAACCCCGTCCAACCAAAAACCAAAATCGCGACGGATCGAAACGAAGGACGAGCAAGAACACGAAGAACACGGGACGAACACGACCCACGCGGACCGTCCGCGACCTCCCCGCAGACTGTCCGCCAAGTGCGGACAGAGCAGAAACAGCCCGACCCCGAAAGTCAACTCTCCCAAATCATCATCGGATTTCCCAAACGGTTGAAGCTATGGAGACAAGGGTTTGGGGACTTGAAAAGCGTCACACAAGGATGCTATATCCCAAAAATCTTGCCTCCTAACTCCCTAAATCACCGGGAATCGCGAATCCTTTGAGCACCACCAACAACTAGAGCACCGAACGAAAACTCACGAATCGAAGTGGTTTCCCGGCGTTTGAGGGCACAAGATCAAGCACAAAGATGCACAAGACATCTATCCATGTTTCCCTCAAAGAAATCCGGAGAGAAACCCACTCAAATCCGCGGAATCACACCGGGAACAAAGGCACGAAAACAAGCACAAAAGCCACGAAAAACAACCCCGAATCTTCTATACAAACCAGGAAAGATTCACAAGGTCTAGCATGCCGCCCTAGCATCCATCCCTCTCAACAAATCTCTCATGAAGCTCTCATGCTAGCCTAGAGAAAATAGGAAGGAAAATAGCTACGAAAATGAGAAAGAGGAGGGAGCAAATGAAACCCTAAGTCGCGGAGAGAGAGAGCCATCAACACACACTCATGGCTTATATATCAGGTCCCGCCGGAGTGGTAAATGACTCGACTACCCCTAACTACACTACTGGCGATACAACCCACGTAGGGGCATTTTGGTAATGTTTGTGGGTCTTGCCATCGGACGGCCACGCCTTTGCCGCACCCCGCGTCCTCCCGACGCAAGCCATGCGATCCCGCCGCGTGTCCTCCGCCTCGAAGCTTCCCGACACACCCGGATCCCGTCTTCGTCGTGTTGGGCCCTCGGACTTGGTTTTGAGGCCCAAACCAAGAAACCGTCCGCCGATGGTTTTGTGGGAAAACCACCAAACCCCGCGTGCCCGGTCCGGCCTCCCGCCAAACCACTTGACTTGACCGCCACCGTGCACCGGCTCGTTTGTCCATGACTTCGTCTTGCTTGTGTCGCCACCATGTGGCCCGCACCCGATCCCGCCGTCCACCGGGTCCCTCGAACCGAGCCTACTTGTCTCTCCATCTCCCGGAGGCCCCTCAAGGCCGAAGACCTTTCGCGCCCGTTCTTCACCCGCAACAACACGAACTAGGCCGCGACCTACACCTCGCGCACTAAGCCAAGAGTCACTCCAACACCCGTTGTCAATCACTCATCACCGAGGAGCGGTCATCCATCGACCACCGGGACGCTCCCGGTCCTCAATCTCCCCCTTGATGAGTGCATTGATAACACACAACGCGAAGTGAAATTCGAGAGAAAAAGAGATAAGAAAGAAGAAAGAAAAACAAAGAAGCTCAACTCATGACCAAAACCGAAGAAAGGCAAAGAAAGGTCACAAGCCAAGCAAAGTACAAAATCCACACCGAAAACGAAGAAAGCTCCCCCCGAACAAATGCAAGCTCCCCCCCGAACATGTGGATGCAAACTTCCAAATTTCAGCTCACCTCTTCTGAATTTTCATTAAGCTCACCTTTTCTCCCCCTTGTTGACAATGTATGAATCAAGGTGAAAATGCAGAAATGCAAAGCAAAGCATATAAACAACTACATGAGCTTCTCAAATAAGCCAAATCTAGTGTCAAAGGCTAAAAATGAGACAAAGATCACACACATGAATCATAGCATAGTTAAAGCATTGCCACAAGTAATATATGAAAATACAAGCATGTGACAAAGCAAAATTTTCAGATTTAAACAATTTTACCAAAAGAAGGCTCGCTTCACATGTAAAAGCCTATCCATGTCACACTTGAGCCACAAACATGCATACCATTCAAAGATCATACAGGGATATCAAATTCTCGGCAAAAAATCATGGCAAACACCCATAAAGCAAAGCATGTCATGTCAAAGCTCATGAGCCATGTGTCCACTTCGGGAGACTTCTCCACCGGTGAACATCATGCAACATGTTTTGCACCCATATGTGAAAGATAAGACATTTTAAGCATAGACATGATGGATGGAGCATTTTTCGTGCATTTTACACTTCTTTTCAAGATTAAGTCATTTCATGGTACATGAAGTGCCTTTGCGGCAAAAAGAAGCTTATGCTCCCCCATGAATGCAACATAGGCTAAACATTCACAATGATATTCGGCCTTTGGCTCAAATGCAAGAACAGGCATCCAAGCACAATCTAAGCATGAAAAACACATTTCACTACAAGAAACTATTTAATTTGTGACGCATTCTCCGTGACGTCACGAATGTGCATTGCAGCCCAAAACACTGCGACGATTTCTTTAATTCGTCGCGATTCTACGATGTATTCCTTTTTCGTCACGGATGTGCATCGAAGCCCAAAACACTACGACGATTTGTTAAATTCGTCGCGATTCTACGACGTATTCCTTTTTTTCGTCACAAACACTCGCGACGATTTGTTTAGTTTGTCGCGATTCTACGACGTATTCATATTTTTTCGTCACGGACGTGCATGGATGGATATTGAAGCCCAAATCACACGACGATTTGTTAAATTCGTCGCAATACGGCCCACAACACCGTGACGTTTTAGCAGATTCGTCGCGATCTGTAAAAAAACAGCCACCTCACCAGCACTTAGGACCCAACCACACCGCCACCTCACCCTGGCGCCACGTCACCACCACGTGAGCGCCCGTGGCCCACCTCACTGCCACGCGGCGCCACCTCACCTTGGCGCCACGTCACCACCACGTGAGCGCCCGGGGCCCACCACACTGCCACGCAGGCGCCACCTCACCCAGGCGCCACGTCACCACCACGTGAGCGCCAGGGGCCACCACATTGCCACGCAGGCGCCACCTCACCCAGGCGCCACGTCACCACCACGTGAGTGCCCGGGGCCCACCTCACTGCCACGCAGGCGCCACCTCACCCAGCGGCACGTCACCACCACGTGAGCGCCCCGGCCCACCACACCGCCACGCAGCGCCACCTCACCCGGCGCCACCTCACCACCACGTGAGCGCCCGGGGCCCACCTCACTGCCACGCAGGCGCCACCTCACCCATGCGCCACGTCACCACCACGTGAGCGCCACGGGCCCACCACACCCGCCACGCGGCGCCACCTCACCCGGGTGCCACGTCGCCACCACGTGAGCGCCCCGGCCCACCACACCGCCACGCGAGCGCCACCTCACCCGGGCGCCACGTCCCCACCACGTGAGCGCCCCGGCCCACCACACCTGCCACGCAGCGCCACCTCACCCGTGCGCCACGTCACCACCACGTGAGCACCGGGGCCCACCACACTCGCCACGCAGCGCCACCTCACCCGTGCGCCACGTCACCACCACGTGAGCGCCCGTGGCCCACCTCACCGCCACGCAGCGCCACCTCACCCGGGCGCCACGTCACCACCACGCGAGTGCCCCGGCCCACCACACCGCCACGCAGCGCCACGTCGGCACCACATGAGCGCCCCGGCCCACCACACCGCCACGCGAGCGCCACCTCACCACCACGTGAGCGCCAAGGGCCCACCACCCCGCCACGCGGTGCCACCTCACCCGGGCGCCACGTCACCACCACGCGAGCGCCAGGGGCCCACCTCACTGCCACGCAGGCGCCACCTCACCCAGGCGCCACGTCACCACCACATGAGCGCCCGGGGCCCACCACACTACCACGCAGGCGCCACCTCACCCAGGCGCCACGTCACCACCACGCGAGCGCCAGGGGCCCACCTCACTGCCACGCGAGCGCCACCTCACCCGGGCGCCACCTCACCACCATATGAGTGCCCGGGCCCACCACACCGCCACGCAGTGCCACCTCACCCGGCGCCACCTCACCACCACGCGAGCGCCCGGGGGCCCACCTCACCGCCACGCAGAGCCACCTCACCCGGCGCCACGTCACCACCACGCGAGCGCCGGGGCCCACCTCCTAGACTGCTGTCGAAATCATTTTTTCATTTGTTAAAGTTGTATGATTTTAGAAAATTTTGGGAAAAAAATCATCGAATTTGGAGTTAGTATGAGGCGTAAAAACTAGTTATAAGTTTTAGTCAAAGATTAAAAAGAGAAAATACACTTGTTCATCTTAGTTCATAGCAATTGCATTTTCTCGTTTTTAATCTTCGGATAAAATTTGTAAACTATTTTTCTTCCTCATACGAACTCCAAATCGGTTGATTCTTTTTCCTACTTTTTTCTAAAATCGAGATGTTTTACTCGGTGCCATTTCTTTATATCTTAATTACTATTTCTTGGTTGCTTTTCATACAACATATCTTTTCCAACAAAAAAGAGAATATAAAAAACATGTTTTTTCATAATAATTGCTAATATTACTTAATATTCTCTAATGTTATGGTCAACATGAGATGGTGTCAAAAATTGAGGTGCATACAAGTTTGGTCACGTTATTAGTTGTTCAAATCTCAAAGTTTTTTTCATTTGTAGGAAACTATGTGAGTCTTGTGTCCTATTTGTGAACATCTATAATCTCACTTTATCAAAACCATATGAATTTTTTATAGGAGCATTATACCCTTAAAATATGGTTTCATGTCAATTTGTAGAATGTTTTGAACAAAATTAACTATTGTTATCATTATTTTACAACAAGGTGACTAGTAGAAGTTCAAGTTTTCCCTACAAATCAATTAAATTTTTCGTCAACCTCATAGATTTGGCCTAGAATGGATCATCTACGTCTAAATGTGGTTTCTTGATTTTTTGTGAATCTTATTAGAGGTACATATAGGTCAATTTGGAATTACTTTTGGTAACATGCAGAAATTCATTTAAATTATAGAAAATACCAAATGTATTTGAAAATTCTTGAAACTCCTAGATGATAACATATATGTATCATCTTCAATATAAAAACTATATTGATACATATAAAACAATTATTTTTGTGTGTTACTTCATAATGATACATACTGAAATGAAAAAGAAAACGAAAAATATTAGGCAAAGGATAAATGGACCCAGGCCGTATTGGCCTAAAAGGCCCAAATATTTTCGGCCCCGTCCATCTCCGATTCAACGGATGTGATCGCATTCTCATAGTATATAAGGATCCCAAACCCTATTCCATTGCCTCCCCCTCCCCTCGCCCTCCTCCCCGTCTGCCCCGCCCGCCGCCCGCTCCCTCCTCGGATCCACCGCCACCTCCTCGGATTCTCTCGCCCCGCCGCCCCCTCCCTCCCCCTCCCGGCGGTTCCCGTCGTTAGTTCGACGCGGGGACCCGGTCGGTCCACGCGCGTCCCGACCCGGATCCCCCTCCCCTCGCGCCCTCGGATTCGATCGGAGGCCGCGGCCGACGACAACAGGGTCGCCCCCGGTCTACAAGCTCAAGGAGATCCGCGAGCTCCTCCGCGCCTACGACGCAGCGTCGTCGGGGAGGTCTCCGACTTCGTCCCCAAGCGCCTCGACGAAAGAGCCCCCTCGTCAAGCGAGAAGGTGCGTGCGTTTGCGGTGTGCCCACCACCACCCATCGGATTCACTTGTGTTCCCTTGCGTAGGTAGGTGGGGGATGTTTCCGAGCTTTTTCCATGGCTAGTAGGGCAGCACGGGGCGCACGCCGCCGCCGCTCCAACTCGCCGAAATGGCGGCCTCTCCTCGCCCCTCCCGCACCCGGCCTCCCTCCTCTCCCCTCGGCGGTGCCGACCCCGCGAGCGGCGGCGCTACTCGGTCTTCGCCGCGCCCTATGCCGTGACGAGCACCCACCGTGATACGTCGTCCCCCTTCTCTTCCTTTACTTGCTGTGCGAAGGGGGGGGGGGCTTTAGTCCTCCGTCGGAATGGGTTCGTTTGTATTCCGAGCAAGCTGTTCCTGAATTTTCTTCGTGAGTTCACCTATCTTGCGCCTTTCTTCCTATATTTCTTCCTCATATGTTTGGTACCAGGTCTCAGGATCACGAGCCGCATGTATCTTGTCCCAATCCAAGGGAAAGCCCACACTGAGCTGGACTTCGTTGATGCTTTGGAGAATATCTAGCCTAGAAAAACAAATCTCATTATTTGCTCCCCCCCCCTTTTTTTTTTTTTTGTGACTGCGGCCGCTCAAGTTTGGGCATCGCTCCTTGCTCAAACTTCACCGATTTGACCTTGCTTGTTACTCCCAACCGAGCACTCGAGGCTTCCGAACGCTATTCCGGACCGCAAAGGTTTGAAATTAAGTTCTTCACCCTGCTGAAACAATGACCACGACCGAGACAGAACTAGAATTTCCAGCTTTGGTAGTTTCCCAAGGAATTCCAAAGCAGCATCGTGATCCAATAGACTGGTGCACGCTAGTTTCAACTTCATGAGATGCGGGAGCTCCTTGATCCATTCTGGCAATGTTTCCAAAATTGGCCTTGTGTTGAGGGGATGGATTGCACTTGTTCAGTCTCAATTGCACACAGGGATGTTAGAGTAACTTGGTATGCTTGGTGCAGTTAAGATAGTGGCTCATGCTAGTGTCTCGAATCTAATTTTATCTTGCTTTCTTTGAGTAAACTTTACTGATTCCGTCAACTTATGGGCTTAGTTTAAATGTACTTGTTTTGTTGTGAATTTGTTGTTGGGTTCATGAACTTGTTATAAATTGTAGAGACCTGTAGTTTTCTCTGGCCAGGGGTAACTGGATTAATCATGTGATTAGGCCATTAGCATGTCAATACTGAACACAGTAGTAGGATCATCTAAATTACTTGCTACCAACTGAGCAGTTGTTTTTATATCTGTACTCTGTAGATATCATGTGGCGTTGTTACATCTTCATTTCTTGTATGAAATTAGGAACTGACCTGAGATCTAGAGATCTTATCATGCATTATACTATTTCTTATCCATTTTCTCCTGGTTCATGAACAATGCTTAGTTGTTGGCGACTCCCTCAGCGGCGGGCCGCCCTGCGGCTAGGTGCGCGTCCTCGTCGGCGGCGACTCAGGTCAGTCAGTCTGTCCCTATCTGGGATAGCAATAGCGATTCTTGCGTCGGTCGTATTTTCACGGGCTCGGCTTATTGGGAATTTAAATTTAGCGCGACTGGATTATATAGGATCAAGGGCCAATCAAGAATTGGCACTCTGATTAGGGGATTCACCGATGCGTTCATGCGCTTTTCGGTGCATACCGGTGACTTCTTGCTTGTGATTTTACTCGATTGTTTTCACTTCCACACTAGACGGTGACACGTTCCGTGGATTATTCCCGTTTACTTAAATGAGCAAAGCTTGTAGATAGCATATGCAATCGCCCAAAATAATGGCCACATTTACTATTTGGGGCTAAAATCAGGAAAAGTAAATGGTGTGGTGTTGTCCGTGCTTTGGAACAGCAATGCTTGCATCCAGAGATTGTAAAACACGTGCTTGTGATGACTTTACTAGCACATTTCACAAAAACCTTTATCTATGAAATTTGAAAACCACCACGATCTCTGTTTAGCACATCTTATATCATGATATTCTGTAACATAAGATTAGTGTGTGGAGTGTTGCTACCTGTGCTTATTAACCTTCCAATGCATTCAGCAGCATACTTTTAACAAGTCATTTCTGTCCATATTTTCTTTGGCTTCCCTTCAACATCATAACAGTTTCACATAATTTTAATGGAAACTGTTTAGCCTTTTCCTTTGTTAGCCTTTTAATGGGCACTATTTGTTTGGTATTTTATCTATTATTTTGGGGGTATGAATTCGATGCAGATTGTTCAAAAAGCCTATCTATTTGTTCTGAAGCAGATCTTATAATTCTTCATCACTTGCAGAGTTGCCCAAGGTCCGCCGGGTTCTTCCCGATTCATACTTGGATGTTAGAAATAAGGACTACATATGGAGGTAATGATAACATGTTTCCTATATTCATATAGTTCAATAAGTTCAGGTCCAACAATCCTGCTGATTTATTCAAGAGCAGTGGTATATTTTGCGTTCTCTTTGTTGATAATTGTACTGTTGTTGGTTGGTTTATTGTTGAAGTATAAATATACAGTGGTAGGATTTTGACACTGAATTGTTTGTGTTAGATTTAAATGGCATGCCAAAGTTATTTGGTTGAACCCAAAGTGTTTTATGAAATTTTGCTTGTCACTTAACTGATGAAGCATACGGAAAAAAATGATGATACTGATGTTAAACAACCAAATAGGGACCATGTTTAACTATCGCTTTCCTCATCTTAACCCTGTAGTATTAATCAAATGGGCCAAGGGTTCTTGCTTTTGCTATCAAGTACAAACATTTGATGTCGAGGGTGTGCACTTGCTAATTTAATAATAAGTAGTTAAATGCAATTGTTGAGCAACATCTTGTCGCTAACGCCATCAACAAAGTTATGTTGTTCCGAACTTCTAATGCCCATGCATATGATCATTGATCAAAGGATGTGGTTTGTCGGTAGAGCATGTTTCCAAGTGCGATTTCATGTGTTGTCCGAGACATTGCTCTCATATGCTCTACTATAGGCTAAATTAGCACAACAAGCTTCTTTTTGCATCATTCCTATTCTCGTTGATTTATGATGCCAATTGTATATACTTTCATTGTACAATGCACGCTTTATCTAGAACTCCAGTTGTAGTTTGGTTTCCCTTTATATATATATATACCTTGCCAGAAAATTCAAAGTTGAGTTATCCTATATTTGATTGTCTTTTGTCATTGGATTCCGGTTTCCTTTATTTCAGGATTTATACGAACTCGTAAGGAATCAGAGAAAAGAGGGGCAGAATAACAAAGAGGAAGGTGTAGTGTTTTAGGAATAGTAGACATCTGAAAGCATGTGTTATCTGCCTCAATATCTGATTGTGTTTGCTGGTTTTTTTGCCAAGAGAATGTATCTCGATTGTATCTAATTTTTCTCGTTCATTGAATTTTGGTAAATGTGTTGGAAAAATGTACCATCTCGAAAAATGGGCTCAAGAAAAATGGGCTAAAGATGGGCCAATTTTGCTAATTTTATGCCGGAATATAATTCTGAAATGGGCCGTGGTGGGCCGAATTTGTATCTCGCTGGGCTTAAAATTTTTGCCACGTCATCGTCCACATACGGTGCCACGTCATAGTCCACGTAGGATGCCACGTCATTGTCCACGTAGGATGCCACGTCATCATCCACATAGGATGCCACGTCATCGTCCATGTAGGATGCCACGTCATCGTCCACGTAGGATGCCACGTCATCGTCCACGCAGGATGCCACGTCATCGTCCATGTAGGATGCCACGTCATCGTCCACGTAGGATGTCACGTAGGCTGCCATGTGTGTAGCAATCCGTGACGATTTTATTTTGTCACGGATAGTGAGCCATGGGTTGGGCTGCATGGGCCTCGGCTTTGCTTTCCGTGACGATTCGGATACGTCACGGATCGCGACGTTTATTAAGGGAACGTCGAGAGATTTAATCAATGACGCTCATTCCACCACGAAAATGTAAATCGTCGCGGATGTCGATTTGCGACGAATTTTATTTAATCCATGACGGAATGGTTACGTCACGGATTAAATAGTTTCTTGTAGTGACTCCTTTCTAGTGTATGCCAATGATCGGTTTGGACATGTATCTACTCAACTTGCTCAAGCGCAAAAGAAATATCTGGTCTAGTTGCGCTAGCAAGATACATGAGTGAACCAACAATTTGAGAGTACCCTCACTGATCTCAAGTATCATTCTTGTTCTTTCGCAATGTCACACTAGGATCATAAGGTGTTGGAGACAAGGCTAATCCAAACCGCTCATACCACCGGTCTCCGTGAAGGCAAAACCGGGTCGACATCGGTGAAACCGACCGGTTTTACCGTGCTCACGAATTTATGCTACGCTTGGGGTGGAACCGGACCGGTTCGTGCATTGGCCGACCGGGCTCCATCGTGAACCGATCGAATCCGGACCGGTTCCCACCGGTTTTGCGAAACCGATGGAGAAGGCTTCTCGTCCACATAGCCAAAACGGCTCAAGACCTTCTCAACATAGTGAGATTATGATAGGGTAATCCCACTCTCTTCCTTAATCAACTTGATGTTTAGAATTACATCAAATTTTCTCAGTATCTTTCATGTCAAAACTCTTTGACAAGAATGACAAGACTTCATTTATAATATCCATGTTTGTTCCAAAGATTAGAATATCATCTACATATATGCATAGTATAACAAAATGACCCCACCATGTCGATAATACACACACCTATCAGCTTAATTAACGACATAGCCGCACTAGTTAAAGTAGTGTCAAACTTCTCATGCTATTGTTTAGGAGCTTGTTTTAAGCCATATAAAGATTTCAATAATGTACACACCTTCTACTCTTCACCTTTTACTACAAACCCATCAAAGTGATCAATATAAATCTCCTCATCCAATTTCCATTAAGAAAAGTTGTTTCTACATCCATCCGATGGATGATCGTAATCTACAAGGAGTGCCGCCAAGGATAGTATTCTCTAATAGTGGTCATTCTAGCAATAGGTGAGTAAGTATCAAAGAAATCTTTGCCTTCCTTTTGAGTATAACCCTTAGCCTCAAGTTGAGCCTTGTACTTGTCAATAGTACCGTCATGCCTAAGCTTCTTTTTGAACACCCACTTACAACCAATTGGTTTACAACCGAATGGTAGTTCGTATAACTCCCAAGTCTCCATTAGAAAGAATTGAGTCCATGTCAATAACGAACTCCGCTTCTTTCCAATCATCCTCCGTATCTAGAGATGCATATGCCTCTATAATAGAGGTAGGAGTGTCATCCACAAGGTACACAATGAAATCATCACCACAAGAATTTGCAATCCTTTGTCTCTTGTTCCTCACAGGAACTTCATTGACATCCTTCTCAAGTGTTTGCTCAAATGACTCAACAACAGACTCAATAGGTATAGTATTATCGGGGAGCTATTTCAAAGTGGAAAATTTAGCATTACTACACATATCTTCCATAGGAAAAATATTCCCAAAATGTAGCATCACGAGATTCAAAAATTGTATCTACATGCATATCATAACCGTTACTTTACTACAAAAAATCTATAAGCAATGCTATTGTGAGCATATCCTAGAAAGACATGTATGGACATCCATGGGCCCACTACTCGTGGGTACCAGACCGACTACCTGCGGGGCCCCGGGACTACTCGACTTGTGCCGCACGACACCTCGATGGCGTGGAGCGCAAGGACTACAACGGAGGAGTACTTTGATAGGAAGTCAGGTATGTCCGAGATCCATGTAAAGAACTCCTAAACGTACACGACTATTACTCTCCTCAAACCGACTTGTAACCCCGCCTCCCAGTTATATAAGGCGGGGACCCCTCTCTCATCATCTCCATCATCTTGTAAACACACCGAATCAATCTCGTAGCCACGGAGCATACATTTGACGTAGGGTATTACGCAAATTGCGGCGCGAACCCGTCTAAATTGTGTGCCACGTGTCTCTTACTTCAAGTTACCGATTCGGCGAGTGTCTAACATACCCCTCGGCCACTCATATAAGGAAGGATGAAGACGGACTCCTACTAGAATTCTCATGTAATCCTACTAGGACTCGGCTCCGTGTAATACTACTAGGACTCCTGTTTTGTAACCGACTAGGAACCCGCCCCCCTGGACTATATAAAGGAGGGCCGGGTGCCTAGCCGGCACCCGATCTCAACCAACACCAGCGCCAGGCGCCATACTTGATCCCACAACAGGACGTAGGGTAGCTACTCTAGCTACCCGAACCTCGTATAAATCTTGTGTCCCGTGTCTTGCGCTGCACGCCCCGAGTTCTCGCCCTCCCGACCACGATCCTCCGCCGCACAATCTACTACCTCGTGTACCCCTTGTGGTTTGTTGTTACCAAAACACCAACAACCGGCGCGCTGGGTAGGGGTGATCATCACCACGGCGAATTCGAAGGACATTCATCTGCAAATCAATCTACCACAACGGTTATCGGCTAATTCAGCCAACTCGCTGTATCAAGCAGCCCGAGCGGATCAGCAAGTGGCCGAGTCGCGGATCAGCCAGCTCGAAGCGGAGTTCCCGTCAAGACAGATTCAATTTTCATGCCGTCGTGTGTACACCAGCAGAGCTCGCCGGTTCTGAACGCAGAAAATTTTTGTTTTCTGTTCCCAATCACAAGCCGGCGCTGCATACGAGAAGAGCCGCACCTAGCTGCTGACCTGCTAGACTCAGGAATCCACTCCGACAAAAGTCAAGCTGCTGATTAAAAAATCAATCTGTTACCTTGCTGCCCATGGTAGGTGAAGACAAATTCAATTGGCTGAAATTGCTATTGGCACCTGCAAAATCCACCAGGAAGCTCCCACAAGAGTCCAAGATTTTGGGCTTGGCTCACACACAAGATGCACACGAGTACAACTACATCAAGCCGAGCGGTTCACCAGCTTTGCTTCGACTATGCCGTGCGCCACAACTACACGTTCCTGCTGTACGGGCCTCTAACTCAACCTTGTCATGCGCTGGCCGTGCCGCTCGACTTCTCGCTTCTGGCCGGTCGACCGGCTCTCGCCATCCGTCCGGTCATTGCGGCTCGCGGCACGACTACTCGTCGTCCGGATTGCACCGGGGTTTATTGCGCCTATGTCGTGTATCCGGACGCGCCGCCTCGATGCGCGACTTCTCGTCGGCCGGCCCCACTCGGCTCTCGCGTGGCGGCTCCGCACATCGTGTCTCGCGGCGTGACTACTCGTCGTCCGGATTGCACCCGACTCCTATCGCGCCTATCTCTATGCATCCGACGCGCCCTCCCGCGCTCGCTCGACTGGTCATGGCCGGTCAGACCGCCTCCGTCGGTGTCCGGTCACCGCACGCGCGGGCGCGATTATCACGCGTCCGGATTGCACCGCCCCCCACCGCGCCTATGTCGTGCATCCGGACGCGGCGCGACGCTTAGACCCCCCCGGCGGCCGGTCGCAGGCTCAAGCCGTGCGTCCGGTTATTGTGTCTCGCGACGCGATTACTCGTCGTCCGGATTGCACCGCCTATCTAGCGCTCTTGCCTTACATCTAGACGCGCGTTCTCGCCACTTGACTTCGTTAGCCCATAGGGACCGGCTCTTTGCCGTGTGCTCGGTCATTCCGTTGTGTGTCGTGGCCACCGGTCTCGCGGCCGAAGGCGGTACCCGGAGACTGCGGGCCGCGCCACGTCCGGGTGCCCCGCACGTCGCGCGACCACCCACGCGCCGGGTCGCGCGCGCTCGTCGCCGCGCCCCGCCTACGCGCGCGGCCGTGTGCCGCGCACACGACGCTGGCTATCACGCGGCCTCGCCGCGCTCCTCATCGACGATCGCAGCACGCGCGCGCTCCGCGTGCCTCAAGACGTCGCGCGGCTCGCCGCGCCTTTTGCCGCCGGGCCCCGACTACGCCGCGCGCGCGTCCGGTGCTCGGCTGTCGCGCGCGGCTCGCCGCGCCGCTCGTCGTCGACTACGCCCCGCCTATGCCGCGCGTCCGGTGCCTCGCGGCCCCGCGCGGCTCGTCACGCGGCTCGTCGTCGACTACTTCGCCACATCACACGACTCGCTGCCCGCCCCCGCCTTACGCCGTGCGTCCGGTGCCCCGCACGTCACGCGACTGCGCTGGGCGACCCGCGCTGACGCCACGCGGCGGCCGCGCGCTTCGTCGCGCGGCTCGTCGCGTGACTTCTTCACCCATGCCGCACGTCCGGGTGCCCGCACACGCGCGGCTCGTCGTCGACCACCCCGCCGCGCGTCGCGTGGCTCGTCGGCGACGACGGCGCCACGCGGCGCGTCCGGTACCAGAGAAGACCGACACAACAGCAAGCCGCAACCTTCCGAGGAAGTGCAAGAAGGTCATCGACCTTTGGACAAGCGACCGCAAAGAAGACTACCATGATTGGGGCGGGGTCTCGACCCGAAATAGGAAGACACGCTCACGGCTTCCTACGGGCTAACCGAGACATCTTCTCATGGAAACCGAGCCGGACATGCTGTGGGTGCCTAGAGGCCGATCGACACCCACTCGACGTCGACCCTAAAGCTACCCCACGCGGCAACACCTTCGCCGCTTTGCCGACGACCGACCGTATGCCACCAAGAAGGAACTCGCCAAATTACTCGCGACCGTCTTCCCCATCCGAGAAGTTTTCCATCCCCGAGTGGCTCGCCATCCCCCGTACTCGTCCGCAAGAAGAACACGAACGAGTGGACGATGTGCGCTGAACTATACCGACCCTCAACAAGCATTGCCCCAAGGACCCTTTCGGGTTGCGCGCGATTGATCGAGTCATCGACTCCACGGTGGGTGCGACTCGCTCCTCGTTTCCCTCGATCGCTACTCCGGTACCACCAGATCGTCATCAAGGAAGAAGACTAGGAGAAGACCGTGTTCACCACCCCATTTGGCGCCATCACACCCAACGATGTCGGCTCGGGTTGAAGAACGCCGGCGCCACCTACCAGCGAGCTATCCAGGCCTGCTTCAAGAAGCAACTCAACAAGAATGTTGAAGCCTATGTGGATGACGTGGTCGTCAAGACCCAAAACTCCAACACGCTCATCGCCGATCTTGAAGAGACTTTCGCATCCCCCCGCGGAGTACAAGTGGAAGCTCAATCCTAAAGCCAAGTGTGCTCCGGCGGACCAGGGTGGGAACTACTCGGCTTCATCACCAGCATCATGGTATTGAAGCCAACCCCGAGAAGATCTCCGCCATCACCAACATGAAAGCTCCCACCGCATCAAAGATGTGCGAAGTTCACCGGTGCATGGAGGCCTGGAATCAGATTCATCTCGAAGCCCTTGAGAATGGGGGCTACCCTTCTTCAAGTTACTCAAGCACCAATAGAAGTTCGTAGGGACCCCTAGAGGTGGATCAAGCCTTGTCAAAGCTCAAAGACTTCCGTCCAAGCCACCAGCCCTCACGGCCCTCGCAAAAAGGAGCAACTATCGCTCTACCTCGCCGTGACTACTCACGTGGTCAATACCGCGATCATTGTTGAGTGGCTAGAAGACCGCCACACCACCCAGCCGAGTCGACAATCAACCTTCACCGAAGTGAGGTTCGTCGAATCAAAGGCATGCTACCACCAAGACAAAAGCTATTCTATGCAAAGTGCTCATGACCCTCATGCGAAGGCTACGACATCTCCATTGTCGCAGACTTCCCACTCGATGACATCCTCGGAACCAAGAGCGACCGGGAGAATCTCTAGGTGAAGGCCGATAAACTCGGCGCCCTCAACATCGACTTCAAGCTTCACACACGGCTATTAATTCTCAAGCACTAGTTGACTTCATGGCGTAATGGCGTGAGAATCACCGCCAACCCCAACCGAACGACCGAGCATTGGGTAATGTACTTCGATGGTTCACTCAAGCTCGAGGGCGCTGGGGTGCGCAGGTACTCTTGATCCCTCCGAAGGGCGAACAACTCAAGTACATCCCGTAGGATCTTAAACAATGAAGCCGAGTACGAAACTCTACTACATGGGCTTCGCCTCGCATATCATTGGGCATCAAGCGACTACTAGTCTACGACGACTTCGCGGTGGTCATCAACCAAGTAAACAAGTCTTTGGGATCGCAATAAAGGAGAACATGGACGCTTACCGCCAAGAAGTCCGGAAACCTGAGAACAAATGCGACGCGCCCCTCGAAGTTCCATCATGTCATCCGTGGCAACAATGTTGACAAATGCGGACATTCCGTCGAAGCTTGGATCTAGTCACGCGCTAGCGCTTCGCTTCGAGTCTTCGTCCATGAACTTCACACTTGCCATCCATCCCGGAGCCGCCCAACCGCCGACCACCGACCTAAAGGCTCTTCACTGGCTGCCTCGTGCCAGAGGTCACAGATGATCGACGTTGACCGGCGACAACCCTTCATCGATTACATCCGCGGACGAAGGTTCCTGCGGACAAGAACTTGGCCGAGCAACTCATCTACCGAGCCATGTCCTATGTACTAGCTTCGGAGACAAGCTCTATGGCGGGGTGCCACTTCGGGAGTACTCATGAAGTGCGTTCCCTCGGGAAGAAGGTGAAGGACATCTTGGAGGAGATGGACAAAGGCGTTCACGTGGCAACCATGCGTCCTCCCGCACGCCGGCCGGCCAAGGCCTTCGACGAGATGCTCATCGGCCCACGCCCTCCGGGCGATGTCGAGGAACTCATTATAAGGTGCCGTGGGTGCCGTATTTCTGCCAAGCAACAACACGTCCCGACCTACAAACTAGTCACCATACCACCAACCCGGCCTTTCGCCCGCCGGGTGCTCAACATAATGGGGCCTCACCATCGCGCGGTGAGGACTCAACGTAGTCTTGATGTCCGTCGACAAGTTCACCAAGTGGATCGAAGTCAAGATGGTCACCCGCCCAAAGGCCGACAGAGTACTCGACTTCTTTGATGAGCTCGTGCATCGCTACGACTACCTCACCGCATCATCACGTACTTGGGTTCCAACTTCAACAACCACCGCTTTTGAGTACCGTGGAGAATAGTGGGCTCGACGTCCGGTATGTCTCGGCCGCCCATCCACGGCCAACGAACAAGTCGAGCGCGCCAACGGATGGTCCTCGATGCCCTTAAGAAGTGACCGCACAACGTAGCAAGCACAAAAAAGGGGGCAAGTGGATCAAGGAACTACTCAATCCACCTCGGGGGCTTCGTACTCAACCTACCAAGCCGACGGGGCTGTGACGCCCTGTGTTTTTAATTAACGTCATTAACGTTAATGACCGGACCGCCCGAGCCAAACCGGCTAACGCCGGTCAAACCTAGGGTCAACCTAGGTCATCACCTCGAAAACATCGCCAATGAACCCTATTAAACCCTTGACCAAGTCTACACACACCCGTGGTCAACCCTTGGTCAAAGGCACCCGCCGGAACCCGCCTCGACCATTGACGTCGGCGAATGTCGTCCGAACTTTTGCCGCGTTCTCCAAATTTCACCTAAACACTTAAAAATCTACCAAAATGGAAGTTGTCCCGCCTTGTTGAGGGACACAACTTTCATGTAGATTGACATTTCAAATTTTGAGTGGAAATTGGTGAAAAAACTTCATCGATCGACGAGACTCTCCGTTTCCCCAAACAGGGCGACATTCAATGTTTGCCTGCGCCGTTTGTGCAAAATCCGCTGGGAAAAACACTATACGGCCTTTGTAAACGCTGTAGAGGGTAGTGAGATCTACAACTTTCCTATTCATCACTCTGTGCACTTCTATTCAAGATTTTTGAGGAAAAACTAGGTCGCTGTGCGCTCTCCGCAACGTTCGGCGCCGCAGCGCGAGCACGCCCGCGCCACCGCGGCACCCGCGCGCCACGCCGCCACGCGCCGCCCGCCCCCGCGCCCGCGATCTGCCGCCGCGCTCCCGCGCGCGCCGCGCCCCGCGGACCCGCCCCTCCAAGGCCGCCCTTTCCCCATGCCCGCGCGCATGTCGCCGCACGGCCTCACGTGCCGCACCGCGGTCCGTTGGCCGCCGCCGCCCCGTGGGCCCCCGTCCGTCCACGTGTCACAGGGAGGCCCGCGCTTCGCCTATAAAGGTGCCGCCGCCCTTGCCTCGCCGCGCAGGGCCCCCACCACCGCCCGAGCCACCGTCGGCGCCAGGGACGCCGCCACGGCGAGCATAGGGCCCGCCCAGCTCGAAACCCCCGGGGCCCAGAGCGCCTACCGCCTTACCTTGCACCTACGCTGCGCGCCGGCTCGCCTCCCTTCTCCCACCGAACCGCCCCTCGCCGGAAATTGGCAGCCGCGCGCCACCTTCGCCATCCACCGCCGGGCGCCCAACCGCCGCCGCTCCTCATCCCCAATCACGCCCCAAAGCGGACCCTAGTAGGCCCTAGGCCATTTCCCCGCTGACCCCGGCCGGAACCGGCGATCCCCGGCCGGAATTAGCCGCCGACCGCGCGCGCGCCCCCGAGGACCACATTGCAAATAAGAAATTCTTTTCGAGGGCCTGCCTGCAAATTTGTAACTGAAATAGTAAAGTGCATTTGGCTGATTCTTGTAAATTGTGTACAAAATCGTAGAAAAATCAGAAAAATGCAAAACCAATTTTGTTGGATTCTTGGTGAAAAATCCCAGAACTTTTGTTATTCTTCCCTAAGCTATTTCCTGATAGGTTTTGCATGAAAAATAGCAATGTGAAAAACTTAGATCTGCAATATCTCAAAATCTATAAATCTTCTGTAGCTAATTTTTGGATATGTTGTGTGTTATATCATGGCAAGCTCCTGTACCATGAATTGCACAAAGTTATGATGCAAATCGTTTTATAAAAATGTTTTTCCTTTTCCGCAGAATCTGCATAAATGATTTTTGTAGATAACAATAAATAGATTTTTGCAACCAACTTTGCATAGTGTCTTTGTATTCAAAAACACACCTCTGGTGAATTAATCACAATTGTATAATTACCAGAAATGTTTACTTCTTGAATTATGCTTGAATTTCTTTGAAAATACATAACTCAAGTTCCATAATAGTTCTAGGCGTATGTGCTACATCCCTAGGCTAGTTTTGGACCATATAACCTGTGTGAGAAAGTTTGGATCCTTTTGTTGAGTATTTAGTTTTGTGTGCATTTACCTCGACCTTCTAGCTAGCTCTTGTCATTTTCAAAAATAATTAACTTCTAGCTATCCAAGGACGCATGCCGGTCCCGTGACTTGTTATAGGTGTTTAGTGTTAAGAACACCCTTCCACCGGAATTTAGTGATTAATTTCATGAATAAAAGCTATGGAAGCAATTAAAGGTTTAATAGTCATTTAAATGGGAAAAATCACCAACCCATCTTTAATAACATGGTGAGTGGTTGTAAATCATGTTAATCGGCTAAATATACCCACCCACTACTGTTTGTGAAGTGAAATTAAATTGTTTACATATATATGTACACAATCAATATCAGAAAGAATATCTAATAAAGAATTGCAAATTGTTCCTCTTTGGAAGAGTATGCTAAATGTATTTCTTATCTAGGTGAATGTGTCCAACTAATACACCCCATGGATGTCATTTATTGTTTGTAATTGATTGAATTAAAAATCGTCGAGTAAATCTTGCATTTGCATCTTCATGTAGATCCTTCCGCCGAGGACGTACGCTCGTGCCGAAGGAGGGAGGAGACGAAGGTGCCGACAAAGAGCCGGCCTGCGTGGACGTAGCTCAAGACCCGGACCCAAGTCCGGAGGGCCCAAGGCCAACCTTGCTGCCGAAGGCAAGCCCCGACGTTAACCCCGTCTTTTAAAGTTATGCAATTATGTTTGCTACGATTGTGCATTTACGTTTCAAGAGTTGAATTGAAACCCTAGATGCACGATCCCTAGGTACCGATGCTCTATCACTAATATGCTAGGTCAATAGCCGCTATGCGATAGACCCTCTAGAAGTCGAGTGATGTTCGTCACTCGCGAGAATAGGTTCTTATGCGGGAATCATAAGAGCTCTATAAATGGATTGCTCATGTGGTAAGAGCATGGGATTTGGGCTCCCACTCCAAAGGCTTTCGTGGGCTAAGCTTTTGAACGTACTAAACATTTGTCGGAATGGGACCCGTAAGCCTAGTACCTTAATGAGACTCGCGAGAACTTTTCCCCACCCCCTACTACTGAGTATCCGACCGGACCGGCTAGCTACCGGGAAGGGGGTGCATGTGTGAGATCGGGTACTCCCGGGGTATGCTTTCCTAACCTTGTACCAAGATTGTAGGCTCGTTCCCAACCCGACGACTTTGGGAATCGTCGGGAAAGTTGTCCTTGCGGGGGCAAACCTTTACCGTGTGTTTAGGTTTACCTTGCAAGGTTCAAATCAATCGATTGTCCGCCTCTCACCGTTATCCGAGACCGCTAATCAATCGGCCATGATATCCCATAATGATGGAACTGGTGAATTTTGTGTATGAATTAATTGTTTGTCCAATTCTGGATTGAATTATATGGCACATTTAGAAATGGTAATCAACTAGAACTTGTGCTAAAATTTTGAAAGTAAGGATCTATCCTTAGTAGCTGTTCAGCAAAAGAAACCCCACCGGCCAAAAGCCTTTAATGTCTAGAGTTTGGTGATGTAGATATCGCCCGATCTAAGTCTTGCCGAATATTAGTATACTCACCTTTGCTTTAAAACTCGTTGTTGCAAGTGTTGTTGACCGAAAGGGTGACGACAAGTGATGACATCACGATGGCCTCCTATGATGTTTACCGTCGCGCTAGTTTATTTTATTTCCGCCGTTTTCGAACTCGAACCCTTACTCCATGTCGTGAACAATAGTTTGTAATAAAATGATTTAACTCATGTTGTATCCCTCGACTCGCCTTCGTGCGAGTTTTAATGCATGTGTCGATCCTCCGTATGTACTCCAGTGATCCACCGGCGTTAACCCGCAACTAACGACAAGATGATAATTTACTATTGCTTAATGACCAAAGTGGGGATCGGTCTTAGGTGATAATACAAGCATTTTCCGGGCGGGTTGTCATAGCCGGCATCGTAGCGATTGCATGCACCGTAGCTTAATTAACAACCTTAATCACATGATTTTTGAATAAAAATTTCCAAGATTGTTCGGATTTGCAAAACATGTTGGTCCCAGAAGGGGATAAACTAGACCGAGAGGCCCCGAGGGAATTTTTGGGTTCTTTCTGTGGCTTATTAACCTATGGTTTATTTTGCTAACTTCCAGCACATTTACTTTATGTCAGACTTACTTTCTTGCACAACCAAACTAGATGAGCCACGTGTTTTATACGTGTGTTGTACCGCATCACGGTAATTGCGAGGGTTGATGGAGTGATCCATTCCACTGATCCCATCTCCGCGTCTTGTAGTAAGTTGTGTGTCACCACGTGTTTCATATGTGAGCATTCCGCATGTCGAATACTCGAGGCAAGGATACACTCCATTCAAACGGAGGATGTCCGAGGTTGGACGCTGTCCATGCAGCATCTTAACGCATGGATGCTGTTTCTATAGTGAACAGTAATGTATGGGAACGCTTTCATGAGTGCTGGCATGAAAGGTTCGTTGTGTTCTATGATCTTCTTCAGGTACCCTAACCTCGTTACGTAAGTCGCTACGTAAGCATCAACTAGACCTCGACTAGTTATTATAGGGAGACATGTTTATGTGCCATGCCACCGGCGCTAACTTCGAGTTTTGGCTTGAATGCCTTGTGAGGACGAATAGGACGTCATGCATCATGCTAAAAGTCGTGGAAGAACCTAAACTGAACTCATATTTGTTTCCCGTGCTCTCTAAGGTAAAATAGTGATAGTGTGTTTTGTCCCCGCCTAGCCACTCAAGTGTAGATGTGTCGTTGTGCGTAAACTTGTCGCAGTTGTTGCTTAGATTGTTGTCTCCGTCTCAAGAATCGTTTGCCTAGTTGATCTATACCTAGGCTACTCCGATCTAATCTAGTTTCTCGCTTGTCGAAGTTCACGATCATGACTTAGGTCTACCACAAGTTATGCTCTTGCTAGTCAACCCTTGTTTGCCATCTTCCTAGAACCTTTTGAAATCTCGCTAGATGAGCACCTTCCTATCTTCTAGCTCAACCTTGCGTACCCAACCTTGAATCCTCTAAACATTACTAAGTTGCCACGCATTTGAGAAGAATTCGGACTCCGGTTTGAGTTAGGAAGTTTGGTTTCCGATTACCGTAACTTTATATCTTTATGTATGCTCGCTCGTTCGAGTTCAAGATACGATGGTATTTATTATGATGGTTACCCCATACCTTAACCCTTACCCTTATTCGTGGATCGAGTTACGCTTTGTACACTCGCACCCGATGAATTCTCACTTTTGTCGTTATGTCCGTATGGACAACGCCGGACTACATGGGCCGAGTGGAATCATGGACTCTCGGAACTATCTCGAGGAGGGTGGATTTCGCACTTTTGTGGGACACCCCGACCGACTTTGGGTACACCACTTACCCGTAGTACTCGACACGTGAGGTCATGACCACAAGACAACTCCTTCGTTGTGAAGTGAAGGTGAAGATTTCAAGCGGTGCCCGACCAACTCTCGCTTGGGAAGAGGGGAATGTAAGGCACAAGGGCGAAACTTGTCCGACACGATGCGAAGGTCGCTTCTCAAAGCACATAAACCTTCGTGGGAAGCACCCTAACGAGATAGCCGCTTCGGCAGCTCGATGGATCGATGGCGACTAGAGAGGGGGAGTGAATAGGAGCCAAAAATTCTTCCGAAAGAACCCGGCCTATACCCTAGTCAAATCCCTAATACACACAAGTGATGGATCGAATCACACACCAATCGCCAAGACAACGAGGTTATGGATCAACCTCTAGCCTTAGGAACGATTCCTTGAAGCACACGCGGAAGCACGAAAGAAGGAAGGGAGGAATCGAACCAAGAAGCAAAGCGCACAAGCCTTCTCGGCGACCGTCCGCCGCACAGGCGGGACCGTCCGCGATGGGCCGTGCGACCGTCCGCCACAGGTACCGACGACTGTCCGCACCCTTGCCGCGGATCGTCCGCTTGAGTCGCGACCGTCCGTTAAAACAAACAATCCCTCTAGTGGCACCCCCGCGAACCACGACCGGCTCCGGGTGAGCACGCGATCGTCCGCCTTGTGCACCCGCGACCGTCCGCCCAACACACGTGGACCGTCCGAAACTTCGTCCAACCAAAACTCAAAACCACGACGCATCGAAACGAAAGACGAGGAAGAACACGAAGAACACGGACGAACACGAGCGCACGACCGTCCGCTAGGAGGGCGCGGACCGTCCGCGAGGCTCCTGGACAGAGCGAAAACGCCCGACCTCGAAAGTCAACTCCCCAAATCATCATCGGATTTCCCAAACGGTAGAAGCTCGTGGAGACAAGGATTTGGGGACTTGAAAAGCGTCACACAAGGATGCTATAGCCAAAAAATCTTGCCTCCTAACTTCCTAAAATCACCTGAATCGCGAATCCTTTGAGCACCACCAAAAGCTTGAGCACCGAACGAAAACTCTCGAATCGAAGTGGTTTCCGCGTTTGAGGGCACAAGATCAATCACAAAGATGCGCGAGACATCTATCCATGTTTCCTTCAAAGAAATCCGGAGAAACCCACTCAAATCCGCGGAATCGCACCGAGAACAAAAGCACGAAAACAAGTACGTAAGACCACGAAAAACACAACTCCGAATCTTCTATACAAAACCAGAAAGATTCACAAGGTCTAGCATGCCGCCCTAGCATCCATCCCCCAACAAATCTCTCATGAAGCTCTCATGCTAGCCTAGAGAGAAAATGGAAGAAAAATAGCTACGAAAATGAGAAATGGGAGGGAGGAAATGAAACCCTAAGTCGCGGAGAGGGGGCGTCCATCCACACACACTCATGGCTTATATATCGTGTCCCGACGAGTGGTAAATGACTCGACTACCCCTAACTTAACCATCGGCGATACAACCCACGAGGGGCATTTAGTAATGTTTGTGGGTCTTGCCATCGGACGGCCACGCCTTTGCCGCACACCGCGTCCTCCCGACGCAAGCCATGCGATCCCGCCGCGTGTCCTCCGCCCGAAGCTTCCCGACACGCCCCGATCCCGTCTCCGTCGTGTTGGGCCTTCGACTTGGCTTTTCGTGCCCAAACCAAGAAATCGTCCCTCCGATGGTTTTGTGGGCAAACCACCAAACCCCCGCGTGCTTGGCCCGCCTCCCGCCAAACCACTTGACTCGACCGCCACCGTGCACCGGCTTGATTGTTCATGACTTCGTCTTGCTCGTGTCGCCACCATGTGGCCCGCACCCCCCCGTCGTCCACCGGGGTCCTCGAACCGAGCTCTACTTGTCTCTCCATCTCCCGAGGCCCCCTCAAGGCCGAAGATCTTTCGCGCCCGTTCTTCACCCCGCAACAACACGAACTAGGCCGCACCACACCGCGCACTAAGCCAAGAGTCACCAACACCCATTGTCAATCACTCATCACGGAGCGTCATCCACCGACCACCGGGACGCTCCCGGTCCTCAATCTCCCCTTGATGAGTGCATTGACAACACACAACGCGAAATGAAATTCGTAGAAAGAAAGAAAGGAAGAAGAAAACAAAGAAACTCCAACTCATGACCAAAACCGAAGAAAGGCGAAGAAAGGTCACAAGCCAAGCAAAGCACAAACTCCACACCGAAAACAAAGAAGAAAGCTCCCCCCCGAGCAAATGCAAGCTCCCCCCGAACATGTGGATGCAAACTTCCGAATTTTAGCTCACCTCTTCTGAATTTTCATTAAGCTCACCTCTTCTCCCCCTTGTTGGCAATGTATGAATCAAGGTGAAAATGCGGTAAATGCAAAACAAAGCATATAAACATCTACATGAGCTTCTCAAATAGGCCAAATCTAGTGTCAAAGGCTAAAAATGAGACAAAGATCACACATATGAATCATAGCATAGTCAAAGCATTGCCACAAGTAATATATGAAAATACAAGCATGTGACAAAGCAGAATTTTCGATTTAAGCAATTTTACCAAAAGAAGGCTCGCTTCACATGTAAAAGCCTACCCATGTCACACTTGAGCCACAAACATGCATACCATTCAAAGATCATACAAGGATATCAAATTCTCAAAGAAAAAGATCATGGCAAACATCCATAAAGCAAAGCATGTCATGTCAAAGCTCATGAGCCATGTGTCCACTTCGGGGGAGGCTTCTCCACTGGTGAACATCATGCAACATGTTTTGCACCCATATGTGAAAGATAAGACAGTTTAAACATAGACATGATGGATGGAGCATTTTTCAAGCAATATACACTTCTTTTCAAGATTAAATCATTTTATGGTACATGAAGTGCCTTTGCGGCAAAAAGAAGCTTATGCTCCCCCATGAATGCAACATAGGCTAAACATTCACAAATGATATTCGCCTTGGGCCCAAATGCAAGAAAAAGATATCCAAGCACAATCTGGCATAGAAAGCATATTTAGACCAAAACATGACATGGATACACTATTACACATGAGTGGAGCACGTTTCACCAAAAATTAGTCAAGTTTAGCATTTATTTCAAAAGGGGCTATCTCACCACACATGTATCTCAAATATTCCAAGAGCATAGCCTCACATCACCATTTCTTCACACATATGACCAATATCTCACAAATAGGGCATATGAAAGAAGCTCGTCATCGTAAAATGCAATATGATACAAATGCAACATGATATATGACAAGATGGCTATCCTACCATGGTTTGTACATCAAGCAAACCATGTATATACATCAAAGTAAAACATGGTATGATACATATGGTACAAGAAAACCCCCAAGAATCAACTAGAAAGGGCAACAAACCCCAAGTTCCCCCGCAAGCGCACAAATGTAGCTTGGTCGAGAGGCTTTGTAAAGATGTCGGCTAGCTGATCTTGGGTAGGGACATGACTCAACACAATGGTTCCTTTTTCCACATTGTCCCTCAAGAAATGATACCTCACTTCTATGTGTTTGGTTCCGGAGTGAAGCACCGGTTTTTGGCTACGCTTATGGCACCGGTGCTATCACAAAGAAGTGGGATCTGGGTGCACTCCTCACCAAAGTCTCGAAAGTGTATGAAATCCACAACATATGGGAACAACAACTCTCGCTACCGCAACATATTCTGCCTCTATGGGTAGCTCGAGCTACACTAGACTTCTTGCGGAAGACCATGAGACCAACGAAGACCCAAGAAACTCGGCAAGTACCGAATAGACTTCCTCTCAACTCGACAACCAGCAAAATCCGCATCGGAAAAACCATGAAGAGAAAGAGTCGAGGAGGACGAATACCAAAGGCCAAGACCAAAAGGGCCGTAGGTACCGAAAATCCTCCGACTACTCGTCGATGATGTCCTCGCGAAGCTGCCTCGAAAACGAGACACACGGCGGGCGTCGCCGAACGCATGTCCGGGCCTCGTCACCGTCGGGTAGAGGGAGGGAGTCGATCATGCTCCTGTACTCTCGCTGGTCCACCGGTTCTTCGTCCTCGTCCGCATCCAAAGTGGTCGTACTCCCCATGGGAGTCGACATCGGCTTCAATCTTGCATCCGGGAACTTCTTCAAAGACATGTCTTTTGTGTACTTGGTCTGGTGCACGAATGTTCCATCCTTCACTTGCTTGATTTACAGCCGAGAAAATACCGCAACTCGCCCATCATGCTCATCTCGAACTCCACCAACATCTCATCCGCAAACTTGGCAACAAGGTTATGTGACGAGCTCCCAAAGACAATATCATCCACGTATATCCGAACAATCAACAAGTCATTTCCATGCTTGAGGATAAACAAGGTTCTATCCACGGTACCCATCATAAACCCTGCGCTCAGCGAGAAAACCTCTCAATCTCCCATACCAAGACGGGGCCTTTGTTTCAACCCCTACGAGCCCTTTCTCAACTCCGTACACCCATTGTGGGTACAACTCTCTCAGAAGCCGGAGTGGCCGCTTCACATACACCTCCTCCTCTATGACCCCATTCGGAAAAGCACTCTTCACGTCCATCCGAAACAACTTTGAACCCTTTAGCCACTGCTAAGGTACAAGGATCCAATTGGCCTCAAGACGGGCCACAGGAGCAAAGGCCTCCTCATAGTCGATCCCCCTCCTTCGACTAAACGCTCGAGCAACAAGTCCGGACTTGTTCCTCACAACCATCCCATTCTCTCCCTCTTTGTTCTTCCAAACCCACTTGGTTCCTATGGGGATGGCAATTTGGAGGTGGTTCAACTAACTCCCCACACCTGGTTCCTCTCAAAGTTTTCTCCTCTACAATCTCCTCATGCATAGAATTGACCCAAAATTTGCATCGCATAAAGCATGTCCAATGTCCTTGGGCTCAAAGGTGGCAACAAAAGGAAGCATGAGCAAAATGAGAGGAATTTACTCTGACCTTGACCGTGTAGTACGTTCGTCGATGTCCCCAATGATCTTCGACAGGGATGCACTTCTTGAATCCGCTCGGGAGCCTCACGCCACGAGACTACCTCCCCCTCAACTTCAGCTTCTTCTTCGCCTGGTCCTCTTGTTGCACCGTCGTTGTCCATGAAGTAGACCGCTCCCACACACTGTAGGGATCGTAGGGGAAGTAGTGGGTACACACTCGCCTTCGGGCGCATGGTTCTCTCCATCATCATCTCCGGCCGTCCTTCTCCTCTTCAAAAAGGCCCCGCCATCTCTTCATCACTGCACATTCAAAGCCAAGAGAGGTACATGGCATTGTCTCGTCGAAGGTTACCTCGCAAGTCTCCATGATTTTGTTAGTCTCAAGGTTAAGCACCCTATAGGCTCTAGAGTGGTTAGCATATCCAAAGAAAATACCATCACTAGACCTAGCCTCAAACTTGTCTAGTTTTCCCTTCTTAAGAATAAAGCATTGCGGACCAAAAACTCCGTAAATGACTCACCTTGGGTGCCAGACCATGCATCACTCGCCTCAAAGGTCTTCTTCTTGAAAGCTCGCAATAAAATCCTCGTTAGAGACATGACAAGCCGTATTGACCGCCCTCGGCCCAATACCTTCGTAGGAGTCTTGTAGCTCATCGAGCATCGTCTCTAGCCATCTCACAAAGAGTCCGATTTTTCCTTTCCATGACTCCATTTGAGGAGGTACATAAGGGGCTCGAATACCGATATTCAAGACATAGATCACGACAAAAGGCATCAAAACGAGAGTTCTTGAACTCGTAGCCATTATCACCGGCGGATAGCTCGAATAGCATTCCCATGCCTCTCGTTTTTCAACCTCACGATCGGATCTGGAACGAAACCAAATGTCTCACTCTTATCCTCCAAAGAAAACACCCCGTGCATAGCGAGAGTAATCGTCCACCACAACAAGGACATACCACTTCCCACCCACGGAGCGAACTCGAGGGGCGCGCCCAACGAGGGTCCATGTGCAACAGCTCCTTGGTTCTGACACTCAGTCTTGACATCGGTCGGGGGTGGATGGGGAGTGGCTACATCTTGCCATGCCTACACTGATCACGAGACCAAATCCTTCTCAAGCTTCAACCTCGGCAATCCTCTGACAAGGTCAAGACCACTCAAGCGGGAATCCAAATCAAAACTCATGTGTCCCAACCGCCTATGCCATTTCCACAAATCAGAAGAAGGATCAGCCATCCAAACAAGCGAGCAAAAGGACCCAAAGAACGAGAGAAATCAGCTCCCTAAAAATCAACCCTAGGGGATGATCATACGGACAAGGTCACCTCGAGAATCAAGCAAACGAGACTCGCCCGTACTTGAAACGCACCTCGTAACCCTCATCAAGCAACGCGAGAACCCGAAAGCAAATTGAAACCCAAAGACTTCACAAGAGCCACTCTCTTCAACGTTACCTTCTCACTCACATGCACAACACCCTCGTACATCACCCTTCCTCGTCCATTGTCCCCAAATGTGATGTACAACTTTTCCTTCGACCGGGGTGAGGCCCGGAGAACCACTTCTTATCTCCGGTCATGTGTCGAGAACACCCGGAGTCGATCAACCAAATGTCCTCCCAAGCCTCCCGCTCGCAAATCGAAACAAGAACGGGAGTCAGCTAGCGACTCGACACCGGGGTTAGCTAAAAGAAAGTTAAACCGCGTGTCGAGCCATCTCGCTCAAAAGAGGGGTTAGCAAACATCATTCCCTTGCCACCAAACTTCCCATGTCCCATGGGAGGAGTACGAGCACCACGAGGGGGAAAACGTGGTCCGTAGTTCCTCTGGAACCGAAAACTTGCGATCATCTCTCCTAAACTCGTATTGAGGACAAGTAGGGAGGACGCTCCGTACAAAACCAGCACGGCCCGACTAAACCTCTCATCCAGCACGCACACCATCATCTCTCCTCACAAACTTACCACTGCGAGCTCCAACTCTACCAACACTCTTCACACTTCCCACACCCCGTGGAAGTGGCACTCTAGGCTCGGGAATACCATGAGACTAGCTGGTACCCGTCTCGGTTTGCTTGCTCCCTAGCAAGCCTCTCATCCCTCTTCCTCTTGTAGCAAACCTCTCCTAAGGATGTCTCTTCTTGCCACAATACTCACACTCTGAAGGGGATGGGTTTTGGTTTTGGCTACGGCTCGGCTTCCCTCTAGGCTTCTCACCCTTCTCACTCGGCAAACCTCACGTGCTTACGGAAGTCATTTGTCTTAGGTGGGAATTTGGGGGATCTTGAAGTGGTCAAGCTTGTTGCAAAGGTGGTTGGGCTTTGGTGTGAAAGAGTTCTTGGGTGCTTTTGGAAGTGGGACTTGGATGTCTCCGATCACCTCAAACTCGGGGTTAGACTCAACACACTTCTCATACACACTCTCTCCATTGTTCTCTCCCACTTTCTCACCCAACTTCTCAAAAACCCAAACCACGACCATGCGCTCTCTTGAACTCCTCAATCATGATTTTCAATTGAGGTTCTCCGCCCGTACAACCAACCCAACATCTTCCTCAAATAGTCATTCTCCTCATAGATGACATCCAAACGGGAAGAAAGTTCAAGATGCGCAAAGTAACTTCATCACAACTAGTGCATGCATTGACAACAGGAGAGTTTCAAAGAAGCTTCCAATGAGCTAATAGCAGAACGAGCATCAACAAGCTTAGCATGCATAGTAGGACATGATTTACAAGCACCAAGCAAAGTGGGTCTAGCCTTAAGCTCATCATATTCGATCCTAAGAGCATCTAGTTTAGCCAAAGTGGAAGCATTCTTCTCATTAAGCAACTTGATCTCTTGTTCACCCAAGCATCACGTCTCAAGACACTCAACATCATCGGGGGTAGCAAGAGCAAGTTTCAAAGAGCATTCTCAAGTTTCAATTCAAGCCATCTCGACTCTAGCTCTCCTACTTTCTCACAAGCATTCTCAAGTTGAGCCCTAAGATCTTTCCTCATCTTTTGGCATCTCTTAGCACACTATCACGGTTGTCAATCAAGCCATTCAACCTAGCTAAACCCGCCAAGCAAAAAGTCGGGGGTCACGATTTACCTCATCCTCAGAGTCGGAGTCGTGGCTTCCCTTCTCGCTCTTCTTGCCGCTTGAGCCATGGGCCATGCCACAAAAGCCCTCAAGCGCCGCACGGCCAACCGGCCGAGGTTGCGCGCCCTCTTCTTGCCCTTGCGCCTCCCGCGTCTTCATCTTCGCCGCTTGAGCTTGATCGCCATCGCTTGAGCTTTAGTCGACGTCGCCTCGCATAGGCCACCATCGCTCTTGCCTTGTTCTTCTTGTAGCCTTCGCTCTTGCTCGGTCGCCGCTTGTCCTTGTCCTTGCCCTTGGACTTTGGCAAAGTGTTGCCCTTGGAGGAGTACTTGTCTTCACGCCTCGGTGCGCCTTGTACTCGTTCACCTTGTACTTGCTCCCCTCCGCTTCCGGGCACCCGGCGATGAAGTGGCCACGCTTGCCGACACTTGTAGCACGTCCACGAGCTCCGCCTTGCATTCCTGCGACTCTCGTGTAGTCGATCGAACCTTCTTGAGAGCAAGGCCGATCCTCCTCGCCCAAAGCACATCAAACTCCTCATACGGAATGGACATAAGAGAGGACAAGGAAAACTATCGACAGGAAGGGTTAGATTTACCCTTTGATGCGCCCACAAAGAGCAAGACTATGATCAGTCGAGCCCTCATGCTTGGATTGCAACTTCCCCGTCAACCTCAGCCGACTTGAGCTTAGAAAAGAGGTCATCCAACTCAATAGTCAAATAATGCCCGTACTTCTTGATGGCCTCTTAACCTTAGCACCCCAAACATTTGGGTCCAAGACATGCAAGAGCTTCAAAGCTTTGATCATGCTCGGTGTAAAGAAAATCCTCAACATTAGCCATCATGTTGTTCACGATGGCGGTGAACCTCTAAAACATCGCATCGATGTCCTCACCCCGGAAGTGGAGTGAAATTCTCATATGCATCCCGGTAAGAGACAAAGAGGCGAGCCTTCACATGGTTACTCCCCACCGTGAGCAACCAACAACTTTTCCCAAATTTGCCAAGCAAGATTCAAATGGCGAACACGCTCAAACTCAGGATCACATAAGCTCCCGACCAAGTGATCAACGGCTTTTGCATTCGCCTCATACTTGGCCTTCACATAGGCATCGGTCACCATAAGAGTATGGATGTTGACCGGAATAGCATAGGTCTTGTCAAGCACAATGAAATCCAACATGACTTTCCACGAAGAAAGATCATCATACGAGCCGCCCACTTGTGGTAACCCTTGCCATCGAAGTGCGGCGGACCGCCCCGCTCAACGTACCCCATCTTAGGATTCGAGACTTGTCAAAGTCGCAAAGAATGCTGCACCCGAGCTACGATACCAATTGAAGGATCGGATGGCGACTAGAGAGGGGGGGGGAGTGAATAGGAGCCGGTAAAAATTCTTCCCCAAAGAACCCGCCTATACCCTAGTCAAATCCCGCTCACACACAAGCGATGGATCGAATCACACACCAATCGCCAAGACAACGAGGTTATGGATCAACCTCTAGCCTTAGGGAACGCATTCCTTGAACGCGGAAGCACGAAAAGAAGGAAGGGGAGGAATCGAACAAAGAAGCAAAGCGCACCTGCCTCCCGCGGACCGTTCGGCCCAGATACAGGCGGGCCGTCCGCGATGGGCCGCGCGGACCGTCCCGAGCAGGGTACCGCGGACCGTCCGCACCCTTGCCGCGGACCGGTCGTCCCGAGCGGCGGAGCGTCCGTTAAAACAAAACGGAACCTCCCGTTGGCTCCCTGAGAACCGCGGACCGTCCCGCGGGGAGCACGCGGATCGGCTCGTCGCACGCCGCGGACCGTCCCGCCCAACACACGCGGACCGTCCGAAACTTCGTCCAACCAAAACTCAAAACCACGACGGATCGAAACGAAAGACGAGGAAGAACACGAAGAACATGGGACGAACACGAGCGGCGCGGACCATCCGCCGGGGGGGCGCGGACCGTCCGCGAGGCTCGGACGAGAGCGAGAAAAACGCGGACCTCGAAAGTCGCTCCCCCAAATCATTATCGGATTTCCCAAACGGTTGAAATTTTGTGGAGACAAGGATTTGGGGACTTGAAAAGCATCACACAAGGATACGATAGCCCAAAAATCTTGCCTCCTAACTTCCTAAATCACCCAGGAATCGCGAATCCTTTGAGCACCACCAAAAGCTTGAGCACCAAAACGAAAACTCTCGAATCGAAGTGGTTTCTAGGCGTTTGAGGGCACAAGATCCAATCACAAAGATGCGCCAGACATCTATCCATGTTTCCCTCCAAAGAAATACGGGGAGAAACCCACTCAAATCCGCGGAATCGCACAGAGAACAAAAGCACGAAAACAAGCACAGAAGACCACGAAAAACACAACTCAGAGATCTTACGTACAAACCGAAAGGGAAAGATTCACAAGGTCTAGCATGCCGCCCTAGCATCCATCCCTCTCAACAAATCTCTCATGAAGCTCTCATGCTAGCCTAGAGAAAATGGATGAAAAATAGCTACGAAAATGAGAAATGGGAGGGAGGAAACGAAACCCTAAGTCGCGGAGGGCCGCCATCCACACACACTCATGGCTTATATATCGGAGTCCCGCGGGAGTGGTAAATGACTCGACTACCTCTAACTTAACTACTAGCGATACAACCCACGTAGGACCATTTCGTGTGTTTGTGGGTCTTGCCATCGGACGGCCCGCCTTTTCTGCACGCACACAGCTCAGCCCTCCTAGAGCGCAAGCCATGCGATCCCGCCGCGTGTCCTCCGCCTCGAAGCTTCCCGACACGACCGGATCCCGTCTCCCCTCGTCGTGTTGGGCCCCAGCCCGAGACTTGGTTTTCGCGCCCAAACAAAGCCATTGTCCTCCGATGGTTTTGTGGGCAAACCACCAAACCTAGCGTGCTTAGTCCGGCCTCCAGCCAAACCACTTGACTCGACCCCGTCCACGCGTGCACCGGCTTGATTGTTCATGACTTCGTCTTGTTCGTGTCGCCACCATGTGGCCCGCACCCGGTCCCGCCGTCCACCGGTCCCTCGAACCGAGCCTACTTGTCTCTCCATCTCCCGGAGGCCCCTCAAGGCCGAAGACCTTTCGCGCCCGTTCTTCACCCGCAACAACACGAACTAGGCCGTAGCCTACACCTCGCGCACTAAGCCAAGAGTCGTCTCAACACCCGTTGTCAATCACTCATCACCGAGGAGCGGTCATCCACCGACCACGTTTTAATTATTATGTAAACCTCTAAGATTGTTCAAATGTGACCAAGATAGCAAAAGAAAGCCATCATTTGTAATACAAAAATGCCTATTCAAATGGTTGGTAAAATACATTATGGCATGACTTTTTTAGGAGAAGTTGCCGAAATATGGAATGTTTCTACCCTACATGTTAGCAACTGAACTAAACATCATATTGGCAAATGTGTTGCAGCCTTATGGGGATCTTTATGTTTTAGTATCCTTATATTGTAAGTAGCATTCTTGCATTCTAAGTGCGGTAGATTATTCAATTATGTGGCAAAGCATTATTAAGCATGTGCCCTTGATAAGTTATTATTAACATTTGTTACTGCGTGCCTGGATGTATTTTCCTTTTTTAATTTGTAGGGGCTATAAAGCGTCACACACTATCAGTTTTTGTTGGTGATGAAAGTGGATGATCAATCGAATTGCTGGAGTTTTTGCTAGAAGAGGATATAACATCGAGTCATTGGCTGTTGGGCTCAACAAGGATAAAGCGCTATTTACAATAGTAGTGTCAGGAACAGACAAAATATTGAACCAAGTTGTAGAGCAACTAAAACAAACTTGTCAATGTTATAAAGGTCAGTGTTTTTTCTTATACCATGTGACTTACAAAAAATACTGGTAACCAATATGTCATAGAAGTAATTGCATTTTGTTTTTGCCCGAGTCAGTTCAACATTGTATCTTTGTATTCATATCTTAGCATTTGGATTAATAAACAGGTTGTTGACTTATCAAATGAACCAACAAGTTGAAAGAGAACTGATGCTTATAAAAATAAATGTGGAGCAAGATAAGCTGCCTGAGGTATAAGCATACACATCTTCCTAAATGTATCTGCACTTTCTGGCCTTGTGAACTAATACGGGTCATTTTGGTAGCAAGAAATATATAAATTTGCAACAAATCACAAATCAGTTCTGCAGACCTGATGCAAACTAGCACATTGTTTAGCTGACATCTCTAGTTGTGAATGCAGATAATGGGTTTGTCTGCATTTTCAAAGCAGAAGTGGCCGATCTTGCTGACGATACAGTTACTATCGAGGTAATGTTCTTGGTGTGTGTTGACTTGAAGATTACTCATGCTGTTGTCTCTTATGGTTCTTTCCTGTGATTATGTTGAAGGTAACTGGAGATCCAGGAAAGATGGTTGCAATGCAGAAGACTCTGAACAAATATGGAATCAAAGAAATTGCTAGAACTGGCAAGGTCATTATTGCTCAAAAAATTTTCGTGATCTTGTTTTACACTAGACCTGAACCTTATTGATTTTACAGATAGCTGTGCGCCAAAAAATGGGAGAAAGTCCTCCCTTTGGCTTCTTTCTGCAGCTCCTTATCCTGATCTTGAAGTGACAATACCTTCAACTTCTCGGCTAAGCACTGGAGTGGATGCGATCAATCAGAATGAATCATCAGGGGTAAGAAACCACAATTGCCCTTTAACCTGGTATTGATGTACTATGTGTTTAGTTTCTCAACACTTAACAACTACTTTTGCTTGGTTGCATTGAATAATCTGCACTCACAATTCCTGTTTATTAGCTTCACATGAACAATTTGTTCTTTAATTTGGTTTTAGTTGCTGTTCGTTCCATTGGTCTGGGTACTAAATACCCACATGAAGTCTATTCAGGATTTGTTGGTTTCATGTGTTTTTAGTCGGCTGGTCTGGTTTCTGATCCTACACCACCTGAATTTGGTTGCTTTTAGCTCCCACATTATTGATAACTTGTTTCTCTCAGGTGGGGATCGGTTGTCAGGTGAGTGCCAGAGGAATTTATAAAGTACCGAATTCCCTCATCATTCTTGTGGCCTGAAAGATTTGTAGACACAGGAATTCCCACATGTTTGAGGATCTTCTCCTAATATTCAAAATCTTCTCGAAAATATGGCCAACGAATACACCTTGTGGTGCATGGCAGGTGCTTCTAAGCTTAGGGATCCCCTGGCAGGGTCGGTGGCACCCCAATATTTGTTTTCCCTTGGTGGGGTACGGGGTCTGGTCTTGTTTATTTCTGTCCGTGGCGCATCTGTTCACTAGTTAAGGGTGTAAGGGTGGTGTGTGTGTGGTGGGGGGGGGATTACTTAAATATAACTAGTGAAATACCTTTTTTCTTTATCAGCATAATGTTTTCTGGAAATAACTTTTTATCATCCTCACTATGTTAGTTTGAATTTGGAATTAGGGTTTTATATGAGCTTTTCTTCTAAACAGGGTGATGTTTATCCAGTGGAGTCTTATGAAAGCTTCTCAGCAAATCAAATTCTTGATGCTCATTGGGGTGTTATCACTGATAATGATGTAAGCTCTTGTATTCTATTCACTTTGAACTAGTTGGCGCTAGAGATGATCTGCATCAAGTTCCACCCGTCCTTTCAAATGAAGTTAATTGTTGCTAATAGTTAAAAAGCAAGACTGTAAGAGTACCTAGAATCCAAATTCAAGACTACTTTATATATAGCTAAATTATGGTTCCCAGCAAAGAATTATAAATTATACTATACCACATTTTAATCTACCCATTTTACGAGCTAAACTAATAATCTCTTGTTGCTTCAGCCAACAGGGTTTTGTTCACATACTCTATCGATTCTTGTGAATGATGTCCCTGGAGTTCTCAATGTTGTAACAGGTGTTTTCTCTCCTCAAGGGGCTACAATATTCAGGTTCTTCAAACTCATTTAGTATTCTGTGCTACCTTTAATTAGATCATTTGCAGGATCCAGTTGCATGTTAAATGATAACCTTCATTTTCAGAGTCTTGCTGTTGGCCCAGCTGAAAAGAAGGCACTTCACGCATCACTACTGTTGTTCCTGAACTGATGAATCCATTGCCAAGCTAGTACATCAACTGTACAAGCTCATTGATGTTTATGAGGTCAACATTAATGATGCTGTTTGCATGATTCTTATAAAAGGAAAGAAGTTGGAATGATTGTTATAAACACAGTCTTGCTCAAATTTATTTTTGGTTTCTTAGGTTCAAGATTTTACTCATGTACCATTTACTGCTAGAGAGTTGATGATCATGTTGGGCTGCTGCAAATGCTGCAGCACGAAGAGATGTCCTTGATATTGCTCAAATATTTGAGGCCCAAAGAGTTGACATATCAGACCACACAATTACACTGCAGGTAACTGTTACTGAAAGAACTTCGTTCAGTTACGTATTGCTTCACGACGCAAGCCATGCGATCCCGCCGCGTGTCCCTCCGCCTCGAAGCTTCCCGACACCGGATCCCGTCTTCGTCGTGTTGGGCCCTCGGACTTGGTTTTGAGGCCCAAACCAAGAAACGCGTCCGCCGATGGTTTTGTGGGAAAACCACCAAACCCCGCGTGCCGGTCCCGACCTCCCCGCCAAACCACTTGACTTGGCCCGCCACCGTGCCGAGCTCGTTTGTCCATGACTTCGTCTTGCTTGTGTCGCCACCATGTGGCCGCACCCGATCCGTGTCCACCGGGTCCCTCGAACCGAGCCTACTTGTCTCTCCATCTCCGGAGGCCCCTCAAGGCGAAGACCTTTCGCGCCCGTTCTTCTGCCAACAACACGAACTAGGCGCGGCCTACACTGCGCACTAAGCCAAGAGTCGGTCCAACACCGTTGTCAATCACTCATCAGCGAGGAGCGGTCATCCATCGACCACTGGGACGCTCTCGGTCCTCAATCTCCCCCTTGATGAGTGCATTGATAACACACAACGCGAAGTGAAATTCGGAGAAAAAGAGATAAGAAAGAAGAAAGAAAAACAAAGAGCTCAACTCATGACCAAAACCGAAGAAAGGCAAAGAAAGGTCACAAGCCAAGCAAAGTACAAAATCCCCACCGAAAACGACAAAAGAAAGCTCCCCCCCGAACAAATGCAAGCTCCCCCACCGAACATGTGGATGCACACTTCCAAATTTCAGCTCACCTCTTCGAATTTTCATTAAGCTCACCTTTTCTCCCCCTTGTTGACAATGTATGAATCAAGGTGAAAATGCGAAATGCAAAGCAAAGCATATAAACAACTACATGAGCTTCTCAAATAAGCCAAATCTAGTGTCAAAGGCTAAAAATGAGACAAAGATCACACACATGAATCATAGCATAGTTAAAGCATTGCCACAAGTAATATATGAAAATACAAGCATGTGACAATGCAAAATTTTCGGATTTAAACAATTTTACCAAAAGAAGGCTCGCTTCACATGTAAAAGCCTATCCATGTCACACTTGAGCCACAAACATGCATACCATTCAAAGATCATACGAGGATATCAAATTCTCGGCAAAAAATCATGGCAAACACCCATAAAGCAAAGCATGTCATGTCAAAGCTCATGAGCCATGTGTCCACTTCGGGGAGACTTCTCCTTTGGTGAACATCATGCAACATGTTTTGCACCCATATGTGAAAGATAAGACATTTTAAGCATAGACATGATGGATGGAGCATTTTCGGGCATTTTACACTTCTTTTCAAGATTAAGTCATTTCATGGTACATGAAGTGCCTTTGCGGCAAAAAAGAAGCTTATGCTCCCCCATGAATGCAACATAGGCTAAACATTCACAATGATATTCGGCCTTTGGCTCAAATGCAAGAACGAGGCATCCAAGCACAATCTAAGCATGAAAAACACATTTCACTACAAGAAACTATTTAATTTGTGACGCATTCTCGCGACGTTTTCGAAAAACGTCACGAATGTGCATTGCGGCCCAAAACACTTGCGACGATTTCTTTAATTCGTCGCGATTCTCTGATGTATTCCTTTTTTTCGTCACGGATGTGTCGAAGCCCAAAACACTACGACGATTTGTTAAATTCGTCGCGATTTTACGACGTATTCCTTTTTTTCGTCACAAACAACACGCGACGATTTGTTTTTGGTTTGTCGCGATTCTACGACGTATTCATATTTTTTCGTCACGGACGTGCATGGATGGATATTGAAGCCCAAATCACACGACGATTTGTTAAATTCGTCGCAATACGCCACACCACGCGTGACGTTTTAGCGAGTTCGTCGCGATGCAGCAAAAAACGACCACCTCACCGACCGCAGGACCCAACCACACCTTTGCCACACTCACCACAGGCGCCACGTCACCACCACGTGAGCGCCCGGAGCCCACCTCAACGCACGCGGGCGCCACCTCACCTTGGCGCCACGTCACCACCACGTGAGCGCCGGAGCCCACCACTGCCTGCCACGCACGCGCCACCTCACCCGGGCGCCCGTCACCACCACGTGAGCGCCGAGGGCCACCACGGCGCCCGCGAGCGCCACCTCACCCGGGCGCGCACGTCACCACCACGTGAGTGCCGGGGCCCACCACCTTTGCCACGCGAGCGCCACCTCACCCGGGGCGGCACGTCACCACCACGTGAGCGCCCGGGCCCACCACACGCCACGCGAGCGCCACCTCACCCGGGCGCCACCTCACCACCACGTGAGCGCCCGGGGGCCCACCTCGCGCCACGCGGCGCCACCTCACCCGGGCGGCACGTCACCACCACGTGAGCGCCACGGGCCCACCACACGCCACGCGGCGCCACCTCACCCGGTGCCACGTCGCCACCACGTGAGCGCCCGGGCCCACCACACGCCACGCGAGCGCCACCTCACCCGGGCGCCACGTCCCCACCACGTGAGCGCCCGGGCCACCACACGCACGCGAGCGCCACCTCACCCGGGCGCCACGTCACCACCACGTGAGCACCGGGGGCCCACCACAACGCGCACGCGGCGCCACCTCACCCGGGCGCCACGTCACCACCACGTGAGCGCCCGAGGCCCACCTCCCGCCCCAGCGCCACCTCACCCGGGCGCCACGTCACCACCACGCGAGTGCCCGGGCCCACCACACGCGCACGCGGGCGCCACGTCGCCACCACATGAGCGCCCGGGCCCACCACACGCGCCGCGCGGCGCCACCTCACCACCACGTGAGCGCCAAGGGCCCACCACTCCTTGCCACGCGGTGCCACCTCACCCCGGGCGCCCGTCACCACCACGCGAGCGCCCGGGGGCCCACCTCACCGCCACGAGCGCCACCTCACCCGGGCGCCACGTCACCACCACATGAGCGCCGGGGCCCACCACACTACCACGCGCCCCCACCCGGCGCCACGTCACCACCACGCGAGCGCCAGGGGCCCACCTCGCGCCACGCGGCGCCACCTCACCCGGCGCCACCTCACCACCATATGAGTGCCGGGGCCCACCACCGCGCCACGCGGTGCCACCTCACCCCAGGCGCCACCTCACCACCACGCGAGCGCCGGGGCCCACCTCACCGCCACGCGAGAGCCACCTCACCCGGCGCCACGTCACCACCACGCGGCGCCGGGGGGCCCACCTCCTGGGCTGCCGTCGAAATCATTTTTTCATTTGTTAAAGTTGTATGATTTTAGAAAATTTTGGGAAAAAAAATCATCGAATTTGGAGTTAGTATGAGGCGAGAAAAACTAGTTATAAGTTTTAGTCAAAGATTAAAAAAAGAAAATACACTTGTTCATCTTAGTTCATAGCAATTGCATTTTTTCGTTTTTAATCTTCGGATAAAATTTGTAAACTATTTTTCTTCCTCATACGAACTCCAAATCGGTTGATTCTTTTTCCTACTTTTTTCTAAAATCGGGATGTTTTACTCGGTGCCATTTCTTTATATCTTAATTACTATTTCTTGGTTGCTTTTCATACAACATATCTTTTCCAACAAAAAAGAGAATATAAAAAACATGTTTTTTCATAATAATTGCTAATATTACTTAATATTCTCTAATGTTATGGTCAACATGAGATGGTGTCAAAAATTGAGGTGCATACAAGTTTGGTCACGTTATTAGTTGTTCAAATCTCAAAGTTTTTTTCATTTGTAGGAAACTATGTGAGTCTTGTGTCCTATTTGTGAACATCTATAATCTCACTTTATCAAAACCACATGAATTTTTTATAGGAGCATTATACCCTTAAAATATGGTTTCATGTCAATTTGTAGAATGTTTTGAACAAAATTAACTATTGTTATCATTATTTTACAACAAGGTGACTAGTAGAAGTTCAAGTTTTCCCTACAAATCAATTAAATTTTTCGTCAACCTCATAGATTTGGCCTAGAATGGATCATCTACGTCTAAATGTGGTTTCTTGATTTTTTGTGAATCTTATTAGAGGTACATATAGGTCAATTTGGAATTACTTTTGGTAACATGCAAAAATTCATTTAAATTATAGAAAATACCAAATGTATTTGAAAATTCTTGAAACTCCTAGATGATAACATATATGTATCATCTTCAATATAAAAACTATATTGATACATATAAGACAATTATTTTTGTGTGTTACTTCATAATGATACATACTGAAATGAAAAAGAAAACGAAAAATATTAGGCAAAGGATAAATGGACCGGCCCGTATTGGCCTAAAAGGCCCAAATATTTTCGGCCGTCCATCTCCGATTCAACGGATGTGATCGCATTCTCATAGTATATAAGGATCCCAAACCCTATTCCATTGCCTCCCCCTCCCCTCAGCCTCCTCCTGTCTGCCCCGCCGCCCGCTCCCTCCTCAGATCCACCGCCACCTCCTCAGATTCTCTGCCTCGCCGCCCCCTCCCTCCCCTCCCGGCGGTTCCCGTCGTTAGTTCGACGCGGGGGACCGGTCGGTCCACGGCGTCCCCGGCCCGGATCCCCTCCCTCGCGCCCTCGGATTCGATCGAGAGGCCGCGGCCGACGACAACGGGGTCGCCCCCCCGTCTACAAGCTCAAGGAGATGCGCGAGCTCCTCCGCGCCTACGACGCGGCGTCGTCGGGGAGGTCTCCGGACTTCGTCCCCAAGCGCCTCGACGAAAAGAGCCCCCTCGTCGGAGCGCGAAGGTGCGTGCGTTTGCGGTGTGCCCACCACCACCCATCGGATTCACTTGTGTTCCCTTGCGTAGGTAGGTGGGGGATGTTTCCGAGCTTTTCCATGGCTAGTAGGGCGACACGGGCGCACACGCCGCCGCCGCTCCAACTCGCTCGAAATGGCGGCCTCTCCTCGCCCCTCCGGCACCCGGCCTCCCTCCTCTCCCCCGGCGGTGCCGACCGCGGCGGCGGCGCTACTCGGTCTTCGCCGCGCCCTATGCGGTTGACGAGCACCCACCAGATACGTCGTCCCCCTTCTCTTCCTTTACTTGCGCGTGGAAGGGGGGGCTTTAGTCCTCCGTCGGAATGGGTTCGTTTGTATTCCGAGCAAGATTTCTTCCGAATTTTCTTCGTGAGTTCACCTATCTTGCGCCTTTCTTCCTATATTTCTTCCTCATATGTTTGGTACGGGTCCCGGATCACGAGCCACATGTATCTTGTCCCAATCCAAGGGAAAGCCCACACCTGGACTTCGTTGATGCTTTGGAGAATATCTAGCCTAGAAAAACAAATCTCATTATTTGCTCCCCCCGTGACTGCGGCCGCTCAAGTTTGGGCATCGCTCCTTGCTCAAACTTCACCGATTTGACCTTGCTTGTTACTCCCAACCGAGCACTGCGAGGCTTCCGAACGCTATTCCGGCTTTGCAAAGGTTTGAAATTAAGTTCTTCACCTGTGAAACAATGACCACGACCGAGACGAACTAGAATTTCCAGCTTTGGTAGTTTCCCAAGGAATTCCAAAGCGACATCGTGATCCAATAGATGGTGCACGCTAGTTTCAACTTCATGAGATGCGGGAGCTCCTTGATCCATTCGGCAATGTTTCCAAAATTGGCCTTGTGTTGAGGGGATGGATTGCACTTGTTCGGTCTCAATTGCACACGGATGTTAGAGTAACTTGGTATGCTTGGTGAAGTTAAGATAGTGGCTCATGCTAGTGTCTCTGAATCTAATTTTATCTTGCTTTCTTTGAGTAAATTTCTCGATTCCGTCAACTTATGGGCTTAGTTTAAATGTACTTCTTTTGTTGTGAATTTGTTGTTGGGTTCATGAACTTGTTATAAATTGTAGAGACTCGTAGTTTTCTCTCCGGTGGGGGTAATGGATTAATCATGTGATTAGGCCATTAGCATGTCAATACCGAACACGCGAGTAGGATCATCTAAATTACTTGCTACCAAGGACGAGTTGTTTTTATATCACGTACTGCGTAGATATCATGTGGCGTTGTTACATCTTCATTTCTTGTATGAAATTAGGAGCCGAATCGAGATCTAGAGATCTTACCATGCATTATACTATTTCTTATCCATTTTCTCCTGGTTCATGAACAATGCTTAGTTGTTGGCGACTCCCCTCGGCCGCGGGCCGCCTGCGGCTAGGTGCGCGTCCTCGTCGTCGGCGACTCGGGTCGATCGGTCTGTCCCTATGCGGGATAGCAATAGCGATTCTTGCGTCGGTCGTATTTTCACGGGCTCGGCTTATTGGGATTTTAAATTTAGCGCGACTGGATTATATAGGATCAAGGGCCAATCAAGAATTGGCACTCTGATTAGGGGATTCACCGATGCGTTCATGCAGTTTTCAGTGCATCTGGTGACTTCTTGCTTGTGATTTTACTCGATTGTTTTCACTTCCACACTAGAAGGTGACACGTTCCGTGGATTATTCTGGTTTACTTAAATGAGCAAAGCTTGTAGATAGCATATGCAACTGCCCAAAATAATGGCCACATTTACTATTTGGGGCTAAAATCAGGAAAAGTAAATGGTGTGGTGCTGTGCTGTGCTTTGGAACAGAGCAATGCTTGCATCCAGAGATTGTAAAACACGTGCTTGTGATGACTTTACTAGCACATTTCACAAAAACCTTTATCTATGAAATTTGAAAACCACCACGATCTCTGTTTAGCACATCTTATATCATGATATTCTGTAACATAAGATTGTGGAGTGTAGCTACCTGTGCTTATTAACCTTCCAATGCATTCAGCAGCGTACTTTTAACAAGTCATTTCTGTCCATATTTTCTTTGGCTTCCCTTCAACATCATAACAGTTTCACGTAATTTTAATGGAAACTGTTTAGCCTTTTCCTTTGTTAGCCTTTTAATGGGCACTATTTGTTTGGTATTTTATCTATTATTTTGGGGGTATGAATTCGATGCAGATTGTTCAAAAAGCCTATCTATTTGTTCTGAAGCAGATCTTATAATTCTTCATCACTTGCAGAGTTGCCCAAGGTCCGCTGGGTTCTTCCTGATTCATACTTGGATGTTAGAAATAAGGACTATATATGGAGGTAATGATAACATGTTTCCTATATTCATATAGTTCAATAAGTTCAGGTCCAACAATCCTGCTGATTTATTCAAGAGCAGTGGTATATTTTGCGTTCTCTTTGTTGATAATTGTACTGTTGTTGGTTGGTTTATTGTTGAAGTATAAATATACAGTGGTAGGATTTTGACACTGAATTGTTTGTGTTAGATTTAAATGGCATGCCAAAGTTATTTGGTTGAACCCAAAGTGTTTTATGAAATTTTGCTTGTCACTTAACTGATGAAGCATACAGAAAAAAATGATGATACTGATGTTAAACAACCAAATAGGGACCATGTTTAACTATCGCTTTCCTCATCTTAACCCTGTAGTATTAATCAAATGGGCCAAGGGTTCTTGCTTTTGCTACTGTTACAAACATATGATGTCAGAGGGGTGTGCACTTGCTAATTTAATAATAAGTAGTTAAATGCAATTGTTGAGCAACATCTTGTCAGTTAACGCCATCAACAAAGTTATGTTGTTACGAACTTCTAATGCCCATGCATATGATCATTGATCAAAGGATGTGGTTTGTCGGTAGAGCATGTTTCCAAGTGCAGATTTCATGTGTTGTCTGAGACATTGCTCTCATATGCTCTACTATAGGCTAAATTAGCACAACAAGCTTCTTTTTGCATCATTCCTATTCTGTTGATTTATGATGCCAATTGTATATACTTTCATTGTACAATGCACGCTTTATCTAGAACTCCAGTTGTAGTTTGGTTTCCCTTTATATATATATATACCTTGCCAGAAAATTCAAAATTGAGTTATCCTATATTTGATTGTCTTTTGTCATTGGATTCCAGTTTCCTTTATTTCAGGATTTATACGAACTCGCAAGGAATCAGAGAAAAGAGGGGCAGAATAACAAAGAGGAAGGTGTAGTGTTTTAGGAATAGTAGACATCTGAAAGCATGTGTTATCTGCCTCAATATCTGATTGTGTTTGCTGGTTTTTTTGCCAAGAGAATGTATCTGATTGTATCTAATTTTTCTGTTCATTGAATTTTGGTAAATGTGTTGGAAAAATGTACCATCTGAAAAATGGGCTTTGAAGAAAAATGGGCTAAAGATGGGCCAATTTTGCTAATTTTATGCTTTGGAATATAATTCGAAATGGGGCAGTGGTGGGCCAGAATTTGTATCTGCTGGGCTTAAAATTTTTGCCACGTCATCGTCCACATACGGTGCCACGTCATCGTCCACGTAGGATGCCACGTCATTGTCCACGTAGGATGCCACGTCATCGTCCACGTAGGATGCCACGTCATCGTCCATGTAGGATGCCACGTCATCGTCCACGCAGGATGCCACGTCATCGTCCATGTAGGATGCCACGTCATCGTCCATGTAGGATGCCACGTCATCGTCCACGTAGGATGTCACGTAGGCTGCCATGTGTGTAGCAATCCGTGACGATTTTATTTTGTCACGGATAGTGAGCCATGGGTTGGGCTGCATGGGCCTCGGGCTGCTCTGTGACGATTCAGATACGTCACGGATCGCGACGTTTATTAAGGGAACGTCGAGAGATTTAATCAATGACGCTCATTCCACCACGAAAATGTAAATCGTCGCGGATGCTAATTTGCGACGAATTTTATTTAATCCATGACATAATGGTTACATCACGGATTAAAAAGTTTCTTGTAGTGTTTAGACCAAACTGTGACATGGATACACAACTACACACGAGTGGAGCAAATTTCATCAAAAATTAGTCAAGTTAAGCATGTATTTCAAAATGGGGCTATCTCACCACACATATATCTCAAATATTCCAAGAGCATAGCCTCACAGTACCATTTCTCCACACATATAACCAAAATCTCACAAATAGCCAAAGAGACTTACATATGGCATATAAAAGAAGCTCATCATCCTAAAATGCAATATGACACAAATGCAACATGATATATGACAAGATGGCTATCCTACCATGGTTTGTACATCAAGCAAAGCATGTATATACAACAAAGTAAAACATGGTATGATACATATGGTACAAAAGGAAATCCCCCAAGAATCAACTAGAAAGGGCAACGAGACCCCAAGTTCCCCCCGCAAGCGCACAAATGTAGCTTGGTCGAGAGGCTTTGTAAAGATATCGGCTAGCCGATCTTGGGTAGGGACATGGCTCAAAACAATGGTTCCTTTCTCCACATTGTCCCTCAAGAAATGATACCTCACTTCTATATGTTTGGTTCTCGGAGTGAAGCACCGGGGTTTTTGGCTACGCTTATGGCACCGGTGCTATCACAAAGAAGTGGGATGCTGGGTGCACTCCTCACCAAAGTCTCTCAAAGTGTATGAAATCCACAACAACGGGAGCAACAACTCGCGGCGGCAACATACTCCGCCTGCGTGGTAGACGGAGCTACACTAGACCGCTAACGGGAAGACCAAGAGACCAACGAAGAACCAAGAAACTGACAAGTACCAGAAGTAGACTTCCTCTCGACTCGACAACCAGAAAAATCCGCATCGGAAAAACCATGAAGAGATAGAGTCGAGGAGGAAGAATACCAAAGGCCAAGACCAGGGGCAGACTGTAGGTACCTGAAAATCCTCTTGACGGCCTGTCGATGTGATGTCCTCGGCGAAGCACTCGAAACGAGCGCACGGACACACGCCCGAATCGTATGTCCGGGCCTCGTCGCCGTCAAGTAGAGGAGGGAGCCGATCATGCTCCTGTACTCCCGCCGGTCCACTGGTTCTCTGTCCTCATCCGCATCCAAAGTGGCCGTACTCCCCATGGGAGTCGACATCGGCTTCACATCTTGCATCTGGAACTTCCTCAACATGTCTTTCGTGTACTTGGTTTGGTGCACAAATGTACCGTCCTTCACTTGCTTGATCTGCCCCGAGAAAATACCGCAACTCGCCCATCATGCTCATCTCGAACTCCTCGCTCATCTTATCTCGCAAACTTGGCAACAAGGTTATGTGACGAGCCACCAAAGACAATATCATCCACGTAAATCCGAACGATCGGCAAGTCATTTCCATGCTTGAGGAGAAACAAGGTTCTATCCACGGTACCCATCACAAACCCTCTCGCTCAAAAGAAAACCTCTCAATCTCCCATACCAAGCACGGGCGCCCGTTTCAACCCATACGAGCCCTTTTCAACCCGGATACCCCGTGTGGGTACGGCTCGCTCTCAAACCCGTGGGTCGCTTCACATACACCTCCTCCTCTATGACCCCATTCGAAAAGCACTCTTCACGTCCATCCGAAACAACTTGAACCCTTTAGCCACGGCAAAGGCTAGAAGGATCCGAATTGCCTCAAGACGGGCCACGGGAGCAAAGGTCTCCTCATAGTCGATCCCCCTCCTTCGACTAAACCCCCGAGCAACAAGTCCGGACTTGTTCCTCACAACCATCCCATTCTCTCCCTCTTTGTTCTTCCCGGACCCACTTGGTTCCTATGGGATGGCAATTTGGAGGTGGTTCAACTAACTCCCACACCTGGTTCCTCTCAAAGTTTTCCAACTCCTCATGCATAGAATTGACCCAGCTTTGCATCGGATAAAGCATGTCCAATGTCCTTGGGCTCAAAGGTAGCAACAAAAGCAAGATGAGCAAAATGAGAGGAATTCTCGGACCTCGACCGTGTAGTGCGTTCATCGATGTTCCCAATGATCTTCGACGGGGATGCACTTCTTGAATCCCGCCGGGAGCCTCACGCCTCGAGACTACCTCCCCCTCAACTTCAGCTTCTCTCCTCTGGTCCTCTTGTTGCACCGTCGTTGTCCATGAAGTAGACGGTCCATGCTCCAAAGTGGTCGTAGGGGAAGTAGTGGGTACATGCTCGGCTTCGGCGCATGGTTCTCCCCATCATCATCTCCATCTTCATCTTTCTCCTCCTCAAAGAGGTCCTCGGCCATTTCTTCATCACCTGCACATTCAAAACCAAGAGAGGTACATGGCATTGTCTCGTCGAAGGTCACCTCGCAAGTCTCCATGATTTTGTTAGTCTCAAGGTTAAGCACCCTATAGGCTCTAGAGTGGTTAGCATATCCAAAGAAAATACCATCACTAGACCTAGCCTCAAACTTGTCGAGTTTTCCCTTTTTCGAATAAAGCATTTGCAGCCAAAAACTCGGAAATGACTCACTTTGGGTGCCCGACCATGCATAAGCTCATAACGAGTCTTCTTCTTGAAAGCTCTCAATAAAATCCGGTTGGAAACATGACAAGCTGTATTGACCGCCTCAGCCCAATACCTCCTAGGAGTCCTGTGCTCATCGAGCATCGTCCTAGACATCTCACAAAGAGTCCGATTTTTCCTTTCCACAACTCCATTTTGAGGGGGCACATAAGGGGTCGAATACTGATGTTCAAGACCTAGATCACGACAAAAGGCATCAAAACGAGAGTTCTTGAACTCTGAGCCATTATCACTGCGGATAGATCGAATAGCATTCCCATGCCTCTCGTTTTTCAACCTCACGATCAGATCTCGAACAAAGCCAAGTCTCACTCTTATCCTCCAAGAAGAACACCCGGGCATAGCGAGAGTAATCGTCCACCACAACAAGGACATACCACTTCCCACCCACCGAGCGAACTCGAGCCGGCCCAACAAGGTCCATATGCAACGGCTACTCTCGGACGCTCGGTCATGACATCGGTCGGGGGTGGATGGGGAGTGGCTACCATCTTACCATGCCTACAAGGAGCACAAACCAAATCCTTCTCAAGCTTCAACCTCGGCAATCCTCGGACAAGGTCAAGACCACTCAAGCGGGAAACCAAATCAAAGCTCAAGTGTCCCAATGGCCTATGCCATTTCCAAAAATCAGAAGAAGGACCAGCCATCAAATAGCGAGCAGGACCCAAAGAACGAGAGAAATCAGCCCTGAAAATCTGACCCTCGGGGATGATCATACAGACAAGATCACCTCGAGAATCAAGCAAACGAGACTCGCCAGACTTGAAACGCACCTCAAAACCTTCATCAAGCAACTGAGAAACCGAAAGCAAATTAAAACCCAAAGACTTCACAAGAGCCACTCTCTTCAACGTTACCTTGTCACTCACATGCACAACACCCTCCGAAAGCACCCTACCTCGTCCATTGTCCCCAAATGTGATGTACATCTTTTCCTTCACTGGGGTGAGGTTTGGAGAACCACTTCTTATCTCCGGTCATGTGTCGAGAACACCCGGAGTCGATCAACCAAATGTTCTCCAAGCCTCCCGCCCGCGGTCGGAAACAAGAACGAGAGTGAGCTAGCGACTCGACAACGGGGTTAGCACGGAGGAAGTTAAACCAGTGTCGAGCCATCTGCTCAAAAGAGGGGTTAGCAAACATCACTCCCTTGCCACCAAACTTCCCATGTCCCATGGGAGGAGTACGAGCACCACGAGGGGGAAAACGTGGTCCGTAGTTCCTCTGGAACCCAAAGCTGCGATCATCTCCCCTAAACCCGTACTGAGGACGAGTAGGAGGACGTCCAGCAAAACCACCACGAGCCCGACCAAACCTCTCACCAGCCCGCACACCATCATCTCTCCTGACAAACCTCTCACCACCACCTCTCTGTGGGAACCTGCCAACACTCCTCACACTTCCCACACCCCGTGGAAGTGGCACTCTAGGCTCAGGAATACCATGAGGGCCGGCGATACTGTCCCGGTTTGCTTGCTCCCTAGCAAGCCTCTCATCCCTCTTCCTCTTGTAGCAAAACTCGCAAGATGCCTCTCCTTGCTACAATACTCACACCGAAGGGGATGGGTTTTGGTTTTGGCTCGGCTTCTCTCTAGGCTTCTCACCCTTCTCACCCACAAACTTCACCGGTTTCTGGAAATCATTTGTCTTAGGTGGGAATTTGGGTGGATCTTGGGTTGTGTCAAGCTTGTTGCAAAGGTGGTTGGGCTTTGGTGTAAAAGAGTTCTTGGGTGCTTTTGGGAGTGGGACTTGGATCTCTCCGATCACCTCAAACTCGGGGTTAGACTCAACACACTTCTCATACACACTCTCCCCACTGTTCTCTCCCACTTTCTCACCCAACTTCTCAAAACCCAGACCACGACCATCAGCTCTCTTGAACTCCTCAATCATGATTTTCAACTGAGGTTCCTGCCCAGACAACCAACCCAACACCTTCCTCAAATAATCATTTTCCTCATAAATGACATCCAAACGGGAAGTAAGTTCAAGATTACGCAAAGTGACTTCATCACAGCTAGAACATGCATTTGCAACAGGAGATTTCAAAGATGCTTCCAAAGAACTAATAGTAGAGCGAGCATCAACAAGCTTAGCATGCATAGTAGGACATGATTTGCAAGCACCAAGCAAAGTGGGTCTAGCCTTAAGCTCATCATGTTCAGTCCTAAGAGCATCTAGTTGAGCCAAAATAGAAGCATTCTTCTCATTAAGCGAGTTTGATCTCATTCAACCAAGCATCACATTCAACATCATCGAAGGAGTAGGAGCAAGTTTCAAAGAGTCATTCTCAAGTTTCAATTCAAGCAATTTTGACTCTAACTCTCCTACTTTCTCACTAGCATTCTCAAGCTGAGCCCTAAGATCTTTCCTCATCTTTTTGGCATCTCTCGGCACACTATCACGGTTATCAAGCAAACCATTCAACCTAGCAATCTCAGCAAGCAAAGAGTCGGGATCACGGTTTACCTCATCCTCCGAGTCGGAGTCGCTGTCTTCCTTCACACTCTTCTTGCTGCTCGAGCTATGGGCCATGCCACAAAAGCCCTCAAGCGCCACACAGCTCAGCCCGCTGAGGTTCCGGCTTGCACTCTTCTTGCCATTGCGCCTCCCGGCGTCTTCATCTTCGCTGCTTGAGCTTGACTGCTCCTCGCTTGAGCTTGAGTCGACGTCGCTCGCACCGGCCACCATCGCTCTTGCCTTGTTCTTCTTGTAGCTGCTCTTGCTCGGTCGCCGCTTGTCCTTGTCCTTGCTCTTGGACTTGTTGAAGTGCTTGCCCTTGGAGGAGTACTTGTCTTCACGCCTCGGGTGCGCCTTGTACTCGTTCACCTTGTACTTGTTCTCCTCCGCTTCGGGCACTCGGCGATGAAGTGGCCACGCTTGCCACACTTGTAGCACGTCCACGAGCTCCGCCTTGCATTCCTCCGACTCTCGTGTAGTCGTTCAAACCTTCTTGAGAGCAAGGCCGGCTCCTCCTCGCCCGGCACATCAAACTCCTCATCCGGAATGGACATAAGAGAGGACAAAGAAAATCGTCGACGGGAAGGGTTAGATTTGCCCTTTGATCCTCCCACAAGAGCAAGACTATGGTCGGTCGAGCCCTCATGCTTGGATAGCAACTTCTGTCAACCTCGGCCGACTTGAGCTTAGAAAAGAGGTCATCCAACTCAATAGTCAAGTAATGCCCAGACTCCTTGATGGCCTCAACCTTAGCACCCAAACATTTGGGTCCAAGACATGCAAGAGCTTCAAAGCCTGATCATGCTCGGAGTACGGAAAATCCTCAACATTAGCCTTCATGTTGTTCACGATAGCGGTGAACCTCTGAAACATCGCATCAATGTCCTCACCGGGAAGTGGAGTGAAATTCTCATATTGCATCCGGTAAGAGACAAAGAGGCGAGCCTTCACATGGTTATCACCACCGTGAGCAACCAACAACTTTTCCCAAATTTGCCAAGCAAGATTCAAATGGCGAACACGCTCAAACTCTGGATCACACAAGCTCCGGCACAAGTGATCAACGGCTTTTGCATTAGCCTCATACTTGGCCTTGGCATCGGCATCGGTCACCATAAGAGTATGGATGTTGACCGGAATAGCATAGATCTTGTCAAGCACAATGAAATCCAACGGCTTCCCACGAAGAAAGATCATCATACGAGCCGCCCACTTGTGGTAACCCTTGCCATCGAAGTGCGGCGGACCGCCCGCTCAACGTACGCCATCTTAGGATTCGGGACTTGTCAAAGTCGCAAAGAATCCGGCACCAAGCTCTGATACCAATTGAAGGATCAGATGGCGACTAAAGAGGGGGGGAGTGAATAGGAGCCGGTAAAAATTCTTCCAAAAGAATCCGGCCTATACCCTAGACAAACCCCGGTCACACACAAGCGATGGATCGAATCACGCACCAATCGCCAAGACCACGAGGTTATGGATCAACCTCTAGCCTTAGGAACGATTCCTAGAAGCACACGCGGAAGCACTAGAAAGGGAAGAAAGGAATCGAAACAAAGCAACACGACACACGGCTCTGGCGGACTGTCCGGCCGCCCGGTGCGGACCGTCCGCGATGAACCGCGCGGCTCGCTCCCGCGGACCGTCCGCGCCGACGTCGCGGACCGTCCGGCCCTTCCCGCGGACCGTCCGTTAAATCACACAGAACGCACCAAAGCCACCCACGAACCACGGACCGTCCGCCAAGCACCCGCGGACCGTCCGCCCAACACCACGGACCGTCCGAAACCCCGTCCAACCAAAAACCAAAATCGCGACGGATCGAAACGAAGGACGAGCAAGAACACGAAGAACACGAGACGAACACGACCCACGCGGACCGTCCGCGACCTCCCCGCGGACTGTCCGGCAGGTGCGGACAGAGCAGAAACAGCCCGACCCCGAAAGTCAACTCTCCCAAATCATCATCGGATTTCCCAAACGGTTGAAGCTATGGAGACAAGGGTTTGGGGACTTGAAAAGCGTCACACAAGGATGCTATAGCCCAAAAATCTTGCCTCCTAACTCCCTAAATCACCGGGAATCGCGAATCCTTTGAGCACCACCAAAAACTAGAGCACCGAACGAAAACTCACGAATCGAAGTGGTTTCCGGCGTTTGAGGGCACAAGATCAAGCACAAAGATGCACAAGACATCTATCCATGTTTCCCTCAAAGAAATCCGGAGAGAAACCCACTCAAATCCGCGGAATCACACCGGGAACAAAGGCACGAAAACAAGCACAAAAGCCACGAAAAACAACCCCGAATCTTCTATACAAACCAGGGAAAGATTCACAAGGTCTAGCATGCCGCCCTAGCATCCATCCCTCTCAACAAATCTCTCATGAAGCTCTCATGCTAGCCTAGAGAAAATAGGAAGGAAAATAGCTACGAAAATGAGAAAGAGGAGGGAGCAAATGAAACCCTAAGTCACGGAGAGAGAGAGCCATCAACACACACTCATGGCTTATATATCAGGTCCCGCCGGAGTGGTAAATGACTCGACTACCCCTAACTACACTACTGGCGATACAACCCACGTAGGGGCATTTTGGTAATGTTTGTGGGTCTTGCCATCGGACGGCCACGCCTTTGCCGCACCCCGCGTCCTCCCGACGCAAGCCATGCGATCCCGCCGCGTGTCCTCCGCCTCGAAGCTTCCCGACACGCCCGATCCCGTCTCCGTCGTGTTGGGCCCTCGGACTTGGTTTTGAGGCCCAAACCAAGAAACCGTCCGCCGATGGTTTTGTGGGCAAACCACCAAACCCCGCGTGCCCGGTCCGCCCGCCGCCAAACCACTTGACTTGACCGCCACCGTGCACGGCTCGTTTGTCCATGACTTCGTCTTGCTTGTGTCGCCACCATGTGGCCCGCACCCCGATCCCGTCGTCCACCGGGTCCCTCGAACCGAGCCTACTTGTCTCTCCATCTCCCGGAGGCCCCTCAAGGCCGAAGACCTTTCGCGCCCGTTCTTCACCCGCAACAACACGAACTAGGCCGCGGCCTACACCCGCGCACTAAGCCAAGAGTCGAGTCCAACACCTCGTTGTCAATCACTCATCACCGAGGAGCGGTCATCCATCGACCATTGGGACGCTCCTGGTCCTCACACCGGAATTCCTCCAAATGGTGGCACATAATTTTGTTGTGCACCTCCTTCTTGGGCCATAGAAGATCCTTGTCTTATAATCCTTCTCTTTTATTTTTCTTCGCCCGCACAAGAAGTCCTTCCTCTAACCAATCTTCTTTCCCCTCAAGAAAAAGTCTTAATCTTCCATCCGATAGGGGCAAATTTACTTTGGCCACTTTGAAGCCTCCTCTCTCATCTCCACTTATGTATTTGCCTTTCTTCATATATTCAAATCCTAGGGAAGTCCCGGGTAGGAGATGCTTCGGGTTTCTTGTAATACCCGGTTTCAAAGAGATAGCCAACATGGAGAGGTAACACCCCGAACCAAGTTGAATGGGGTCGATTGGCTACCTGGCAAAGCCGAGTAAAGCCAATTCAACTCCGTGTTGGTTATCCTTGTCTCTCTTATTCTCCCCAAAATCCTTTTGCACATCCATGAGTGAAACTCTTGGATGATGGGATTCCGGATAAAATTTCTTTGTTGCTACACTTCTCCCACGATCATACTCCAAAAACCTTCCCATGTGCCTCCATGCACATCCACTTGTTTCGGGGCTCCCTTTTGAAAACCGAGCTATTCCCTAATACATAGGGAACCGCTTGTTCAGTCAAGATAGGATACACTCGCCCATGGGTCTACGATACTAGAACATGCAATCGTTTTGAACATGAAAACCAATCTAATCTATCGGGGATTGTGACCATGGTTTCGCCCTTTTCCTCCTCTCGTACTCACTACGCGAAGGTATTCATGACTAGACCTATGATGGACACGGCGTATTGAATGGATCCAAGGAAGCATTGGAGCTCTTACTCCCTTTACGACATGGTAGCTAACCTTAAGCATTAAAGTATATTCAACACAAGATGATAGATAGATAATCCAACAAAGTATGATTACATCTCAAGATCGATTACAACTCATGGATGAATAAGGAGATTACCCAATCAAGGTGCTAGACATAGCACCGTTGATCACGGTTACCCTTCCGACGGTGTCTTCCTTCTTCTCCACTTGTGGGCTCCCTCCAAACGGAATGAGAGACTCAGCACTCCTTCATCAAGGATATGCGCCATGGTCATGAGAATTTTCAGGGCGAATCCCTTGTGGGTGTTTACCGACACTCCGTTAGAGAATTGCACCCAACCTCGGTGTCCCGTATGAAAACCCAATATGTGGAGAGCTTGGTCGTCGAAGTCGACGTTCGCCACAAGCCTCTACTTAAGGCGAGCGAGCTTCTCCTCCTCCTTCTCCTCCGTCGTGATGATAAACCCATTGGAATACCACGGAGTGTGTGGTGGTGGAGCGGATGATCGTGTCGAGCGGTGAGGTCGGACGGGCGGCTCCTCCTTACATCCATGAGGTTCGGTGAACCTCATAGAAGAGCTTCGTGTGGTCCTCATGCCACCGAGGAGAAGAGTGTCATTCCTCCTCGGCGGTGGCGTGTCCTCCTCCATACTCCGAGAAGACTCGGAAACTGAGTGCCCCCTCGAAGAGGTTGTCGATAAAGGCTTGGATGACGATGATCCCTTCTTCTTGGTGAAAAGGCTCGTAGCTTTCTTCCATGGTTGCAGCACTCTCTCCCTCACAAATAAATATCCAGGGTTTTCAACCGGTAACAAGGTACACAAATATTATTTTGGAGTCTAGACTTTGAGTGGATTAAGGATGTGATTTGTTGCACGAAACAAGCGGGGTGGATGGCTAAGTCTAAGGTGGTTCCAGACTACAAACTAGAGCACACGAACAAAGAGCTGGATGGGAGACTTACCTCTCTCCTCCTCTTGGTTCTTCTCTAGTGCACTCATGCTTGATTTGTTGCTTCGTGACCACGTGCACCTTCCACGTTCTCATCCACTCCTTTGCTTGCATTATTGCTCCTTCCACTTGATGATTTCGCTTTGACTCACTTCCATACTCCCTTGCCTCACATGCCTCCATGATATTCCTACAAAACAAAGCCTTGGATGCCCCCCATGCTTGTCCTTGCATGTGGTATGATAAGATGTTAAAGGGGCATCCCATGATGCATCATGGTGCATGCATGGTTAGGTTATCTAGATTGCCTCCCTCTAAGCATGTTTTAATGGTAAGCACTCCTCTAATTTCGAAAATAAAAAAATAAAATCAGAGCTATTAATGAGTTCAAATATAAATTTAGAGAAGTTTTTAAAGCATTAAAAATAAATGTAAGTCGGAAATATTTCCCGACTACTTTTATGTTGGTCTCAAGTCTCAACAGTATCGTTTGCCTTCATTAGTTGAGAGCAAACTTTTCCCAGCTTGATCATGGGGGCATAGGTTTAGGTTCTAATTTTGATTAGATGAGAGAGATTTTGAATAAAATAAAATTAAATGAGGCTTAGAAAAATTCGAACTCTAGAGAAACCAAGAATAAGGATTTTTAAACCAACCAAAAGTCAAATTTCTAGGTTCACACGAGTCCTACCATGCGCTGAAATTTAAATAACATCTAGGTACAAGACGTGGCTCTACTTGTGTGTTTTTAGCATGAAAAGCAAGTCAACCACAACATCATAAAGAGGATGAAAGGTTGAGATAGGTTCTGAATTTATTTGGTTGTGGTATCTCGAGAAAGAAGCAAACAACATAGGATGGTTCATGTAAAGGGTTTATGATCAAAACAAAATATTCAACCAAGAATTATGTTTCTAATATTATTCAACCATTCTAAGTCTAATGTTTTGCATAGTAAAATTAAAAACTAAATTACTAGAAAGACTCGAAAAACCTGGAATCGGGTTGTCCTCTCGGTAGCTTATTCTTGACTCGACGAAACGGGTTGCCTCCCGCCTAGCGCTTCGTTTATAGTCCATGGCTAGACTTCTTCACTTGATTACTTCGGATCAACGCTCTTTGTGGGCATTGCAATCTTGGGTACCCACTTCCGCACCATCTTGGGAACGGGCTTATTCTTCGGCTTAGTCGTATTTTTGGTCTTCACAGGCTGGCTTTGTCCTTTGGTCTTGACGGATGCAACAACTTCCTTCATGTAGTGGCTCGACATCTCAAACTCCGGTCCTTCGGTCGTGATCTTCATGGTCTCCTTAGTGTGATCCTTCATCTCTCCCGAATGAGTTTGAGTAGCCTTCGCCGTCTTGGGACCTTGGGGTTGTCTCGGAAATTCTTCTTTGTCAACCATCGGTTGTCCGGCAAGTTGTCCCACTTGCATCTCTAGCATCTTCATCACGATGAACACTTCATGTATAGAGCTTCCGACCTCCGTCACCTTGCCAACTAGATTCTCTAATACTTTCTCTATAGCCTCGAACTTAGTGACGGCGTCCTCGTTGATCTTAGCTTGCTCATCCATGAAGTCCTTCAATTGTGTACAAAGAGGAACCAAATCTTGGATCGACGAACTTGCATTAATTCGGGGTTTACCTTGGACATGGTCGTACTCCTCACACTCCTCGCATGTGGATCTTGCCTCGACAGCCTTTATGTGTTGAGCTTCATTCTCTATCTCCATCTTCTCCATCCTCCTCTTAAGTAAACCGATATGCCACTCAAGTAACTCGGCTCGTATGTATTCATTTAAACGCTCCAAAGCTCTCGCAATCGTCATGCGGATAGTTGAGACCTTGATCTTGAATGGCCTTTCGGCGTCTTGAAGGTTTATGATAGGTAGATCAACGATGTCGATTTAGGTTGATCTTCCTTTGGACTTGGTGGTGGTGATTCCCTTGGAGATTCCGGCGGTCCTTCGACTTTTTGATATAGGGTTTCCAACCCTTTAGCTTGTGTTGCACGTCTCCTTTGCCAGTAAAGTTTTCCTGGATCATCCACAAAAGAAAGTTTGGGTTTCTTGGAGAGGTAGCCAACCATCTCCGGTTAGGGTTAGTGATAAAACAAAAATCTAAAAAAAGAAAAATTAGGGTTAATCAAAACTAGATTAGATTGATTTTTTTCCTTTTGAGGATGATCAAACTTAAGAGATGCAAAAGAGAATCAAAAGAAAAACTGAAAAATAAGCGATACTAGATTGGATCTTGATTGCTTGTTCCCCAGCAACGGCGCCAGAAAAAGGGGCTTGTTGACGGTTAATAGTTGTATCAAAGTTCGTTTAGACTTGCAAGCGGACAAGTCTCCCGTCGTAGTCAAGGGACCCTTCTTCCCTCGAGTGGTGAACCCAAGGTATCGAATCCGTGGAACAATATGCAACGCAAGTATTCAATCTAGTAAAGCAAGGAAAGCTATCTTATGAAGAACTAAGTTGCATCTAATCTAAGATATCATCAAGTAAACACATCTAATCTAATCTACTAAAGAGGTAGCAAGAGAAAGCAAGAGATAACCGATCTAGAGAGTCTAGATCATGCTTATGTTGTAGCTCCAAACAAGATAGATGAAGATAGAAAAGAGAATCTCATTAAAAGCATCTTTAAACCGTGGCCTCCGGTCCGATTCCGAAAACGCCTGCCTTTCGGAACCCCCGTTCTGTCACAACGTATTCCTATTCATGCGGGTAGTCTAGGGCGAGTTCGATAAGAACAAGTTGAAATCACTTGGTCGGTCCGGTATGCACCTCTAGCCACCGCGGCTACAAGAGCACCCTAAGCAATCTATATTAAGTATAGATTGGGGAAGAAGCGAGAACCAAGAAGAAAACAAAATCATCGAGAAGGCACTTGATCGCTAGAAATCGGATTCACTAGAAAAACTTCACCATGAATGATTACATGAACAAGATCACCACGGGATCCTACCTCGATCTTGATCCTTGCTCCGGAGCTCCGACATGGTCTTCCATGCAAGGTTCCCACGTCGGCTAGGGAGACCCTAGACAACTAGCACGACCCTCATCTCCGAGATGGTGTCCCTCAAGCTTCTCTGCTCCTCGCCGGCGGATGGCGAATTGGTTGATGCATGGCTCTCGGTCAGGGGGCTATAAATAGCCCGAGATGCATCTAGGTAAAAGGGGGGGGGGGGGCGATTGGGCCTCGAAATGGGCTGGGCCGGCCGGCCTGGTCCCACTTCGGCCCAGTTTGTGGCCTCCTTCGCCCGATGTTGCTTCCCGAGTCTTCTATATCCTCCTTCCTTCTGCATGTGGGCCCTTCTCGTCAGTTTCTCTCCGAATTGGATGAAGCTCCTTGTCTCGCAAGATTCGGCACTTTTCTGGCTAGGTCCTCGGAGTTTGTCATCTTCTCGGGCTTGGTCCTTGGGCTTCTTGGAGTCGTGTTTACTTCATTGCTTGACTTGTACCGGGCTTCAAGGTCTTGTCATGAGGTGCTTAATGAACTTATCCCTGAAGTCTTGCTTTCAACGCTAAAACCCTGCATAAACACTAAACTCCAAAACCGACATGCACAAGTGAACTTGTTATACCACGGGGGTTAGTACCAATGGATAAGATACAAAAGTCATGCCAACACCGAAGGTAAACTCATGGCTAGGTTGACGGAATTTCACCGTCAACAGCTTTGATTCAACATTAAGGGTGAAATTCAGTTGAGACCATGCCAATATTTGATTTTGTTGTCCCATTAGATTATAATAAGAATTTCAATTTATCTAGAGACCATCCAATAATCCAATTTATCTAGGTGGGTGGGAGGGGAGCAAGGGGATAAAAAATTCGAGTGGGCCCGATTGTTGGGATGAAGGAGAGATATAAAGGAAGATGGATGCGAGAGAAGTAAATATAAAGAAGAGAATCAACATGAATATTCTGTTTTGAAGGAGAAAATATGCATTCAATTCCACTATATTAGGCTATCAGCACTCGTCATACTCCAAATCCGTCCCCTAAAAGGAATATTCCTATCTTGTCATCATGATTTTACTACAGTCCAATACCAATTTTCCCCGCACCCGTCATCCCCTACATCTCGTACTTCATACCAACCACCATCCACGGGACCCACATGTCATACTCTGCCCTTTTATTTAACTCCACTCCACCCTATCCCTGGCGCCTTCCTCCCTTCTTTCTCTCCCCCACCTACCCCGGCGCCCCTGCCTGGCACCTACGCGACGCGGAGCTCCTGGGCGGCGACGAGCGTAGAGGCTGGCTGGCCCGAGGGAAGAGGAGGAGGCGTGGCTGCCTTGGCTCCGCCACCGTGCTCTACGGCACCTCCGCGTCCGGATCGAGCGGCCGCGGCCCCGACGAGAGGTCGGCGGCGGTGCCCACCCCCGCCCCAGCGGCGCGGGGATCGTAGGCAGTGTGGTGGCGGCGGCGGCTCTACTCCCCCCTCTATAACACCCTAAATTTCACTCTATGAGTTTAATAAAATTTTCTTAGCAACAATGCTATTGTTTAGGATTTTAAGGTGCTATTTAAATTTTCTAGGCATTTAATCATTTTTATTAATTAAATTAATAAACTATATGAGTTTATTGTTGCATTCATGCTGTTGCATTATTTTTTTGCTTGAGTTCAAATTTGAATTTGAATTCATTTGAGTGTTTCTTTTCAAAAATAGCAAAGTCTCTTTCTCCTTCCTTTCCCCAGCTCCCCGTGTTGTTGCGCAAGCCCAACGGCCGAAGTTCGGTGGACGCCCCTCAACTCTGCCGCTCTAGCCGTGTTGATGGTGTATTTTGGTAACCAAACATGTTCACTTTGGTTTGGATTTGATTATGAAACTAAACCACCACTAGGCACACTAATGACATAACAAGTTCATCTTTGTATGTGCATTTGGAAGTGTTATGTTTTTGCAAGAAAACATGGACATAAAGGACGGAGTCACAACAAATTCAAAGGAGCAACTGAGGAGTCCCATTTGTGTTTGAGAGCTTGATGAAATCACTTCCAAAGGTGGCAAGGACGGAAGTGTTACAAAGGAACATCCCCGAGGATTAAAGCGTAAAAGTCCGAACTTCATTCGAGAAGGCCCTACATCTTGGACAAGAGGATGACATCGTCAAAATGGTGCAAATGGAGGGGGCAAAGTACATAATGACAAGAGGACCCACGTGCGCGAAGGGGCGTCAGAATCGGGCCGAAATAGGCCTGGGCTGGTCGGCCCAGGCCGGCCGGCTGGCCTGGCCCATCCCCAAGGCAGTTCGGTCCCCCGTTTCTTGAGTGTGAAGATGAGTCAACCCTAAGTATGTGGAGGTGCCGCCATTCGCAGGGAAAGAGCCATTCGCCTGAGAGGTCGTCCACAAGCTAGAGAAAGAGAAGAGGAGGGAGATCATTCACAAGAAGGATCGCTCTACTCGAAGGAAGCAACCACAAGTGGAGGAGGACGTCGAGGCCCTGCCAAGACACCCCCGCAGGAGAAGGAAGACACCGTCAGAAGCGTCACCATGATCAACGGTGCTATGCCTAGCACCTTGATGGGGTAATCTTCTCATTTGTCCATGGGTTGTAATCGATCTTGAGATATAATCGCTACTATGTATGATTATCTATCTATCATCTAGTGTTGAAGAGGATTTATTGTTTAAGGTTAGCTACCATGCCGTGTAGGGAGTAAAGATCTCAATGCTCCCTTGGAACCATTCAATACACTGTGTCCGTCATAGGTGTAGTCACGAACCGTGTAGTGACAGTACGGGGGGAGGGAAAGGGCGAAACCATGGTCACAACCCCTGATAGATTAGATCGGTTTTTGATATCTTAAGCGGTTGCATGTTCAAGTATCGTAGACCCTTGGGCAAGTGTCTTTTATATATCTTTCTAGTTTAATCGTTCTCTCTAGTGTAGCATAGTAGTTCTCTAGATTAACCATAGATTAGGGTTTGGGTAAGTTAGTAGTAGTGCTAGATCAAACGCTTGTAATCCCCTACCTCCGCGAATTGATAAGAACCTAGGGAATCCCCGTGGTGAAAAAGGTGTAGGTCGGTACACTTGCGGATCGCAGGTGGATACGAGTTTTATCCGTCAACAAGCCCCTTTTTCTGGCGTCGTTGCCAGGGAGCAAGCCAGTTTACATCATTTGGTTTTGCATCTAATTTTGTTTTAGATTTTGTTTATCATTTGTTGCTAACATCTAACCCCTATTACCTAGAAAACCACTTTGTTTTATTTTGTTTTGTTTTGTTTTTAATTTGTTGTCTAGATGGCCTTCGTCAACCACCCCGTGGAAAAACCGGAGAAATCGCTAAGGGATTACGCTAGTCCTCGATGTGAAGGCATGAAGGTACAAAAGTTAGATTCGAAGCTCGAAGCGACCAAGTATGAAATCAAATCTAGGATCATCGAGATGGCGGTGAAAACCCCATTTAAAGGGATGGACATGGAGAACCCATATAGACACATAAGGCATTTCATCATGCTATGCAACACGATGCGTCAAGAAGGAGTTCCCGATAAATGTTTCAAGTGGAATCTCTTTCCCTACTCACTTGCCGGTGAAGCAAAGACGTGGTACTCGTTTGCATCCTTTGAAGTTGAAGGCAATTGGGAAAAGTTGACGAAGAAATTTTGCAAGAAGTTTTTTCCAATAAGCAAGGTTCAACATCTAAGGAGGCAAGTGATCACCTTCACGCAGGGAGAAGAGGAAGGAATATACCAAGCTTGGAATAGATTTAATGAGTTGATTGAACAAGGACCAAGACTCGGCTTCTCCGGTGACGTACTCTTTCATACATTTTTCTTTTCCCTAACCCCTAGTTGCATGGAACATGTTCAAATGTGTGCAGATGGGGATCTCACAGAGAAAACACTCACTGAAGCCTCTCAACTTTTACAGAAGATTAGCAAAGAGGTGGCCATGCGAAGAGATTGGGAAACAAGACTTTTGGGAGAGCCAGAATACAATGAGAATGAAGACGTTTGCTGAAATTTCTAAAGAGGCAACCCCAGAAGATAGGAAAGAGGAGCCAATCCTGGAAAAGCTTGAAGAAGTGCACATCAAGACAAGAACTACCCCAAGCATTGACTTCGCCAAGTCAAATGAAATAAACAAAAGGAGTATGTCAAGTGCGAAGCCATTAAGGGAGTTCGAGCATATGGATTGGATTCCAATCGATTACAGAGAAGTATTCGACAAGAGAAGACCGTTCCCTAACCAAAAGGGGATGGCAAGAGCATTGGAAGTGGATTTCCCACCGGAAAAGCAAGCGGAAGATTCATACAATCTTGAAACCACCGGTGAGAGCTTTCAAAAGCTTTTTAGTGATGATGAAGTCGATCCGGAACACATAGCCAAGGTGAAAAGAATCATGGGGATCAAGCCCGAAGCATTGCCATATGCTCGCCTCGCTGAAGTTTACGCAATAGGATCCAACCAAGAGGAGAAGATGACACCACACTTGAGTTGCGAGATCAACGGGATTCAATGCAAAGCTTTATGAGACATCAGAGCCCAAGTAAGTGTCCTATCCTCCAAAATTTATGATAAAGTTCGAGACCACAACCTAGACTTAGCTCCAACTTCAACAAAGTTAATTATGGGAGATGGTAGAACTATTAGACCTCGGTGTATTGCTTGCAACATTAATGTAATCATCTCTAGAAAGTGCATACCAACTGATTTCTTTGTTATGGATGCTTACCATAGTAATGATGATCACATAATACTTGGTATGCCTTTTCTTAAGTTGGTTGATGCTATGTTGGATGTCGGAGAAGGCAAAGTAACAATAATTCTTAATGGAAAGAAGTACACACATAATTTTCTTCGCGTTTCTAATCATCCTTCACCTTTTCCTCCCGTAGATGAAGAAGTAGAGGAGGTAGGTAGTCTTTGTTTTGTGAAACCCTTAGAGACTCGCTGCAAAGAGCGATGGAGAATCAATCTAATGATCAACAAGATGAGGAACTAAAGGAAGCAACGAAGGGATTAGAACCACAAGATGGAAGCGTGGAGGAAGAAAATTTCGAAGACATACGAGACATTAAACTTGAAGAGGCACAAGTGCTTGAGGTGGGTGTCAAACCTTTGCCCAAAAGATTAAAGTACGAATTTTTGGGCGCAGACAAGACTTATCCAGTCATCGTGAGTGACGAATTAAATCCCGAAGATAATGAGAAGTTGCTGAATTTATTGAAAAAGCATAGGAAGATGATTGGATATTCAATCAATGATCTCAAAGGACTTAGCCCAGCCTTCTGCACTAATCTTATACCTATGGAAGACCAATGTAATCCCGTAGTGGACCATCAGAGGAGGCTAACTCATGTCATGCGAGAGGTAGTAAAGGAGGTTATCAAGCTACTTGATGCTGGAATCATCTACCCAGTACCGCATAGCAAGTGGGTGATCCCGTTACATTGTGTGCCGAAGAAAGGAGGTTTGGCCATGGTGAAGAATGAGAAGAATGAGTTAATACCGCAAAGAACCGTGACCGGATGGCGTATGTGTATCGATTATCGAAAGCTAAATAAGGCCACAAAGAAAGATCACTTCCCCTTACCATTCATTGACGAGATGCTCGAGAGATTAGCAAACCACACTTATTTTTGCTTTCTCGATGGGTACTCGGGGTTTATGCAAATTCCCATTCACCCGGATGATCAACACAAGACAACATTTACTTGCCCTTGTGGAACGTTTGGGTATAGAAGGATTCCCTTCGGTCTATGCAATGCTCCAGCCTCTTTTCAACGTTGCATGATGGCGGTGTTCTGGGAATTCATCGAAGAAATTGTCGAGGTGTTCATGGATGATTTTTTTCATTTATGGGAAAACATTCGTGGATTGCTTGGCAAACTTAGATAAGGTTCTCATGAGGTGTGTGGAAGTGGACTTAGTGCTAAATTGAGAAATGTGCCACTTCATGGTAAGGATAGTCATAGTGCTCGGACATGTTATTTCCGAGAGAAGAATTGAAGTGGACAAAGCTAAAGTGGAGACGGTTGAGCAACTCCCACCTCCAACGGATGTTAAGTCCTCAAGGAGCTTTCTAGGCCATGCCGATTTCTATAGAAGATTTGTTAAGGACTTCTCAAAGATCACTAAGTCTTTAACACAACTCCTTCAAAAGAATGTGACTTTTGACTTTGATGAGAAGTGCTTAGCAGCATTCATGACCTTGAAAAGTGCTTTGGTGAGTGCTCCCATTATTCAACCTCTGGATTGGAGCCAACCTTTTGAGATCATATGTGATGCAAGTGACTACGCCGTAGGGGTGGTTTTAGGTCAAAGAAAAAAGGCCAAGTTTATGCCGTATACTACACTAGTAAAACTCTTAATGAAGCGGAAAAAGAGTTGCTAGCGGTGGTGTTTGCCTTTGAAAAATCCAGATCTTACATCGTAAACTCGAAGGTCATTGTTTACACCGATCACACAGCCACCAAGTATTTCTTGACTATGAAGGATTCTAAACCAAGATTGATTCATTGGATCCTTCTTCTCCAAGAGTTCGATGTTGAAATTCGTGATAAAAGGGGGTGGAAAATGTTGTGGCTGATCATTTGTCTAGGATGAACCATGGACAAGATGATAAAGAGACCATAGAGGACAAGATGAGAGATGACCACCTCTACTGAATGCTCGACAAAGATACTTGGATGATTGATATCATTCGAGAAATCCGGAGAATGCCTCTCGATCACTTAGATAAAAACACTCAAAGAAGGATAGTCTCCGAAAGTTGAAAACATTTTTGGGATACACCTTGTCTTTTAGAACTTGGAAATGATGGAGTTATGAGAAGATGTGTACCAAGAGAAGAGAGGCAAGAAATTTCGAGAAAGTGTCACTCGGCAAAGTACGGTGGACACTATAGCCATTTTCAGACCCAAGCAAAAGTGTCACTTGGCAGAGTATGGATTCTTTTGGCTGGAGATGCATGAAGATACTAAAAGATATGTTGCATCATTCCCCGAATGCCAAAGAACTGGAAACATTTCTCAAAGGAATGCCATGCCTTTGAAATATAATCTACAAATTGATTTATTCGACGTTTGGGGAATAGACTTCATGGGGTCCTTCAAAAACTCACACGGATTTGAGCATATCCTAGTCATGGTTGATTATGTGTCCAAGTGGGTAGAGGCCATGCCATGTCGTAAAGCTTCCACGGAGGAATCCATTGCAATGCTCAAGAGCATGATTTTCCCTCGCTTTGGTACTCCGAGAATTTTGATAAGCGATGGAGGAACTCTTCACCAGGAAGAACTTCAAGAAGTGCTTGTCCAAGTGGGGATTGGACAAAGAGTTTCTACGGCTTATCATCCACAAACCAACAGACAAGTGGTGTCGGTGCGAAAAGTAGTCTCGACACTAACTAGTAGATGCGCTGAGATTAGTCGCTCGATGTTCGGTGCTAAGCAATAATGGGACACGAGGTTTATCCTGGTTCCGGCCGTGGGCCGTACGTCTAGCAGGGATGCGCTTGTGGCGCTGTATTGCAAGGCACCGTGGTGCTCGTAGAGGGGGGCTACAAGAGAGGCGGGAGAGGAGGAGAAGCCTCCATGTCCCTGTAAATTGATTGAGGCAGATGCCAATATCGTGAGCGAATGCAAATGGGCGAGCTGTTGTGCGTGCGTCCCCCCGGCTAGGGGGCCGCTACCTCCTTTTATAGACCAAGGGGAGGCAGTTTACAGTTGTGCCACATGGCTTTAGGTGTAGTGTTGCGGTATGGCGCACAGTTCTTACAATTTGATGGGCGTCCTGGCGAATCTCGGCCTTGGCAGGCATCGTGGTGGTTCCTGTGCTTGTCCAGGGGCGGCTTTGAGGGTGGTCGTACTGGTTTTCTTGCCTGGTCGTTGTCCGTACACCAGCTCGAGGGTCCGGCTGACGGGGGATCCTGAGTTGCATAGCAGCCAGTGTGGCGGTGTCCCATCGGCTTAGGCCCTCATAGTGTATGGGATGGCGCCGCAGTACCCGGGATGGTGGCACAGCACCGGGAATGGCCGCACAGGGTCAGAGGTGACGGAGGAGATGTGCCTCGTTCGCCTTACGTCATGGCGTCGTCCAAGATGGATGCTGAATCGGTGGCCGTACGCCCTTCGATGGCGCCGCTGTCCCTTTTCGAGGGGTGTGGCGAGGAAGAAGGATGGGAGCGGGCAGTGCAGTGCCACGGAGTGACACCGACCATCCCTCATAGCACTCGCACAACACCGGGATGGTTGCATAGTGACGGGTTGTTCGAACAGTGCCGAGATCTGATTCCCAGGCCATGTCAGGAGATCGGCGTGGCGGGGATTCACCTTTGAACCGGGCTCTTGCGATGCGTCAGAGCATTTAATGCCCTGGTCGGGGGCGCAAGAGGGGTGCCGCGGGTCGAGGGAGGCCTCGAGCGAGGCAAAGGCTTGCTCGAGGGGCCGGAACCCTCGAGCGAGGCGGAAACTCGTCCGAGGGGCCAAGGCCCTCAAGCGAGGTGGAGATACGTTGAAGGGGCGCCACGCGCTCGATCGAGGTGGGGATTTTCGTGGTGCAGTGCCCACCCCTTGGGCGAGATGGAGATTCGCTTGAGGGGTACCGGGGCTGGCAGTTTGATGGGCCACTGAGGCTTTTCGGGCCGTGGGCTTTATTTGCCTTGGGTTGCGGCCGGTGTGGCGGGTGATTTGCAGTTGCGTGTTTAGTTGTTATTTTTATCAAGGGGTGATTTCTCCCGTTGTTAGGGGACCTCTATGGCTGTCCCCAACAGTAGCCCCTGAGCCTTTGCAGCGGCATCCGTAGGGACCTGCAAAGGATGAGGCTTTCTGTTAGGACTCTCTTCCCATCTGGATGTTGTGACATTCCATGGGGGCGCGCTAGCGCACCCGCGGGTGTAGCCCCCGAAGCCTTGGAGGAGTGTGTGCATTCCTCCAAGGTTTTTTGTGTTGAGCTGCTGGTCCGTGAGGCGTTTGTTTCAGCCAGCCTCGGTGTTATATCAGCCGGCCTTGGCAATGCCCTGCGCGCGGACTGGTGCTTGCTTACGATCAGGTACGTCCAGAAGGTGTAGCCGTGCAACGAGCCCTTGAGCCTGGGCCCACTCAGGGAAATCACGGTGTGCTCCTCGACTTGTTTGTGCGCGCCTCTCTGCCCTTTTGCGGGGCGGAGGGGTGAGGTGTCCACGGCTCCCATCGAATCGGGTCGCGAATCATGGATCCCTCGTCGAGCTGTCAACAAGTAGTTCAAGTGGACGTCCATGCCCTATTCGATAAGGGTCATCTTGTGGTCCGGAGACACATCCATAAGATCACTCTACGTAGGTTTGCTAGGCTGGGCTCGGTCCCGTTCGATTGGGACCGAGGGCGCGAAAGCTCTCCCTCGATGGGATCCCTCGACTAGCTGCCATCGTTGGCGTTGAACACGAACTACGGGGCACCCTCAAACTTGCGAGTTCGAGGACCGGCTCGAATGTGAGGGCCCTCGTCATCCCTGACTCTGTCAACCTGAGGCGCCTGTTTGAACCCTTCGAGGGTTAGGCTTTGTACCCCTAATTAGTAGGGCCTTTGCGGGGCGGCACTGGGGTGCCCTCGTCTTGGTTTGATCTGGGGTCTTGCTAGGCTATGGTTGAGTCGATCCTCGAGCCACTGATCAGTAACTCCTTAAATCGAGGTGCATCTGCGGTTCCCACCCTCGATAGGCAGGTCTTCGAACCGTTGATCAATAAATCCCCGCTCGAGGGGCATCTGCGGTGCCCACCCTCGGCGGGTAGGGCTTCGAACCGCTGATCAGTAAATGTCGTGTGGGTCTGGCCCCTGTGGACCCTCGAGTCTGTTCTCACGGAAGTGAGTCAGTGAGCCGCAGCTCTGCCCGTTTTAGATCGGGGCATTGATCGCACCCTCGAGGGGTCGGTTCTCGAGCTCTTGGCTTTGGTTTTGTGAGGGGTCATCCTTACCAAGGAAGGAACCTCGCCATTAACAAGCTATGATCGTGTCTGCGGGTCATGCGGAGTGGGCGCGCCTTTTCAGGCAGTGCGATGCGGGCGTCGTGGGTGACGTGGGAAGGTGATGGTACGGGGCGCTGCGTCCCATGGGTTACTACGTCCTAATCATGGCGCGTGCGTGCACGTGGTCGTTTCGGCGTGGTGGGGCCCATTCGTCAGTGGTGCAGGGCACCGTCCGCATTAATTGCCACCACGAGCGGAGTTCCCGGGGGTGTCGCCCCCTCAGATCGTATAAATCATGGGGGAGTAGGGGTGAGGCTCCTTACCTCTGCCATTCGCATCTGTCCCCCACACAGTTCATCTTCTTCCTAGCCGCGCGCCTTGCCGCTTCGGATCCGTCCGCACTTTCTTTGCCTCCGCCGCCATCCTCGCTTTCCATTCCCGTCTTCCATGGCTCCGATTCGGTTGTTGGACCCTTTCGCTTGGCCCCGGTCGACGGCGACCCGGCTGTCGCTGGAAGCAGTTGGTGACCGGAGGGCAGCTGACGTCGGCCGGCGATGGCCCACACCCGGCGTGGATGATCCCTCCGGTGTCGGACAAGGAGCCCACCCCCCCCATCGGGCTATGTCATCAGCTTCATTCGCCTGCACAAGCGTGGCTTCAACACCCCTGCGAGCATGTTTATGCGGGGGTTGTGCCATGTTGACAGTTAAATAACGCGTCAAGTTACGATCCGCAAGCGCACGGGTCGGTTGTAGCTTTTCCCTTAGAGTATTCCCCCAAGGTTAATCTATCCGTGGAACAAGTGGATTGCTATGCTCAACTAAGCACTAATGTTGTTGATTTAAAGCTCTTTATCAAATATGTGTAAGTAAGGAACTTAATCTAATTTAATCTAGGTTAAAGAAGACAAAGTAGAGAGTGATGGAAAGGAGATCTCAAGAACGTAGAACGCTTGTACAAGGGATCTAGGATCACTTGAAGATGTAACAACCTAGCAAGAACAACCCAATCTAATCTATCAAAGGTAAAAGTGCACGCAGTCTCACCCTTTCCCTCTCGCATACTAGTCACTACACGAGGGTAATCCGTGATCGAACACCAAGTGAACAAGATGTTGATGTGTTCTAGGCATGCATGATCAAAGGCGTGAACCAAGTTCTTTATGTTTTCCCTCCCGCACACTGTCACTACATGATGGTAATCACATAAAGAACAAAAGGAACACGATAGCGAAGCTACGAGCGATGCATCCCCAAAGCAAGCCGATTGACCAATATGATTAAAGCACCATCAACATGAACATGAATATGATAGCAAAAGATTCAAAACATAGGTTCGGTGATTACAACTCAAGATCCCCCTTCAACCCCCAGGACAAACAAGGACTTTATCCCGTAATGTTACTCATTGTAGCGCTGATCATGGTGTAGAATCCCCCGAAGTAGATGAAGGCCACGAGTGCTCCCTTCGCAATCCAATCTACTTCTTGTTCTCGGTCTTGTGGCAGCGGACGACGAATGAATTTTCACGTGGCTCTCGGCCAGGGGGCTATAAATAGCACGAGAGGAAACTAGGTCAAACGGGGCGTCGAACTGGGCCCAGAATGGGCTGGGCCGGTCAGCCCAAGCCCTTTTCAGCTCGGTTCGGCCCCGGTTTCCTCCTCGGTTGCTTCTCGCGCGATTCCCTACTTGTGTGCACTTGTATGTGGGCCTTTGACGTCGTTTCCGTCGGTGCGGAATATGGTCCCGACACTAACCGATAGATAGCGCCGAGGTCTATCCCTCAATGGTCGATGCTAAGTAACAAGTGACACGAGAGGTTTTATCCCGGTTCGGCCGAGGGGGCCGTACGTCCGAGCGAGAGGCGTGCTCGGGGCACTATATTACTTAGCACCGGGGTGCTTGTAGTGGGGCAAATACAAGCAAGGCGGGAGAGGAAGTGTGGCTTCCAAGTCCCCGGAGGAGTGGGCGAAGATGTTGTGGGAGAATGAGAATGAGTACGTGGTGTGCGAGGTGTTCTCGTGTCTCTGTTTTTCTCGTCTCCCCCCGCGGCTGGGGGTTCGCCTCCCCTTTTATAGATCAAGGGGGCGGCGGGTTACATGCGCGCTGCGCTACCTAGCTATGTGGAGAAGTGCGACGTGCTATGGTGTAGAGTGGGCGGCCGTCCGGGCGATCCCCGCCACGATCTGGTCATCATGGCCTGACTTGTACCCGAACAGTGGCGGTTCGAGGGTAGGAGAGCAACAGATGGCGGTGATGTCCTCTGATAGGCTTGGGGGTGGTGCTAACGCAAGCTTGTACGGAGTACAGGGGCAGGCAGAACGGCGTTCCTTCCCAACGCGCCTCACGGGGCTGGAGTCGTTGCTACAGGGTCCGGCGTGCGCCTGCACGCGCGGGTACGGCGGCCACGCCGTTACAGTGGCCGGGATGGCGATCCACCGGCCTAGCGCCTCCACCTAATCCTCGTAGGGTCACGGGAAAGTGAAATCGAGGGTGCGCCCGGCCCCCCTTCGAGGGTCGGGCGCGTTAGCCGTACTGCAGTAGGCGCGCGGTGTCACGGGACTGACACCGGCCGTACCGCACAGTCCCCCTCCACAGTGGTGGGGATGGGCTCCTCCCTGGGGAGTTGGTGCGGCGGCACGGGGCGCGAGCCCCGGCGCATGATGGCGCCGTCCCGCGGCGTCGGGCGTTAAATGCCCGTGTACGGGGCCGGCGCACGCGTGAGGGGCACCCTTGAGCGTGGCGGCCCCCGGCCGAGGGCGGGGCGTACCCTCGAGCGAGGCGGAGCCCGCTCGAGGGAAATGCTGCCCCTCGAGCGGGGGGGTGCCCGCCCGAAGGGAGTGCTGCCCCTCGAGCGGGGTGAAACCTGTTCGAGGGGATCCTTTCGTGGGCCGCCTCGATGGGCCGTCGGAGTCCCCGTGGGCTGTGTCCTGCATGGTTAGGTGCCTGCATGGTTAGGCTTAACGTATTTGGGTTTCGTTGCGGGTTTTAAGTGAGGTTTTCCCCATTGCTTAAGGGGACCCCTAGGGGCTGTCCCCGACGCAGCCCCCGAGCATCCGTGGGGTTGCCATTGAGGCTCCCGCGGATGCCGGAACCTACCGATAGGACGTTCTTCCCTCCTTGTTTGCGAACGCTTTCCGTGGGGCCGCGTCGGCGGCCCGCGGGTCTAGCCCCCGAAGCCCCGCGGGGGTGTGGGTGCTCCCGTAGGGGTTAACCGCGAGAATTCCGGTCGAGAGGCGTGGCACATATGCCAACCGGCATCGGTGGTATTTCAGCCGGCTTCGGGGGTGCACGCACCGCTGGCACTTGTCTCCCGGTGGGTGCAATTTCAAGGAGGTGTAGCCGTGCGCCAAGCCCCCGAGCCTTGGCCCGTTCGAGGCGATCGGGTAGAGCTTGGCGACTTGTTTTTTAACGCGCCCTCGCCGTCCCTCCGCGGGACGGAGGGTGAGGTTTCCGCAACCCCTATCGAGCGGGTCGCGGATTGCGGATTCCTCGTCGAGCCGCTAGCGGGTGGTTCAAGTGGACGTCCATGCCCCGTTCGATAAGGGTAGGCGCGCGGTCCGGTGACACGTCCATGGAAGCGCTTGCGTGGGTTTGCTAGGTGGGGCTCGGTCCCGTTCGATAGGGACCGAGGGCGCGGAAGCTCTCCCTCGGTGGGATCCCCCCCGGCTAGCCGCCCTCGGCGGCTCTCGAACACGACATGTGGGGCACCCCCGAGCCGACGGGCTCGAGGAACGGCTCAAATGCGCGTGCCCTCGTCGTCCGTAACTCGCGATCCGTGGCGCCTCGTTCGAACCCGTCGAGGGTCAGGCTTCGAACCTCTGATCAGTAGGGCCGTGCGGGGTGGCGCCTGGGCGGCCCCGTCTTTTCACGTTTGCGGCCATCGAGGGGTTCGGGCGAGCCGGCCCTCGAGGTGCCGGTTGGTAGCACGGCGTATGTGCCCTTCCTTGGAGAGTCGATATCGTCTCGAGCCAAAGGCTCGCGCCGCTCGAGGGTCTTACGTGGCATGGGTACCCGCGGTGCCTGCTCTACATCGAGCAGGTCCCGGGCGACCTTCTCACGTCAGTATCCCTTCGAGGGCTGACATCGTTTTGAGCCGAGAGCTCGTCCCGCTCGAGGGTCTTACGTGGCATGGGTACCCGCGGTGCCTGCTCTACATCGAGCAGGTCCCGGGCGACCTTCTCACGTCGATATCCCATCGAGGGTTGCCACGGTCCGGAGCCGGGAGTTCGCCCCGCTCGAGGGTTCTCCTTGCTTGGCAAGGGACCCGATTATTTTAAATGCCTTGCGATCATGGCCGCGGTTTTGCGGCGCGGGCGCGCCTTTTTAGGCGGCGCGGCGGCCGTGCGCGTGCGCGTAGTGGGCGGCGCGGCGGGCGGATGTGACCGCTTCGCCTCGGTCGCTGCGGGTCTTTGCTGTTATGATGGCCCGCCTGCAATGACGTGGCCGCTGCGGTCGTGGTGGGGCCCGCCCGTCGACGCGAAGGAGAGATTCCCTGCAGTTAATGCTAGCGGGGCGTCTGCTCCGGAGAGCTCGCCCCGTCGGCTTATAAATCGGAGGGGTGGAGGAGACGGCGGTTTTTTACCTTGACGCCTCACCATTTTCAGTCCCCCGCCCCTTCGTCTTCTCCTAGTTCTCGCCACCGCGCGGTATCGCCGTTAGAGCCTTTCTCCCGTTCCTTGTTCTCCGTCCTCGCATTCCTTCGTCCTTCCTCATGGCGCCGCCTCAGCTTCCCCTTAGGATCCTGGAGCCGTATGCCTGGGAGAGGTCGACGGTGACGCGGCTTGCCCTTGGTGAGCTGGTCGCCGCCGGCCAGCTGGCGGCCAACGAAGACGGACGTCCGGCGGAGTGGATCGTGCCACCGGCTGGGGACCACGAGCCCAACCCGCCGGAGGGCTACGTGGTGAGCTTCATCCGCTACCACGAGCGGGGCTTCACCGCGCCGGCGAGCACCTTCATGCGGGCAATGTGCCACCACTACGGAGTGGAGCTGCACAACTTCGCCCCCAACGCGATCTCGCAGGCGGCCACATTCGTGGGCGTCTGCGAAGGGTACCTGGGGATCCCGGTCAATTGGGAGCTCTGGGTACATCTTTTCCGCGCGGAGCTCATCACGCAGCCCACGACGGAGCCGAGGACCCGCCGCGCGATGCGCGCCGGCGGGATGTCGCTTGCCCTGCGGGGGCAATTCAAGGACGTCTACATCCCCTGCACCATGACGACGAACAACGCCGGCTGGGAGCGGGGATGGTTCTACTTGCGTAACGCCGAGCCCGGCCTCCCCCCTACACCGGCCGGGTGTTCAAGGAGAGGCCTGCCTCCTGGGGCTACGGGGTGTCCACGGCCCAGCAGACGGCGCGGCAGGAGTCGGTCCTGGCCGCGCTGCAGCGCCTGGCGAAGATGGGGCTGAACGCGATGGGCGTCCTCGCCTTCCTTCATCACCGGCGGATCGTGCCGTTGATGGAGAGGCCGCTCCGCATCTTCGAGATGACGAGGGCGGCCAATCCCGTCGACTCGGCGAGGTCGCGGATGCTCCCGACGCCCCTCGAGCGACCATACGCGCTCACCCGGCGCGGAGCGCCGTCGACACCCGGTGCCGCCGCCCGCGGGTCGGACCCCCGTGGGACATCGAGATGCTCCCCACCGGCCCGTTGGTGAGTGTGGTTCTTGATTTCGTTTTGGTTCTTAGCGTTGCCTTTGCCTCCCGACGCGCCCTTGTTGCTTCCGTGTACGGTCGGTGACTTTCACCATCGCCAAGTCCGTCCCGCCTACCCCCGACTCCCGCGCGCCGGGCCGGCGGCGCAGCGGCGGCCAGGAGGCGGGCGGCGCGCAAGAGGGAGCACGCGAGGCGACGTCAAGCGCGCCGCGACCGGCGGGCCACGGAGTACCGTCGGCGCGGGGAGCCGGGGCTCTCCTCCCCGGGGACCGAGGAGTTCTCGTCCTCGGCGGAGGACGAAGAGGAGGAGGCCGAGGGGGAGGGCCCCCTCGACGGGTGGCGGCTCGCGCCTCCGTCGCCGGAGCCGGCGCCGGCGGCGAGGGCGGTATCGCCCGGGGCGGGGCGCGACGGCGCGCCCGCCGCCGTGCCATCGACATCGAGGGCGCGCGCGCGCCGAGGAGGCGCCACCGCGCTCGTCGGGGGACGCGCACGGAGAGCGCGCCGGCGCGCGCATCGAGCGTGCCCGCGCGCGGGGGAAGCGCGTCCGCGCGCGCGCGGCGGCGTCGTCGGGGAGTGCGGCGGGCCGGCACACCCGCACGCGGGCGAGCGTGCCCGCGCGCGCGCGCCGGCGTCGTCGGGAGGCGCGTCATCCGGGCGCGACCGTGCGCGGGGGCGGGCGCGCCCGCACGCGTGGCGCGCGCCGTCGGGGAGACGCGGCGGCAAGCGTGCCGGCCGCGCCGCCCTCATCCGCCGAGGCTTCGAGGAAGAGGAAATGGGCCTTTTCCTCTTCGAGGTAAGGGGCTCTGTCTTTTTCGTTTGATTTGATTTGCCGACGATCGGGTGCCCTAACCCTCTCGTCCGTGCCTCGTGCGGTGGTGGTGCCAACCGTGCTTCCTCTCGCTCCTCGCCAAGGTGCCGAGGACGGACGCGTCCATCCCTACCCCGGCGGCGCTCGTCGAGGGCGCCGCGGGCGGGGACAAGCACGGCGGCGGCGGGCGAGAGCTCGCAAGGTGCGGCCGGGGCCCCGAGGCCTCGGCCGACGGATCAGCCCGCCGCGGCGCGGCCGGCGGTCGGCCGAGGAGGCCGGCCGGCGCCGGCCGTCGCGGGGGGGGTGCGAGCCGCGGCGGCGGCGGTGGTGGAGGCGCAGCCCGCGGGGGCGTTGCCGTGGAGGAGGCGGAGCGGGAGCAACCCGCGGCGCCCGTGGCCGCAGGCGCGGCCGGAGGTGGTGGCCGCGGCGCCGTGCCGGGCGCCGCGCCGCCGCGGTGACGCAGGCGGAGGCGCCGGTGGAGGCGGCACGAGCGGCGGCGCCCGCCGGCGTTCGCCCGGCGGAGGTGGTGGAGGTCTCGGACGACTCTCCGCCGCCTGGATGGGATCAGTGGGCCGGCGGCCCACGACTTCCCACGAGCCCCGGAGGGGGCCCTCGTGAGGCGGCACGAGGGTCACCTGGTGGTGGGGGGTCGAGGACACGGCGTCGAGGCCTCGTCTTCCCACGCCGGCCGCCCTGCCCAGGTGGAGGGGGCCATCGATGATCCCCCGGCGTTTGCTGACGCCTAGGGGGAGCAGGAGCTCTGGGCGAGCTCCGGAGCCACGGCGCTACGCTCAACCGCGCGCGCCGAACGAGGCGCCGCGGTCCACGGGGGCCCCGCATGGCGCGTCTTTCAGGTAGGGTGTCGTCGCTTGCTTTCTTTTTCTTCTCGTCTTCGTGTGTTGCTTTCGTGCCATAGTGCTCACGGATCTCGGTGTGTGGATGCCAGGAGCTGGAGCGCCGCGCGCACGACAAGTACGACGCGTTCGACCGGGTGAACGCCGAGGTCCACCAGCTCCGGGAGCAGTGCCGCGCTTTCGACGCGCTTGCTGACGCCCTTGGGACGCCGGACAGTTGGCTGGCGTACCGGGCCCTGGCCTGGCCTGACGAGCTCCCCGAGAGCTCGAGGCAGGACACGGCGCGTCGCTCGAGCCTCGAGCGGGTCCGCGCAGCCCTCATCGATCGTGATGAGGCGCTGTGGAATGCGCGCTCGGACTTGGAGAAGACGCGGACGCTGGCCGCCAACTGGGAGGCGGAGGTGGCCACCGCTCGCGCCGAAACCCGGGAGCTCCGCACGTCGCTTGAGGGGGCGCGGCGCCACGGCGCCGGGTTGAGGAGCGGGCGCGCGGGGCGGAGCGGCGCGCCAAGGAGGCCGACGACACGAAGGCTGCCCTCGACGCCAAGGCCGCGGCCCTCGTCGTCGCCGAGGAGCGGCTCCCGCAAGAGAGCACCGCCCGCCAAGGGGCCGAGGAGCGGGCCGCGGCAGGGGCGAGCCGCCCTCGTCGACGCCCGTGCGGCGCCGGAGCGGGAGCGCGCCGCCCACGAGGTGACGCGGAAGTCGCCGGAGGAGCGGAACACCACGTTCTCCAAGGTCGAGGACGAGGCGCTCGTGCTCGGCATCGCAACGCCAACCAGAGCTAGCCCTCCGCGAGCGGCGAAACCGTCCGGCGCCTCGAGCCGTCTGGTCGAGGCCGTGCGCCGGACTTCGAGATGGAGAGGAAGCAAGTCGAAGGTGAGCCACCGTTTGACTCTTGTTTTATTGGTTTTTCGTTTGGGAACTCGCATTCCCTTTTCCCCGATTTCTTTCTTGTCTTGGCGTTTTCGAGGCTTGCGCACCGCTCCGGGGTATGCGGGCGAGCGGGCCGAGGCGCCGCGGAGCTTCCTACAATTCCTCCGAGCAGGAGTTGCGGGAGCCGCGCGATGCGGCCCTCGAGACTCGCCGCTCCGTCGAGGAGGGCAAGGCCCGGGCCGGCCGGCTCCTTGGCCGGCCGTCGCGTGCCCTTGGTGGCCATGTCACCGAGCGGATGCGCCGGCGCCGCAACCGTGTGTCCGGGGTCCCTCGGAGTGGTGCGATCCCACTACGAGGTTAACTTCGAGGCGCCGCGAGGGGTATATCGTTCCCGAGGGCGTCGAGGACGAGGTGGCCATGGAGCGTGTGGATGCGCTCGCCGCCGATGCCACCGGTCGCTCGCCGAGGCCTTCGAGGAGTTCCTCTTCCCCGACGCCGCCGACGCCGCTGCTCCTCCCGCCCGAGCGCTTGGGCGCTAGGCCCATTTTTTATTTATGTGTATCGGTATTCGGCCTCGTGGCCTTTGTAAATAACAAGCTGTTTCATGAACATAAACATATGCGTGAATGAAGTTGTTTGTTTATCACGCTTTTTGTTTCTCCTTTTTCCCGAGTAGATTCTAGTTAGGGGAGTTCGATTTTCGCGGGGGCCCGCCGGGTTGGAGGCGAGAGAGAAGGGCCATGTCCACGCGGCGTAGGCTATCTCTGGCTCGCACGCTCCTTCCGCCGTGCCGCCTGCGCCCTGTTCGAATCGTGGCTCGAGGTTGAAGTAGGAAACAAACTTAGCGCGTGTTGTTTTGTTTTTTGCGCGAAAAAATGGGACCATTTGGGGGGGGATGCCCCCCGCAGTAGCCCCCGAGGGTAACTTGGGTTTCAGGGGAAAGTCGAGTTATCCTTTTCATTAGGCTTGACGTATTTACATAGTCGTTGCCAACTGGGGTGTTGGCGATGTGATTTTTTACAACAAAAATACTTGGAAAATCCTAGCTAAGGGTAGAAGCGACGTAGCTGTTGGATGTTCCAAGCGTTGGTGAGCTCTTCGCCGTCCTCGTTGGCCAACTTGTATGTGCCCGGCTTGAGTACCTTCACCACGACGTAGGGTCCCTCCCATGGGGGCGATAGCTTGTGGCGCCCTCGATTATCTTGGCGCAGCCTTAGGACCGCATCCCCCTCGGCCGAAGTCCCGTCGACGTATCTTGCGTGCTTGGTAGCGTCTTAGGGACCGTTGATACCTCGCGGAATGCATTAAGGCTACGAGGCGTGCCTCGTCCCGGTCGGTCCACGGGCGGGTCCTCGCGGGCTCGCCGGTTAGCATCCTCGTCGTAGCCTCGAACCTTGGACGACCCATATTCTAAATCCGTGGGGAGGACGGCCTCCGCGCCGTGGACTAGAAAAAATGGGGTGAACCCGGTGGCTCGCTTGGGGTGGTCCTTAGGCTCCACACGACCACCGGTAGTTCTTGGAGCCATTTTCGCCCGCATTTGTTTAGGCGGTCGAAAATTCTCGGGTTTTAGGCCTTGTAGGATCATGCCATTGGCACGTTCCACTTGGTCGTTAGTCCGTGGGTGCGCCACGGCCGCCCATCCACACGGATGTGGAACTTGTCGCGAGAACTCCAAGAACTTCCGCCCGTAAACCGGGACCCATTGTACGTGATGATGGAGTTTGGCACTCCAAAGCGGTAGACGATGTCGGTGAAGAATGTCACCGCCTTGCTCGCCCTTAGGTTCGTGATGGGGCGCACCTCCACCCACTTGGAGAACTTGTCAATCGCGACTAGCAAGTGGGTGAAGCCCCTAGGCGCCTTCCGCGGGGCCCGACGATGTCCGGCCCCCACACGGCGAACGGCCATGTGACGGGGATGGTCCGTAGGGCGTGGGCGGGCAAGTTGGACTTGCGGGCGTAGAATCGGCACCCTTCGCGGTGCGTACGATTTCGGCCGGCGTCTGCGACCGCGGTAGGCCGCAAAAGCCTTGGCGGAACGCGTTGCCGACGAGGGTGCGGGGGTGCGGTGTGGTGGCCACGGATCCCCGCATGGATGTCCCGTAGGAGCTCGCGCCCCTCGGGAATGGGCACGCACCGCCGTAGGATGCCGGAGGCGGCGCGCTTGTACGGCTCGCCGTCGACGAGGGCGAAAGACTTAGCCATCCTAGCGATGCGCCTAGCCGCGGCCCGGTCCGCGGGGGAGTTCCCCTCGAGCGATCCGTGCGATGTATTTCTCCCGCCGGTCCGCCCGGACGGGGGCCGGCTTGATGTCCATCACGTCGGCTTCGTGAGAGCCGTACCCCTCGAGAAGGGAGAGCACATACGCCTCGTTCGAGGGGTCCTCGTCCATGGGCTTCGCACCCACCGGGTTCGAGGGAGCCCCCGAGGGTCCGTCGTGATTCGAGGGGTAGGGCTCGAAGACGACCGAGGGTTGAGCGATGTCACGCACAAAAACGTTCGGGGGGACGGTGATCCGCCGGACGCGATCTTGGCGAGCTCGTCCGCCTCTTCGTTGTACCTTCGGGGCACATGGTTGAGCTCGATGCCGTAGAACTTGTCCTCGAGGGCTCGCACGGCCTTGCGGTAGGCCTCCATCTTGTCATCATGGCGACTCGCGTTCTTCATGACTTGATCGATCACGAGCCGCGAGTCCCCCCCGCACGTCGAGGCGCTTGACGCCCAACTCGATGGCGATTTTGAGGCCGCGAGCGGGGCCTCGTACTCGGCCCATATTGTTGGACGCGGGGAAGTGGAGGCGCACCGCGTAGCGCATGTGCTCCCCGAGGGGTGACACGAAGAGCGAGCCCGCGCCTCGCTCCCGTTTTCATCACCGAGCCGTCGAAGAACGCAGTCCGGCACTTTGCCCGGATTTGTGGGGGCGGCGGTGCGTGTCTGTCCACTCGGCCGACGAAATCCGCCGGGATTTGCGATTTGATGGCCTTGCGCGGGGCGTAGGCGAGCGTTTTGCCCATCGGCTCCACGGACCACTTGGCGATCCTTCCCGCGGCGTCGGGGGTTGCGGATGATTTCTCCTAGCGGAAAGGAAGAAACCACCGTGACGGGGTGGGCCTCGAAGTAGTGGCGGAGCTTGCGCCGCGCATGGACTACCGCGTATAGCAACATCCCGGACCTCGGGGGTAGCGCGTCTTCGTGTACCGATAGGACCTCGCCGATGTAGTAGACCGGCCGCCGCACGCAAGGCGTGCCCTTCCTCCGTGCGCTCCACAACGATCACGGCGCTCACCACCTGGGTGGTCGCGGCCACGTAGAGCTGCAGGGGCTCGCCGTCCCGGGCGGCGCGAGAATCGGGGCGCGCGTCGAGACGCCTTCGGCCTTGTCAAGCGCATCTTGGGCCTCGGTGGTCCAGGAGAAACACTCGTGCTTCTTGAGTAAGCGGTAGAGGGGTAGGCCCTTCTCACCGAGCCGCGAGATGAAGCGGCTCAAGGCGGCAAGGCACCCCAACACCTTCTGCACCCCTTTGAGGTCCCGGATCGGACCCATTCGTTCGAGGGCTGCGACCTTTTCAGGGTTGGCCTCGATTCCCCGGCCGGGAGACAATGTACCCCAGGAGCATGCCTCGCGGCACTCCAAAGACACATTTTTCGGGGTTTAACTTGACCCCATTGGCCCGTAGGCAGCTGAACGCGACGCCAAGGTCGCCAACCAGGTCGTCCGCCTTCCTGGTCTTCACGACGATGTCGTCCACGTATGCTTCGACCGTCCGCCCGATGTGATCCCCAAAAACGTGCTGCATGCAGCGCTGGTATGTTGCACCCGCGTTTCTGAGGCCAAATGGCATCGTGACGTAGCAGAACGTCCCGAACGGTGTAATGAACGAAGTCGCGAGCTGGTCGGACTCCTTCATTTTTATTTGGTGGTACCCGGAATAGGCATCAAGGAAACAGAGTAATTCGCACCCAGCCGTTGAGTCAACGATTTGATCTATGCGTGGCAGAGGAAAAGGAACTTTGGGACATGCTTTATTAAGACCGGTATAGTCTACACACATCCGCCACTTCCCAATTTTCTTCTTTACAAGCACGGGATTAGCTAGCCACGTAGGGTGGAACACTTCCTTGATGAATCCGGCCTCGAGGAGCTTCCGCAGCCTCCGCTCCGATTGCCGTCGCCGCTCCTCGTCGAAGCGGCGTAGCCGCTTGTTGCACGGCGCGGGCGTTTGGCGGGATATCAAGGGAGTGCTCGGCGACTTCCCCTCGGGATGCCCGGGCATGTCCGAGGGGCTCCACGCGAAGATGTCGGCGTTGGCGCGGAGGAAGTCGACGAGCACTGCTTCCTATTTGGGGTCGAGGGTGGAGCCGACCCTCAACGCCTCGCCCTCGGGGGCCGAAGGGTCGAGGGGGACCCCTTTGGTTTGCTCCGCTGCCTCGAAGGCGCCGACGTGCTTGGCGGCGGAGTTGAGGTCCTCGTTGACCATCTTCTCCGGCGTGTTCACCGGCGCTTCATCCGGCGCCGCGTGCCTCCGCGTGTTCCACGCACTCGACGTCGCAGTCGAATGCGTGCTCGATGGACGACCCGACGGTGATGACGCCGTTTGGGCGGGCATCTTCATCTTCGAGTAGGTGTAGTTGGGGACCGCCATGAATTTGGCGTAACATGGTCGCCCAAGGATAGCATGGTAGGCCCCTTTGAACCCCACCACCTCGAAGGTGAGGGTCTCCTTGCGGAAGTTCCTAGGGGTGCCGAACCGGACCGGCGGTCGATCGCCCGAGGGGCCGAACCCGCTTGCCGGCGCGATGCCGTGGAACGGCTTCGTGCCGGGCCGCACGCTTGGTCCAACCCGATCCCCATCGGCGCAATGTATGCGCGAAGAGGATGTTGAGGCTATCGCCTCCGTCCATAAGGACCTTTGAGAACCGGGCGTTCCCAATGATAGGATCGACCACCAGTGGGTACTGGCCGGGTTGGGGATGCGATTTGGGTGGTCTTCCCGGCTAAAGGTGATGACATCCTCCGACCAATTGAGAAAGGCCGGGGGCGCCCTCTCCGTGGCGAGGACTTCGTGTCGCTCCTTCTTGCGCTGCCGGGTCGACATGTCGACGGTAGGTCCCCCAAAGATGAGGAACACATTTTCGACGGCGGGGAAGCCGCCGGCCTCGCCATCGCCTCTCGTCCTTCTTGGCCTCTCGCCTCCTTCGCGGCGGCGCGGCCATAGAACTTCTTGAGCATGTCGCACTTGCTCAAGGGTGTGTTGCACTCGGGGTTTTGTGGTAGGGACATGGCTTCTTCGAAGATGTCGTCGAACACTCCCGGCCTCGAGGGGGCCGGCCGAGGGCCCCGTCGGGCCGGGTCGACGGCCGAGGGCCTCGGCGCCGCCGCCGTCGCGCCCCTCGCTCGCGCGCCTCGCGGCGCGGCTTTTTCCCCCTTGTTGCCCCGCTTGTCGTTGCGGCGCGGCTCCTTGGACTTGCTGCCCTCCGCGGGCGCGTCCTCGCAGCGCTTGCCCTTTTTGCCGTCAAAGATCGCCCCCACGGCCTCCTCCCCCGAGGCGAAGCATGTGGCGATGTCGAACGCTCATTGGAGTCCGCGGGCGGGCTGCGCCCCGCCTCCCGCACGAGATCCCGCATGTGGTGCCCTCGAGGAAGGCATGCACGATTTCGGACCGCGCCACGCCGGGGAGTTCCGTGCAGCGCTTGGAGAAGCGTCGTATGAAGTCCCGCAGCGACTCGCCGGGCTTCTGCGTGCAGGAGCGCAGGTCCCAAGAGTTCCCAGGGCGCACGTATGTGCCCTGGAAGTTGCCCACGAACGTGTGGACTAGGTCGTCCCAGTTATGGATCTGGCTGGCGGGTAGGTGCTCGAGCCATGTCCGGGCCGCATCGCCAAGGTGCAGGGGCAAGTTGCGGATGATGACCTCATCGCTAGTGGCCCCGCCCAGCTGGCAAGCCAAGCGGTAGTCGTTGAGCCACACGCGGGGGTCTGTCTCCCCGTTGTACTTGACGATCGTCGAGGGTTGGCGGAAGCGTTGGGGGAACGCTGCCGCTCGGATCTCCCGGCTGAACACACGAGTGCCTGGGGGCTCCGGCGTCGGGGAGCGGTCCTCGCCGCCCCGGCCGTAGCGCCCACCCCCGTCGAGGGTGGTAACCCCTTGCCGCTCGCGCGTCCGCCTTGCTGGTGCACCGGGCGTTGATGACGTTGCGAGCGTCGCCATCTAGTGCCCCGCGCGCGTCGAGGAGTCGCTCCTTGGCCGGCGTGCGCGCTTGCTCGGTGGGATGCCCCGCCGGTCCCCCCCGCGTGCACCGAGGGTTCGCCACCTCGGTGCGGCTTCGTTGCCCCGCGCATCCCCCCCGTTGGCGGATGCGTGAGGCCGAGCTCTCGGCCCGCCGGACGGCCGCTTGCTCGATGAGAGTTTGCACCCTCGCGGTGCATGTCTCGAGCCTCGGGGGTCGAGGGTGCCGGCATGGCCCGCGGTAGCGCCGCGGCGGCGACGAGCTTCCGGCTCGCCCGTGGGGGCACGTCCGCGTTTCCGACGTTGGGGGTGGTGTTGATGCGGTCGCGGACCGCCGCCCCGGCTCCCCGCGCGCGTTCGCCACGCGCGGAGGCCTCCCCTCGCCATTGAGGCGCGGAGCAACCGCACCGTTCGGTATTCTTCGCCGGCCCTTGGCCTCGAGCTCGCGGGCTTGGGCCGCCGTGCGTCGACGTCGGCCCCAACAGAGCGCTTGGCCCCGCGGCCGTGCGCGTGGCGATCCCCTCGGGCGGGCGTGACTTCCCCGTCTCCGCGCGCCCACCGCGCCGGCGGCGTTGGCCGGGTCGTTGGTGATGACAGCGCAACACCCCCGCGTGGGGTCGTAGCTCCCGCGTCGGGAGTCGTCGGAGCAGCCGAACCGCAGGTCCGCGGCGTCGAGGAAACGCCGAACGCGACCGGGTCCCGCACGCCGGAGAAGTCCCCACTCCGCGTATCCGTGGCGGTTGGCGGGTGGCATCGTGTCGACGGAGCCCGGGGATGACTCATCCGCCTCGCCGAGGTGCCGGGGTCCCCGGCGACGAAGACGTGGAGGCCGGGCGGAACCCCGCGCATCGTCGTGTTGACGTTGGCGTTGTAGGCCGTCGTAGCGCCACGCGCGGCCCGATGGGGATGCGCGGTCCGCAGACCGCGCGCCGCCCGCCGGGCGGTGGCGGTCGTTGTGGTCGGCGCACCGCGCCGGGCGGCGGCGCGCGCGCTCGGCCGCCGCTCGGACCGCGCCCGGCGCGAGCGTTGTCCCGAGCGACGACGGCGTCGTGGCGTTGACGGACCCGCGGCCTCCGTGCCCGCGGGCGCCTGCGCCGGAGTCGTGCGTGCGGCGGGGGTCTGAGCAGACCTGGCCTGACGCCGCGCGCGGAGTTCCTCACGGTTAGTGAGGCGCATGAGATAGCCGTTCCCCGTGGCCTGAAAGTTCAGGTCCCCGAAGCGGATCTCGAACCCGGCCGGGAGGGGGTCCGAGCTACCCATGCGATGGCGTGTAGCACGGTACTCGGTGCGGATCACCATGGAGGGAGTTGGCGAAATGACCTTAGGCGCTCGCTTGCCCCACGGTGGGCGCCAACGCTGCGGTGCGGAATATGGTCCCGACACTAAACAAGAGATAGCGCCGAGGTCTATCCCTCAATGGTCGATGCTAAGTAACAAGTGACACGAGAGGTTTTATCCCGGTTCCGGCCGAGGGGGCCGTACGTCAACGCAGGCGTGCTCGGGGCACTATATTACTTAGCACCGGGGTGCTTGTAGTGGGGCAAATACAAGCAAGGCGGGAGAGGAAGTGTGGCTTCCAAGTCCCCGGAGGAGTGGTCGAAGATGTTGTGGGAGAATGAGAATGAGTACGTGGTGTGCGAGGTGTTCTCGTGTCTCTCGTTTTTCGTCTCCCCCGCGCGGCGGGGGTTCGCCTCCCCCTTTTATAGATCAAGGGGGCGGCGGGTTACATGCGCGCCGCGCTACCTAGCTATGTGGAGAAGTGCGATGTGCTATGGTGTAGAGTGGGCGGCCGTCCGGGCGATCCCCGCCACGATCTGGTCATCATGGCCTGACTTGTACCCGAACAGTGGCGGTTCGAGGGTAGGAGAGCAACGGATGGCGGTGATGTCCTCAGATAGGCTCGGGGGTGGTGCTGACGCAAGCTTGTACGGAGTACAGGGGCAGGCAGAATGGAGTTCCTTCCCAACGCGCCTCACGGGGCGGGAGTCGTTGCTACAGGGTCCGGCGTGCGCCTGCACGCGCGGGTACGGCGGCCACGCCGTTACGCTGGCCGGGATGGCGATCCACCCGCCTAGCGCCTCCACCTAATCTCGTAGGGTCACGGGAAAGTGAAATCGAGGGTGCGCCCGGCTCCCCTTCGAGGGTCGGGCGCGTTAGCCGTCTTTGCAGGGGGCGCGCGGTGTCACGGGACCGACACCGGCCGTACCGCACGGTCCCCCTCCACGGGGGTGGGGATGGGCTCCTCCCCGGGGAGTTGGTGCGGCGGCACCGGGCGCGAGCCCCCGGCGCATGATGGCACCGTCCGCGGCGTCGGGGCGTTAAATGCCCGTGTACGGGGCCGGCGCACGCGTGAGGGGCACCCTTGAGCGTGGCGGGCCCCGGCCGAGGGCGGGCGTACCCTCGAGCGAGGCGGAGCCCGCTCGAGGGAAATGCCGCCCCCTCGAGCGGGGGGGGGCTGCCCGAAGGGAGGGCGCCCCTCGAGCGGGCGAAACCCGTTCGAGGGGATCCTTTCGTGGGCCGCCTCGATGGGCCGTCGGAGTCCCCCGTGGGCCGTGTCCTCGCATGGTTAGGTGCCCGCATGGTTAGGCTTAACGCATTTGGGTTTCGTTGCGGGTTTTAAGTGAGGTTTTCCCCATTGCTTAAGGGGACCCCTAGGGTCTGTCCCCCGACAGTTTCCTTCACGGTTAAGGCTTGAATATTGCTATCCAAGCTTCACCGTTTTCTGGTTAAGTCCCTGAAGATTTGCATGATGACGCTTCGATCCTCGGGTTATTTGGAGTCATGTTGATCGCATGTCTTGACTCTTGTCGGGCTTCATGATCTTCTTCTGAAGTGCTTGACGAACTTATACATGCAAGACTCCAAAATTGACATGCAAGACTGAACTTGTTATATACTGGGGGTTAGTTCCTGTGGTTAGAATAATAAATCAATGCCGACATTAAAGGTAAACTCATGGCTAGGTTGACGGAAATTCACCGTCAACAACTCCCCCATGCTTATACCTTGCTCGTCCTCGAGTAATGTCGGGCATACACCCCGGGTACTCATGCAAGGAAGGAGGAAGAGTAGAATACGGACTCCTACTCGAATTCCCCTGTACTCCTACTAGGACTTGCTCTGTGTAATCCTACTAGGGCTCCTGCCTTGTAACCGACTAGGAACCCGCCCCCTAGACTATATAAAGGAGGACCGGGTACCTAGGAGGACATCCACAATCCCTCCGGGGATCAACACCAAGCGCAGGGCGCAATACTACCCCAAACAGGACGTAGGGTAGCTACTCCGGCTACCCGAACCTGTATAAATATTGTGTCTTGTGTCCTTGCGCGGACCTTCGGGTTCCGGTCATGGCGATCCCCACCTTCTACCTTCTTGGCGGTACCTCCCATGGAGGTCAAGTGGTTTAAACACCGACAACTCGGCGCCCACCGTGGGGCCATCGTCACGATCATCAGGCGAATTCGAAGGACCTCATCTGCAAAATCAATCTACCGCAACGGTTGTTGGCCGATTCGATCAACTCGCCGCATCAATCAGCCTGACGGGTCAGCAACTCGTCGACTTGGTGGAGTTTCGCTCGAGTTCAAGAACGACACGGAATCAACTTCGTGTCACCTCGTCCGCCGAGACAGAATCAAGTTCGGGATCAAGCTCCAATTATTGCTCGCGAGAAGTTAACCCCGTGCCCCGGTGGCATCGAGTCCGAAGCTGACCATGAAGATTACGCTGCACGTGAAGATCATGGAGAATATTGGCTCTTGACAACGACCACACCAAAGCTATACCGAGAACATGCAAGGTTTTTTGCTTGGTGCACACGGCAAGACGTACGTGGGCACACCTACTTCAACTACTCGAGTATGACTACCGCATCGCCGTCCAGACGCATCAACTCGCCGACTACTCATCACCCGGCCGCACGGGCTCTACGTCAACCTGGCCGTGCGCCGCGAGTACTCGTCTCTCGGCCACAGCGGCTCTACATCGACTACGCCGTACGCCGCCACGACGTCGTTTTCTGGGCGTACGACTACTTCGACTACTATCTCGACTAGTAAACTAGTCGAGAACGGCTTTCGCGACATCAACAACTAGTCGGATCCACCTCCAACTAGTCGACTTCAGCTCCAACCGTCGCGGCTCCATCACCGACCGCCACGGCTTCGTCGACACTCGTCCACGAATCAAGCTAAGTCACTTATTTCAATAATTATTTTTTCTTTGGCTTGTTCTCCACATACAGGAACCAACGCCAAAGACTACTTCGTGTACGCCTCTCAACGGCTACCGCCGCCCGCAGAGCTACACCGTGCCAGCTATTCCTTGGGGATGTTGACTGCTGCCACAAGCTTGGTGCACCAAATTAGGAGGCTCTTGCCACGACGTTTCGTGTACCGAGTGCCGGAGGCGCACAACTACACCCCGAGGAGGCACTCGCGCAATCTTGCTCTCCGCCATGCGGAACAACGAGCAAACGCGCTCTCTCTTGTCGCCTCGCCGACTACTTTTGTCTACCTCTTAATGGTCTCGCTCCCGGTAGCACACGCCTTGATCCGCTCAAAGCCTCAACTCTCCTCGTCATGCCTCCACGTCCCCGGCGACTACGGCTAAACGGGCTCCTCGCAGACCGGGCGCTTAAACCAGCCTCTCTCCGTCATGCCTTCACGCCCCCCGCCGGCTATGGCTAAACGGAGATCACGGAGACCGGGCGCTAAACCGTATCAGGCTAACTACTCGACGCCTAACGACCACAGCAAGAGCATGACACATGACATTTACATCTATATTCATATTTGTATTTGTCATTTGTAGATTCAATTTCTACAAAAATGCTACATAATGTACGCATCTCTACTTTCAAGTCAAGCTTCGGCAACGACTTCCAGTACGCTTCGCGTACCTCCACTGGCGCGGCTAGTTCCCAACTCGGGGGCTACGCACCAAATCACTACTCGACAACAACTCGAGTAGTCTTTGCTAGCTCTCTAGATCGAGGGCTCAGCACCAACAACTACTCGACGTGGCTCCTACGGCTCTCTTGGCGACGAGCTCGGGGGTTGAACGCTACAAGAGTACTCAGATGATGGCTTTCGCGAACATTGACGACCCTTGGATTGATTACCTAATCATTTCAAGGCTCAGGGGCTGCTATGCTACACCCATCATTCAAATTTTTCAAGACGAAAGATTTGGAATCAAGATTGACCCTCAGCTAGAGTCTGCAACTCAACCTAAGGCTCGAGGGCTACTCCATATGGAGTGCGATTTGCAACCGCACTTCCATATAATCTCGACTTCAAGACTGATGAGCTGGACCACCTTCCGCCCTGGGGGAGCTTCAAGTACTATTGAAGGCTTCTCAAGCAGTACTCGAGGATGCTCAAGAACTACTCGAAGAGGCTTCAAGACTACTCGAACTACTACTCTCGACTCCAACGTGCTTGGGGGCTTGTCGGGCATACACCCCGGTACTCATGCAAGGAAGGAGGAAGAGTAGAATACGGACTCCTACTCGAATTCCCCCGTACTCCTACTAGGACTTGCTCTGTGTAATCCTAGTAGGACTCCCGCCTTGTAACCGACTAGGAACCCGCCCCCGGACTATATTAAGGAGGGCCGGTACCTAGGAGGACATCCACAATCCCTCCGGGGATCAACACCAAGCGCAGGGCGCAATACTACCCCAAACAGGACGTAGGGTAGCTACTCCGGCTACCCGAACCTGTATAAATCTTGTGTCTTGTGTCCTTGCGCGGACCTTCGGGTTCCAGGTCATGGCGATCCCCACCTTCTACCTTGCTGCGGGTACCTCCCATGGAGGTCAAGTGGTTTAAACACCGACAAGTAAGCCTTTAATGAATATCAGTGTTGCCTTTCATTGCTTTATACCCTGCACTTGATCACACACGAGAAAACATAATGCTCTCAAGGATTTTGTCATTGAAGTTCCATAATGTGTTAGCCTTCATCCTTATGGAGGGTAGATATTAATTTAAGCACTTCCCACAAGTGATTACCTCATGCTCCCAAATTTCAAATGAATCTTAGAAATTTTGAAATTAAGAGCAAGATGAAAAAAATAGCTAAACCAAGTTCAAAAACAAACTTCCTTGCATCTTGCTCTTGTACTCTCATCTCATCTTGTCTCTTAAAGCCTATTCATTATACTCCTTTTCCCTCTCAATATTTATAGTGTAAGGCTTTATGTGGAGCTACATGGGAAAAGTTTAGCCTTACCATGATATTATAAATGAGATGTTGTCAAAATAAGACAAGGTTCTCATGGTCTTACCGAGACTCGTCAAAAAGGTCATTGGAAAATAATGTTATGTCAAGGAGGGGGAGAGAAAATACACACACTTTGAGATAGGTGGACATGTGCAAATGGCAAAGAGTGATCCCGAGGCACAAAGGAAGTCCTCGTTATCGGATTGCACATGGTTGGAAAAATGAGTTTGGATCTTAAATCTTGAAACTTTTGAGATTCCTAATGCACTTTAGAGAACTGGGGTGTTCACTTTAATTTTTTTCTCATACATATTTTTCTTTATCTCTCTTTTTTCTTTATACTCATTTTTTTCTTTTCTTCATTATTATTTTTTATTTGCTCCCCTTGAACTCTAAATTGCATTGTACCTACCTCCTCCCCCATGCTTAGATGTTTGCTCGTCCTCGGGCAATGAGATAATAGAGATAAGGTAGGTACTAGAAATATTTTTCCTTTCGAGAGATACTTGAATTCTTCAAACTTGGCACCATCTTGCAATCTTCCTTGAATTGACGATCCATACTCAATGATAGGTTGCACAAAAGATGATATTTTTGGTTTTAAGGGTGGATATCCGGCGAGGTTTGTGAAATCTCCGATGTGGGATAGACAATGCACGGATAGAAAGGCTAGCAAAAAGAGAGATACACAAAAACGGAATGACCAGCTTCTTAGTCTCGGGCCAGAGAAATCAAGGCCTGAAATAACTCACCCAAAAATAATTCTTGTACACTAAGGTTTATGCACTCAACATATATATATGGCTTTGGATAGGTAGAGCAAAATGCAAGTAGCATTAATTGACAAGGTTAGCATATATATTTTTAAGAACAAATCATCTTTAACTCATCCGAAATTGAGAGCATGAAAATAACACTATGGGTCTTAATTTTTATAATAACCTCCACAAAGATTAAGCTAGCATTTAATTAATTTCAGATTCATATTAAAGAGAGCATTAGCTTAATCATGCATGAAACAAGTACAAAAGTTGAGCAAAGTGGCAACTTTTCATCATATATTATCATGGCATCAACTTAATATTTTTTACCAAAGGTTGATCAAGGTGGGAAACTTTATTCATGGTGATCTTTAACACTAACACACATGCTGAAAATTAAATAAAGTAGAAGGCTGTTTACAACTTACCTTGTTTTCGTCGCTTAGTCTTGATGGTCCGGGTCACCATCCAAGGTGTAGACGTCAATGTATTTAATAGGCACAATGTCAGGCTCCAGGAATACCTTGAGTCGTTGTCCATTCACAACATATTGATCTCCTTTGGCGTCCATGATTGTTACCGCTCCCGATGGTGACACTGCATGTACAATGTACGGTCCATCCCACTTGCTTTGTACTTTTCCTTTGCCGAAGACCTTGTATCGAGAATTATATAGTAGGACCTTGTCTCCTTCCTTGAATTCCTTCGTATGCAATCTTTTGTCATACCATCTCTTCATCCTTTCTTTATAGATGCTAGCGTTGTGATATTCCTTCAATCTTAGCTCTTCAAGTTCACTTATTTGAATCCTCCGCTTTATTCGTGCCGCATCAATATCAAGATTCATCTCCTTTATTGCCCAATAAGCCTTGTGCTCTAGTTCTACCGGTAAATGACATGTTTTCCGTAAACAAATTGATAAGGGGTCATACCTATTGGTGTTTTATGTGCGGTCCGGTATGCCCACAATGCTCCATCTAGCTTCTTTGACCAATCTTTTCCTCCTCTAGTCACCGTCTTCATGAGGATTCCTTTGAGTTGCTTGTTTGATGTTTCCGCTTGGCCATTTTCTTGTGGATGATAGGCCGTAGACACCCTATGCTCAATTCCCAACTTTGCCAAACATCTTTTAAAATCCTTGCCAATAAAGTGTGATCCACCATCACTTATTAAAATTCTAGGAACACCGTATCGAGGGAATATCACCGTCTTGATCATTTGAATAGCCTCTTCCGTAGATGCTTTCCGACATGGAATTGCTTCAACCCATTTTGATACATAATCAACTACGACCAAGATGTGTTCATATCCATTCGAGTTCACGAATGGTCCCATAAAGTAGATGCCCCAAACATCAAATAGATCAACTTGCAAATTATAATTCAGCGGCATTGCATTCCTTTATCATATATTTCCACTCCTTTGACACTCTGGGCAAGTTGCAACAAACCTTTTAGCATCCTCGTGCATCTTAGGCCAATAGAATCCGCTTGCCCATACCTTTGCTTGTGTTCTAAAATGTCCATAGTGTCCTCCATATTCCGACGAGTGGCATTTTCTTAGAATTTCTTCTCTTTCTTCCCGCAGCACACATCTTCTTAGCACTCCATCATCTCCACATCTATATAGGTATGGTGCGTCCCAATAAAATTTTCTGCTCTCGGCAATTACCCTTCTTTTAGCATTTTTGTCCAAGTGATCTAATGGCATCTTCCGTAGGCATCTTACGATACATGCATCCATCCTCCTCTATCAAGTACTCGATATAGATGGTCATCTCTCATTCTGTCTTTAATTAGCTCCATCCCATCATCTCCATGATGCATCCTTGATAGGTGGTCGACTACGACATTGTCCGACCCTTTCTTGTCTCTAATTTACATACCAAACTCTTGTAATAATAGAATCCATCTAATCAAACATGGCTTGGCATCTTTCTTGGACAAAAGGTACTTGATTGCAGCGTGGTCAGTGTACACGATCACCTTCGAGTTCACAATATAAGATCTGAATTTTTCAAATGCGAACACTATGGCAAGCAATTCCTTCTCCATAGTTGCATAATTCACTTGAGCATCATTTAAAGTTTTACTTGCATAATAAATTGCGTGTACCTTCCCTTCCTTCCTTTGTCCAAGAACGACTCCAACAGCATAATCACTTGTGTCGCACATTATCTCAAATGGTAGATTCCAATCGGGAGGTTGCATAATTGGTGCACTTATGAGAGATTGCTTCAACGTCTGGAAAAGCATGCAAGCATTCTTCATCAAAATCGTATTCCACATCTTTTTGGAGAAGTCATGTCAATGGCTTGGTGATCTTTGAGAAATCCTTTATAAATCTTCTATATAATCCGACATGCTCGAGAAAGCTTCTTAACAATTTGATATTTGTCGGAGGCGGCAGCTTTTCAATCGTTTCAATCTTAGCTTTGTCCACCTCTATTCCTCTCTCGGAGATTACATGTCCCAAGACTATCCCTTGTTTCACCATAAAGTGACACTTCTCCCAATTAAGCACTAGGTCAATTTCTCCACACCTTTCAAGAACTTTTTCCAATTTTTTCAAGCAACTTTCAAAACACATACCATGCACTGAGAAGTCGTCCACGAATACCACCACAATTTCTTCAATAAAATCCAAGAATATAGCCGTCATGCATCTTTGAAAAGTGGCCGGTGCATTACATAAACCAAATGACATTCTTCTTTATGCGAAAGTTCCATATGGACATGTGAAGATTGTCTTTTGTTGATCATCCGGATGAATGGGAACTTGCATGAACCCCGAGTATCCATCAAGGAAACAAAAGTAAGAATGTTTAGCTAACCTTTCAAGCATCTCGTCGATAAAGGGTAGCGGAAAGTGATCCTTCCTTGTTGCCTTGTTCAACTTCCTATAGTCGATGCACATTCTCCATCCGGTCACAGTCCATCGTGGTATCAACTCATCCTTATCATTCTTTACAACCGTTATTCCTCCTTTCTTTGGTACACAATGCACCGGGCTCACCCATTCACTATGTGGCACGGGGTATATTATTCCGGCATCCAACAATTTGATCACCTCCTTCTTCACCACCTCACACATGGCATGACTCAATCTTCTTTCAGGCTCAACAATGGGCTTGCTTTGTTCTTCAAGTGGTATGCAGTGGGTGCAAAAGGCTGGACTAATACCCTTCAAGTCACTTATCGAGTACCCGATCACCTTCTTGTGTTTCCTCAATAAATTCAGCAACTTATCCATCTCCTCCGGACTTAATTCATCACTCACGATGATCGGGTACGTCTTATCGGCTCCTAAAAATTCATACTTTACTCCCTTGGGAAGTGGCTTTAACTCAATATCGGACATCTCGGGTTCTTGTTGTTTCAAATCTCCAATATCTTCATAATTTTCTTCATCCAAGCTATCATCTTGCACCTTCAACCCCTTGATTGCTTCCGCTAGTTCTTTGTCTTGATCATCATACATAGCATCATTCTCCATTGCTCTTTGGAGAGGGTCTTTGAAAGTATCAACAAAACAAAGATCCTCTACCTCTTCGTTATCAAGAGGTAGAGGTAAAGCAATATGAGAAGGGGGTACAAAATCATATGTGGATTTAGTTCCATCTAGATCAATAGTAACTCTACCCTTTCCGGCATCAAGAACGGCATTGACCAACTTAAGAAAAGGCCTACCAAGAATTATATCATCATGTTCATTATGGCAAGCATCGATTACGAAGAAGTCGGTTGGAATAATTTTACCTGAGATAGCAACATCTAAATCTCTAAGCACACCCAAAGGTCTTGTTGTTCCACCATCTCCCATGATTAATTTTATTTGTGTTGGAGCAAGATTTAAAGTTTTACTAAAAAGCTCATAATAAATGTTGGAAGTCATGACACTAACTTGAGCTCCTATGTCACATAAGGCTTTACAAATTTTCTTTCCATTAATGTTGCAACATATGTGAGGTGTCGGAAGAGAGGTACCTTCGACATGGTCGGCTCCTATCGCGTACACCTCGGCTAGGTGTGCATATGGTGAGGCCTCCTGCTTCACTCCCATGATCCTCCTTACTTCGACAATGTGATCCGGATCTACCTCTTCTTCCTCATTGAAAAGCCTTTGGATAATCTCTCCGGCTGATTCTTTGTCCAACTCATACCCCGAGTGCCTCTCCTTTGGAAAGTTGAATTCTATAGCTCTCGTCGACTCTTTTTGGTTCGGGTATGGTATCCTCTTATTGAATATTTCTTCAAAGTTAATTGGGATCCAATCCATTTGCTCGAACTCCTTTAACGGCTTTGCATTCGCCAAACTTCTTTCTTGTAACTCTTCGAGCTTGCGAATTTTGATGCCTTAGATTGGTCTTCCTTCATTGTTGGTTGCCCCTTCGATCTTTTCTTGCCTTGCTTCTTCTTTCTTCACTTTCGGGGCTTCTTTTCTTGAAATTCCAGCAAGTACCTCCACACAAGTTTCTTGTTCAACGCTTTCCGAAATATGTTCTTCCCAATCTCTTTGCATGGCCACCCCCTCGCTTATTCTTTGTAGTAATTGGTGGCCTCCGTGAGTGTTTTCTCCATGATATTTCCGCCTGCACACATTTGAACATACTGCATGCATTCGGGGGTTAGGGAAAAATAAAAGGTATGCAGGAGTACATCACCGGAGAACCCTAGCCTTGGTCCTTGCTTAATTAATCCATTGAATCTTTCCCAAGCTTGATATATTCCTTCTTCTTCTCCTTGCTCAAAATTTATCACTTGCTTCCTCACATTTTGAACGCTACTTATCAGAAAGAATTTTTCACAAAATTTCTTCACCAATCTATTCCAATTTCCTTCACCTCGAAGGATGCAAGTGAGTGCCATCGTTTTGCTTTATCCGCAAGTGAGTATGGAAAAAGATTCCATTTGTACCAATCGATGGGAACTCCTTCTTGTTGCACCGTGTTGCATAGCATCATGAAACGCTCGACGTGCATATATGGATTGTCCGTCTTCACCCCTCTAAATAGGTTGGCTGCCACCATCTCAATCATTTGAGGCTTGATCTTGTACTCGGTAGCCTCGAGTATCAAATCTGATTTTTGGACTTTAATATCCTCCAATTGCGGGCTAGCATAGTACCATAGTGGTTTTTCTTCTTCCAACATGGGGTGATTGACAAAAGCCATCTAGACAACAAAAACAAAACAAAAAAAACAAGGATTTCTAGACAAAAGGTTAGGTGTTAGTAATTAACAAAATTAATACAAAGTTAAGCGTAGCAAACTAGCATGTTCCCCGGCAACGACACCAGAAAAGGTTGTTGACGGTTAAATAATGCGTCAAGTTACGATCCGCAAGCGCACGAGTCGGTTGTAGCTTTTCCCTTAGAGTATTCCCCAAGGTTAATCAATCCGTGGAACAAGTGGATTGCTATGCTCAACTGAGCACTAATGTTGTTGATTTAAAACTCTTTATCAAATATGTGTAAGTAAGGGACTTAATCTAATTTAATCTAGGTTAAAGAAGACAAAGTAGAGAGTGATGGAAAAGAGATCTCAAGAACGTAGAACGCTTGTCCAAGGGATCTAGGATCACTTGAAGATGTAACCACCTAGCAAGAACAACCCGATCCAATCTATGAAAGGTAAAAGTGCACGGAGTTTAACCCTTCCCTCTCGCATACTAGTCACTACACGAGGGTAATCCGTGATCGAACACCAAGTGCACAAGGCGTTGATGTGTTCTAGGCATGCATGATCAAAGGTGTGAACCAAGTTCATTATGTTTTCCCTCCCGTGCACTGTCACTACACGACGGTAATCGCATAAAGAACAAAAGGAACACGATAGCGAAGCTACGAGCAATGCATCCCCGAAGCAAGCCGACCGACCAATATGGTTAAGGCTTGAATCTTGCTATCCAAGCTTCACCGTTTTCTGGTTGAGTCGCTGAAGATTTGCATGTTGACGCTTCGGTCCTCGGCTCATGTCTTGACTCTTGTCGGGCTTCATGATCTTCTTCTGAAGTGCTTGACGAACTTATCCCGATAGTCTCCTCTTTAGCATAGATTTCTTGCGTAAACAATAAACTCCAAAATCGACATGCAAGAGTGAACTTGTTATATACAGGGGGTTAGTTCCCGTGGTTAGAATAATAAATCAATGCCAAAATTAAAGGTAAATTCATTTCTAGGTTAACAGAAATTCACCGTCAACATGCCACCACTACGAGCTGGAGCATCACAACTTTGCCCCCATGGCCATCTCGTGGGCAGCAGCAAGCGTGGCGGTGGATGGCGAGCTGTCGTACGCCACGACCGTGGCCGTGAGGTCGCAACAAGAGGAGGCAGCAGTGGCGGCTCCGCAAGCGCTGGTTCCCCGCGATCCTCACCAAGGGTGCGGGCGGACTCGCCCGGAGAGCCGGTCCGCCAAGGGCCGCGAGGCGGCCGATGCCCCTACTAGTGGTGATTCCTCCCCCAGGAGGGGCCGATCAAGGGGGGTGGTTGGGTCGGCCCCCCGGCCCACGCTCGAGGTGCTGGTGGTGTGGTCTGATGGTTGCGTGATGTCGCAGCGGCCGGTGCATGACATTGAGGCATCAACATCCCGCACCACGCCGCCGGCGTCCGACGCCACCCCGTCACGGTTGGAGCTGGAGCTACATCGCCCTAGGGTGCCGCAGGGCCTGCTCGACGAGTCCAGGGCGGAGTAGGCGTTGTGGCAGGAATTTCGTGCCCACGGCGCCTCTCTCAACGCCGCCCTGACCGAGGCGCTCCGGCTCCACAGAGGCAGGTCGCTCCAGATCTTCGAGGTAAGGATTTTCGTTCGATTGACGCTTGTCTCCCCATTTTCTTCCACGCCTCAACATTTTACGTTCTGATCATCCCTTCTGTCTTTTCGTTGCTGCCCGCAGGGGCTGCAGGGCCTGGCGGGCGAAAAGTTCAATCGCCTCGCTGAACTGAGCTCCGAGCTGCACTGGTACTGGAGACAATATGAGTCCCTGGATGCCCTGGTGGAAGCCCTGCAGACGAACAGCGGCTGGTTGGAATACAAGATGATGGACGTGGAGGACGCCCTCATCGACCAGCGCACCCAAGCGACAGAGAACGCTACCACGATCGACAAAGTGAAGGCCACGCTCCAGGAAAAGGAGGGGGCGCTGGCGACGGTGAAAGGCCAGCTGCAGCAGGCACGTGATGTCTTGGCCGAGGCGCGAACCACGCTGGCGTAGCGGTAAACAACCTTGGCCAAGGTGAAGACTCAGCTCCAGCAGGATCGTACCACCCTCGAGGGGGCGCGAACCTGGTAGACCCCGGCGGAGCGAAGGCCCAGGAGGCTGAGAAGCTGGGTGCTGCCCTGCAGGAGAAGACCACGTCGCTCGCCGCAGTGGAGGAGCAGCTCCGCCAGGAGCGGAGCGTGCCCGAGCAGGCGGAAACTCAGCTCCAGCAGGAGTGGGCCGCCCTCTAGCGCGAGCGCTCGGCTCTGGAGGAGGCGCAAGGCTAGCTCCATTAGGAGCGCACCGCACTAGGGGAGGTCTGAGCCGCGCTTCAGCTCCTGGAGTCGGAGGTCATACGACTCACTAGGGAGCTGGTCCAGGAGGCCGTGGCCTTCAAGGACCTGCGGATCACTAGCGAGGAGAAGGACGCCTCTATCCTAGAGCTGAAGCAGGAGGTCGAGACCGCGCGCACGGACCTCGAGAAGGAGAAGAAGCAGGTTGAGGGTAAGTTGCCCCTCGAGCTCTTTACTTATCGGTTGGCTGATTTCACTAAGATTCGCTCTCGACTTATTTTCTTTTCGCTCTCAGGCCTGCAGACCGCTCTCGGGACGTCGACGACGCAGGCGGAGGTGCTCCTGGTGGACTACAACTCCTCCCAGCAGGAGCTAGGGCTTCTGGAGCAGGCGGCCCTCGGTGTGTGCCAGAGCATCGACGAGGGTGCCGGGCAGGCAGGGAGCTCCGTGGAGAGTCGCCTCCGGGCCTTGGGCGGTCATGTTGCCGGGCGTATGCGAGGCGCGCTCCGCCTGGGGATCCAAAAGGCCCTCAGTGTGGTGCAGTTGCACTACCTGGTCAACCTTGCGGCGCTGGCCACGGGCTACATCGTCGCCGACGATCTTGACGATGACGGGGCGCAGGCGGTGGTGGACCACCTAGATGCTCTTGCTGCTCCTGCCGCCACCATCCTCGCTGATGACTTCGAGGAGGACCTCTTCCCGAATGCTCCCCCCGCTGGACCCCTTGAGCGCTGAAAGTGGCTGGGCACTCAGGCCCTCAGATTGTATTCAGAATTCGAGCTGTGGGGCTTTTGTAATAAAACAATTTGTTTTAAGAACTTGTAAATTAAGCGCTACTCGTTTCATGTTATTGTGATGTTCCGTCCCTTTCCCGTTGCTTAGGCAAATTTAGGATGGAATTGATCGTTTCCACGAGTAGCCCTTAGGCAAAGTGGTGAGGGGGAGGGGTCGTATCCTGCAGGAGGCGTAGGCCGTCCCGACTCGTCCATCTTCGCCCTTTGGCCGCTCGCGCCTCGCGTCCTTTTTGCCCAAACTCCCGGGTCGGGATGTGTTTGGCGTTTTAGAATAAAGGTTTTTTGTGAAAAAAGGGACTGTTTAGGGGGGGTACCCCCCGTAGTAGCCCTTGAGGGGGACTTGGTTTTCGGGGAGAAAGTCGAGTCGTCCTTGACTTTATTCAAGAATTTTACAATCATACAGCCGACTGGGCCGTCGAATATGCACAGAATGACTTGGAAATCCTTTCTAGGGGTAGAAGCGACGTAGCTATTGGATGTTCCAAGCATTGGTGAGGACTTCGCCCTGCTCGTTCGCCAGCTTGTACGTGCCGGGCTTGAGAACCTCGACGACGATGTAGGGCCCTTCCCATGGCGGTGATAGCTTGTGGTGGCCTCGATTATCTTGACGTAGCCTTAGCACTAGGTCGCCTTTGTTGAAGTCTTGGCGCCGGATTCTCTGGGCCAGGTATTGTCGGAGTGCCTGCTGGTATCTTGCCGAGTGCATCATCACCACGTCACTGGCTTCATCTATCTGATCCTACGAGTCTTCGCTGAAGGACCGATTAGGCGAACCAGAGGGGGGGGGGGAGGAGTGAATGGGAGCCGATAAAAGTTCTTCTCGAAGGAGATGGGAACTCCAACAAGACGAACATAGCTTCCAAATCACGTCTCCGACTCAACTACCCAAGTTGGCCAAGACCACGCAGCCACTGGAGTGCTACTAGTCATAGGAACCAACAACCACCTTCACGGACTCGACAACGCAGCAGAACTAGCAACTCGAGCACACTGATCTGCACCGGTCAGACCGGTGAGCAGCACTGGTCAGACCGGTCCCTGCTGGGACTCACCACCACTTCCTAAGAACTTCCACAAAAGACTCCTACACCGATCAGGCCGGTGTAGCACGCTGGTCAGACCGGTCTAAGTCAGGAAGCCCCAAAAACTCAAACCAACCTTCCGAGCTCCAAAACGACCCAAACTTGAAACAACAGCAACACAGGACAACAGGGAACTCACCAGAATGTTCACCTGAGACAATACCCATAGGGCCTTGCACCGGTCAGACCGGTTAGTAGCACCAGTCAGGCTAGGCTGCTCGGGGATGAACAACACCCGCAAGTCAACTCCCTCAAATCCAAGTCCCGATCTCCCAAATTGCTCCACGAATTTGTGCAAGACTTAGGAACACCTCATGGGCACTCCATAGCCAAGATTTGGTCCACCAAAACTTGCTAAATTGAGACGAATCGAAGAAATCCCACCAAGAATGCCTCTAACCCTAGAGCACCGAAAACCCCAAAATCGAGCCCCTTTGCTCACGGATTTGGGAGGGGAATCAAAGGGAAAAGAACCAACAAGAAGGGCTCAAGCATATACCCCCACCAAATCCCAAAGAGAAAGGCCTCGAAATCACTCCAAGAAAATCGCCAAGAAAGGGCTCTGAAAATCACCAAAAAGGAAGAACGGAAACGACACATCCAAGCCTTAAGGAACCACGCTGAATCATCTATACATACCAAATAGGTTCATACAAGGTCTAGCTTGCCGCCCAATCATCCTTCCCTCGCACAAGACCTCACCATGAAGCTCTCAAACTAGTCCTATGGAAATCCTAAGGAAAATAGGAAGGGAAAAAGGAAAACAATGAGCTAGGGTTCCAAGAGATGGCTTCCATCCTCTCACCCCTTGGGTTATATGGAGGCAACTGAAAGTCTAAAATACCGTTAGCAGCTAATAGGGATACATGCTCCTCAAGGGAGAATTCGGAAACTTTTGTTATCGCTCCATCGGACGGATGCCCAGTGACCGCAAACTTGCTTAGCCTCGATGCAAGCCTTGCGATCTCGACGCGTGTCCTCCGCTTCGAAGTCTCCGGACTACTTCGTTGCACACCGGTCAGACCAGTGCTCCTCACCGGTCAGACCGATCAGACCCACCGGCCAGACCTGTCTGGAGCTGCTGCACCTCCGTTTTCAGTTCTTCGGTCTTTGTTTTGTGGATCAACCAAGTAACCCAGTAGTTTTTTGGTGAACCACCGAAAACCCCACGAACTCGATGTAGCCTTTGCTAATCACCACTCATGACTTGGCTCCCACGTAGTCCCGGCTCGACCTTGGTTTTGAGGCTCAACCAAGAAAACGTCCATGACTTCATCTCGCCGTTCTTGCCACCATGCGGGCCGCATTTTACCCCGCTGGCCACCGGGTCCCTCGAACCAAGCCTACTTATCTTCTCCACACCTGGAGGCCTCACCGCAATGACCTTTCGAGCTTGTTCTTCTCATGCACAAACACCAGTCAAGCTGCAACCTACACCTGCAATACTTAGCCAAGAATTAGTCTACACAACATTGTCAATCACTCATCACACCAGGAAGTGACCATCCACCGGTCCTCGAACCACACATGGTCCTAAATCTCTCCCTTGATGAGTGCATTGACAACACACACTATAGTAACCTGAGAGAAAAGAAAACAAAAAGAAATGAATAAAAGAAACTCCAACAAGCGCTCAAAAGCCAAGAAAAGGTAAAGAGCAAGATCACTTGAAGAAGATAAGTCTCGGACCCCTTAGGCAACGACAATGGCTCGACACATTCGAGACAAAATTATGCTCAAGCAAAGAGCGCAAACCACCAAACCAAAGCACGAAAACCACAAAGAGCCTCCAGCATACATGCAAGCTCCCCCTGAACCGATGCAACTTCCTCTGGACGAATGCATGCAAACCACCTCGCAAATAGAGCAGCTGCTTCAGCTTTGCTCTGACCGGTCAAACCAGTCCACCTCACCGGTTAGACTGGTGGACAAGATTGTCCAGCACCTGGGAACTACACTGATCAGACCGGTGTGCACCACAGGTCAGGCCGATGCCACCTGGGAAACTGCTCGAGCTCAAAAATAGCTCGAAACCACTTGGATACCTTCTAAATGCATGCAACAAGCCAAATCATGCTCAAACTTCTCCCCCTTGTTGGCAATGTATGAATCAAGCCAAAAATACAAAATCTGCAACCTAAAGCTTCTCAAATAGACAAAATTCAACAAAGGATACTACACATGTCCAAATGAGAAAGTTAGATACTCTATAGCTTCGTAATGACATGAACTACATGATCACCAAGTTTCACAACCATTGGACGAAGATAAGATAGAATTGAGCAATTTTGCAAAAAATACCCTCTCATGAGCAATGTCCTTAACATGAGCAAAACATATCAAAATGGCAAAGCCACACAAACTTCATGCTAGGACAACCATTCTAATCATAAGACCATCACAAACACCCACAAGCACCTCATGTCATGTCAAAGCCATCGAGCCATGTGCCTACTTCTATATATGAGACTTCTCATTGGTAGGCATCATGCAACAATTTAGATCCCAAAGCAAAGTAAAATTAGCACATATGACTTGGGGCACATTTTCCAAGTAATTTACATTTCATTTTCAGATTCATATTTGGTACATGAAATGTCTTTGCGACAAAAAGGAACTTATGCCCCTCCACAAGATAAAGCATGGGGGATAAACATTCATGATGGAAAATGAGCCTTTGGCCCCATAAGATCTAAATAATCTATCCAAACCAAAAATCAAGCATAGCCAAACAACTAAAACATGTCAAGATCATATAAAGGCATTTACTCACAAGAGAGCATACATGTAACATTTTTTAAAAACATAGCCATCAACCATGGATATAAACCAAGATTATCAAGAGCTAAGCCAAACTAACCATAGTTTACCAAACAAGCTCACAAAGACATACATATCATTCCATGGTGAACATTGTATATAGGAGAAGCTTTTCCTAACCAATGCATATGATACACATTGCATGCAACCTAAGATACAAAGATTCCTATACATCATGTTACATACGCCATTGTTGACGATTGATTGTCGTATCAAAGTTCATATGGATTTGCAAGCGGACAAATCCTCCGTTAATAGTCAAGGGACCCTTCTTCCCTTAAGTGTGAGAACCCAAGGTATCGAATCCGTGGAATAATGTGCAACACAAGAATTCAATCTAGTAAAGCAAGGGAAATCCTTTTGAAGAACCAAGTTGCATGTAATCTAAGAGATCATCAAGAAAACACATATAATCTAATCTACTAAGAGGTAGCAAGAGAAAACAAAGAGATAACTGATTTAGAGAGTCTAGATCATGCTTATGTTGCAGCTCCAAACAAGATAGATGAAGATAGAAAAGTGAATCTCATTAAAAGCATCTTTAAACCGTGGCCTCCGGTCCGATTCCGAAGATGCCCACCTTTTGGAGCCACCGTTCTGTCACAACACACTCCTATTCGTGCGGGTTAGACTTGGGCGAGTTCGAGAAGAACAAGTTGAAAACACTTGGTCGGTCCGGTATGCACCTCTAGCCATCGCGGCTACAAGAGCACCCTATGCAATCTATCTTAAGTATAGATTGGGGAAGAAGCAAAACCAAGGGAGAACAAAATCATAGAGAAGACACTTGATCACTAGAAATCGAATTCACTATAAAACTTCACCATGAATGATTACATGAACAAGATCACCACCAGGATCCTACCTCGATCTTGTTCCTTGCTCTGGAGCTCCGACATGGTCTTCCATGCAAGGTTCCCACGTCGGCTAGGGAGACCCTAGACAACTAGCATGACCCTCCTATCTGAGATGGTGTCCCTTAAGCTTCTCTGCTCCTTGGCGGCAGATGACGAACGAATTGATGCGTGGCTCTCGGCCTCCGGGCTATAAATAGTCCGATTGGCGGCTAGGTCAAAGGGGGGCGACTGGGCCTCGAAGTGGGATCGGCCGGCAGGCCTGGGCCGGCCGGCCTGGCCCACTTCGGCCCAGCCCCGTGGCCTCCTTTGTCCGATGTTGCTTCCCGAGTCTTCTAGAGTATTCCCCCAACTGCATGTGGGCCCTTGACGTCAGTTTCTCCGCGGTTTAGATGAAGCTCCTTGTCCCGCAAGATTCGGCATTTTTCTGACTAGGTCCTCGGAATTTTCAATCTTCACGGGTTTGGTCCTTGGGCTTCTTGGAGTCATGTTCACTTCATTGCTTGACTTGTACCGGGCTTCAAGGTCTTGTCACGAGGTGCTTAATGAACTTAACCTGGAAGTCTTGCTTTCAGCACTAAAATCCTGCATAAACACTAAACTCCAAAACTGACATGCACAAACGAACTTGTTATACAAAGGGGGTTAGTACCAATGGATAAGATATAAAATTCATGCCAACATTGAAGGTAAACTCATGGCTAGGTTGGCGAAATTTTACCATCAACATCTCCCCCATGCTTAAACCTTGCTCATCCTCGAGTAAGCCTTCGATGGATATCATTGTTGTCCTTCATTGTTTAAACCTTGCACTTGATCATACACGAGAAAACATAATGCTCTCAGTAGTTTAATTCGTTAAAGTTTCATAATGTACTAGCCTTCATCCCTACATAGGGTAGATTATTAATTAAGCTTATCCCACAAGTATTAACATGCTCCCAAAATTCAAATAGATCTCAGAAATTTTGTAATAAAGAACGAGATGAAAAAGAGCTAAATCAAGTTCACAAATTTAAACCACCTTGCATCTTTCTCATGAACTCTCATCTCATCGTGTCTCTCAAGCCTATTTATTCTACTCCTTTCCCTCTCAAAACATATATGTAAGTGGTAGGCTTTATACGGAGCTCTTTGGGAAAGTTTTAGTCCTACCAAGATATTATAAATGAGATGTTGTCAAAACAAGACAAGCTTCTCATGGTCTTACCGAAACTCGTCAAAAAGGTCATTGGAAAATAATGTTATATCAAGGAGGGGGAGAGAAAAATACACACATTTTGAGATAGGTGGACATGTGCAAATGGCAAAGAGTGATCCCGAGGCACAAAGGAAGTCCTCGTTATCGGATTGCACATGGTTGGAAAGATGAGTTTGGGTCTTTTAAATCTTGAAACCTTGAAATTCCTAACGCACTTTAGAGAACCGAGGAGTTCACTTTATTTTATTTTTCTATCATACATACTCATATATTTTTTATTTTCTCATTTTTTCTTTATACTCACCTTTTTTTCTTCTTGTTTCTTTCTTTCTTTTTTTATTTGCTCCCCTTGAACTCTCAAACTACATTGTACCTACCTCCTCCCCCATGCATAGATGTTTTCTCATCCTCTGACAAAAATAAATCATCTTTAATCCCATCTAAAACTTGAGAGCACATAAAACACTATGGGTCTTTATTTTTATCATAACCCCCGCTAAATATTAAGCTAGCATTTAGATAATTTCAGATTTGTATTTTAAGAGAGCATTAGCTTAATCATTCATAAATCAATTACAAAGATAAACAAAGTGACAATTATCATCATATATCATCATGGCACAAACTTTGTATCTTTGCCAAAGGTAAAAACAAGGTGGTGACTTTATTCATGATGAAAATAAAAACTAACACACATGCTGAAAATTAAATAAAAACTGAAAATACTACGCATACTTAGGCGCATACAAGCTGAAAATTAAAGAAAAAGGGAAAAGGAAAGATTAAACTAAAGTTCCTCCTCTCTCTAATCTTCTGCTGGTGGTTGATATTGACAATCTTGATTGATGTACCCTTGCTCATAATAGGATTGAACTGCTCCTCCTATGAATTGTCCCGGCGGTCCTAAGTGAAGTCATCCAAGCTCATAAGTGATGTTTGCATTTCCTTCACCCATTTGGTTTGCATTGGTTTGGATGGCTGCGATATTTTGCATGTTTCTCATAGCGTATCCTCCAATGATGGCCACACTATGTTGTGGTTTGAGGAAGATGTTCATATGGCTCCGCAAAGGCTACATTGGGCACCGCAAAATTTGGTGGGGGCATGGCTGCACCACGCCCCCATGCTTGCACTGGTACATCACTGTAGTAACTCGGCGGCGCCGGAATTCCTCCAAATTGTGGCACCTAATTTTGTTGCGCACCTCCTTCTTGGGCCGTGGAAGAACCTTCCTCTATAATCCTCCCTCTTTTATTTTTCCTTGCTGGCACAAGAAGTCATTCCCCTAACCAATCTTCCTTCTCTTGAATAAAAAGTCTTAATCTTCCATCCGATAGGGATAAATTTACTTTGGCCGCTTTGAAGCCTCCTCTTTCATCTCCATTTATGTACTTGCCTTGCTTCATATACTCATATCCAAGGGAAGTCCCCGCTAGGAGATGCTCTGGGTTTCTTGGAATTGCCGGTCTCAAAGAGATAGCCAACATGGAGAGGTAACACCTCGAGCCAATATCTCCCGAACCTGATGTTGCTTAATAACACCACCGGTTGATCATAAGGTGAGTGGGGTCGATTGGCTGCTTGGCAATCAAAGCTGAGTAAAGCCAATTCAACTTCGTGTTGGTTATCTTTGTCTCTCTCATTCTCCCCAAAATCCTTTTGCACATCCATGAGTGAAACACTTGGATGATGGGGTTCCGGATACTATTTCTTTGTTGGTGATATTGTCCCGCAATCATACTCCAAAAACCTTCCAATGTGCCTCCATGCACATCCACTTGTTCTGGGGCTCCCTTTTGAAAACCGAGTAAATCCCTAATCCTCATAGGAAACCACTTGTTCAACTCCCTCCAAACGGAATGAGAGACTCGACACTCCTTCATCAAGGATAGGCGCCATGGTCATGAGAATTTCCAAGGTGAATTCCTTGTGGGTGTTTGCCGACACTCCGCTGGAGAATTGCACCCAGCCTAGGTGTCCCAACATGTAGTAAATATCCGTATGAAAACCCAACACTTAGAGAGCTTGGTCGTCGAAGTCGACGTTTGCCACAAGCTTCTTCTCAAGGTGAGTGAGCTTCTCCTCCTCTTCCGTCATGATGATAAACCCATACTCGGAGTACCGCGGAACGTATGAAGGTGGAGCGGATGATCATGTCGAGTGACGAGGTTGGACGGGTGGCTCCTCCGTACGTCCTTGAGGTTGGGTGAACGTCATAGACGAGCTTCGTGTGGCCCTCATCCCAGTGAGGAGAAGAGTATCGTTCCTCCTCGGTGGTGCCGTGTCCTCCTTCATACTCCGAGGAGACTTGAAGACCGAGTGCCTCCTCAAAGAGGTTGTTGTTGATGGCTTGGATGACGATGATCCCTTCTTCTTGGTGAAAAGACTTGTAGCTTTCTTCCACATGGTTGTTGCACTCTCTCTCACAAATATATATCCGGGGTTTTCAACCGGTAACAAGGTACACATATATTATTTGGAGTCTGGACTTAGAGTGGAATTAGGATGGATTTTGTTGGATGAAACAAACTCGAAGTGGAAGGCTAAGTCTAAGGTAGTTCTAAACTACAAGCTCAAGCACACAAACAAGGAACTGGGCAAGTGACTTACCTGAGGAAGACGGGCACCGGGGGGCTTCCGAAGGGGGTAGGCCGGCCAGCCTGGGGGCCTCTCTGCTCCTCCCGGCTCGCTTCTTCTCCAGTGCACTCACGCTTGCTTTGTTGCTTCGTGACCACGTGCTCCACGGGGTTGCACCTTCCAAACATTCTCGTCCACTCCTTTGCTTGCATTATTGGTCCTTACACTTCCATGCTCCCTAGGCCCACTTCGGTCCAGTCTGCGACCTCCTTTGCCCGGTGTTGCTTCCCGAGTCTTCTAGAGTATTCCCCCAACTGCATGTGGGCCCTTGACGTCAGTTTCTCCGTGGTTTAGATGAAGCTCCTTGTCCCGCAAGATTCAGCATATTTCTGACTGGGTCCTCATAGTTTTCCATCTTCTTGGGTTTGGTCCTTGGGCTTCTTGGAGTCATGTTCACTTCATTGCTTGACTTGTACCGGGCTTCAAGGTCTTGTCACGAGGTGCTTAATGAACTTAACCCAAAAGTCTTGCTTTCAACACTAAAATCCTGCATAAATACTAAACTCCAAATCCGACATGCACAAACGAACTTGTTATACCAAGGGGGTTAGTACCAATGGATAAGATATAAAATTCATGCCAATACCGAAGGTAAAATCATGGCTAGGTTGACGGAATTTCACCGTCAACAGCCATGCAAAATGCAAGAAATGCACAAAGGAAAGCTATACATATGCTACATAAGGAGCTCCCACACACCAACTCAAGAAATCAAACACACACCAAGCTCCCCTAGCAAATGAGTGAAAGTTGCTTGATCTAGGGGTTTGGTGAAAATATCGACAAGTTGGTCATGTGTGGGTACATGGATCAAAGCTATCTTCCCTTTCTCTATGTTGTCTCTCAGAAAATGATACCTCACTTCTATGTGCTTGGTTTTGGAATGAAGAACTGGGTTCTTTGCTACACTTATTGCACTGGTGCTGTCACATTGAAGTGGAACATGGGTATCCTCCTTACCAAAGTCACTCATGGTGTATGTGATCCAAAGGAGCTGAGAGCAACAACTAGCTGCGGCCACATACTCTGCCTCGGTAGTGGATTGAGCAACACTCGACTGTTTTCGGGAAGACCAAGACACCAAAGAAGATCCCAAGAACTGGCAAGTCCCAGAAGTGGACTTCCTATCCAACCGACACCCGGCAAAATCCGCGTCTGAAAAACCATGAAGAGCCAAAGAAGAAGACGTGGAGTACGAAAGGCCGAAGTCGGGAGTGTGACGCAAATACCTGAAAATGCGCTTGACCGCTTGCCAATGCGAAGTCCTTGGAGACACTTGAGAACGAGCGCATAGACATACCGAGAATTGGATGTCCGGCCTCGTCGCCGTCAAGTACAGGAGTGACCCGATCATGCTCCGGTACTCCTTCTAGTCCATGTGTTCACCTTCCTCATCCGCATCAAGAGCTGTAGTCGTACTCATAGGCGTCACCATGGCCTTGGAGTCCTCCATCTTGAACTTCCAAACAATGTCCTTGGTGTACTTAGCTTGGTGTACAAATCTTCCTTCCTTTGATTGCTTGATTTGTAGCCTGAGGAAGAACTGCAACTCACCCATCATGCTCATCTCAAATTCCCTGCTCATGTCTTCTGCAAACCTTGCAACAAGAGAGTTAGACGAGCCACCAAAGACAATATCATCCACGTACACCTCCACAATCAGGATATCTCTGCCCCGCCTGAGGAGAAACAAGGTCTGATCGACCTTCCCCATCTCAAACCCTCTCTTAAACAAGAACCCCCTCAACCTACCGTACCAAGCTCTAGGTTCCTGCTTCAACCCATACAATGCCTTCCTCAACTTGTACAGCCAATGGGGGTACTTCTCACTCTCAAACCCCGGTGGCTGCCTCACATACACTTCCTCCAACACACCGTTCAATAAGGCACTCTTCACATCCATTTCGTGCAACTTGAACCTTTTAGCCACGGAAAAAGCTAGAAGGATCCTAATCGCCTCCAAACGAGCTACGGGAGCAAAAGTCTCCTCGTAGTTGATCCCCTCTTTCTGACTATACCCTTGAGCAACAAGCCTTGACTTGTTTCTCACCACTTCACCTTTCTCTCCCTCTTTGTTCTTCCACACACATTTTGTCCCAATTGGCTTACACCCTAGGGGAGGGTCAATCAACACCCAACCTGGTTCCTCTCGAAATTCTCCAACTCCTCATGCATCGAATTAACCCAATTATGATCAGATAGTGCATGTCCAATGTCTTTGGGCTCAAAGGTGGCAACCAAAGCAGCATGAGCAAAATGAGAATTGTTTCAAACCTTAGACAGTGTAGTATGTCATTCATGTCGCCGATGTTCCTCGAAGCTGGGTGATCCACTTGTACTCGCCGGGGAGGTTCTCGCCTTGATGCTACCTCCCCCTCAACAGCAGCTTCACCTTGTATTGGGTTTTTCATTGTAGGTGTGGGAGAGGGCCCATCCTCAATCGTCGTCGAAGTAGTAGGTACATGCTCAGCCGCGGGCACCACACCACCATCTTCATCATCTCCATGTTCATGCTCCTCCTCCAGAAAGATCTCCTCGCCAAGTTCATTGTCACCTACACACTCAAAAACAAGTTGACTACGTGGCTATGTCTCGTCGAAGGTTACCTCGCAAGTCTCCACGATTTGGTTAGTTTCAAGATTGAGCACACGATATGCTCTAGAATGAGATGCATAACCAAAGAAAATACCATCGACCGACCTAGCCTCGAACTTCTCCAACTTCTTCCCTTTCTTAAGAATAAAGCACTTACAACCAAAGACATGGAAGTGACTCACCTTGGGTGTGTGACCGTGCATCAATTCGTAGCAGGTTTTCTTCTTGTAGACTCTGAGGTAGATCCTATTCGAAGCATAACACGCGGTATTGACTGCCTCAGCCCAGAACCTTCTCGGAGTCCTATGCTCATCAAGCATCGTCCGAGCCATCTCACACAAGGTTCTATTTTTTCTTTCCACCACGCCATTCTGGGAGGCGTATACGGGCTCGAAAACTGATGTTCCAGACCCAAGTCATGGCAAAAGGTTTCAAAGTGAGAGTTTTTGAATTTCGATCCATTGTCACTACAGATCGCTCGTATGGCATCTCCGTGCCTCTCATTTCTCAACCTCAAGACAAGATATCGAACAAAACCAAACGTCTCACCTTTCTCCTCAAGAAAGAACACCCACGCATACTGAGAGTAGTCGTCTACCACAATAAGGAGGTACCACTTCCCACCCACAGATCGCACACAAGCTGGGCCAACAAGGTCCATATGGAGCAGCTCGCATGGACGCTCAGTCATCACATAGGTGAGACGCTGGTGAGAAGAGGCTACCATCTTGGCATGCCTACACAGCACACAAACCAACTCTTTCTCAAACCTCAGCCGTGGCAATCCTCAAACCAAATCGAGTTTACTCAAGCGAGACAAAAGGTCAAAGCTCAAGTGACCCAATTTCCTATGCCACTTCCACAACTCACTCTAAGAACTTGCCAAGAAACACCGCTCCACACCAGAAGACTGAGAAAAATCAGCTCAGAACACTTGAGCCTCAAGAACGACCATGCAAACAAGGTCCCCTCGAGTCCAAAATCCGAGAACCTTCAGGCCGAAACAACACCTCAAAACCTTCATCCAATAACTGGGACACAGAAAGCAAATTGAACCCCAACAATTGAACAAGAGCCACATGCCTGAGAGTGACCTTGTCACTTACCTTAATCTCACCTTCTGATAGTACACGCCCTCGCCCATTGTCCCCAAAGGTGATGTATGTCCTGGACACCACCGGGACGAGACTTGAGAACCACCCCTTGTCCCCGGTCATGTGCCTCAAGCAACCGGAGTCAATCAGCCAAACATTCCTCAAATCTTCCACCTGAAATTCAAAAGCGAGCACGTGAGTGAACAAACAACTCAGCATTGGGGTTAGTACCAAAAGAGTAAAACCAGTGCCGAGCCATTTGCTCCAAAGTGGGGTTAGCACAGTCCAAAGCATCTCTCCTATCGAAGCTACCTCCACGAACACCACCACGGTAACCACTTGGAGGGAACCAACCCTCTCGACCTGGAGGAGGACCAAAACCACGAAAGTAAGACCATGGACCATTCCTTCAATCCATCTCAAAGCTACAACTCCTCCCATCCCCGTATTGAGCACGAGGGGGAGAACGCCTAGCAAACTGACCACCTACAGACTTCCCGTACCAGCCACCAGAACCTCAACCACTTGAACTAAACCGAGCATCATCATGACCACGAAAACTAGTTCTCTGTCTGTGCAGACCTGCACCGGTCTGACCGGTGTGGTGCACCAGTCTGACCGGTGTAGCCCGGCAAGGAACACCACCTGCCACCTTTCGATCTCCCCAAGTCGGAACCGTCCTCACAATTTCTTTGGCCTTGGGCATCTGCACACGAGGCTCAAGTACACCATTGGAAGGGTGGTACTTGTCCTTGTTAGCCCACTCCTTTGCCATTCTCTCCTCACGCTTCTTCTTGAAGCAAAACTCACCCTTGTGACCATCTCTCCCACAATAGTCACAATGAAACCGCACGAGCTTAGGTTAAGGCTTGGGTTGGGGCTACTCACCTGGTTTCTCTTCACTTGTCTTCTCAACCGGCTTCTCCTCACTAGGCTTCTCACTCTATTTCCGAAAGAACACATTCCCCAAGGCGCTCTTGAACTTGATAGGCTTTCGGAAATCATTTGTGGAGTGAGGGAATATGGGTGGATCTGGATTTGTGTCGAGTTTATTTTGTAGTGGGTTGGGTTTAGGAGCATAGGCATTTTTTGGTAGGTGTTTGGTGGAGCTTGGATATCATCAATCTTCTCTCCTCCCTCACCACTAGACTCTCCAACCTTCTCCGACCCAAGCGCTTGCCATCTTGGCGCTTATAGGTCTCCAACATTATCCTGAGTTGGGGTTCATGCCCCGACAACCAACCCATCATTTTTCTCAACTCATCATTCTCATCCTTCAAGTGATTCGCATAGTGTGCAAGTTCCAGATTTTTCAAAGCATGCCCTTCACAATTAGAATAAGAAGTGGGAATAGGTTCATTCAACTTAGCCTCAAGCGAAATAGTGTAAGCATGCATCTCATCAATTTTTCCATGCAAAACAGGGCAAGAAGTGCAAGCACCTAGCAAAGTAGGTATAGACTTAAGCTCAGCCACTTCAACCCTAAGCACATCTATTTCATCACAAGTAGAAGCATGTTTATCCTTGAGACTAGTAAGATAATCTAGATACACAGAGCAATCAACACAATCAACATCATCAGAAACCACAAGTGAAGCCTTAAGCGAATCAATTTCAAGCTTAGCATCTACGTTCTGGGTTTCTAGCTTAGCCACACGGTTTCTAGCATCTTCTAGTGAGGCACTAAGTTCTTTTCTCATCTTCTTGGCCTCTCTAAGCATATCATCACGGTTATCAAGCAACTGGCCAAGACGGTCATTCTCCTCACACAAGAAGGGAAGCTCGTCACGTACCTCGTCCTCGGAGTCAGAGTTCATGTCACTTTGGTGACTCTTCTTGCTGCCGGAGCTACGAGCCATGCCGCAGAAGCCATCTCCCGAGAAGCAGCTCAACCTGCTCAAGTTCTTGGAGGCCTTCTTGTTCTTGCGTCGATCACCTTCATCTTCACTGCTACTTGAGCTCGAGGAAGAGTAGGCGGAGCTGGTGTCGATGTCGCTCACTCCGACCATCGCTCGGACCTTCCGACCTCGGTCATCCTTCTTCCTCGACCGTCGCTCATCCTTGTGCTTGTTCTTGTGCTTGTGATCGCGCCTCGATCTGTACTTGTTGTCCTTGTTCGACCGATGCTTATAGACGTCCTTGTTCTCTGTCTTCTCCGGGCATTCGATGATGAAGTGTCTCAGCTTGCCACACTGAAAGCACGTCTGTCCTGTCCTCCTTGTGTTCACCCGGTCCTCGTGCATCCTCTCGAGCCGCCTGGTCAGCAACGCCAGCTCGTCCTCTCCAAGTACGTTGAACTCCTAATTTGGCAAAGACATCAAAGAAGACAAAGAGTACATCCTAGTAAATGCATTAGCGTTAGACTTGGCCATTTTGCCACCGACGAGAGCAAGACTATGGGAATCAATCGGGCTCTCAAGATCGGTTGTCAAACCACGATCAACCGCAGCAGACATGAGCTTCGAGAACAACTTGTTCACCGTCAGAGTGGTGTACTTCTCAGACTCAAGAATGGCCTCGACCTTTCCCTCCCATACGGTACGATCCAGCGTGTGTAAGAGCTTTGCTGCTCTATCATGGTCATCGTACGAGAGAATGTCAACATTAGCCCTCATGTTGTCCACAACCACCGTGAACCGCTGGGACAAGGCACCTATAGACTCACCAAGGATATGAGTGAAATTCTCGTACTCTCTCCGGTAAGTCGCATACAACTGTTCCTGAACATCCTCATTCTAAGCATGAGCATTCTTCAGCTCCAACCAGATCCTACACGCCAAATCCTCCGTCTAAACCCGATCGAATTCAGATTGACACAAAGAACGATACAGGTAGTCGACCGCCTTGTTGTTGGCGTCAAACATGTCCCTCGATCCTGGAGCTAGGAAGTTAGCCAGACGGACATAGGTAGTGTCCACATAACGTCCCAAAGGATCTGACCCTTTCCGCGAAGGAACGCCGCCATCCGCCTCTGCCACATCTGGTAGTTCTTCCCATCGAAGTGCGGAGGACCCTGTGACAGAACCGCCCAAACTAATTCTGTATTATCGCCTAAGCCGGTCCACGTGGCCATTAAGCAATAATAAAGAATTATTAAGTCGCTTCCGCCGGGTAAAGACCAAGAAATCACATACAACGGATCGCCGATATGCGCTAAGCCCACGCGAAGGTGGGACCGAGTACAACAAGACATTACATAAAAAGGTTCACAAGTTTAACATTATTACAACCAGGTTTCGTACATAAAAGTAAACATGAACGAGTTTAAACAGCAGAAATAAAACTAGCGTACGATACACACGGGAGGCCATCCATGCATATCACTCCTCATCATCGTTTTCCCATTCAAGCTCCCAACCATCTAGGATAGAACCGGGCCGGATGGGATTACTCGAAAACAACAAATTAAGCAAGGTCGAGTACTAATACTCGGCAAGACTTACCCGACAAAGATAAAGCAAGACTAGACATGCAAGGCTTTTTGGCTTGTGGGTTTGTTTTGCCAAAAGCGACTAAGGGTGGATCCTTATTTTCAAGTTTTAGCTCATATTCTAGTATGTTAATCAGTCTAGGTGAGCACCTGTACTAAACAAGCATGTTGTGCAAACAATATTAAACAGGAAACAATATTAATCCAAACTGTTCCATAAATAAACATGGGGTAGCCAGTGGTCAAGCCGACTCAGATAACGGCGAGTGACCGACGATCGATCGATTTATATCCTTGCAAGGTAAACCCAAGATACACGGAAGAAGTAGACCCCAAGAATTCAAATAAAAGCAAATGCAGGGTCTACCCCGACCAGGCGGTTCCCAACATTCCACAGTTTAGGATCAGACGCTACAAACTCTGGTACACGGTTATCCGGAGGGCCTAACTCGACCAGTCCGGACTCACACACTATACCACGGGTAGCTAGCCCGGAGACACATCCCAAGCGGGTAGCTAGAAAGATCCCGCCCCGGTTCAGAAGGTACTAGGCTTACCGGTTCCATTCCCGACAAGCACTTGGTACGTTCAATAGCTTAGGACCAGCACCATGCTACTCGGTCGAGACCTGTAACACCCTGAAATTTCTTGATTTCAGGATGTTATTAGGAAGAATAATTAAACGATTTTGAAATAATTTTAAAATTTACTCAACATTTATTTTCTTTACAAAAAAATTATTATAGGAAGATCATTGTTTGTTTTTCTAATTAAATGAAATGGTTCTATGAGTGATGCATTCATATTCGTTAGCATGGTTTTTGGTTGATGTTTGTAGTGTTTTGAAAATCATAAAAGATCGAATCCGAACCCTCTCCATCTCTCTCAATGTTTTTATAATTCAACTCAATCCCCTCTCTAATCCTTTTTCAGAGTTCATCCGTTCTTCTTTTTCCACGGCTCAAATCGTCAGTTGGCCCTCTTTTCTTTTTCTTCTCACATCCTAGCTCGCATGACCATCTTCTCTCTTCTCGCCCCATCCCGCCAGCCCAGTTCTATCTGATGTCGGCCCGTCTAACCTGCTAGCTAACCCTCTCTCTCTCTCTTTCTCTATGTTGCCGCCAACTGGGCCCCATCCATCAGCCCTTCTCCCTCGTTTTCCACCTCAGCCAGACCGGACTCGATCCATGCACGACCTACGCGCCAGACCTCCGCCCTTGACCGCCCAGCTTTCATGCGGCGTGCTTTGCACCCGAGCCGCGCCCCTCATGCGCCTACACAGTGTGCCGCTCGCTTGGCCCTCATGTTCACGCGTCTATAGCCGCCTACCTCGCGCTGCAAGTCTCGATTAGCTCTGTGCGCTGCACGCCTCGCTCGGCTCTGCGCACCTGTGCATAGCACCGGTGCTCATCCGCGCCCGAGCTGATCCGTGTTCTGTCGCCATCCCGGCATGCACGCCCAACCACCACCGCTCGCGCGCTGACCGCCCGTGCTCGAGCCGCTTGGCATCCCCGCGACCTTTCCCTCTCTCGTGCCTGTGTGTTGTGTCTACGTTCGTGCCGCACGTGCTCGTGCGCTGCACCCACGTCGCTAGGCCGCTCGGCCGTGCACCCATTCGTGTCCTTGCACATGCTGGCTTCACTCTCGAGCGACGTCCCTCCGCAATGTGCCGCCCGCCTGGCTCGTGTGCCCAAGCCGCTCGACTCCCGCACGCACCGCGCCATCAGCGTGTTCTCGCACCGTCCCCGTCGGCCACAGCCCTTGGCCTCTTCGCGTCGCTCCCCTCGCACGCACACTGCGTTCTCTCATCTCCAGTGTAAGTGTAATGGCTGTTTCACCGGGCCTCCACCATCACCCCACCTCCAAGTACCATTGTGGGCCACCTAAGTTCTAATGGCCGGCCATTAGTGCAGCCCTGCTGTTTCCTCTCTCTTACCAGAAACGGATGCCATCACCCATGCTTTTAATGGTCGGCTTCCTCTCTTTAATCCTCCTGGAAGCGTCTTGCTCAGCTCCTCTCATGCCTTATACGAAAACGCGGCCTCGCCCCTTCACTCCACCAGTAACTGCACGTCATCAAGACCATCAATGGTCATTACCATTTCCGTTCCATGGATTTGCTTATGTTCCTCGCGGCTTGCCGAGTCCTCCGCGTAACTCCGCTTGCTCCCTTTCATTCCTTCTCGCTCACACCGCACATGCCTTGCCTCGACATAGCTCATCTACACTACGCCAACGCGCACCTCGCTAGCCGGGGCCGAGTGCCATTATTTGTTGCGCTCCACCCGGTCAGTCCGCCGCGCTCGGATGCCGACGGAACCAAAGCAGCACCACCACGCATCGTGAAGTCGGGCCACAGCTCCGCCAGCCGGTCCGCATCCCCTCCGTGCAACCCTCGTTGGAGCAGCGGCCGGGAGAACCCGAGTCGGTTGCCATCGTCCGTCGCCCTGGCCGAGTCCGGCCACCCCGTCGTCCATCGCCGCCGGTGTTCGTCGCTGTTTCGCCGTGACCGGTGCACGTCATTGAAGCGGAGAGCGCCGGACGCCGGTCGCCCTTCCAATTCATCAACATGTACGTGCTTTAGTGCCTTCCTGTTCCCCTTCATGCCTACATATGCAGACTCTCATTCGTTCAATCTCTGCACAGCTAGCATCAGTGTCTTCCGATCTTCACGCCCGGCAAGGATGGACGCTAAAACTTGCTGTTGTAGTTCGCCGGCCGGTATACCAAGCTAGTGCCGGCGCTTCTTTCTCATCAGCTCAGCGTACGTCATTCACCGTCATTTGCCGTCATCACAAGGTACCAAGCTCCATCAGTACGCAATCCTAATGGTCTATTTTATCTAGCAATCTATAGTTCTCTGAACATGCATGCCTCTGTTCCAAGCAAGTCATTTCACAACATGTTCATAATGTCTAGATACAAAGCGATATCACCTGTGAACTCCAATAGTTTTATTCTTGTTGACATCATCTTTGCTCACAGTCATGTACGTGCATGTGTTCTTTTTTTTGGCAAGTATCCAAAAGCTATTAAAACTTATAGGTTCACTCATACGTTCATTTGATACCTTGCTTGATGTCATCATTTCATCATGTTGATGTCGTATACATCCTCAAATATATCTATCATGCAATTCCACAAATATCTAGTAATCTAAGTCACATGTCTCCATATACTTCTTCCTTTGTAAATTCCCATCCAACCTACAGTTAACCTTGATTAGATCCCTAATCCCTATTTAATCTGTAGATCTCACACTTTAGCCTGTTTAAGGTCGTTCTTGTTGTGTTAGTTTCGTCTCACAACAAAATACGCGCTAGTGCTAATGTTACCTAAAATGTGTTTTAATAATATTATCCTAAATTAATTTGATTAACGTCTATTGAAATGTCTTTTCTTAATAATAATTGATTATGACCTAAAAACGGTTTTCTTAGTTAAATATTAGATTGGCTAATACCTAGTAACATTGTTTTCTAATTAAAATCTATCTAGAGCTATGCTTCGACTTTTCACAATATAAATGATAAATTGGTTAATATTTATCTAATCTGCTTTCTAAATAAAAGTTACATAGGTTGTACTCGGCTTTATTAATCAAATGCTAATTTGACTAATATGATTATAATGTGTTTCCGAATTATAATTTATTTAGTTGAACTCCAAACATAAAGTTATAAGCTTAGATGTTTTACATACTTCTTTTGAATTCAAATATTTAATTTGCATAAATCATACTCGAATAATTATAAATAAAATTGAATTAAGCTCAACACCGTCCTTTTGTATAAAAATATAAATTGCTTAATTCTAAATAGGGTATTTCTCAGAAATAACCTATGCACATTTCTTTATTCAATTAAAATATATCTAGCATATAGTCTTTGTGTGTTATAATACAAATCTATCGATAGATGTGCCTTTTCAACGATAGTTCCGTTCTTAGCGTTTCTTGTGTTTGCATTCCTACAACCAAACTTTATCCTCTTTTAAAGCCTTTTCTTGATTGGTGAATTGTTCTTAGTTGTTCTTGTTTGTCTTCTTTGCATGTGTTGTGCCTGATGATTGCTTCGAGTAGAAGATCAAGTTGTTGTTCGGAAGTCTTGAAGATCAAGAGTATCAAAGAACGAAAGAGCATAGTAGTAGTTTTGTTGGAGAAAGGCAAGTGGTCTTCTCCCCCTGCATGTTCTACTTTGTCCTATATAATTGCATGATAATTAAGTTTATCTTTTATGATATTGCATAAACTTGATGGGAACCCCTTTTTAAGGACATGACTAGAATTTTATCCCTATTACCTTGAACAACCCTTTTTAAATAAATGGTTTGGGTAGAAATGCTTAGTTGCTATACCTTGGGATGGTTTAAGTGAATCTTTTTCAATATGATGAATGTTGATCATGATAACTTTGGTGATATATGTGTGTGTGCTTATGGTTAATAACAAGATCATATGGTTTAATTGGAACATGGAGAACCACCCGGAAAACAGTGCAACCACGGTCCATATGGCTCGGCTTAGCCAATTAATTAGGTGTGTGGAACTATCCGATAGCCTTATCCGAAAGGAGCACGGGGGCCGGAGTTGAAGGGGTATAGCCCGGTTCTTTTGGGGTAGCAGCCTTTGCTAAGGTGCCGACCACTAGGGAGGGTTATGGTCCGCTCCGCTCGCTCGTAACTATCGCAGTCGTTGGTCTTCTCGCATACATTTGTAAAGGCTTCGTAGTGGACCCCTAGCCACTCACCTCGAAAGTGTTTAAGGGCCTTGCAAACCCGGGCGACATGGGGAACACGAACTGTGGGTAAAGTGTATAACCTCTGCAGAGTGAAAACTGATCGATCAGCCGTGCTCACGGTCAAGAGCGGCCTGGACCCTCACATGATAATCAAACATAAAGATGAAATTAAATCGTGGTTTCTTGTGCGTTTTTGAGATGAGATGTTTTCTAAATGTTTAAGTGGGTTGGTATGAACTTATATCTAGTAACTAGTTGCTTGTTAATTAAAATTTGACCAACATTAAAATGCTAACCGCTGTAAACCTTAGCCTATCCTTGATAGCCTTGCATCATCCCCCACTTGCTGAGCTCCAACCATAAGTGTGCTTACCCTTGCTAAACTGCTGTTCAGAGAAGAAGAATAAAAAAGAGAAGAAGGTGTATGATGTCTAGAAGATGGTGCTAGGCGTACGCAACCCCTAGTCGATTGCCTGTGAAGTTTCGAGCCATTGTTTCCCAGGATTTCACTGTAAATCTCTGATAATCTCTCTTTCTTTACATGATATTGTTTATGTTATTCACTATGATGTCACTATATGTATGAAACTAGATCCCGGCATACATATAGGTAGCACTTGGTTTTCTTCGGAAAATCGGGTGTGACAGAGTGGTATCGCAGCTATATCGACCGTAGGACGCAAGCCTAGATAAAAATGGTTGCTTCTTAAGGTCTCGTTTTACTCTAAAAATAATTCATGCCTTATCCTTGACCTTTCTTGTGAAAAGTTATCACCCCCGAACCATTCTCTTTTGATAAATCCTCCTTAATATCTTACTACTCTCGCTTGATGTTTTCATTTGCACATTCCCGCTTTGCAAATGTTAAACCCTTAATCCTTATGTACATATATTTCGTCTCTTATTTATTCCTTCTTAATCATGATCATACATCTCTTTTGATCATTGAATGGTCTTATAACATGCAACTCACCTCCTTCGATTTATGGTGATATTGCTTACTCCTTGATGTTTTTACTTCTAACTTGTCTTCCTAGACCTATCTCCTTGATTTTTTTCAATTACACCCTCCCATTGCTTCCAAGTTTGTCACTCCGGATCCTTTTCCTATTTTGAATTCCAAAGTGATATCCTATTCTTCTTTTTATTCAAAATGTAAGATGATTTATGCCCTCTTGCCCTAAAGCCTCCTCAAGTCATTTGAAGAATGGAGCTACCAGTTCGTCGCTTGAAGTAAATGATGTTGGAAGATGCAAGTCGATGCAAAGGAAGTTGAAGTCTAACATCACAACCAAGCTTAGGAGGATCCCTTCTGACTCTAACAACGTTTAGCATCGATCCTTTACTGTATGCGGATTGGGGAAGTTCTGTGATTGATTGATGACGCTTGTCTTTATGGCCTTGTACGTTTGAGTTGGTTCTTTGAATTGATTGTTGGTGTATTGTGGATCTTCTATCTAGAATGACATTAGTGCTTAGTTGGGTTTTTCTTTTGTACCTCTCACATCCTTGTCATCCTTCTTTCTCTCTGCTCAACCCAATGGATGACGTATGAAGAAACCGGGAGCAACAACAACGTAACAACATCAACAACAAGATGTTATCGCCTTCACCAATTTCTACACCGAAGCAAGTTGAAGAAAAGAAGGCTTTACTCTCATCTCCTTAATCTCGCTCTCTAATGAAGCTTTGAAGATCCAAGATGTTGAAGATGCAAGCATGGAGATTCTACCCATGACACGAAAAGATGAAAGACTATCAAATCTATCATCAAAATCTTGTTTGTCTCCCTACTCCTTGTTTCTTCTCTCTCCGAATCTCGGGACGAGATTCCTTTTAAGGGGGTAGATTTGTAACACCCCGAAATTTCTTGATTTCGGGATGTTATTAGGAAGAATAATTAAACGATTTTGAAATAATTTTAAAATTTACTCAACATTTATTTTCTTTACAAAAAAATTATTATAGGAAGATCATTGTTTGTTTTTCTAATTAAATGAAATGGTTCTATGAGTGATGCATTCATATTCGTTAGCATGGTTTTTGGTTGATGTTTGTAGTGTTTTGAAAATCATAAAAGATCGAATCCGAACCCTCTCCATCTCTCTCAATGTTTTTATAATTCAACTCAATCCCCTCTCTAATCCTTTTTCAGAGTTCATCCGTTCTTCTTTTTCCACGGCTCAAATCGTCAGTTGGCCCTCTTTTCTTTTTCTTCTCACATCCTAGCTCGCATGACCATCTTCTCTCTTCTCGCCCCATCCCGCCAGCCCAGTTCTATCTGATGTCGGCCCGTCTAACCTGCTAGCTAACCCTCTCTCTCTCTCTTTCTCTATGTTGCCGCCAGCTGGGTCCCACCCATTAGCCCTTCTCCCTCGTCTTCCACCTCGGCCAGACCGGACTCGATCCATGCACGATCTACGCGCCAGACCTCCACCCTTAACCTCCCAGCTTTTGTGCGCCATGCTTCGCACCCGAGCCGCGCCCCTCATGCGCCTACACAGTGTGCCGTTCGCTTGGCCCTCATGTTTGCGCGTCTATAGCCGCCTACCTCGCGCAGCAAGTCTCGTTTGGCTCTGTGCGCCGCAAGCCTCGCTCGGCTCGCGCACCCGTGCATAGCACCGGTGTTCATCCGCGCCCGAGCCGATCCGCGTTCGTCGCCATCCCGGCATGCACGCCCAACCACTACCGCTCGCGCGCCGACCACCCGTGCTCGAGCCGCTTGGCATCCCCGCGACCTTTCCCTCTCTCATGCATGTGTGTTGTGTCTACGTTCGTGCCGCACGTGCTCGTGCGCTGCGCCCACGTCGCTCGGCCGCTCGGCCGTGCACCCATTCGTGTCCTTGCACATGCGGCTTCACTCTCGAGCGACGTCCCTCCGCAATGTGCCGCCCGCCTGGCTCGTGGGCCCAAGCCGCTCGGCTCCCGCGCGCACCGCGCCATCAGCGTGTTCTCGCACCGTCCCCGCCGGCCACAGCCCTTGGCCTCTTCGCGTCGCTCCCCTCGCACGCACACTGCGTCCTCTCATCTCCAGTGTAAGTGTAACGGTTGATTCACCGGGCCTCCACCATCACCCCACCTCCAAGTACCATTGTGGGCCACCTAAGTTCTAATGGCCGGCCATTAGTGCAGCCCTGCTGTTTCCTCTCTCTTACCAGAAACGGATGCCATCACCCATGCTTTTAATGGTCGGCTTCCTCTCTTTAATCCTCCTGGAAGCGTCTTGCTCAGCTCCTCTCATGCCTTATACGAAAACTGTCGCCCCTTCACTCCACCAGTAACTGCACGTCATCAAGACCATCAATGGTCATTACCATTTCCGTTCCATGGATTTGCTTATGTTCCTGCGGCTCCCTGAGTCCTCCGCGTAACCTGTCTTTGTTCCCTTTCATTCCTTCTCGCTCACACCGCACATGCCTTGCCTCCACATAGCTCATCTACACTACGCCAACGCGCACCGCTAGGCGGGGCGAGTGCCATTATTTGTTGCGCTCCACCCGGTCGGTCCGCCGCGCTCGGATGCCGACGGAACCAAAGCGACACCACCACGCATCGTGAAGTCAAGCCACGGCTCCGCCCGGCCCGGTCCGCATCCCCTCCGTGCAATGCGTTGGAGCAGCGGCGCCGGGAGAACCCGAGTCGGTTGCCATCGTCGTCGCCCCGGCCGAGTCCGGCCACCCTATCGTCCATCGCCGCCGGTGTTCGTCGCTATTTCGCCCGGACCGGTGCGCGTCGTTGAAGCGAGCGCCGGACATCGGTCGCCCTTCCAATTCGTCGCGGTCGCCGTCCCTCAGAACAAGTCAGTGCCATCGTGAGGATCCCAAGTTCCCAACGCCAAGCCGCTGGTCCGCCACCTGCCATCATCCGCATCTCATCACCTGAGTGCCGTCAATCCGAGCCGGCCGCCGCCGGTGTTCATGGCCGTTTCGACAGGCTGCCTGGAGCCAAGCTGGCGCCATCACAATGCAAGAACCACGACATCAACCTCAACCTGGAGCTTCGCCGTCTGCCGTCGCTTGTCGTCCACGTCCCGGTCGCCATCGTCAATCCCCGAACCGCCGGCCGACACACCATCTCCTCATCCGCTCTCTCTTTTCTGGCCGCCTTCGTCGTCCACTGTTGGCGAGCTTCTCATCAACATGTACGTGCTTTAGTGCCTTCCTGTTCCCCTTCATGCCTACATATGCAGACTCTCATTCGTTCAATCTCTGCACAGCTAGCATCAGTGTCTTCCGATCTTCACGCCCGGCAAGGATGGACGCTAAAACTTGCTGTTGTAGTTCGCCGGCCGGTATACCAAGCTAGTGCCGCGCTTCTTTCTCATCGGCTCGGCGTACGTCATTCACCGTCATTTGCCGTCATCACAAGGTACCAAGCTCCATCGTACGCAATCTTAATGGTCTATTTTATCTAGCAATCTATAGTTCTCTGAACATGCATGCCTCTGTTCCAAGCAAGTCATTTCACAACATGTTCATAATGTCTAAATACAAAGCAATATCACCTGTGAACTCCAATAGTTTTATTCTTGTTGACATCATCTTTGCTCACAGTCATGTAAGTGCATGTGTTCTTTTTTTGGCAAGTATCCAAAAGCTATTAAAACTTATAGGTTCACTCATACGTTCATTTGATACCTTGCTTGATGTCATCATTTCATCATGCTGATGTCGTATACATCCTCAAATATATCTATCATGCAATTCCACAAATATCTAGTAATCTAAGTCACATGTCTCCATATACTTCTTCCTTTGTAAATTCCATCCAACCTACAGTTAACCTTGATTAGATCCCTAATCCCTATTTAATCTGTAGATCTCACGCTTTAGCCTGTTTAAGGTCGTTCTTGTTGTGTTAGTTTCGTCTCACAACAAAATACGCGCTAGTGCTAATGTTACTTAAAATGTGTTTTAATAATATTATCCTAAATTAATTTGATTAACGTCTATTGAAATGTCTTTTCTTAATAATAATTGATTATGACCTAAAAACGGTTTTCTTAGTTAAATATTAGATTGGCTAATACCTAGTAACATTGTTTTCTAATTAAAATCTATCTAGAGCTATGCTTCGACTTTTCACAATATAAATGATAAATTGGTTAATATTTCTCTAATCTGCTTTCTAAATAAAAGTTACATAGGTTGTACTCGGCTTTATTAATCAAATGCTAATTTGACTAATATGATTATAATGTGTTTCCGAATTATAATTTATTTAGTTGAACTCCAAACATAAAGTTATACGCTTAGATGTTTTACATACTTCTTTTGAATGCAAATATTTAATTAGCATAAATCATACTCGAATAATTATAAATAAAATTGAATTAAGCTCAACACCGTCCTTTTGTATAAAAATATAAATTGCTTAATTCTAAATAGGGTATTTCTCAGAAATAACCTATGCACATTTCTTTATTCAATTAAAATATATCTAGCATATAGTCTTTGTGTGTTATAATACAAATCTTTCGATAGATGTGCCTTTTCAACGATAGTTCCGTTCTTAGCGTTTCTTGCGTTTGCATTCCTACAACCAAACTTTATCCTCTTTTAAAGCCTTTTCTTGATTGGTGAATTGTTCTTAGTTGTTCTTGTTTGTCTTCTTTGCATGTGTTGTGCCCGATGATTGCTTCGAGTAGAAGATCAAGTTGTTGTTCGGAAGTCTTGAAGATCAAGAGTATCAAAGAACGAAAGAGCATAGTAGTAGTTTTGTTGGAGAAAGGCAAGTGGTCTTCTCCCCCTGCATGTTCTACTTTTTCCTATATAATTGCATGATAATTAAGTTTATCTTTTATGATATTGCATAAACTTGATGGGAACCCCTTTTTAAGGACATGATTAGAATTTTATCCCTATTACCTTGAACAACCCTTTTTAAATAAATGGTTTGGGGTAGAAATTCTTAGTTGCTATACCTTGGGATGGTTTAAGTGAATCTTTTACAATATGATGAATGTTGATCATGATAACTTTGGTGATATATGTGTGTGTGCTTATGGTTAATAACAAGATCATATGGTTTAATTGGAACATGGAGAACCACCCAGGAAAACAGTGCAACCACAGTCCATATGGCTCTGGCTTAGCCAATTAATTAGGTGTGTGGAACTATCTGATAGCCTTATCCGAAAGGAGCACGGGGGCCGGAGTTGAAGGGGTATAGCCCGGTTCTTTTGGGGTAGCGACCTTTGCTAAGGTGCCGACCACTAGGGAGGGTTATGGTTTGCTCCGCCGCTGTAATCGTCGCAGTTGTTGGTCTTCCGCATACCTTTGTAAAGGCTTCGTAGTGGACCCCTAGCCACTCACCTCGGAAGTGTTTAAGGGCCTTGCAAACCCGGCGACATGGGGAACACGAACCGTGGGTAAAGTGTATAACCTCTCGCAGAGTGAAAACCGATCGATCGGCCATGCTCACGGTCAAGAGCGGCCCGGACCCTCACATGGTAATCAAACATAAAGATGAAATTAAATCGTGGTTTCTTGTGCATTTTTGAGATGAGATGTTTTCTAAATGTTTAAGTGGGTTGGTATGAACTTATATCTAGTAACTAGTTGCTTGTTAATTAAAATTTGACCAACATTAAAATGCTAACCGTCGTAAACCTTAGCCTATCCTTGATAGCCTTGCATCTTCCCCCACTTGCCGAGCCCCAACTATAAGTGTGCTCACCCTTGCTAAACTCGCTGTTCGCAGAAGAAGAATAAAAAAGAGAAGAAGGTGTATGATGTCTAGAAGATGGTGCTAGGCGTACGCAACCCCTAGTCGATTGCCTGTGAAGTTTCGAGCCATTGTTTCCCAGGATTTCACTGTAAATCTCTGATAATCTCTCTTTCTTTACATGATATTGTTTATGTTATTCACTATGATGTCACTATATGTATGAAACTAGATCCTGGCATACATATAGGTAGCACTTGGTTTTCTTCGGAAAATCGGGTGTGACAAGACCGAACCCATTGCTCTTACCACATGAGCGAGTCAATTTAACCAACTTATGATTCCAACATAAGCATCCTATATCTCGCGAGCAATGAGTCATTACTCGACTTCTACCGTATCCTTAGAGCATGGCACTAGCGTTCCTAACATACTAGAAAAAGAGCATAGGAGTCCTAAGGATCATGCAACTAGGTTTCAAAACAACTCCTGAAACTTAAATGCCCAAGTAAAGCAATAAAGCACTGAAAAGTAAAGGACATGATTTTAATTTAAAACATGGGTTAGATGAAACCGTGCTTCTTTGCCTTCCTAGACTCGCTTCCTAAACAAGCCTTTGGCTCTTCTCCGACTTTGGTCCAGGTCTTGCCGCACGCTAACCCCATCCAACTCCCCCGCCGGCCGGCCCTCACTCCTCCCGGGGTAAGCGTGTAAGTCCCGTCGGGAAGATCTACACGTTCACATGCACATGCATTAGATTATGGTGAAGGTGGGAGAATTACCACAAAACCAACTCTTGTTGGTCACATACACCCAAATATTAATATTTTTCATATAACTTATTAGTAGGTGTGTGATAAATAACAAAACACTATTTTGATGGTGATTGTGTGCACATCTAAGCAATTTAAGTTACTTAACTTCACCAAACAAAGAAGGGGTGTGTTTAATTTAATAAAAACAGAAACAATCATGATTTTACAATTTAGCACTTTTAATTTCCTTTCCTTCTTTAATTATTTAAAACAAGCCTTTCAACCATAAATCCAAATTAAATCAAAAACACTTCCAAAGAACCTAATCTTTTGCACAACAACATATGCTTAGTTTAAGCTCACACCAAAATTTGGTCAAGAACATTTGTAAATTAATTTATACGAAAAAGACAAATCTCAAACTTAGTAAATCAACATTAATTCATATAAAAAGATTTAATAAACTTTTTGATCTCAACTTTCTCCTACAGGTCAAGTATGCCAAAAATGAGTTTCTGACCAAGGCATGGTTGCAAATTCAATTTATTTTTCAGATTTTGGAATTTAAGCTCCTACACAAGATTAAATCAAAACACTTAGTAAACAATTCCGTAAAATCACATCCATCACACCAGGGGTACTAATCATCAAGTCAAAGCTCCAGGGTGCACTTGTGCTCGAAGAGAAGTTCATTAAAGGTGCGATAAAAAGCATCAAACTTATTCTAGCATACAAAATTTTAAATAAATCATAAATCGAAAATACATACATCAAAATCATGCAAACTTTTGCCACAGATCTAGACATGATATAAAGAGCAACATATCCAAAATTCAATTTCATAGCATGTGTATATTTTAATCACACTAAAAACACTCCAGACTGAGTTTGAATTTTTAATTCAAAAACTCCATTTAAAACCCTATACATGTTTTCTAGAAAAGATAGATTTCTTCACCACGAACCCAGCAAAACTGGTTTTGCATTTTTCTGATTTTTCTACGATTTTTAATGATTTTCTAAGGTACCGTTGTAACCCTAAAAGTAACCTTTACAACCGGTCCCCGGAAACTTGCAAAAATCTCCCCGAGATTATCTCTACCTTCGGCAACAGCCCCCGCGGCGCCGGGCTCACCGCCGGCGGCCCTGAGGAGAGGCGGGAGGGGCGCGGGCGTGTACACGGGCGGCACCCGCGCCCGCCCCGCGCGCGTGTGCGCACATCCGGACCCCCCCCCCCCCCCCCCGACTCCCGCCACAGGTGGCCGGCCGCCCGAGAATGGCTGCCACGGCCGCGCCCCAATTGGAGGCGCAGAGGTGGGCGACCCGCCGTTGCGGGCTAAGGGAGGTGCTGGGAGGGTGGAGCAGCTCGCGAGACCGCCGGCGGTCGAAGGATTCGCGCGACGGCAGCCGGTGGCTGGCGCCCGAGCTTCGACGGGCTGGGCCGCGCTCTTTTGGCAAAGGCGACGGCTTCGTCGGACGCACGCGAACGAGACGGCTCCCCGGCCTTAAGGCCGCGCGGTCCGACCGGACACCGTGCATGGGCAGCGCGCGAGCGCGGCCTCGCTCGGCGCGCGCGCGTGGCCGTGGCTTGGCCCATCCGCTCGTCGGGCGCGCTCACGGAGGCACCTGGGGCGGGAGGGCTCCACCCCGCGCGTGTCCACCGCGACGCACTCGAGGGTCCGTACGCCGGGCGCCCTACGCGCGCGGCACGTGGCCGACGGGGAACCCGCGCGCTTTCCGGAGCGCGAGACGACATCGGTCCGTCGCGTTTCTATTTCATTTACCTCGTTTTGAAATTGCGAAACCCAAAATCGTCAACTAAGTTGAAAATCTCTCAAAAGCACAAAGTTGTAGAGGAGCTATAGATTCACAACTTTTCCCAAAGGGCGACATATGTTTTGATCAATGGTTTGCCCGGAACGCCGACCGAAGTTGCAGATTTTCCACTACTTGCCATCGTTCACAACAAGAAATTAAACCGATTTTTGGCCAATTTGCACTCAAAATTGGAATGTCCGCTCAATTACGAAAAAAAATGTGTTCCTTTTAAATAATGAACAACTTTCGTATTGGGTCGATTTTTTGAACTTCTATAGTGAAATTTGGAGAACGCGCTAAGAAAAACCATTTCAGCCTTTAAAGTAGATCTAGGGTTTGACCGTAATTAGGGATTTTGACCGAGGTCTTTTGTGCAAAAAGTGTGCCCAATCATGTAGCGATGCTTAGAAGTTAATTAACCTTGATTAATTCATATAATTAATGTCATTAGCGCAATCAAACATCCTGATGTTACAACACTCCCTTAAAGAAATCTCGTCCCGAGATTTAGGATTTAAAAGATGGAAGTAGTGGAAAGAACTTACTTTGGCCTTGAGTCAAGAAAACCCTTGGAGCACTCTCATTGAGATAATGTTCCGCTTCCCATGTAGCTTCTTCTACTTGGGAGATGGACTCCATTGATTTTATACATCTTTACGCATTGCCTCGAGTTTTTCTTTCTTTTACATCAAGAATTCTCAAAGGAAGTTCCACAACGTAGAGATCCGTTCAATCCAAGCATTAGCTTCTCAATAACTTCTCTAGCTTCTGCTCATGTGCACATTTCCTCAATTGTGATACATGAAACACATTGTACGCCGCAGAATCGTTCGTGTAGCCGAATACGGTATGCCACCGGCCCAGCCGTACTTGAATGATCTCATAAGGGCCAATGTAGCGAGGAGCTAGTTTCCCTTTCACACTAAATCTTTGGACACCCTTGGTTGGCGAAACTTTTAAGTACACAAAGTCACCAACTTTGTATTCCCTAGGTGCCTTTCCCTTGTCATAATGACTCTTTTGTCTTTCTTGAGCAATTCTCAAATTTTCCTTGATTACTCTCACTTTTTCTTCTCGCATCCTCAACTAGGCTGGACCAAAGAATTTCTCTCCCCATTCCACGTTCAAGGGGTACGACATCTCCGTCCATAAAGAGCCTCAAAAGGTGCCATTTTCAAGCCGGCTTGATAACCGTTATTGTAAGAAAATTCAGCCTGTGCATGAGACACTTGTCCCAACTCTTATCAAAATGAATCACGCATGCTCGCAACATGTCCTCTAGAATCCGGCTTACCCTTTCGCCTGGACCACTGGCCCGAGGACGATAAGCCGGGAATCGCGTATGATTTTTGTGCCAAGTGACTTATGTAATTGTTCAAAACGTACACAGAGAGATCCCCATCTTTTAAAATGATGGTTTTAGGAACACATGCAAGCGAACAATGTGCTCAATATAAAGACTCTGTATAATCTTTGGCATCATATGTAGTGCGAACTGAATAAAGTGAGCCGTTTTTGTCAACTGTCAACGATAACCCAGATGGAATCATGTTTCCTAGATGTGAGTGGCAATCCGACACAAAGTCCACACTTATGTCATCCCACTTCCATGAAGGTATGGGTAGGGGTTGAAGAGTACCCAAGGTTTCAAATGACTCGCTTTAATTCTTTGACAAGTATCACATTCCACACATTTTATAATGTCCACCTTCATATTGGACCACCAAAAATTCTCCTTTAAATCTTGATACATTTTACTACTCCCCGATGGATAGAGAATTTAGAGAGATGACCCTCATCAAAGATTTCCTTTTTCAACTCCCAATTATCCGGGACAAATGGGCGCGCTTCAAATCCGATTATATCTTTCTCATCCTTTCAAGCAACTATGTTTAGGATCCTTTTCTAGCAATTTTTGTTTAATTAAGAGAATACCCTCATCTTGAAGTTGAGCCTTAACAATTCTATCAAACAGCGACTACGGAAAAGGGCATTTAGGCCTCCTTGTTCAACAATTTCCAAGTTTAAGCCAACCTCATACGTAGTGTCACCGTAAGGTTCCATTGACAGTACTGCAAGAGCCTGCGCCAGGGAGCATCCGCAACTACATTCGCCTTCAGATGGTAATGGACCCCAAGATCATAATCTTTGATTAACTCTAACCATCTTCTTTGCCTCATATTTAAATCAGATTGGGTGAAAAATGTATTGAGGATTTTTGTGGTCGTAAGAAGATATTGCAATGGGTCCCTCATAAGGTAATGCCTCCATATTTTCAATGCATGAACAACCGCCGGCTAATTTCTAAGTCATGTGTGGGATAATTCTTTTCATGAGGGCGAAGCGCTCGTGAGGCATAGGCACAACCCGATTTTCTTGCATAAGAACACATCCAAGACCCGTGCCCGAAGCATCACAATAAACTTCATACGACTTTGAACTGTCCGCCGCGTCAGCACCGTCAAGTTAAATGTTCTCTTAATTTTTGGAAAGCTTTATAACAAGCCTCACTCCACACAAATTTCACTCCTTTCTTTAGCAACTCGCCTATAGGCTTAGCAATTCTAGAGAAACCGAATAAAATGATAATAACCACCCAAGCCTAGAAAGTCAGCGGGATTTGATGAGTTGACTTAGAGGTTGCCAATCCATAACCTCTTGCACTTTGTTTGGATCGACAGATATGCCTTCGCCGGAAATAGTGTGCCCCGAATTTAACACTATCCACCTAAAACTCACACTTGGAGAATTTAAGACAGAGTTTATGTTCTGCAAGCGTTGTAGCACACGGCGAAGATGTTCCGCATGATCTTCCTCATTCTTGGAATAAATAAGGATGTCGTCAATGAAAACCACACGACGAATTTATCCAACTCGTCATAAATACGGAATTCATGAGGTACATGAAGTAGGTCAGGTGCATTTGTGAGACCAAAAAGACATAACCAAGAACTCATATAGGCCATAGCCAGTAGAGAAAGCCGTTCTGGGAATATCACTAGGCCGGATTTTAATTTGGTGATAACCGTACCGAAGGTCAATCTTTGAGAAGACCTTTAGCTCCGAAACCTAACCGGTCAAATAGCACGTCAATGCGGGCAACGGATATTTGTTTTTGGATAAAATACCGCATTGAGAGGCTCGTAGTCCACACACAACCTCGTGCTACCATCTTTCTTTTTCACAAAGAGGGCAAAGATGCCCCCCAAGGAGAAGAGTCATGATGTAGCCCTTATCAAGCAACTCAAAGTTGTTTCTTTAATTCGCAAGTTCTTTGGGTGGCATTCTATAAGATCGTTTAGAAATAGGAGCAAGATTTCTCAGCCGTAGCTCAATGACAAACTCAACATCTCCGTCTCTGTGGCAAGCTAGGGCACCATCGTGAAAGACATCCATGTACTCACATACTACCGGAATGTCCTCAAGTTGAGTAGTTGCGTGGTCGCATACACACATGAGCCTTTATGGTCTCATAGAAGATAAGAATTCGAATTTCCGACCCAAGGCGAGTTGATTTCTACCATTCTTTCGTAAATATCCAGGACAACTTTGTGCTTTCAGTCATCCAATTCATGCCTAAGATAACATCTACCCCTTCTAGGTACATAGTGACCGCATTAGTTGAAAAAGTTTTGCTACTCCTTATCTCAAGCGTACACTTAAGGCTACTTGATTTGAAGCAACCTTTCCACCTCGGTGTGGCAATCATATAGGCCTCGCTTAGTATGACACCACTTCAAGTCCAAATTTCTCACGGTTTTCACATTAATAAAGCTATGAGTAGCACCGTAATCAAATAATATAATAATCGACGACCAATGGATAGAAATGTACCCGTCAAGACTCGGTGCTCCCTTCCGTAGATCAACCACCGTGGGTGAAGCTTAAACGGTCTTGCTTCACTTGCACACTTGTTTCTTTCCTCGATTTCCACCCCTTGGGAGCCTTGCCCCCCGACTTTGCCGATGTTGCCGTCGAGGGCGGGTGCACTTGTTGTAAGCATAGTGCCCCACTGTCCGCAATATAGCAACGGCGATCATCATTGTTGCGGCGGTGTGGGGGTGCACTAGGCCTAGGAGTGTTCTCGCCGAGCGCCGCGATAGCTGTGTCGCACGGCTGGGACCGAGATTGCCTGCCATCACCCACGTCTAGCCGAAGATGTACGGGGGGCACCTCGCATATTCTTCTTCACAAATTTAAATTTCCCCGCTTCTCTTGGCCATCGCCCGAAGCTTGATTGAACTTCCTCTTTCTATCCCGTTGAGCCCTTCATGGCGTCCTCCTAAGAGATGGCCAAGTTCACTAGCTCGTGATAGCTATCATTTTGATTAAGTTCAACCTCTCATAGAGCTCCCCATCAAGCCTCACGGAATCGGCTCCATCTTTTTCATCAGCATCAACATGCTAGTCCCCATACCGATTAAACTATTAAACTTTCCGAGCATACCGATAGACTCGAGTCGTAGCTTGTTTGAGATTCATTAGCTCTCTCATCTTCCTATCAACAAGACCCTTGGGAATATGATGCTCTTTAAATACTTTGAATTCCGCCTATATGCGATTCCGGTGACTCTAGTCGCATGGACTTGAATGCTCCCAATTATTTGGAATGTCACTCTCGCCTGCCGGAAAGGCCGAAGCCCGCCTTATGTTCTTCCGGGCGGCGGCGTTGTGAAGATGGAAAACATGGCCTCTGTGGCCCGATGAAAGCATCACCAGGGGCCTTCCGCCTTGGTGAAGGGGTGGCCTCGCTGTTCCGAATTTTCATGTGACATGACCGCATTGTGGGCCCCTCCCGAACATGGCCTTGATCAGGCACAAAGCTGTCGCAATCGTTGAGCAACTGGCCGCCGAGTCGAGTATTGGCGCAACACTTCCGTCCAAGGCAAAGAGCCAGAACGCTTCGGCGGGTGCCATAGGTGGAGGTGGAGGAAGAGGAGCATCCCCACCGCCCCCGCACCCCGAGAGTCATTCCCGTGTGTTATCGTACATTCGAAAAGTTGAATCTCAATAGATACATATCTGCTTGTCAGTGACACGACAAGAAGAATATGCATACGAAAATTCGTACTTATAGAAAATTTCAGAATTCGTACAACATCACAGCTCTGAGTAAATAATTCATAACTCTCTGTACAGAAGTCCAAAATTCATAAAATTTGGTCAGCATGTGTAGAATTTTATAAGCTTCAACTTTGGTATTAAACTCCAGATCAGATTCATCTTTGTGGGGTCGAAAAATCAGTTTCAAAGGTTCTATTCAGCAGCTTTTGACAGCAGGCGTAGGGTTTATTGCACTGATATTTTCTAAACTACACATGTGCAAAAATGCTGAATTTGGTGAGCATAACCATTATAAAATTTCAAACAACTTCAGAAGTCATTGCAACATCCAGAAATGACCATAACTTTCTCCATTTCATTTCTTAGGCAGATTGCTGCCGGAAGGTGTTTTTCCACCATAATTACAAAACATTACAAAATTTGGTGGATCACCATTACATAGGGGGTCACTATGTAGCTTCTAGCTACAATAAAGAATACTCTAAGTCAGCCTAATACCAAAATCCAACCAAAAGAAGAAGAAGAAGAGCATGAAGTTTTCTCTACTACAACAACTAGGATTCAGGGTCCGTTGTACAACCGCAGAGAGTTTCCCCATGACATGTAGGAATAGAGCACTAAGCTCCTCTAATCGAGTCCGGAACGTCCCGAACCTCCTCTCGGGTCCAAACTCGGATCTCCATCTCGCTCATCATCAACAATAGCCGTGGGTGGTGCAATTCGCCGGAGCATAACCACAACACCCTCCAAGGCCCGTACATTCAGGCCGAGGGTCCCAAACTCTGCCTCGCAAATCCCGGATGCTCAAGGTGCACAAGCTCTTCTCAAAGATCCCTATCAACCAACAGCTCGGCAGCCCCTGCGTCTGCACTCGTAAGTCCGTAATCCGCCGGCGGCGGGTCACCCGCCGCAAACCGGTGGTGCCTGCCCTGAGCCTTCTGCCAGATTCCATCCCGTTGTCACACACCGGTGATGTACCGAGTGTACTTAACATACCGCTTCTATGGAAAGGCCGACAACCCAGATGTACTGCCACTTCAAAGAGACTACCAGGCCAAGTCATCCGCGATAACCCGACGAAGGTCCCGTAGAGCGTACAAGGCCCTCAAGCACGTGCCCAAAGTCCGTACTATGTCGTAGGGTGGCACAAGCCTCAAGAAGTGTGGCTATATTGGCCATCCCGCGTCGCGACGGACGTTGGGGTCCAAAGCTAGAGCCAACCCCAACTAGTGTCCGAAGCATCTCTCGCGGTCCGTGGGTGGGAATAGCGTGGAGCACCATCAATGCCGCCGACTCCACCGCCTCGACGCTCGCGGAAACAGAGGAGCTCCATGCTCAAGTCCGCCCCACTCCGGGGTGGCCCGGGTGGGGGAGCATGCTCACTCGAACTCGCAGCTCGGTACGCCCCACTCCTCGTACTCCACCCCCTCGTAGAAGGGAGGGGTGGTGTAGCCGACAGACACAAGGCTCTCCACGCAATGCGTGTGAAGCCTCCCACTGCAAGCCAAGCAGGCAAACGCACATCAGCACCCACCGCAACAAACCCAGGGGCAGCCATCTCTGTGAAATAATTACAAGCACATGTTAGAACTCCAAAATATGAGTTTAACATTCAATATGGCAAAACTGGCAGTTCTGAACAAAAATTCATAACTGAAAAACCAGTACCTCAAAAATTCCAAATTTTTGTGAGCAACTCGACAATGTTATAACTCACATTTTTGGTATTCAAAGGTCGAACTAATTCAGATTGGAAAAGGGTGCAAAAGGTCCATTTTCAGAGTGCTGATGCCCAGAAATTCAGCAGGGCAGAGCTTCACTAAAAAGACCATAACTCAACACATGAGTACCCAATTACCATGAAATTTTCGCAGCACGATCTATGTTAGATAATGAACATTTTTGCTGTAGATTCTCGGGTCAAATTCTGTTTGGAACTATAAGTAAAGATTCGAATTTTCTGCCTAACTCAGAATTTTGACAGCAATTCAGCAAGACGTAGGCTAGCTATTTAGATCCTAACTTCAGTTTTAAACCTCCTAAAATCATGAGAAATTCACGGAGCAAACTTAACTAGGTGATGAACAATTTCCCTAAAGAACACCTAGCCAGAAATTTTCTAGATAATCCTTAGGAAGATTTGGACAGCAGCTAGTTAAACGTTTGCTTACTCTCACACATCAAAGCATCAAACTAGCATTATTGATCCTTAAGAAACACAATTTAATTAAAAACCATATGACACATGATTTAAGTTCTATTTTTGGTTCAGTAGCTTTTACATGATGCAAAAGTAGCCCTAAACTTCCTCACAAAGCCTTTAAGCTTAAAAAAACGAAGTTAGTGCCGGTGGCAGGGCATATATAGACGTCTCTCCCTGTAATAACTAGTCGGAAGCTATTCGTTTCTTAATTACCGTACCTAACAACCGTGGTTAGTGCAACAATTACAGAAAATCACAGATATTCAAGACTCAGCGCACTCACAAAAGCGTCCACATTCATTACCGTTCAGGCCAGAAACGCGTATCCGCGGCGTAAAGCCGCCCGCATGGAGCCGCCGTCCTATTTAAGACTCGACGCGACGTGAGTGCCCATTGGAATAGGCCTCACTCATCCCTCACGGACTTTCCCGTGGTACCATCACGTATGGCAAAACGTGACGAGACTCGTACGCGACGTGACACCCATTGGAATAGGTCTCACGGGTCCCTCACAGACTTCCCCGTGGTACCACCACGTATGGCAAAACGCAGAGACGCACGCGACGTGGCACCCATTGAATAGGGTCCCACTAGTCCCCGCGGTGACTTCGTGGTACCACCACGTATGGCAAAACGTGATGAACTAGTATGGTTGTGCATGAAAGTAAGTTTCGACACGAATAAATGTGTCGGAAGTCGACTAAATACACCATAGAATACTAGCCACCCGAAAGAACCCAAAAATTCCTCTAGGGCCTCTCGGACTAGATTAGACCTTAACGTTCTACTCTTTAGCAAGATTATTAATCTTGGCAAATTTTATTCCAAAAAAGTTTGTTAAGGTATTTTTAAATACCGTGCATAACATCGCCCGGGTACCAAATTTCGGTGATGTAACCGCCCAAACTAATTCCGTATTATCGCCTGGGCCGGTCCACGTGGCCATTAAGCAATAATAAAGAATTATTAAGTCGCTCACGGTAAGCCCGTAAATCACATACAACAGATCGTCGATATGCGCTAAGCCCACACGAAGGCGGGACCGTAGCACAACAAGACATTACATAAAAAGGTTCACAAGTTTAACATTATTACAACCAGGTTTTTGTACATAAATGTAAACATGAACAGAGTTTAAACAGCGGAAATAAAACTAGCGCACGATACACACGGGAGGCCATCCATGCATATCACTCCTCATCATCGTTTTCCCATTCAAGCTCCCAACCATCTGGGATAGAACCAGGCCAGATGGGATTACCTGAAAACAACAAATTAAGCAAGGCTGAGTACTAATACTCAAAGAAGACTTACCCGACAAAGATAAAGCAAGACTAGACATGCAAGGCTTTTTTGGCTTGTGGGTTTGTTTTGCTAAAAAGCGACTAAGGGTGGATCCTTATTTTCAAGTTTTAGCTCATATTCTAGTATGTTAATCGTCTAGGTGAGCACCTATACTAAACAAGCATGTTGTGCAAACAATATTAAACAAGTAACAATATTAATCCAAACGGTTCCATAAATAAACATGGGGTAGCCAAGGGTCAAGCCGACTCGGATAACGGCGAGTGACCGACGATCGATTGATTTATATCCTTGCAAGGTAAACCCAAGATACACGGAAGAAGTTGTGACAACCGCCCAAAATAGTTCCGTATTATTGCCTAAGCCCGTCCACGTGGCCATTAAGCAATAATAAAGAACTATTCTCCGTCGCTTCCGCCGGTAAAGCCCCGTAAATCACATACAACAGATCGCCGATATGCGCTAAGCCCACACGAAGGCGGGACCGCAGTACAACATTACATTACATTAAAGGTTCACAAGTTCAACATTATTACAAACCAGGTTTTTAGTACATAAAAGTAAAAGTGATTCGAGAGTTTAAACTCGCGGAAAGTAAACTAACGCGTGATACACATAGGAGGCCATCCTTGCATATCTCTCATCATCATCGTTCTCCCATTCAACCTCCCATCCCTCCGGAATGACACCAGAGCCGGAGAGGATTACCCGAAAACAACAAATTAAGCAAGGCCGAGTACTAATACTCGAGAAGACTTACCCGACAAAAATAAAGCAAGACTTAGACATGCAAGGCTTTTTGGTCCGGTGGGTTGGTTTTGCCAAAAGCGACTAAGAGTGGATCCTTATTTTCAAGTTTTAGCTCATATTCTAGTATGTTAATCAGTATAGGTGAGCACCCGTACTAAACAAGCATGTTGTTCAAACAATATTAAACATGTAACAATACTAATCCAAAATGTTCCATAAATAAACATGGGGTAGCCGGTGGTCAAGCCGACTCGTATAACGGCGAGTGACCGACGATCGATCGATTTATATCCTTGCAAGGTAAACCCAAAATACACGGAAGAAGGTAGACCAAGTGCGGTGTCTACCCCAACCAGAGCGGTTCCCAACGTCCCACGACGTTTGGGATCAAACGCTACAAACTGCGGTACACGGTTATCCGGAGGGTCTAAACCTACCGTCCGACTCACACACTATACCACGGGTAGCTAGCCCGGAGACGCATCCCAAGCGGGTAGCTAGAAAGATCCCGCCCCGGTTCAGAAGGTACTAGGCTTACCGGTCCCATTCCCGACAAGTACTTGGTACGTTCAATAGCTTAAACCAGCACAATGCTACTCGGTCGAGACCGAACCCATTGCTCTTACCACATGAGCGAGTCATTTTAACCAACTTATGATTCCAACATAAATAACCTATATCTCGCGAGCAATGAGTTATTACTCGACTTCTACCGTATCCTTAGAGCATGGCACTAGCGTTCCTAACATACTAGTAAAAGAGCATAGGAGTCCTAAGGATCATGCATCTAGGTTTCAAAGCAACTCCCGAAACTTAAATGCACAAAGTAAAGCAATAAAGTACTGAAAAGGTAAAGGACATGATTTAAATTTAAAAAAACATGGGTTAGATGAAACCGTGCTTGCCTTCCTCGGACTCGGATCCTAAACTAGCCTTTGGCTCTTCCGGACTTTGGTCCAGGTCTTGCTGCACACCAAGCTGGTTCAGCTCACCATCAACAGTCCCGTCTCCCTCCCCGGCGAGTGTGTACGTACCGTCGGGGAGATCTACACGTTTACATGCACATGCGATAGATTAAAGTTAATCTTGATGGTGATTGTGTGCACATCTAAGCAATTCAAGTTATTTAACTTCACCAAACAGCAAGGGGGTTGTGAATAAATATTAAAAACAGAACCAAACATGATTTTACCATTTAGCACATTTAATTTCCATTTCTTTCTTTAATTATTTAAAACAAGCCTTTCAACCATAAATCAAAATTAAATCAAGAACACTTCCAATGAACCTAATCTTTTGCACACAGCAACATATGCTCAGTTTAAGCTTGCACACCAAAATTTGGCCTAAGATCATTTATAAATTAATTTATACGAAAAAGACAAATTTCAGCCTAGTAAATCAACATTAATTCATATAAAAAGATTTAATAAACTTTTTGATCTCAACTTTCTCCTACAGGTCAAGTATGCCAAAAAGGAGTTTCTGACCAAGGCATGGTTGCAAATTCAATTTATTTTTCAGATTTTGAATTTAAGCTCCTACACACGGTTAAATCCAAAACACCAAGCAAAAAAATTCTCTAAAATCACATCCATCACACCAGGGGTACTAATCATCAAGTAAAAGCCCTAGGGTGCATTTGTGTTCAAATAAAAGTTCTTTAAAGGTGCTATAAAAAGCATCAAACTTATTCTAGCATGAAGCTTAAATAAATCATAACTGCAAATATATTCAACAAAACCATGCAAACTTTTGCCACTGATCTAGACATGATATAAAGAGTAACATATCCAAAATTCAAGTTCATAGCATGTGTATATTTTAAATCACACCAAAACCACTCCAAACTGAGTTTGAATTTTTAATTCAAAAACTGTGCAGAAAAACCCTATACATGCTTTCTAGAAAAGGTAGAATTCTTCACCACGAACCCAACAAAATTGGTTTTGCATTTTTCTGATTTTTCTACGATTTTTAATGATTTTTCGGAAGGTACTGCCGAATCCCTAAATTTCACCTTTACAAACGGGTCCCCGGAAATTTGCCGAAATCTCCCCGGAAAGAGTTTCTCTTTCGCAATGTAGTCCTGGCAGCCCCTAGCTCACCGGCGGCGCCAATCCGGCGGCCGGGAGGCGGCGGGGCTTGGCCGGAGGGGAGCGTTCGGGCTTCCCCCGACCCCCGCCCAAGGGTTGTAGGGCGGCGGCGGGTCGGAGGGGCCGCGATGGGCTGCGCGCGGCGCGCGCACCCCCCCGGCGGGCCCTCTGCCGCCGGCGGTGGAGGGCTGCGCGCGCGCGCTTGGTAGGCGGGCGGCGGCCACGCCCGTTGAGGAGGGTCGGGGGTTCGTGTGGTGGAGGATAGAGAGCGAGCGGCTAGCGGAGCCGGTTGGGGTGTGGGTGCGGACGCGAACCGGCGACGGCGGGCGGTGGAGCGGAGCGACGCCCGCGTGCTCGGAACGCACGCGCGCACCCGCACCGAGGCGAGACCGGGCGAGAGGGGCGAGGACGGGCGACTCGGGGCACGGCCACGGGGCCTCCGGCGCGCGGCTCGGCCGGTGCCGCCCCGCATGCGCGGCATGCGCGCCGGCCGCGCGTGCGAGCGTGCGCGCGCGTGGCCGTGCCCGCGTGCGCGATTTTGCGTGGGCGCGGCGCACGGGAGCCACGGGGGCGGAGGGCCCACGGCGCGGGGTCTACCGCGACGGACTCGAGGTCCGTACGCCGGAGCAACGCGGCCCCGCCACGTGGCCGACGTAGCCGGAACGCGCGCGCGCTCTCGGGAGCGCGAGGACGACGTCGCCCTGCTCAATTTTATTCCGTTTAGCCCTTTTCGAAATTGCAAAACTCCAAAAATCGTCAACTAAGTGAAAAATCTCCCAAAAGCAAAGTTGTAGAGGAGTTGTAGATCTACAACTTTCCCGAAGGGCGACATATGTTTTGATCCATGGTTTGCCTAGGAACGCCAACCGAAGTTGCAGATTTTCCACGGCTCGCCATCGTTCATAGCGCAGTAGAACTCGATTTTTGGCCAATTTGCGCTCAAAATTGGAATGTCCGCCAATTACGAAAAATGTGTTCTCGGAAATAACGAACAACTTTCGTATTGGCAGATTTTGAACTTCTATAGTGAAATTTGGAGAACGCGCAAGAAAACCATTTCAGCCTTTAAAGTAGATCTAGGGTTTGACCGTGGTTTGAGATGTTGACCGGGTCTTTTGTGCAAAAGTGTGCCCAATCATGTCAAACATGTTTATGAGCCAAATTAAACACGATTAAAGCCACTAATTAAGTTAGTTAGCTTTAACAAACACCTGGGGTGTTACAGTCTACCCCCTTAAAAGAAATCTCGTCCCGAGATTAGGAATTTAAAAACTAGCTTAGGGGAGGTTGTTCTCAAATAGAAATGTATACCCGTGAAGTTATGTTTGCCTTGTTTCACTTGGGGTTTTGGTCGTTTGCCTTGACTTCCCTGCTTGGCTCTTGAGCCTCGACCGTGCCGATTTGTTTTGTTCTCGCTCGGTTTTCGGGCACTCCCTCACAAAATGTCCAGGGTCTCTACAATTGAAGCAGAGATGAGGTGTGGGTGTATTGGACCTTGGGACCCACTGGGTTTTGATGAGCTGATCCACAACACTAGCTGGGTTGCTTGGCTTTTTCTCACGGGAGGGAAGTTCGGTGCATGTAATTTCCCATCCATTCAAGTCAATCTTTGGCAAATCTCGCTTGTGACTCTTACTCCTTCTTTCTTCCTCCCTAAGTTCCATAGGAAGTTGTGATGGTGGCATGAGTGAATCTAGGAGTTGCTGATTGGAATCTTGATTCTGTTGATTTTGAGCTTCATGATTCATCAATAGATTGAATAGATAGACTTGCTCCATAATAGATTCTGAAATTGCTTGGGAAAGACTGTCGGATAGACTAGTTTGCGATAGTCCTTGATAACGATTATGGATGACATTTTGCACTAGTTGGCTTAACACCAAATTTTGGCCCTCCAAAATTTTCATGGTGTTGGCAAAGATATCCACCACCTCCTGTGTTGGTGGAAGAGATGGGAACATCTCATTGGGTCGAAGATTGACCGGATCTCCTGTGGTGGATTCCATTTCCCTCACGAAAGTTCACGACAATCCCATTAGACTCCCTAAGAGTACAATAATCCGAGCATGATAGTTATTGATAAACAATCATAACAACAAGTTAGAAAGTTAGAGAACTCGATCCGAAGGTTCTATAGGGTTTGTTTTTAAGCAAGGAGCCAATAGCCATGTTCTACAAAGGGTGGTCGGGCATCAAAGATCGATACTCCCCTCTTGATCGATGGTTACCACGGTGCGGGAATGATGGCACGCTTGGCGTTAGAGGCGGGACGGGGAGATTAATACGGCATTGGCCGCCGTAGTGAAACACGGCGGTAATGGAGTGGCACGGATTCGATGGAGCACGAATATGTAGGTGGTCCAAAGATCGTTAGTATTCGAGTTGTGGGTTTATGGGATTTTCTTTGGTGGAGATCGTCGTCCCGTTCATCCATAAGAATGCCGATTCTTTTCATATCCTTAGAACATTCCTCATCCTCCAAAGGAATTTTAGAAAGAGAAAATCGTTTCCCGAGTTTAACCAACTCAGAGAAGAAGACGGATGGAGGGTTCTATCTTTATCTAATTCATGCCATACGTAGGCCACCCATTTGGGTAGTGATCTGACAGTTGTCATAGATGATAACCATTGGTATGTCGACAAGAGGGTGCACTACCATCGAGATGCCCTTGGCAACTTGGCAACGACACTACAGTGAGAAGAGATGGTAGAGAGATGATGTTGTGTAATGTCGTCATGGCTCTGAAGAGGATGAGATAAATGACTCGAGAGAATTAACTGTGGTATTGGAGAAATCGAAAAGGTCTCGAGGTAACCTCATTTTAGAACCGCAGTTGCTTTGAGAAGGTTTATCGAAGGATTTGCCAAACTTTTGTTTTCTTATATCCTGATTCCATTAATTTGAAAGAAACATTAAAAAGGATCACAAATCACTGAGTTCTCAGAAGCTCCTCATATCTTGACTTTTGGAGAACCTTGATTGCTCATGAAACATCTCTGTTTATACACCTTCACCTTAACTCGGTTAAGTTGATATCGGCAACCGGTGTGATTAATCGAAAGAAGACCGAGTTGAAAAGTTTTCATAAGGATCTCTATAAGGAATGGGAATCTTAGCAATTGACCATACTAAGATTGCTAAAAGAAATATTTTTGGAGAATAACAAGGGTTCGATGATGTCTTAAGGGTTCTACCATCGTAGCTCTGATGTTAGTTCATAAGAATAGTTAAGGATGGTAAAGTCATAGAGAGCCGTTACCGGGAGTTCTTACGGATATTTAGTGGGAAAGATATGCAAAGACGAAGCTAGTACGAGGAATTTCGGAAAGGCTTGCTCACATGTCACTTATGTTATGAGTATTAGCGACATCCTTCATCCCATTAGTGGTGCAATGACTTTTAACTAGATAGGTGGTGCACCAATGAGACATGCTTGCAATATTAATGTATATAGATGAGTTGTGCATCGGTGGAATGGTGCTCATAATGATGCTTATGATGAGGTGCATATAGTATGATGTATATGCACATGAGCTTATGGTGCTTATGTAATGATGCATAATGAGTGATGCACATGATGCGTGCATGATGTAGTGCACACATGCTGATGCACATGTTGATGAAATGCGTTGATGCATATGCTCATGAGATATGATACTCATGATGCAATGTCAGCATGACTTGCTTCACCCATGAGGTTAGTCAAGGTAGAGAGGATAAACATAGAGTTGAGAAGTAATAGGTGCGGTGAGTCGCATTCTCAAAAACCAAGATACCTAGCGCGCTCCTAGTGGTAATCACATGGCTGCGGCACACATGATACCCTAGGTTTCGTCGCGGCACCTTCGTTTATGGAACAACAACATCCCCAGAAAAAGGGCGATAGAGTAGAAAGATGGAAAACCGTCGGACATATGCATGTTAGGTCATCCAATGTCCCAAATGCACATGTTGTGCAATGCATTTCCCATGCTCATGATTTATGTTATTAAGGTTGCAAGATATGCATGCGGTGATGATGCCCATGTGCTTACCAACAGATTTTTGATGCCTTGTAACCATGTTCTCTTTTATTTATTTGTGAGCAAGCATAATGAGGGCTGGGAATTGATAGTGATCACTGTAGGAGTATCGATGCAAGGAAAGTGGAGTGATCACCTTTACATAGACATAGGAAGTTGGTGGATTGCATCTAAATTGAAGAAAGGCGTATAAGCAATTAGGAGAGTACAACGGGGTTCCCCTTGACTCGGCAAGGATATGAGTATGCTTCTCTTAGAAGCCATCCTAAAAGAAGATGGAGATAGATGGATCTCGCACTGATTGTGTTCATATGTGGATAGAAACTTCAAAACATACGTAGCATTCTTCCACCACCTAAATATCATCATCTTTAGGCAGGGGATGTAAAAATCTCGAGCCTTCCAATATTGGTAATCAACTTCAAGATAAAACTGAGGCTATCATACCCGAAAATTCAGATATCGCTTTGCTGTCAGGGTTGTTGGACAGCAGGCCGATGGTCACTAAAAATTCCATATCTCTCAGCTCAAGCGTCGAAAAATTATGAATTTTGGTCAGCATGTGTAGAATTGCATAAGCTTAAACTTTGGTATTCAACTCCAGGACAGATTCAACTTTTACCGGGGTCGAAAGGTTCGTTATCAAAGCTCTGTCTAGCAGTTTTTACAGCAAACAGGGGCTTACTAAAAATTCGATATCTTTCCATATACACATGCATAGGTGCTGAAATTTTGTGAGCATTTCCATCACAAAATTATGAACCATTTTTATATTCAAGGTTTGCTCTATATCCCAAAGGAAGATGACCTAAAAATTTGAATTTCAGAGATCACTAATTCTGAAATTCAACAGGACAGAGACCTAGTGTTTCGGGTATAACTCTCAAACTAAAACTCTAATGACCTTGAGATTTCTACAGGAGGTAGACAGATACCTAAGGAGCAGTTTTGGTATTCAAAGTTTGAATAATATCAGATTGGAAAAGGGTCTAATAGATCGATTTTCAGAGTGATATTGCCCAGAAATTTTTAGCAGGACAGCGCTTCACTAAAGAGATTATATCTCAAAGATTAAGAACCCTATGACCATTAGATGTTTACAGCACAAAGTAGGCTATATAAGAAACATTTTTGGTATAGATTGTCTAGGAAGATTCTGATTGGAACTATATTTAAAAATTCGAGTTTTCAGCCTAACTCAGGATTTTGACAGAATTTTCAGCATGACCTAGGCTTAGTGATTTGAGCATAGCTTCAATTTTGTTCATCCTAAAATCATGAAAAAAATTCATGGAAGAATCTCAACTAGCTGATAAGCAATTTTCCTACTGATTACTTAGTCAAAAACTTCCTAGATCATTCTTAGAAAAATTAGGACAGCAACTAGACATACATTTGATCACATCACATAATTTACCAAACTAACATGAAAGATCCTTAAGAATTATAAATTGACTTATAGATCACATATAAGGATTAGGACCATTTTCAGTTTTGGTAGATTTTAACATGATGCAAGAGCGTCCTATACGTCCTTACCAAGCATTTAAGCTCAAAATCGAAGTTAGTGCCGGTGGCAAGGCATATGTATACGTCTCTCCCTATAATAACTAGTCGGAAGCTATTCGTTTCTTAAATACCGTACCTAACAATCGTGGTTAGTGTACCGCGCAGAAAATCACGGATATTCAAGACCTTTTGTGCCGGCACTCACAAAAGCGTCCACATTCATTACCGTTCACTTATAGAAACGGTATCCATGCGTAAAGCCGCTTGCATGGACGGCGTCCTATTTAAGACTCGACGCGACGTGAGTGCCCATTGGAATAGGCCTCACTCATCCCTCACGGACTTTCCCGTGGTACCATCACGTATGGCAAAACGTGACGAGACTCGTACATGACGTGACACCCATTGGAATAGGTCTCACTAGTCCCTCACGGGACTTCCCTGTGGTACCACCACGTATGGCAAAACGTGATGAACTAGTATGGTTGTGCATGAAAGTAAGTTTTGACGGAATAAATGTCTTGGAGGTCGGACTAAATACACCATAGAATACTAGCCACACGAAAGAACCCAAAAATTCCCTCTAGGGCCTCTCGGACTAGATTAAACCTTAACGTCCTATTCTTTTAGCAAGATTACTAATCTCGGTAAATTTTATTCCAAAAACAAGTTTGTTAAGGTATTTTAATTACTCGGTGCATATCATCGCTCCGGTACCGGTTGTGACGGAACGCCCAAAATAGTTCCGTATTATTGCCTAAGCCTGTCCACGTGGCCATTAAGCAATAATAAAGAACTATTCTGTCGCTTCCGCCGGGTAAAGCCCGGTAAATCACATACAACAGGATCGCTGATATGCGCTAAGCCCACACGAAGGCGGGACCAGAGTACAACATTACATTACATTACATTAAAGGTTCACAAGTTCAACATTATTACAAACCAGGTTTTTAGTACATAAAAGTAAAAGTGATTCAGAGTTTAAACAGCGGAAAGTAAACTAACGCGTGATACACATAGGAGGCCATCCATGCATATCACTCATCACCATCGTTCTCCCATTCAACCTCCCATCCCTCTGGAATGACACCAGGCCAGAGAGGATTACCTGAAAACAACAAATTAAGCAAGGCTGAGTACTAAAACTCAGCAAGACTTACCCGACAAAAATAAAGCAAGACTTAGACATGCAAGGCTTTTTGGCTGGTGGGTTGGTTTTGCCAAAAGCGACTAAGAGTGGATCCTTATTTTCAAGTTTTAGCTCATATTCTAGTATGTTAATCAGTCTAGGTGAGCACCTGTACTAAACAAGCATGTTGTTCAAACAATATTAAACATGTAACAATATTAATCCAAAATGTTCCATAAATAAACATGGGGTAGCCAGTGGTCAAGCCGACTCAGATAACGGCGAGTGACCGACGATCGATCGATTTATATCTTTGCAAGGTAAACCCAAGATACACGGAAGAAGGTAGACCAAGTGCGGTGTCTACCCCAACCAGGGCGGTTCCCAACGTCCCACGGTTTGGGATCAAACGCTACAAACTGCGGTACACGGTTATCCGGAGGGTCTAAACCTACAAGTCCGGACTCACACACTATACCACGGGTAGCTAGCCGGAGACGCACCCCAAGCGGGTAGCTGAGAAAGATCCCGCCCGGTTAAGAAGGTACTAGGCTTCTGGGTCCCATTCCCGACAAGTACTTGGTACGTTCAATAGCTTAAACCAGCACAATGCTACTCGGTCGAGACCGAACCCATTGCTCTTACCACATGAGCGAGTCATTTTAACCAACTTATGATTCCAACATAAATAACCTATATCTCGCGAGCAATGAGTTATTACTCGACTTCTACCGTATCCTTAGAGCATGGCACTAGCGTTCCTAACATACTAGTAAAAGAGCATAGGAGTCCTAAGGATCATGCATCTAGGTTTCAAAGCAACTCCTGAAACTTAAATGCACAAAGTAAAGCAATAAAGTACTGAAAAGGTAAAGGACATGATTTAAATTTAAAAAAACATGGGTTAGATGAAACCGGTGCTTGCCTTCCTCAGACTCAGATCCTAAACTAGCCTTTGGCTCTTCTGGACTTTGGTCCAGGTCTTGCTGCACACCAAGCTGGTTCAGCTCACCATCAACAGTCCCGTCTCCCTCCTTGGCGAGTGTGTACGTACCGTCGGGGAGATCTACACGTTTACATGCACATGCAGTAGATTAAAGTTAATCTTGATGGTGATTGTGTGCACATCTAAGCAATTCAAGTTATTTAACTTCACCAAACAGCAAGGGGGTTGTGAATAAATATTAAAAACAGAACCAAACATGATTTTACCATTTAGCACATTTAATTTCCATTTCTTTCTTTAATTATTTAAAACAAGCCTTTCAACCATAAATCAAAATTAAATCAAGAACACTTCCAATAAACCTAATATTTTGCACACAGCAACATATGCTCAGTTTAAGCTTGCACACTAAAATTTGGCCTAAGATCATTTATAAATTAATTTATACGAAAAAGACAAATTTCAGCCTAGTAAATCAACTTTAATTCATATAAAAAGATTTAATAAACTTTTTGATCCCAACTTTCTCCTACAGGTCAAGTATGCCAAAAAGGAGTTTCTGACCAAGGCATGGTTGCAAAATCAATTTATTTTTCAGATTTTGAATTTAAGCTCCTACACACGGTTAAATCCAAAACACCAAGCAAACAATTCTCTAAAATCACATCCATCACACCAGGGGTACTAATCATCAAGTAAAAGCCCTAGGGTGCATTTGTGTTCAAAGAAAAGTTCATTAAAGGTGCTATAAAAAGCATCAAACTTATTCTAGCATGAAGCTTAAATAAATCATAACTGCAAATATATACAACAAAACCATACAAACTTTTGCCACTGATCTAGACATGATATAAAGAGCAACATATCCAAAATTCAAGTTCATAGCATGTGTATATTTTAAATCACACCAAAAACACTCCAAACTGAGTTTGAATTTTTAATTCAAAAACTGTGCAGAAAAACCCTATACATGCTTTCTAGAAAAGGTAGATTTCTTCACCACGAACCCAACAAAATATGTTTTGCATTTTTCTGATTTTTCTACGATTTGTAATGATTTTTCAAAGGTACTGCCGAATCTCTAAATTTCACCTTTACCAATGGGTCCCTGGAAATTTGCAGAAATCTCCCTGGAAAGAGTTTCTCGTTCGCAATGTAGTCCTGGCAGCCCCTAGCTCACCGGCGGCGGCCAATCCGGCGGCCGGAGGCGGCGGGCTTGGCGGAGGGGAGCGTTCGGGCTTCCCCGACCCCGCCCAAGGGTTGTAGGGCGGCGGCGGGGTCGGAGGGGCCGCGATGGGCTGCGGCGGCGCGGCACCCCCCGGCGGGCCTACTCGCCGCCGGCGGTGGAGGGGGCTCGCGCGCGGCTTGGTAGGCGGGCGGCGGCCACGCCCGTTGAGGAGGGTCGGGGGTTCGTGTGGTGGAGGATAGAGAGCAAAGCGGCTAGCGGGAGCCGGTTGGGGTGTGGGTGCGGCACCGAACGGCGACGGCGGGCGGTGGAGCGGAGCGACGCCTGCGTGCTCGGAACGCACGGTGCACCCGCACCGAGGGCGAGACCGGCGAGAGGGGCGAGGACGGGCCGACCCGGGCACGGCCACAAGGCCTCCGGCGCACGGCTCGGCCGGAGTGCCGCCACCGCATGCGCGGCACGCGCGCCGGCGCGTGCGAGCGTGCGGCGCGTGGCCGTGCGGCGTGCGCGATTTTGCGTGGGCGCGGCGCACGGGAGCCACGGGGGCGGAGGGCCCACGGCGCGGGGGTCTGCCGCGACGGACTCGAGGTCCGTACGCCGGAGCAACGCGGCCCCGCCACGTGGCCGACGTAGCTGGAACGCTCGCAGCGCTCTGGAGCGCGAGGACGACGTCGCCCAGCTCAATTTTATTCCGTTTAGCCCTTTTCGAAATTGCAAAACTCCAAAAATCGTCAACTAAGTGAAAAATCTCCCAAAAGCAAAGTTGTAGAGGAGCTGTAGATCTACAACTTTCCCGAAGGGCGACATATGTTTTGATCAATGGTTTGCCCGGGAACGCCAACCGAAGTTGCAGATTTTCCACGGCTCGGTTCTTCGTTCATAGCGCAATAAACTCGATTTTTGGCCAATTTGCGCTCAAAATTGGAATGTCCGCCAATTACGAAAAATGTGTTCCCGGAAATAACGAACAACTTTCGTATTGGCAGATTTTGAACTTCTATAGTGAAATTTGGAGAACGCGCAAGAAAACCATTTCAGCCTTTAAAGTAGATCTAGGGTTTGACCGTGGTTTGAGATGTTGACCGGGGTCTTTTGTGCAAAAGTGTGCCCAATCATGTCAAACATGTTTATGAGCCAAATTAAACACGATTAAAGCCACTAATTAAGTTAGTTAGCTTTAACAAACACCTGGGGTGTTACGAAGTAGACCCCAAGAATTCAAATAAAAGCAAATGCGGGGTCTACCCCGACCGGCGGTTCCCAACATTCCACGAGTTTAGGATCGGACGCTACAAACTGCGGTACACGGTTATCCGGAGGGCCTAACCCGACCAGGTCCGGACTCACACACTATACCACGGGTAGCTAGCCGGAGACACATCCCAAGCGGGTAGCTAGAAAGATCCCGCCCGGTTCGGAAGGTACTAGGCTTACCTGGTCCCATTCCCGACAAGCACTTGGTACGTTCAATAGCTTAGGACCAGCACCATGCTACTCGGTCGAGAACGAACCCATTGCTCTTACCACATGAGCGAGTCAATTTAACCAACTTATGATTCCAACATAAGCATCCTATATCTCGCGAGCAATGAGTCATTACTCGACTTCTACCGTATCCTTAGAGCATGGCACTAGCGTTCCTAACATACTAGAAAAAGAGCATAGGAGTCCTAAGGATCATGCACCTAGGTTTCAAAACAACTCCTGAAACTTAAATGCCCAAGTAAAGTAATAAAGCACTGAAAAGTAAAGGACATGATTTTAATTTAAAACATGGGTTAGATGAAACCGGTGCTTGCCTTCCTCAGACTCAGTTCCTAAACAAGCCTTTGGCTCTTCTGGACTTTGGTCCAGGTCTTGCTGCACGCTAACTTGATTCAACTCCCCGCTGGCTGCTCCCTCCTCCTCCTGGGTAAGCGTGTAAGTCCCGTCGGGAAGATCTACACGTTCACATGCACATGCATTAGATTATGGTGAAGGTGGGAGAATTACCACAAAACCAACTCTTGTTGGTCACATACACCCAAATATTAATATTTTCTCATATAACTTATTAGGGTGTGTGATAAATAACAAAACACTATTTTGATGGTGATTGTGTGCACATCTAAGCAATTTAAGTTACTTAACTTCACCAAACAGCAAGGGGGTGTGTTTAATTTAATAAAAACAGAAACAATCATGATTTTACAATTTAGCACTTTTAATTTCCCTTTCTTTCTTTAATTATTTAAAACAAGCCTTTCAACCATAAATCCAAATTAAATCAAAAACACTTCCAAAGAACCTAATCTTTTGCACACAGCAACATATGCTTAGTTTAAGCTCTCACACCAAAATTTGGCTGAAGAACATTTATAAATTAATTTATACGAAAAAGACAAATCTCAGCCTAGTAAATGAACATTAATTCATATAAAAAGATTTAATAAACTTTTTGATCTCAACATTCTCCTACAGGTCAAGTATGCCAAAAATGAGTTTTTGACCAAGGCATGGTTGCAAATTCAATTTATTTTTCAGATTTTGAATTTAAGCTCCTACACAAGATTAAATCCAAAACACCTAGTAAACAATTCCCTAAAATCACATCCATCACACCAGGGGTACTAATCATCAAGTCAAAGCCCTAGGGTGCACTTGTGCTCGAAGATAAGTTCATTAAAGGTGCTATAAAAAGCATCAAACTTATTCTATCATACAGCTTAAATAAATCATAACTGAAAATATATACATCAAAATCATGCAAACTTTTGCCACAGATCTAGACATGATATAAAGAGCAACATATCCAAAATTCAAGTTCATAGCATGTGTATATTTTAAATCACACTAAAAACACTCCAAACTGAGTTTGAATTTTTATTTCAAAAACTGTACAGGAAAACCCTATAAATGTTTTCTAGAAAAGATAGATTTCTTCACCACGAACCCAACAAAATTTGTTTTGCATTTTTCTGATTTTTCTACGATTTTTAATGATTTTTCGAAGGCATTGCTGTAACCCTAAAAGTAACCTTTACAACCGGGTCCCTGGAAACTTGCAAAAATCTCCCTGAGATTATTCCCACCTTCGCAATGTAGCCCCTGCCGGCGCTGGGCTCACCGACGGCGGCCGGAGGAGAGGCGGAGGGGCGCGGGCGTGTACACGGGCGGCACCGGCGAGCCCGCCGGTGCGCCGGGGTGTGCGCCGCCCGGCCGGAGACGGCGCCGGCGCCCCCCCCCCCCCGACGGCGCGCGGGGGTGGCCGGCCGCCCGAGAACGGCCGCCGGCGGCGGCGGCCCAATTGGAGGCGCGGTGAGGTGGGGGAACGGCCGCCGCGGGCTAAGGGAGGTGCCGGGAGGGTGGAGCGGCCGCGAGACCGGCCGGCGGTCGAAGGACGGCGGCGACGGCAAGCCGTGCGGTGGCGCCCGAAGCTTCGACGACGGCCGCGGTTCTTTTCTTTTGGCGGGGGAGACGGTTTCGTCGACGACGTGAACGAGACGGCTCCCCCCGGCCTTAAGGCCGCGTGGTCCGGTGGGACACCGTGCATGGGCGGCGCGCGCGCGCGCCCGCTCGGCGCGCGGCGCGTGGCCGCCGGCCGGCCCATCCGCCCGGGGCCGGGCGCGGCTCACGGGAGGCACCGGGGCGGAGGGCCCACGGCGCGTGGTCCACCGCGACGGACTCGAGGGTCCGTACGCCGGAGCCCTACGCGCGCGGCACGTGGCCGACGGGAACGGCGCGGCGCTGCGGAGCGCGAGACGACGTCGGTCCGCTGCGTTTCTATTTCATTTACTCGTTTTCGAAATTGCGAAACTCCAAAAATCGTCAACTAAGTTGAAAATCTCCCAAAAGCAAAGTTGTAGAGGAGCTATAGATCTACAACTTTCCCAAAGGGCGACATATGTTTTGATCAATGGTTTGCCCGGAACGCCGACCGAAGTTGCAGATTTTCCACGGCTCGGTTTACTGTTTACAACGCAGTCAAATCGGTTTTTGGCCAATTTGCACTCAAAATTGGAATGTCCGCCAATTACAAAAAATGTGTTCCCGGAAATAACGAACAACTTTCGTATTGGCCGATTTTAAACTTCTATAGTGAAATTTGGAGAACGCGCAAGAAAACCATTTCAGCCTTTAAAGTAGATCTAGGGTTTGACCGTAATTAGGGATTTTGACCGAGGTCTTTTGTGCAAAAGTGTGCCCAATCATGTGAAACATGCTTAGAAGTTAATTAACCTTGATTAATTCATATAATTAATGTCATTAGCGCAATCAAACATCCGGGATGTTACAGACCCGAACCCCGTTCCTGGTATGCCATCTTTGTATCTTAGACTGGCTAGAGTCAATGAAGACCCGAACCTGCTCTGATACCAATTGAAGGACTGATTAGGCGAACCAGAGAGGGGGGGAGTGAATGGTAGCTGATAAAAATTCTTCTCGAAGGAGATGGAAACTCCAACAAGACGAACATAGCTTCCAAATCACGGCTCCGACTCAACTACGAAAGTTGGCCAAGACCACACAACCACTGGAGTGCTACTGGTCCTAGGAACCAACAACCACCTTCACAGACTCGAGAACGCAGCGGAACTAGCAACTCGAGCACACTGAGTTGCACCGGTCAGACCGGTGAGCAACACCAGTAAGATCGGTCCCTGCTGGGACTCACCACCAAAACCTGAGAACTTCCACAGAAGACTCCTACACCGGTCAGGTCGGTGTAGCACGCCGGTCAGACCGGTCTAAGTCAGGAAGCCCCAAAAACTCAAACCAACTCGAAACAGCAGCAGTACAGGCCGGATAGTAGGGAACTCACACATAATGTTCACCCGAGACAAAACCCACAGGGCCTTGCACCGGTCAGACCGGTGAGTAGCACCGGTCAGACCGGTCAGGCTGGGCCGCTTGTGGATGAACAGCACCCGCGGGTCAACTCCCTCAAATCCAAGTCCCGATCTCCTGGATCGCTCCACGGATTTGTGCAAGACTTTGGGGATAGTAGGAACACCTCATGGGCACTCCATAGCCAAGATTTGGTCCACTAAAACTTGCTAAATCGAGAGGAATCAAAGAAATCCCACCAAGAATGCCTCTAACCCTAGAGCACCAAAAACCCCAAAATCGAGCCCCTTTGCTCACGGATTTGGGAGAGGAATCAAAGGGAAAAGAACCACGAAGGGCTCAAGCATATATCCCCCACCAAATCCCAAAGGGAAATGCCTCGAAATCGCTCCAATAAAATCGCCAAGAAAGGGATCCGAAAATCACCAAAAAGGAAGAATGGGAACAACACATCCAAGCCTTGAAGAACCACGCCGAATCATATATACATACCAAAGAGGTTCATACAAGGTCTAGCTTGTCGCCCAATCATCCTTCCCTCTCACAAGATCTTACCATGAAGCTCTCAAGCTAGTCCTATGGAAATCCTAAGGAAAATATGAAGGGGAAAAGGATAACCAAATGAGCTAGGGTTCCAAGAGATGGCTGCCATCCTCTCACCCCTTGGGTTATATGGAGGCAACCGAAAGTCTAAAATACCCTTACTAGCTAACTAGAGATACGAGCCCCTCAAGGGTGAATTTGGAAATCTTTGTCATCGCTCCATCAGATGGATGCCCAACGATCGCAAACTTGCTTAGGCTCAACGCAAGCCTTGTAATCCCGCGTGTCCTCCGCTTCGAAGTCTCCGGACTGCTTCGTCGCACACCGGTCAGACTGGTTCTCCTCACTAGTCAGACCGGTACCCACCGGTCAGACCAGTCTGGAGCTGTTGCACCTCCATCTTCGGTTCTTTGGTCTTGGTTTTGTGGATCAACCAAAGAACCCAGTGGTTTTCTAGTGAACCACTGGAAACCCCGCGAACTCGGTGTATCCTCCGCCAATCACTACTTATGACTCGGCTCCCACATAGTCCTGGCTCGACCTTGGTTTGAGGCTCTATCAAGAAACCGTCCATGACTTCATCTTGGCGTTCTTGCCACCATGCGGCCCGCACTTGACCCCGCTGGCCATCGGGTCCCTCGAACCAAGCCTACTTGTCTTCTCCACACCTGGAGGCCTCACCGGCAATGATCTTTCGTGCTTGTTCTTCACCTGCACCAACACTAGTCAAGCCGCAACATGCACCTGCAATACTTAGCCAAGAATCAGTCTACACAACGTTGTCAATCACTCATCACACCAGGAAGCGACCATCCACCGGTCCTCGAACCACACATGGTCCTCATTCTTGGGCCCACTGGTTTGAATTTTCGTCGTAGCCCCTGAGTTTGGGCGATCTGTATTCCAAGTCTGTGGGGAGAACAACCTTCATGCCATAGACAAGAAAAAACGGTGTGAATCCCGTGGCTCTGCTCGGGGTGGTCCTGAGGCTCCAAATGACCGACAGTAGCTCTTGGATCCATTTCCGGCCAGACTTGTTCAGTTTGTCGAAGATCCTAGGATTGAGGCCTTGTAAAATCATGCCATTAGCATGTTCCAACTGGCCATTGGTCTGTGGGTGTGCGACGACCACCCAATCCACGCGGATATGGTGGTTGTCGCGGAATTTCGGGAATTTTCTACCGGTAAAATGGGAGTCGTTGTCAGTGATGATGGAGTTCGGCACTCCAAACCTGTGGAAATGTCGGTGAAGAAGGAAACGACCTGCTCGGATCTGAGATTGGTGATTGCGTGCCTCGATCCATTTTGAAAACATATCCACGGAGACTAGCAGGAGTCTGTAGCCCCCGAGCACCTTTCGCAAGGGCCCGACGATGTCCATTCCCCAAATGGTGAATGACCATGTGATGGGTATCGTCTGGAGGGCGTGAGCTGGGAGATGGGTCTTGTGTTTGTAGAATTGTCACCCTTCGTAGGTGCGTACGACCTTATTGGCGTCGGCGACCGCTGTGGGCCCGTAGAAGCCTTGGCGGAACGCGTTGCCCACGAGGGTGCGCGGTGCCGCGTGATGGCTGCACGCACCTACGTGGATGTCTCGGATGAGCTCCCAGCCGTGGGGAATGGGAATGCACCGCTACAGGACCCAGACGCGGCATGCTTATAAAGCTCGCTGTCGACCACGGTGAATGATTTGGCCTTCCTGGCGATGCACCTGGCCTTGGTCTGATCCAAGGGTAGCTCCCCTCTGTCGATCCAAGTGAGGTATTTGCTCCATCAATCTTCCCCGTGGGGGGCCACCTCGGTCTCCTTGGCCTCGGCCTCGTCTACGCCGTACCCCTCGAGTGGGGAGAGCACGAAGGCCTCGTTCGAGGGGTCATCGTCCATGGGCTCCGCACCCGCAGGATTCGAGGGAGCCTCCGAGGGTTCTCCCTGACTCGGGGGGACCCTGCCGAGGTCGACTGATAGTTTGGTGATATCTCGCGTGAAAACGTTCTGGGTAACGGTAATTCGCCCCGACGCGATCTTTGCGAGCTCATCCTCCTACTCGTTGTACTTGTGGTACTTCTTGAGCATGTCGCATTGAAGTATGCTGCTTATTGCAGTGGGCACACGGTATTCTTTAGCATGTCGGTCGTCAAACACGCTAGGGCCTCGAGGGGGCCCTCGAGGGCCCTTGTAGGCAGGGTCGACTGCGAGGGCCTCATCGTGGTCCTCGTCGCGTCCCTGCGGGTGTGTGTCGCGGTGGGGCTTTTTGCCCTTTTGCCCCACTTTTGCTTCTTCTGGCGCTCTTTGGACTTGCTGCCCTCCATGGGCACATCGTCCATGCGCTTGCCATTCTTCCCGTCGAATATGGCGCCCACCGCCTCGTCTCCGAAAGAGAAGCTGGTGGCGATGTCGAACAGCTCATGGGAGTCGACCGGCGGGCTCCGTCCAAGCTCGCGCACAAGGTCCCGGTAGGTCGTGCCCTTGAGGAAGGCGTGCACGATCAACGACTGAGCGACGCTCGGGAGCTTGGTACAGCGCTTGGAAAGGCATCGTATGAAATCCCGGAGCGACTCGTCGGGCTTTTGGGTGCATGCCCACAGGTCCCAGGAGTTCCCGGGGTGCACGTAGGTGCCCTGGAAGTTCCCCACGAACGTGCGGACTAAGTCGTCCTAGCTATGGATCTGGCTAGGCGACAGGTGCTCGAGCCATGTCCGGGCTGAATCCGCGAGGTGAAGCGACAGGTTGCGGATGATCACCGCATCGGTGGTGGTACCACCCAGCTGGCAAGCCAGGCGGTAGTCGTTGATCCATACCCGAGGGTCGGTCTCCATCATGTACTTGGTGATGGTGGTGGGTCGGCGGAAGCGCTGGGGGAAGTTCGCCGTGCGGATCTCCCTGCTGAACACGCGGGTTCCTAGGGGTTCCGGCGTTAGCGAGCAGTCCTCTCGTATATCGTAGCGACCACCCTGCCGAGGGTGGTAGCCCGCTGCCGCTCGCGCCTCCACGTCACCCCTTCTCTTGGCTTTCAGGATGTTACGAGCATCATCGTCGTGGGCTTGGCTGTGCGTGTCAAGGATCCGCTCCCTGACCGGCGTCCTGCCCTGGTTCAATGGCCGTCACGTTGTACCGCCCATGTGGATGGACGCCTTCTGGTCATGCACGTCACCGTCGTCCTGCGTGTTGGACTGGTTGCATATGCGGGACATGGAGCTCTCGCCCTGCTACACGGCGGCCTGCTCGATAAGGGCCTGCGCCTCAGGCGTCGATGGCTCGGGCATGGCTCAGAGCAGCGTCACCACTGTGATGAGCTTCTGGCTTGCCCGGGGCGGTGTGTGCGGGTCGTCGACATTGAAGTCAGCGTTGATGCGCTCGTGGGCCTGCCTGCCTAACTCTCGTGCGCGTTCGCCCCGTGCTGAGGCCTCTCCCGCGATGGTGGCGCGCAAGAGCCGCACCTACCGGTACTCGTCCACAAGCTTAGCCTCAAGCTCGCGTGCTTGGGCTAGCTGTGCGGCGATGTCAGCGCCTCCCACCGGCGAGGTGGGAGGTAGATTCGTCCCTGCGTTCTGGGGCGCATCTCCATCTCCTGCTCCGTTCGCGCTGTCGACGTGTTCATTGTCGACGATGACAAAACAATCGCACGCGGGGTCATAGCTCCCGATGCTGGAGTCATCGGAACAGCCGAACCAGTAGTCCGCGGCATCGAGGAACCGCTGGAACATCATGGGGTCCGGTACACTGGAGAAGTCCCACTCGGTGTACCTGTCTGAGGTCACGGGCGGCAGCTCGCTAGCTGAATCGTGGTACAATTCGTCGTTGGTGGTGGCGATGAGGTTCCGGACTGCCAACAGGTGGTGGCCCAGAAGATCCTTGTACGCGGCCACATCAGTGCTGACGGACGAGGCGTACGTCATGGCAGTGTTGCGTATCTCGTAGGGGAACTGCGACCCTGAGGCCGCGTGCTCCCCCGCGGGTGGGGTTGCTACATCAGTGGGTGCATCCCCTCGCACCACGGCATGCGGCTCGGCGCCGCTCCATGAGTGCTTGGCGCGAGCGTTGGCCTGAGTGCCTATGATGCCGAGGTGTCGAAGCACTTGCGGCAGCCGCTTGGGTGGGTGCCGGAGTGTCCATCGCTGGTGTGGCAGGCATTGGCCTCGGGCCGGTCAATCGCCACGGATGAAGCTCATCGCGGTTGATGAGGCGCATGAGGTAGTCGTTCCCCGTGGCCTGGAAGTTCAGGTTCCTGAACCGGATTTTGAATCCAGCTGGGAAGGGGTCAGAGCTGCACATTGCGTACCTCTGGGACGTGATCTCGATACGGATCGCCATCGAGACTGCTGGCGAGGAGCTGATCTCAGCGCGCCCCCTACCTGGCGCGCCAACTGTCGGTGCGGAAAGTAGTCCTGACACTAACTAGTAGATGCGCTGAGATCGGTCTCTTGGTGGCTGGTGCTAAGCAACAATGGGACATGAGGTTTATCCTGGTTCCGGCCGTAGGCCGAACGTACAGCAGGGATGCGCTCGTGGTGCTGTATTGCAAGGCACCGTGGTGCTCGTAGAGGGGGCTACAAGCGAGGCGGGAGAGGAGGAGAAGCCTCCAAGTCCATGTGAATTGATTGAGGCAGATGGCAATATCGTGAGCGAATGCGAATGGGCGAGCTGCTGTGTATGCGTCCCCCCTAGCTAGGGGGCCGCCTCCTCCTTTTATAGACCAAGGGGAGGCAGTTTACAGTTGTGCCGCATGGCTTTAGGTGTAGTGTTGCGGTATGGCGCACGGTTCTTACGATTTGATGGGCGTCCTGGCGAGTCTCAACCTTGGCAGGCATCATGGTGGCTCTTGTGCTTGTCCAGGAATGGCTTTGAGGGTGGTCGTACTGGTGTTCTTGCCTGGTCATTGTCTGTACATCAGCTCGAGGGTCCGGCTGACGGGGGGTCCTGAGTTGTACAGCGGCTAGTGTGGCGGCGTCTTGCCGGCTCAGGCTCTCATAGTGTAGGGGATGGCGCCGCAGTACCCGGGATGGCGGCACAACACCGGGAATGGCCGCACAGGGTCAGAGGTGACAGAGGAGATGTGCCTCGTTCGCCTTACGTCATGGCGTCATCCTAGACGAATGCTGAATCGACGACCGTACGCCCTTCGAGGGCGCCGTTGTCCCTTTTCGAGGGGTGTGGCGAGGAAGAAGGATATGAGTGGGCAGTGCAGTGCCACGGAGTGACACCAGCCATCCCGCACAGCACCCGCACAGCACCAGGGATGGTTGCATAGTTGCGGGTTGTTCGAACAGTGCCGGGATCCGATTCCCAGGCCGTGTCAGGAGATTGGCGTGGCCAAGATTCGCCTTTGACCCGGGCGCTCGTGATGCATCAGGGCATTTAATGCCCCGGTCAAGGAGCTGGCGGGGCGCCGCGGGTCGAGGGAGGCCTCGAGCGAGTCGGAGGCTTGCTGGAGGTGACGGAACCCTCGAACGAGGTGGAAACTCGTCCGAGGGGCCAAAGCCCTCGAGTGAGGTGGAGATGCGTTGAAGGGGCACGACGCCCTCGAGCGAGGCAGGGATTTTCGTGGTGTGGTGCTCGTCCCTCGAGCGAGACGGAGGTTCGCCCGAGGGGTACCAGGGCTGGCGGTTTGATGGGCCGCTGAGGCTTTTCAGGTCGTGGGCTTTATTTGCCTTGGGTTGCGGGCGGTGTGGCAGGTGATTTGCAGTTGCGTGTTTAGTTGTTATTTTTAGGAAGGGGTGATTTCTCTCGTTGTCAGGGGACCCCTATGGCTGTCCCCGACAAGCGGAAACATCGAATAGGCAATTAAAGAGCATCCTTAATAAAACTATAGAGAAGGGAGGAAATGATTGGTCAAAGAAGTTGGATGGAGCTTTGTGGGCATATCGAATGACATTCAAGATACTGATAGGTATGACACCTTATCAATTTGTTTATGGCAAAGTTTGTCACCTTCCGGTTGAGTTAGAACATAAAGCCTATTGGGAAATTAAAGAGATGAACCTCGATCTAGACGACGCGGTGGTAAAACGAAGAATCCAAACAAGCGAGCTAGAGGAGATGAGGTTAAAAGCTTACGAAAATGCGAGTATATACAAAGAGAGAATTAAAAGGTGGTATGACAAAAGATTGAAGAAGAAGGAATCCAAAGAAGGAGATAAGGTCCTCCTCTACAATTCGAGGTTTAAAACCTTCGGAAAGGGGAAATTACAAAGCAAATGGGATGGACCTTACATTGTTCATTCAGTGCTCTCCAATGGAGCGGTAACCATCATGGATGTGAAAGGTGATCAATTCATGGTGAATGGTCAATGGCTTAAGGTTTATTTCGAACCCGACGTTGTGCCCCTTCACCATATTGATATCTTCATCATGGAGGATGAGCCCAAACGTCAAGCCTAGGACGTAAAACAAGGTAAGCATTTTGTAAATAGCTCTTCTTTTATTTTTCTAGAGTTTCTCGTGAAGTTTTACTAGGCCATCTTTTTCACATGGGCTAGAAATTCAAAAACAGTGGGGCACGTGAAAAAACGGACCGAACTGGCCCGCGGACCAGGACAGGCCGGCCGGCCCGGTTGGATCGGCCCAGGAGGCCTAGGTGGCAGTTCGCCCCCGGTTCCTCTAGGACACGCGTCTTCGACTTCCTTGTTTGGTCAGAAAATTTTAGGGAAGTCAAGTAAAGGAAAAAATGGTTTCTAGTGCATTCCTTCCCGGACTATTTAAAGGGACGAGATGGGAGCTCAGGAATCCATCCCAATTCTCATCCTTTTGCACCCAAGCAGTAGCCATGATCAAGCTAGGCGCTGAGACGCCATTGAAGCCAGGGAGGCGAAGCGATGCGAGCTGAAGCCATCAATGGACCGTCCGCATCCGTTGCAGAGGGCGTGTCCCGACTGGGCCAATCGCTTCTCGCCACCACGTCAAGGAGGAGAGGGTCTCTACTCTCGTCCGTAGATCGGAGCTCATCCGAGGCATGAAGAGGAAAAACTACAAGGAGGTGTCACCCGAGCCAAAATATTATGGGGGGAGTGACTACTCCGATGACCGCAGCTTGAGCTCGTGGGTGGCCGTCGGAAGGGACGACAACGACCTCTTCTATTGGGAAGAGGTGCCCAAGGAGAAGACTCCCGAAGGTCCTAACGATGGCGGAGATCCCAACGAAGGCGATGACGGCGACGATGGAAACGATCCTGGTGATGTCGACCCTTTCGGGATGCATCCACTATGTTGTGTGGCTTGCCATCACTCCATCTCGGGGCTCTACACATCGGTCGATGAATGTTTCCAGGCTATGGAGGTGATGAGGCAGCATATGGAGCACTTGGAACGAGTGGTCGAGGATGACTACAAATTCCTGAATCGGAACGTGCAGAAGTTGTTTGGCATGGTGGGCAACATGAAGAACAAGTGGTGCAAGAGCTGTGAAAAGTTCCACTAGGAAATAGAGTTCCCCCATAGGTTTATTGTAAGATACCTCGTCGTATGGTTCTAGCGTGGGGGAGAGCTAGCTAGCTAGATCCTTTTGCTTTAAAAAGATTAGTTCGGTTTGGTTTAGATTTCGCGAGAGTTTGAGAGTCTTAAAGTTTTAGGTGTGCTTTTTAATTTTTCAAAGTTTAAAGTGTCTTAAATTTAGTGTTCGAGTCAAGAAAATCAAATAAAAAGTGTCCTTTAAATTTTTGTCTCTTGCAATGCTTTTCTTCCTTTATTTGTACTTTTGTCTTTAGTTTTTGATATATAAGCATGAGCAATTGGTTTGAAACGTTTACAGTGGTGCTTAGTGGAGTTTTTACTTACTTTGATCTAGAACTTCGTTTTTGTTGTGCCAAGTTTGATGCTAAAATTGGAGGAATTTAATTCTGAAAATTATTGAAAAACCCTTGTAATAAAGGTTAGCGAATTCTCTTTTTCCAAGTTGAGAGTCTAAGAAAAATCTTATACAAAGCCAATTTAATTTTCGCTCCACCATAAGTGCGGTTAGCATAATGAGTTGGGCTAGGATCCTTCTCTCTTGGAAGTTTTAATTTCGAGCAATGATCATGTCTTTGTGTTTATCTTTTATTGCTAGCCTCGCCATGCATTCGGTAACGAGACTCTCATATCAAAAGTCACGTACATCGTCGAATTCCGTACCCAAACCATAATATCTCTTTTGTGCATCGTATTCCTTGAACACAACCTATGTTCGAAGTTTCGTCTCGTCTCTAGCATGATTTTTATTTTAAATTCAGATTGTGTTTATGCAAGAAGAGATGAGTAAAGAGCTTTGAAAGAGAGGGAAAGGTGTCAAAAGAGAAAGAAGTAAAGAAAAAAATATATGTGTATGCAAAAGGAAAAAAAGAAGAAAGAAGAAAAGAAAAGAAAAGAAAAGAAAAGGAAAAAGAAGAAAAAGAAAGAAAGAGGAAAGACAAGAAAGATATGAAGAGATATGAATCAAGTAAAGTGCAAGGAAGGATGCCACGTTTTTGTTGAGAGAGACAAAACTTCCATTATTTTTCCAATGATGTGCAATCCGACAACGAGGTTGTCATCGGTGCCTCATAGTCTTATTTTCTTTTGCCCTTGCACATGTCCACCATTCTATATCTTCTTATTCTTGATATCCCTACATTATGATTTAATTCTCATGATCATTGGCTTTGAAAGGTAAACAACCAGAAGAAGTTCTTAGCTTGACAATACTTGTGTTGACTACACTAACCATACCTATAGCTCCACTTTACATGATATACTAAAAACAATGCGCGGTCTTGCCGCGCTGCACCATGAGTGGACCTTTGTTTCGTTTTCATTCCAGGCTTGGATCCTTTTTTTCGTTATTGTTGGTTGGCTCAATGGTAGTGAATATTGACGATGGCTATGTGTTTTAATATTAAGAAATAAATTATGAGCAGGCTATTGTTGTTCTGGAAAAACTTAGTAAAAAGGATCTTATATATACCATCTTTTAATTGGTGGATTTTCTTCTCCAGCTGAAATCAGGATATGCATGCCTTGTACATATTCTTCAATCTCGGCAGTCTCAAACCTACCCATTATGTTATAATATGTCACAAACATATAAGGTTAGCTTAATCGCATAGCATAAAAAATTCAGTGTCCTTTATTTACCCCGTAAGTGGTCTGCTCTGAACTTTTGAACATGTGACCACATAACTATCATCTGTGTCGGAAATTAAATTCATGGCTGAATTTTCCTGATTCCTAATTGCTTCTTTCGTTAGGTAGACACTACAAGATTTGCAACATTTAGCCACTGGTATTATGCAGGTAGCGGATGGTGACTGGTGGCTGAATTCACTGGCTTGCTTATTTTTGCAGTATTTTTCTCTCACAAAAAATATGCCGACTCAATCAGTACACAATATTTTCCTCTCACAATAAAGTTGTCTGACAAATCAATAAAAGTCCTGCCGCATGCAGTCCAATATTATTCTAGGCTATTGGCCAATGTAATTAGCACAAACATGAGATTTGGCCTCTTATAAGTTAGCATTTTTATCAAAAGATCTCCACTAAATCTTTTTTAAATATATGTCCACTAAATATTCCTAGGACACATATAAATCAAAGTCAAGATTAATTGCACAAAAATGTTTATGATAGCTTCTTTGCATAGGTAACTTCTTTCAATAGGTAACAAAATTGAGTGGAGGCAACGTACAAATGAACTACCACATCGAAAGAGACAAATTATCAAGCGCCTAAGGATACAAGATCAAACATACATGTACTTGAAATCCTTCCGGTAAAAGTTGTGCATGCAGTCAATGATCAGATAGGCTATCTCTTCGCAGCAAAGAGAGGCTCCTAGTTGCTTAATTAGACCATGGTTCCCACAGCGATGTGCAGCAGTATGTGGCAATACCTGTGAATAAGGGTGGCACCAAGCCAGCAGCGGCCATGAGCTCAAGATTAAAGCTCCGTTTTTAAGACATTTGATCGAACATTCACTATGCAGGAAATGTTAGAGGAGGAGTAGAGCAGGGGAAGGAAGAGGATGTTACCAGCTGCAGTGGCTTATCAGGATGGGGCACTTGCATCGGCGCAACGCGCTCATTGACGCGTTAGCCAGCAATAGGCAGGGAAGGGGATTGCGATGTGGGTGCTTGCATGGAGATAGACGTCAGCCTCGCCTCCATCGTGTTAGTTGCCCAAGTGATGCCAGGTCTAGGCCACTGTGTACCTCACATCTCCGACGCCATACAGAGACACGGGATGAGGCAACTATCTTTTCAGCATCGCAACACTAAAGCACGATAGATGCAAGGCGCAGCGCAGACCGCGCACTCCTCCCGCCCCCTAGTGCCCCAGCGCATCTCTTTCCTCGTCGAAATCACTATTGTGCGAGCCCTGGTGGAGGACAGTCGTGCCGCCGACGAGGGACAGCGAGACAAATTGGGCGATGCGCTCGGCCGGCAGTCGGTGGGGCGAGCCACTGCACAGCTCGGGTGTGGATGGCGGAGTGCCCTGCCGTTGCTGCAGGTGGAAGCGCGCGGTCAGTGGGAAGCATCGTCCCAGTCAACTGTGCTAGAGGTGGAGGAGAAGGGAGGTGCGGCAAGGCAGGCAGGCGGAGGGGCGGCGCAGCCGCGTAGTAAACGGAGAACCAGAGGGAAGGTTCGCGACGATTAGGGAGTGTTCGGGTGTTATCGCTTAACAGTTGGAGGCCCGATTCCACCCGCAATCAAACGGCTGAAATCGTGAATTGGGCAGATCAGACGGTTAACGAGCTAACGGGTGACGTGGACCCGCTAGACGCCCGCGATATTGACCAGGTTTCGTATTGTAAAGATGAGAGACTTATGGGAGGTGAGAGTTTATGAATTGTTTAGTATAGCCACTTCATATGAGTGACATGTGAGAACTTGGAGAAAGTTTTTGTCTAATACTTGTTGCAATAATTTTATTTTTGAAAAAACATGAAAACCGTCCAATGGAAGCGAAGAAGTAAGCATGGCTGGAATTGAAGACCTCGATTGAAAGGCATGTGTTGTGGGGTAAATCTTGATTTGGTAAAAATTCTAAACGCCCATGTTTATGTATGATGGTCATTTCTTTATGTTTATTATATTAAAAACAAAGGATTGACTAACTTGTAAAGAAAGAATTAGCAGAGCACGATTTCAACACCTTGGACAAAAGTTCTTTTACGAGTACTTGCTTGAGGACAAGCATGATCTAAGCGTGGGGGAGATGTTGATGGTGTATTTTGGTACACCAAACATGTTCATTACACTTTGGTTTGGATTTGATTATGAAGCTAACCCACCACTAGGCACACTAATGACATAACAAGTTCATCTTGGTATGTGCATTTGGAAGTGTTATGTTTTTGCAGGAAAACATGGACATAAAGGACGGAGTCACAACAAGTTCAAAGGAGCAATTGAGGAGTCCCATTCGTGTTTGAGAGTTTGATGAAATCACTACCAAAGGTGGCAAGGACCGAAGTGTTACAAAGGAACATCCCCGAGGATTGAAGCGTAAAAGACCGAACTTCATGTGAGAAGACCCTCCATCTTGGACACGAGGATGACATCGTCAAAATGGTGCAAATGGAGGGGACAAAGTGCATAATGACAAGAGGACCCTCGTGCGAGAAGGGGCGACCGAAGTGGGCCAAAATGGACCTGGGCCGGTCAGCCTAGGCCGGCCGACCCGACCCATCCCCGAGGCGGTTCGGTCCCCCGTTTCTTGAGCGTGAAGATGAGTCAACCCTAAGTACGTGGAGGCGCCACAATTCATAGGGAGAGAGTCATTCGCCCAAGAGGCCGTCCACAAGTTAGAGAGAGAGAAGAGGAGGGAGATCACTCGCAAGAAGGATCGCTCTACTCGAAGGAAGCAACCACAAGTGGAGGAGGACGTCGAGGCCCTACCAAGACATCCATGGAGGAGAAGGAAGACACCGTCGGAAGCGTCACCATGATCAACGGTTGCTATGCCTAGAACCTTGATGGGGTAATCTTCTCATTTGTTCATGGGTTGTAATCGACCTTGAGATGTAATCTCTACTTTGTATGGTTATCTATCTATTATCTAGTGTTGAAGAGGCTTTATTGTTTAAGGTTAGCTACCATGCTGTGTGGGGAGTAAAGATCTCAATGCTCCCTTGGAACCATTCAATGCGTCGTGTCCATCATAGGTCTAGTCACGAATACCTCCGCGTAGTGACAATGCGGGGGGAGGGAAAGGGCGAAACCATGGTCAGAACCCCCGATAGATTAGATCGGTTTTGATATCTTAAGCGGTTACATGTTCAAGGATCGTAGACCCTTGGCCAAGTGTCTTTTATATATCTTGTTGGTTTAATCGTTCTCTCTAGTGTAGTGTAGTAGTTCTCTAGATTAACCATATATTAGGGTTTGGGTAAGTTAGTAGTAGTGCTAGATCAAACGCTTTGTAATCCCCTTGCTCCGCAGATTGATAAGAACTTAGGGAATCCCCGTGGTGAAAAAGGTGTAGGTCCGTACGCTTGTGGATTGTAGGTGGATACGAGTTTTATCCGTCAACAAGCCACTCATCGTCCCTCAGCCCGGTAGCGTTGGTCAGCTCGGTCTGCCACCTGAAGTTCGGTCACTCTCCCTCAACTTCAGTGCCAGGTCACCCGTCGCCCCACCGCGTTGCAGCCTGTCTGGCTTCCGCGCCCCGCCGCTCGCCGCCGCTAACACGCGGGCCCCGCCCGTCATCCCTCTCCTCCCGCCGCCACTCGAGTTGGACTCAGAGTCCGACTCTGATCTATGTGCACGTCGTTTTCCCTTGGGCCCGCACTCCTAGGAGCATCTCCCTAGCCTTTATAACCCCGCCGCCACACGCTCGTGGGTTCGAGGACCCTATACCCTAGTGCCTTCGAGCTCCACGCACCGCCGCCGTATTTTAGCTGCGCCGCCGCTTTCAATTCGTGTTGTCGCCGCCTTTTTGCCACCAAGAAGTAGCTCTGGAGAACCGCAAGGATGACAGGAAGTCACCGGTGCCACTTGTTCGCATCGTCGAGCTTTCTGCCGCCCGTACGGTCTCGCCGGAGTTTCGCCGCTGCCACCGTCCGCCTCGTCGAGCCGTTCACTGCCGTCGTCGACCTTAAGGTTGCCCCTTTCCCCGGTTAAGTTCCTTTCGTCATGCACTTTGTTTTGGTGCAAACCGCGTTCCAAATTGAGTACCCCAGCTTGATTTGGCCTTGCACCGGCGAGCTTGCCGCCTCGTGCCGTCGCTTGCCATCGCGCTTCACCACCAGTGCCGCAGCAGTGCGCACCCACTAGATCAAGATCCGACAAACGTGATCTATTTGAGAGCATACTGGTCAACCTGTCCGTGCGAACACTTTTTCATAAAAGTCCCTCAGTTTCCTAGATTCACAAGAGTATCCTTCCGCAGTTCAAAAGTAATTAGATTTAAGTCCTGTTTCTTATGATTTTAATCTTAGGCTTTTTAGTTTTTGCACCCGAGGTCCATGCTTTATGTTTTATACCGCAGTCCTGGAGTTTTTATATGTAATTATGTTTAGGCCCTGTACGCTTAAATTTCTTGTAGATAAGTCCATGTACCTTGTTTTAGCCGTAGAATACACGTTTTAACTCCGTTTTTAGTGTTCTTTATGTCCATGTTTTCTTCTCGACGAGTAGATTAGTTTTCTTATATTTATTTTTCTGTTTGCTATGAATGGTATACTATCTCTTATTTATTTGTATTGTATGCTTGTATGTGAATCATGTGGTGCGTAGAAGACGAACCATACGTGGAATGCGCTGCCGTTGAAGACCCTGTAGACTTTGAGCAGTAGCAAGCTTGGTTAGAAGGCAAGTCCTTGCTGCATCCCCGTTTATCCTATTACAACATGCATTTTAATTACATTGTTTATTTATTTATCGCTTTGCATTAATATGATAGGTCTGATTATTTAAGGTTCGACTAGTGTTGTTTACCTTATGCCTTGATCAACCTGGGTTTACTTTATGTTGGGTAGCACTTGCTAGAGCATACTTTGGTTTTGGGTGGTTTAATGGAACAATCTTTAATTTGGATTTATTTCTGCTATACCTCATGTAATGCAAGAACACTGTACCTGTTAATCGGAGCATGGAGAACCACCAAGGAAAACAGTACAACCACAAGACATATGGCTCTGTCTTGGCCAAATAATTAGAAAACTTGGTGTTAGGTATGTTTTACCTGAAAGGGGTTGGGGGTTGCCGGTAGTTGGTGTATAACCCGGCCCTCAAGCTGATCTACTCTATGGTAACTTCGCAGTCTCAAGAGAGGTTTATACATTGCGTTGTCATGTAACCTAGCGAGCAGCCTACACTAGGGGATCTTTGTAAATGCCTCATAGCGTCCCTATGCAGCCACACCTCGGTAGTGTTGTAGTGTGTCTACTTTTGCATAGAGTGGTTGGGTCTAAAGTTCTTCGGAGCTTTTACGCGACTTGTGGGTAAAGTGTACAACCTCTGCAGAGTGTAAAACTAACTAGTTTTTCGTGCCCATGGTCAAGGATGGTCTGGACCCTCACATGAGTAACTTTATGAAGATGGAACTTTAAACTTGTGCCTTTCACTCTATGGCTCTGATGCATTTATTAATTGGGTTTTGGTCTACACTTATACTTGCTAGTAATATCTACTTAATAAAACTTGACGGACTAAAATGTTGACCTGCTATGCAACCACAAGCTCTCCACCCTTTGCATGTTGTTATAGTGTTCTCCCTTGTTGAGTACGATATGTGTTCATGCTTGTTGTTATTTTATATTGCATCTACACGACCTGGCTACTACTCAAACAGACGTTTTGAGGACTTCCCTGGAGAATTTGACGAGTTCTAGGCGCTCGCTCCCTCAGTAAGCTGCCTGTGGCGGACTCCGTGTTTACTTTTCGTCTGTTAGCTACTCCAATGTGTGTTAGTTTAAAGACATTCGGTCATGTAATAATGTTACTACTTTACTTCCGTTATGCACTATCTTTTGGTTATCACGATGTCGGTACATGCGTGTAAAGTTTGATCATGGCGCACATGTATTCATTGCATTCATGTTTGCCTTTAAATCCGGGTGTGACACCCTCCTCCCTTGGCTTGTCCGCCAGTGCTGGACCTCTGCCTACTTCATGGAGGCGAGGTGAGGCGCGGCTCCATCCCCAAGCTCGGGAGCTCTGAGGCCGCCGCCGCCACCGAGTTCCCTTCCCTGAGCTCCTCCTCCCTAGCTTCCCTGCGTGGATCTGGAGAAGACGAGCCCCTCCTGTGCAAGCTCGGGGCGGAGGTCGCCGGTGACGGACCCCTGCTCCCTCCACTCACAGCGCCGACCCTCCCTCCGTGTCCTCTATCTTCCCGGCGGCGACTCCTCCACGGGATGGGAGAAGAGGAAGGCTATGGTGGGCGACCTCCACGGCGCGCGCAACTCCAGCGTAGGTGGTGGACCTCCACGGCGGCGGACGACTTCCACCTTCGTGTGCGGGGCAGTTACCCATGGAGGCAAGGTGGGTCCTGCGCGGGGCGTAGCGCACAACAGGAAGGACGCTGGATCTAGCGCTCCCGAAAGCAAAACGGGACGTAGCGCTCGCCTCCCAGTACCTAGCTGCGGAAAAAAGAACAGCAGAAACCAACACCACCGCGCCAACCAGTCCTGTAGCGTTCGCATAGCGCACGCCGGTGCGGATAGCCTTAGGCTGTACTCCGACCCTGTCTAGTTTCACCAACTAACCGCACATCAATCTTCAAACACTAATTAGAAGTATTAAATGTGAATTAATAACAAAATCCATTCCACAACCTCTACCTTAATTTTCCAGATGAATCTAACAGGCCTAATTATGTCATGATTAGACAAAGTTGTGCTGCAATAACCGATCTCTAATGACGGATTAATTTGGCTTAATGAATTCATCTCGCAATTTCTTGTCCATTCGTGTAATTATTTTTTAACTCATCTACCTTCAATACTCCTAATAGACTTTGAAAGAGGACTAAAAAATTCCACCCATTTTAAATTGTAAGTCATTTCAATTTTTTTGAAAAGTCAAAAGATCCGAAGTTTGACCAAATTTATACAATAAAGTTCTAATATTCATGTACCAAATAAGTGCTAATCAAACATATTTTGGTAGCATATATATTCAATGCTATATATCTTTGTGATCCTCTTTATAATTTCATCACATATAAAAAAGGTTTATTAGCCTCAACAAAGGCTCTAATACATTCAGGAACCTCTATAAGGGAGGGCTGGCATTCATTCGTACGAATGTCTATATCGATGAGTTAGTTCATAGCACTATAATTTGAAACTTGGAGAGAGTAGCTCACTATGCACAATCTAACTTATGGGAAATATAGAATTTAAGGGAAAACAGCTGTGAAATTGCCAGCCATACCTTGATATACGTACATGACGTCGTACACCTGAACTTTTTTCAAAATATTTGATTAAGGGCATCGAATAGAAACATTGTGATAATGACACACTTGATCCCTTCGATGCATACATATTTTAGAACATGTCCCCTCAATGCCATGGACAAACATATAGAGGGAGTAGCATCTTCCATGGGTGATAATGACCAAGCAACTAATAATTTGAAGTTGCTTTCCGTTTGTTCATCAAAGATGTAGTTGAGTCCAGTGCAGATAGCCGAGTCATATAATCTTCAACATTTTTTTTCTATCACTTGTTCGCCAATATATATATATATATATAGCTTACTGAATTAAGGTCAGAAATAATAGTACTGAAGATTTTGATTTCAAAACTTAAACATGTCAAAACGTAATATTTGTAAGTTTTTTCCCTCAAACATTAATATTTGCAAGACATGGAAAATAGAGACATTAAGATTGTAGTATGGATCTGATTCAGGGATCCTTGCTACACACAAGTGAATATAGTCAAGAAAAGGATAGAATTGGCACACATCTAAATGCGCACATGTTATGTTATTATCTGCCAGGGCGTGCCCCTGCACCAGAGAGCCGAACTCCTTTTGTATATAACTCATTTTGCATTTCCCCCCGATTCCCACAAAGATGAATTTAACATCTTCAATCAAGTTGCATTTGCCCCAATTTGTCTCTTGGTTTCATTATGCAGAGAAGTCCGAAATACCAGATTCTCAACAAAATACTATAAAAGTACAAGTTTCTGTTCACCTTTGTTCATGTGGGAACCGTTTTCTAAATTTTCCAACATCTCATATGTACCATCGTCCACTTATCGTCGTACTTACCAAGAGGATAACACTCTTCTCTTTCATGGAATTAAATTGTCAACAGAAATTATGTTTAATGATCCAGCATCTCCATCACTTTATGTGAAATACTCCCTCCGTCCCAAAAAGAATGACGTTTTAGTATTCAAAATTTGTCCCAAAAAATGACGTTTTACTTAATTTGGCATGTGTGCATGTGCATGTAGGCATGCAACAATCAATTAACACCTAATATGGCAAATAAATAGGGTAATCGAGGTCATTTGATCTCCTTAATAATCTGTCCTAAAATTCCTAGAATGACATTCTTTTTGGGACAGAGGGAGTAGATACTGTTGACACCCAAAATTGGCAAAGGCTGACTCTGGCCAGGCAGGCCGGTTAGACCGGGTCCCAGGGGCGGTCTGACCGGGTGGCCTGTGACCGGTCTGGCACACAGGGGCCAGGCGGTCTAACCGGGGTGTCCCGATTTCGGGTAGAATTGGGACTTTGGCTTGATTCCGAATTGTAAATTGCTATTTCCAGGGCAAGACCTCCCACCCTATAAATATAAAAGGTCGTGGCCGATTGAGAGCTATCATCCAATCGTCATTATCAAGTTTTATCTTATTTTCTCCAAACCCTAGCTTTTCCAACCTCCTTTGCTCTCCTCCTTCGTCTCCACGGCGGTTGAGGGAGTTCTGAGTGGCCCGCCGATCTCAGGACAACCCTAGGCGCACTATTCCCGACGGGGTCCCTCCCGGAGCAGCGAATCTAGGTTTTCGACGTCTCTCCTGTCCAAGGCGGTTAGACCGGCCCCCAGGCGGTTAGACCGGCCCGTGCTGGGAGTTTCGGCGAGTTGATTTCTGATAACCGCGCGATCTAGCGCATTCGTGTGTTCGACCGGAAAAAATGTCAACACACTTTTGGCGACTCCGCTGGGGATAGATCTGGTTTCACAACCGATCTTTCTATCTTGCATGGGATCACAGTGCGACATCGACAAGAAGAACGTGATCATGGTGAATATCGAAGAACTCCGTGAAGAGGACCAGAGGAAGTACACGGAGCTGCAAGAGTACATCCAGCAGCAGTTTCTCTCTGGCGCCAAGAAGGATCGTTCAGGCAAAGTGACACTCAATCAAGATTTCGAGTTGCCGGCGATCAAACTGAACAAGGACAAGGTTGAGGTAATACCCACTGTAAGTCAATCATCCCCTCCTGATCTAGTTACCCAATTATCCAATATTACTGATAGATTTGAACGTCCGTTTAATGATCAGAGTAGTTTGGTTGCTAGTGTCGTTACTCGCCTTGAAAAAATAGAGGGTAAACGTATTATTAATATATCTAATGACGGTATCCCTCAAGTAGATTCACAAGGGGTTCTACATGCAACCACATCGGCAGCATAGGAAGCTTCACCTGAGGTTCCTCTGTATGGTATGCCGATGGGGTTTTATCCGGAGCAATTACCATTGCCAAAGCCGACCCCGGTTAGACCGCCCCCCAGGCCGGTCTAACCGCACCGTCTGGCCAGATGGTTATGACTCCGGAACAGCCGTTGCCTTTGTCGGTTGTGCCTAGTACATTGGTCCAGAGTCAAAATAATGCTTATGGTACTGTTTCACCAATTTATAGCACAATAGCTCACACATCACCACCTATCCCTAATGTTGCTCCATCTTATGGTGTGCTTAATGATGTGTTTACCGACTTGCATCGCATACAAAATCCTAATCAACCCCCTGTGAATAACTTAAGAACTGCTGCAATGCAATCTCAGTTAGCTGCTAGGAATGAATTGGCTCAATTTAAGGAAGAGATAGCTAACATGATGAAAAATAAGCTTGGTGTTAATATGGGTAATACTAGATTGTATCAAAAACCATATAGGGCTGATTTTGATTATGTGGCTTTTCCTCCAGGTTGGCGTATGCCTGATTTTGTTAAATTCAGTGGTGATGACAACCGTACAACCTGGGAACATATTAGCCAATATACTGCTCAACTAGGTGAAGCTGGTACTTATAATTCTTTAAAAAAGTTCGTTTGTTTTCTTTATCTTTGACTGGTACCGCTTTTGCTTGGTTCTCTTCGTTAGCTCCCAACTCTATTGATTTTTGGGATCAATTAGAGCAAAAGTTTCATGATCACTTCTTTAGTGGGAGTTACCAACTTAAATTAACAGATTTAACACCGGTTAGAGAAAACAAAGAGGAATCAGTTTCTGATTACCTTGAGCGCTTTAAATAAGTTAAAAACCGTTGTTTTAATCTGTCTCTTACTGATTCTGACCTTGCTGATCTTGCTGCTAGAGGTTCAAGACCTGCTATTAGAGATAGATTAGAAGGTGTAGAATTTCATACGCTTGCTAATGTGCTTGTTAGAGGTATGGCACAAGAATTAAAATTGAATAAAGAAAAAGAACACTCTAAACCTCATCGGTCTAATGTGCATGTTGTTGAATATGATTCTGATAGTTCAAACGACGAGAATGAAGTGTATGTTGTTGAATTTGTATGGCCTTCAAAGTCTAAAGCTAGTTCTTGTGCATCTCTTAAGCCGGCTACTAAGGGTCGGCAAGAAGAATTGAAGTTTACTTTTGATGTTTCTAAATGTGATCGTATCTTTGATGAATTACTTAAACTTGGAAACATTAAAATTTCTCATACTATGCCTCCACTTGATGAAATTAAATGACATGCATATTGTAAGCTTCATAATTCTTATTCTCATGCCACTAACGATTGCAATGTGTTTCGTCGTCAGATTCAATCGGCCATTAATGAAGGTCGTTTGATGCTTCACGAGATGCAAGTGGATAAGCAACCTTTTCCCATCAACACTATGGAGTTGCAGCAGCCTAAGGTTTTGGTTCGGCCGCATCAAGCCGAAGCTACTAAAGGCAAGAACGTGATAGTCGGGGAAGCCAAGCCCGATTTGAGGGGAAAAGAGTTGACAAGAGAAGTGGCATATGAAAAGACCCCTGATGGCAGAGAAACTTTCAAGATTACTGTCAAAGCTTCTGGACATGGGGGGCAAGGATCGTCCACGCCATCTGGTCAACACATAACCGAGCCTGTCTTGGACAGGGCGGTTAGACCAGGGGTACAGGGCGGTCAGACCGCCCCTGCACATGGTCGCCCAAAGATGCTTATTCCCAAGCGGCCTGAGATAGCAAACTGGAAGCTTAACGTGGCAAAGAATCAAGGGAGTGTCCCAAATCCAAAGGTCACATTTGATATGCTATTTGACAAATATTCTAAAAAGGCCATTACAAGTGATCGGTCGGTAAAAAAAAAGGATGAGATCACCTTCATATCAAGAGAGACCAGTATTATCTCCTAGGGCAGCCATCAGGTTCAGAGGTGAATCATCTCAGAGGCAAGACTCTACTCCAGATTGGGTTCCTCCACTTCGCCCTATTTATGATGATAATGGAGTAATGTGGGTGCCGTATCAGCAATCTTTTCATCCTGGATGGGAAGGACCAAGGAGATCAGCGCTGGAACGAATCTCGAGACATACACAGGATCGCTGGGCTCCACGACAAACCGGGCAGGGTCATCTGGCTGACCCGGTTAGACCGCCCCCCACAGGTGGTCAGATCACCCTGCCCAAAAGAGAAAGATTTCGTCTGAAGGTTTACAAGCTCAAGATCAGAGAGGAGGAAGTTCAGGAGATGGACATTGACCCAGAGAGGACTACTGGCCTTGATATTATTCAGATTGGGACAATGAACGTCCCCGTTGAGGAAAGTGGCAAAATACCGGTTGTGCCAAGCAATCAGGTTGTGACACCAACTCAAAAGGGATCTGTTGCTAATGACCATGAGGCCAGCGGAAGCAAGTCTCATCCGAAATGCTTTTTGCCAAGATGGTGCCCTCCCAGTTTGACTCATACTCAAAGATGGAAGCTTCAGCGGCTGAGATTACGTGAGAAAAGGGAGAAGGAGCTAGAGAAGAAGAGGGACCAAAATTTCAACAGCTACAGACCCATGGTGCTACAGGGGAAAGAATGGAGAGTTAAAGCAGCTACTCAGCCAGGGGCGGTTACACCTCCAGAGGGTGCGGTTCAACCGCCAGGGGCGGTTCAACCGGGTGACCAGGCGGTCGGACCGGGGTCTCCAAAAGCACCGCCCAGTTTCGTTTATTCGATCCCATGATTTGTGATGACAAGGTTTCGTCTGTCCATACTCCAGAAGACGACAAGCAGCTTGTGGACTACAGTTCTTCTCCAAAGCGGATGAACATTGAGATCAATGTGGTTCATTTGTTTGTTGATAGTTTAGTGCCTACGGAGGAAGACTTAGCTCACCTTGACTTTGGGCCCAAGGATGCTATATTTCAGAAGCCCAAGGACACTGATAATCATCTGAAGGCTTTGTATATGAAGGGTCATATCAATGGGAAGCCTATTTCTCAGATGCTAGTGGATGGAGGTGCGATTGTCAACTTGATGCCGTATTCTCTATTCAAGAAACTTGGAGGTTCACATGAGGAGTTGATCAAGACCAACATGACCGTCAGCGGGGTTGGAGGAGGCGAGCCGATGGGAGCTAAAGGCGTGATCTCCATCGAGCTCATTATTTGAAGCAAGACGCTTGCTATGGCCTTCTTCGTCGCTGAGACACAAGGTAACTTCAGTCTTATCCTTGGTCGTGATTGGATTCATGCAAATAAATGTGTTCCTTCTACTTTGCACCAAATGTTGATACAATGGGTAGATGATGAAGTAGAACTAGTACATGGTGACAATTCTGCTTGTGTAGCTATAGTCGATAGTCATTCTATAGGTATACATGATGTTGTAAAGTGTCTATCTGGTTTGGACTTATCTGATTATGAGTTTGTAAGTTGTTCCAACAATGGTTTCATTCCTGCTGTCATAAAGCCGTTTGATTATCGGCTAAATCACTTCATGTGACTCAATGAGTTCAACAAAAGAGTGGTTGCAATAGAGAATTGATCATTATCGGGCACATAAGACCGATACATGTGAAGCCATTGAGGATCTTGATGATTTGGGCAAGCTGGGACAAGGGTTTACGTCGGTTGATCCTCTTGAAGAGGTAGATATTGGTGATGGCACTATACCTAGGCCGACATTTGTAAACAAGAATCTTGATCCTATGTTTAAGCTTGAGTTAATAAAGATTTTAAAAGAGTATGTTGATTGCTTTGCTTGGAACTACAATGAGATGCCTGGTTTAAGTCGTGACTTGGTAGAACATAAATTGCCTATTAAACCTGGTTTCAAGCCTTATAAACAGCCTCGTAGGAATTTTAATCCTGATATTTATGATCGAGTGAAAGAAGAAATCAATCGGTTGCTTGATGCTTAATTTATTAGGCCTTGTCGATATGCTGATTAGATCTCTGATATAGTGCCTGTTGAGAAGAAAGGAACAAGGAAACTTTGTGTTTGCATTGATTTTAGAGATCTTAATAAAGCAACTCCTAAAGATGAATATCCAATGCCTATAGCCGACTTTCTTGTTAATTCTGCATCTGGACATAGAGTACTTAGTGTTCTTGATGGTAATGCTGGTTACAATCAGATATTTATGGCCGAAGAGGATATCTCCAAAACGGCTTTCATATGTCCAGGATTTGTAGGCTTGTTTGAATGGGTAGTAATGAATTTTGGTTTGAAAAATGCTGGTGCTACTTATCAAAGAGCTATGAATTTGATTTTTCATGACTTGCTTGGTATTATCGTTGAAGTCTTGTTGACGGTTAATATTTGTATCAAAGATCGTTTAGACTTGCAAGCGGACAAGTCTCCTGTCGTAGTCAAGGGACCCTTCTTCCCTCGAGTGGTGAACCCAAGGTATCGAATCCGTGGAACAAATGTGTGACGCAAAATATGATCAAGTAAAGCCAAGTAACTTCAATCTTCGATAAAGAGAAACCCTAATGCATCTAGGTAAAGAATATGAAACTAATCTAATCTACTAAAGACCGGAGGTAACAAAGAAAGATAGGGTAGATAAACCGATCTAGAGAGATCGGGTTAAGACTTTTGTTGAAGTTCCAAGCAAGAGAAGAAGTAGCAAATCGAATCTTATTAGAAGCCTCTTTAAATCGTGGTTTCCCGTCCAACTCCGAAAACATCCGCCTTTCGGAACCCCCGTTCTGTCACAATGTATCCCTACTCATGCGGGTAGCTTAGGGCGAGTCCAAAGACAAGTCAAGATTCTTTCGGAAGATCCGGTGTGTACCTCTAGCCACCGCGGCTACAAGAACACCCTATGTGATCTATCTCGAGAATAGATCTAGAATAAGCAAAGCCGATCGAATAACGAAATCTTCGAAGAAACACTTGATCGCTAGGAATAGATTCAACTTGATAATTCAACTATGACAATGATACATACACAAGATCACCACCGGGATCCTTCCTTGATCTTGCTTCTACCTCCGAGAACTCCGCCGTGGTCTTCCGTGCAAGGTTCCCACGTCGGCTAGGGAAATCCTAGTCAACTAGCTCGACCCTCTCCTCTCTAGGATGGTGTCCCTCTCTTCTCTGCTCCTCGACGGCCGATGACGAATTGAATGATGCGTGGCTCTCGACCTCGGGGCTATAAATAGCCTGAATGGCGGCTAGGTCAAAGGAGGGGGCAAACGGGCCCTGGACTGGGCTGGGCCGGTCAGCCTGGACCGGCCAGCCTGGGCCCATCCAGGCCCAGCCCGTGGCCTCCTTTGCTTGATGTCGGTTCCCGAGCTTCCTACATCCTTCCCCCTTCTGCATGTAGGCCTTTGTCATCAGTTTCTCTCTGAATTGGACATAGCTCCTTGTCTTGCAAGATTCGGCACATTTTTGGTTAGGTCCTCGGAGTTTGTCATCTTCTCGGATCAAGTCCCTGACTTCTTGGAGTTAAGTTTGCTTCGTTGCATGACTTGTATGGGGCTTCAAGGTCTTGTCACAAAGTCTTGATGAACTTATCCCGAAAGTCTTGCTTTCAATACTAAATCCCTGCATAAACCCTAAACTCCAAATCCGACATGCACAAGTGAACTTGTTATACCATGGGGGTTAGCACCAATGGATAAAGTATAAAACTTATGCCAACACCGAAGGTAAACTCATGGCTAGGTTGACGGATTTTCACCGTCAACATCTCCCCCATGCTTAAACCTTGCTCGTCCTCGAGTAAGCCTTCGATGGATATCATCGTTGCCCATCAATGTTTAAACCTTGCACTTGATCATACATGAGAAAACATAATGCTCTCGAAATTTTAATTCATTAAAGTTCCATAATGCACTAGCCTTCATCTCTACGGAGGGTAGATTCTTAATTAAGCTTACCCCACAAGTATTAACATGCTCCCAGAATTTTAAATAGATTTCAGAAATTTTGAAAATAAAGGACTAGATGAAAAAGAGCTAAACCAAGTTCACAAATTTAAATCATCTTGCATATTGCTCATGAACTCTCATCTCATCTTGTCTCTCAAGCCTATATATTCTACTCCTTTCCCTCTCATAACATATATGTGTGGTAAGCTTTATATGGATCTTTTGGGAAAGTTTAGTCCTACCAAGATTTTATAAATGAGATGTTGTCAAAACAAGACAAGCTTCTCATGGTCTTACCGAGGCTCGTCAAAAAGGTCGTTGGAAAATGATGTTATATCAAGGAGGGGAAAGAGAAAAATACACACACTTGAGATAGGTGGACATGTGCAAATGACAAAGAGTGATCCCGAGGCACAAAGGAAGTCCTCGTTATCGGATTGCACATGGTTGGAAAGTGAGTATGGATCTTTTAATCTTGAAGCCTTGAAATTCCTAATGAACTTTTTAGAGAACCGGGGAGTTCACTTTATTTTTATTTTACACATACTCATATTTTTTTCCTCATATTTCTCTTTCTTTCTTTCTTTCTTTCTTTCTTTTTCTTCCTCATTTTTTTCTTTTTCTTTCTCATAAATTTTTTTTATTTGCTCCCCTTTGAACTCTAAAATTGCATCGTACCTACCTCCTCCCTCATGCTTAGACGTTTGCTCGTCCTCGAGCAAAGAGATGATAAATAAGGTAGGTACCGGGAATATTTTTTCTTGGAGAGATACTTGAATCTTCAATGTTGGCACCGTCTTGCGATCTTCCTTGAATTGATAATCCATTCTCAATGATAGGTTGTGGTCAAGGAGGTAATCACAAAAGATGATATTTGGTTTTAAGGGTGGATATCCGGCGAGGTTTGTGAGATCTCCAATGTGGGGATACACAATGCACGGATAAAAGGCTAGCAAAAAGATAGATACGCAAAAATGGAATGACCAACTTCTTAGTCTCGGGCCAGAGAAATCATGGCCTGCAATAACTCACTCAAAAATAAATCTTGTACAATAAGGTTTATGCACTCAAATATATATTAGGCTCTGGATAGGTTGAGCAACACACAAGTGATATTCATGACAAGGTTAGTGATATTTTTGAGCATAAAAACCATCTTCAATCTATTCATAACTTGAGAGCATATAAAACACTATGGGTCTTTATTTTAATCATAACCTCCGCTAAAGATTAAGCTAGCATTTAAATAAATTCAGATTCATATTTTAAGAGAGCACTAGCTTTAACACGCATAAATCAATTACAAAGATAAACAAAGCGGCAATTATAATCATATATCATCATGGCACAAATTTTGTAACTTTTCCAAAGGTGTAAACAAGGTGGTGTCTTTATTAATGGTAAAAACAAACTGAAATACATACTGAAAATAAACAAACACACCTGCTGAAATTTAAATAAAAACAGAAAATATTACGCAAACACAAACAAACAAAAGCTAAAAATTACAGAGAAAGGGAAAAGAAAAGAAAACTAAAGTTCCATCTTCTTCCTAGTCCTCCGCCGGTGGTTGGTGTTGATAATCTTGATAGTAGTACCCTTGCTCGTAGTAAGGTTGGACATTCCCTCCAACGAATTGATCCGGCTCCACTAGGTGAAGGCGTCCAAGCTCATAGGCAATATTTGCATTGCCTTCACCAAGTTGAGCCGCGTTGGTTTGGATGGCTGCGACATTTTGCGCATTTCTCGCAACATACCCTCCAATTATGGCCATGCTTTGTTGTGGTTGGGGATATTGTGCGTAGGGCTCTGCGAAGGTTACGTTGGGCACCACATAATTTGGTGGGGGTACCGGTGCACCCCCCCCCATGCTTGCTCTTGTGGCCCTCCGTAATAACTTGGCGGAGTAGGGATCCCACCGAAAGGTGGCACAACATTGGGTTGTGCACTACCCGCTTGTGCGGAGGTGGATCCCTCCTCTACGATTCTTCCTCTTTTATTTTTCTTCACCGGGACAAGGAGTCCCTCTTCCAACCAATATTCCCTCCCTTGAATGAAAAGCCTAAGCCTTGCATCCGGAACGGGTAAGTTCACCGTGGCCAAACGAAAACCTCCTCTCTCTCATCTCCACTAATATATTTACCTTGTCTCAAATACTCAATTCTGAGAGAGGTCCCACATAAAAGATGTTCGGGGTTTCTTGTGATCCCCGGCCGTAGAGAGATGGCCAACATAGAGAGGTAGCACCCCGAACCAATATCTCCTGCTCCCGATGTAGCCTCGCAACACCATCGGTTGATCATAAGGTATGAGGGGTCTATTGGCTGCTTGGCAATTAAAGCCGAGTAGAGCCAATTCAACTCCGTGTCGGTCACCTTCGTCTCCCTCATCCTCCCCAATATCCTCTTGCTCATCCAAGAGTGGAATACTTGGATAATGGGGTTATGGATGCAATTGCGTTGTTGGTGGGCTTCTCCGCAGATCAATATCTCCAAAATCCATCTAACATGCCATCCAACACGTCAACTTCCTTCGGAGCTCCATTTTGGAACCCAAGTAGCTCCCTAACATACTCGTAGGGAACCACTTGTTGGATTCCCTCCAAACGGAATGATAAACTTTGCACCCCATCATCAAGGATAGGCGCAATGGTCATCAAGATTTCCAAGGCAAACTCCTTGTGGGTGTTTGCCGACACCCCGTTGGAGAATTGCACCCAACCAAGGTGCCCCAACACATAATATATGTCAGTGCTGAAACCCAAGTAGTTGAGTGCTTGGTCGTCGAAGTCGACGTTGGCCACAAGCCTCTTCTCAAGACGAGAGAGCTTCTTCTCCTCCTCCTCCGACAATATGATGAAGCCATATGAGGAATATATCGGAGTGTATGGAGGTGGCGCGGTCGAATGGGTCGATCGTCGAGGTGGAACGGGCGGCTCCTCCTCTTGCCCTTGAGGTTCGGTGAACCTCATGGACGTGCTCCTTGTTGCCCTCATGCCACCAAGGAGGAGAGTGTCGTTTCTCCTTGGTGGTGCCGTATCCTCCTCCATGCTCCGAGGAGACTCAGAAACCGAGTGCCTCCTTGAAGACGTGGTCGACGACGGCTCGGATGATGATGACCCCTTCTTCTTGGTGAATAAACTTGTGGTTTTCTTCCACATGATTGCAGCACTCTTCTCTCTACTAAAATTCCGGGTTGCAACCGGTAACTAGGCACTAAGAACTTACTTTCGAATGTGGACTTTGAGTGGATTAAGGTTGTGAATTTTTTTGAGCTATCAAGCTTGGGAAGGTTGGCTATGTCTACGGTGGTTCTGGGCACACAAACTTGAGCACACAAACTGAGGAAGGAGAGGGATGCTTGCCTGCAGAAGACGGGAGCCGGGGGTCTCCTTTTGTAGGTGAGGCCGGCCGGCCTGGGCCGACCAGCCTGGGTGGCCGCGTGCCTCCCCAGGGCTCTGTTTTTCTTCCAGCACGATCATTTCTCCTCCGTGACTTTCTTTCCCACGTGCTCCACGAGTTGCACCGCCCAAACGCTCTCGTCCACTCCTTTTCTTGCATTATTGGTCCTTCCACTTGATGCTTCATCCTTTGAGTCATGTCCATGTTCCCTTGCTCCACTTGCTTCACATGTCACCATGAATTTCCTGCAAAGTTATGCTTGCTGCCCACCCATGCTTGTCCTTTGCATGTGGCCTTGATGAGAGTTGACGAAAGAGCATCCAATGGTGCATGCATGATTAACTTAAACTAGATTGCCTCCCTATAAGTATGTTTAAGGTTAAGCACTCCTCTAATTTCAAAAATTAAAAATATTTCCAGAGCTATGGAAGAGCTCAAGCATAAGTTTAGAGAAGTTTTTAAACCATTAAAAACAAATGTAAGTCGAAAATGTTTTCCGACTACGTTGATATCGGTCTCACCGGTATAGTTTGCCTTCATCGGTTGAGAGCAAACTTTTCCCGGCTTGATCATAGGGGCATAGGTTTAGGTTCTAATTTTGGCTAAATTAGAGAGATTTTGAATAAAATAAAATTAAATGAGGCTTAGAAAAATTCTAATCTTAGAGAAACCAAGGATATAGATTTTTAAACCAACTAAAAGTTTAGTTTCTATGTTCACGCGAGTCCTACCACGTGCTGAAATTTAAGTAACACTAGGTATAAGTCATGGCTCTACTCATGTGTTTTTAGCATGAAAAATAAGTCAACCACAACATCATAATTAGGATGAAAGGTTGAGTTAGGTTCTGAAATTATTTGGTTGTGGTTTCTCAAAAAAGAACAAACAAACATAAAGGAGGGTTCATGTAAAGGGTTTATGACAAAGCAAAATATTCAACCAAGAATTATATCTCTAATATTGTTCAAACACTTCTAAGTCTAATGTCTTTGTGTATTAACATTCAAAACTAAATTATTAAAAAGACTCGAAAAACCTGGAATCGGGTTGTCCTCCCGGTAGCTTATTCTTGACTCGGTGAAACGGGTTGCCTCCCGCCTAGCGCTTCGTTTACAGTCCATGGCTAGACTTCTTCACTTGATTACTTCGGATCAACGCTCTTCACGAGTGTTGCAATCTTGGGTACCCACTTCCGCACCATCTTGGGCACGGGTTTGTCTTCCGGCTTAGTCATTTTTTTTGGTCTTCACAGGCGGCTTTTCTTCCTTTGTCTTGACGGATGCAACACCTTCCTTGATTTTCTTTACGTTCATATTTTTCGGTTCTTTCTTCTTCTTCAACCCCTCCTTCTTTTTTGGTTCTTCCTTCACTTCAATCATATTGCATGCCTCGAGTCGTGGTCAGAACTTGAAGGAACTCCTTTCTCCGTTGATATCGAACATGATCTCCCCCTTGCCAACATCAATAGTAGCTCCCACGGTCTTGAGGAAAGGCCTCCCAAGGATGAGCGGCGGCTTCTCCCTCTCTCCCATCTCGAGCACCACGAAGTCGACGGGGATGAAGTGGTGTCCGACCTTCATGGGTACATCTTCGGCAATGCCCAAGGTATAGCGAATGGAGTTATCTCCCAACTCCAAACACATACCCATAGGCTCCAATGGTAGGCGTAGCTTCTCGAACACATCCCTTGGCATGACACTCACGCTTGCTCCAAGGTCGCACAACGCCTTCTCAAAATTGAAAGAACCAATGGAACATGGAATTGTAGGGCATTCGGTGTCCTTTTGCTTCTCTAGCCCATTAGCAATAGCGGCACTACACTCCTCGGACATCTTGACATGATCTACCCCGAGTGTTGCTATCTCATATTTATTTGCAAGTTTGTCTTTAAAGTAACGAGAATATGTAGGTACTTGTAGGGCATCTAATAATGGCATGTTGATGCTAAGTCTACGCACAATCTCCACAAACTTCTCAAAGTGGTTGTCAAGTTTACCTCGGAAGTAGCATGGCTTGAGTTGTGGTATCCCCGTGTCTTCTTCCGGCATCTCAAATTTGGGCTCTTCGGTGACGATCCCCGTAACCTTCTCCTTCACGATTTCCTCCGCCTCTGCGGATGGTTTAGGCTTCCTCGCTCCCGCGGAACGTTTCGGATCTTCGGTCTCCTTTCCCGAACGTGTTTGAATGGCCTTCGCCGATTCGAGACTTTTAGGTTGTCCCGGAAGCTTCCCTTCATCATTAGTGAGGCGCCCCGCAAGTTGTCCAACTTGCATCTCGAGCATCTTCATCGTGTTGAGCACTTGATGGTTGGAGCTCCCGACCTCTGTCACTTTGCTATCGATGTTCTCCAACACCTTGTCTATGGTTTTTGTCGGTGTTTTAGACCGGCAACCTACTAAGGGGAGTACCCGAAGTAGATGAATGTGGCCTCGCCGAGATTGGTTACTCGAAGGAAGAGACACGTGGCACACAATTTAGACAGGTTCGGGCCGCGAGGTGCGTAATACCCTACGTCTTGTATGCTGTGTAGCTCTGGATTGATTGGGTACGACTACAAGATGATGCAATCTTACGCCGTGAGATGAGATGATCAGAGAGGGGTCCCTGCCTCGCCTAATATAGTCCGAGAGGCAGGGTTACAAGTCGGTTTAGGGAGAGAGTACTAGTCAAGTACGTCTAGGAGTCCTCTATACAGTGCGGGACATGTACAGCTTCCTAACCGAGTACTTCTCCTCTGCAGTCCTTGTGCTTCACGCCATCAGGTGCCGTGCAGCGCAAGCCGGGTAGTCCCAGGGGCCCACCGAGTAGTCGGTCCTGGTACCCACCGAGGTAGTGGGCCCAGGGAGGTCCATACGACAAGCCCCCGAGTACTTTGTAGTTGAGAAGGATAGCTTCAAGTAGTCTTGACGGCCTTAACGAGTAGTCCTCAAGCGTCCCCGAGTACTACAAGTCAAAAGTCCTCAAGAGTAGTCGAAGCATCCCGAGGCTGGAATGTACTCCAGCTGATGTTTGAGCAATCCTGAAGTCTTCTTGAGTAGTCCTAAGCGTCCTCGAGTGCTACCCTTGAAGGTCTTCAACAATGCTCGCGTTGTCTTGAAGCCGAAGCTGATATAGAAGTGCAATTGCAAAATCGCACTCCATATGGAGTAGCCCCCGAGACTTAGGTTGAGTTGTAGACTCTGGCTGAGGGTCCATCTGAAGTTTTGGCAAGAATATCCCGAAAAATCCGGAGAAAAAACCGAAGGACACGTGGCACGGAGCCCCCGAGCCTTGAGTTGAGTACTTCCTCTCGAATTGAAGGGTCATCTTGTAGAATGTGTCCTGAGATGCTCTTGAGTCTTGTCGCTTTCCAGGTAGTCGAATAGAAGTAGCCGAGCCCCCGAGGTGAGGCGCGTCGACTAGTTGAAGTTGAAGAGTCACGCGCGGCTGCTGAGTCAGCCGAGCGCAGACTTATCCATCCGGCCGTTGGAGGGCCGCGTTGACTTATAAATAGAAGCCAAAACCCTTAGGGTTTTTCACCCTACGCAGCTGTAGCCATTCCAAGCAGATCTTGGCCAGAAATCGCCACCAGTGCGCGCCGCCTCCGCTGAGTGAAGTGTAGATCCGAGTGCGCCGCCGTAGAGAGCCACCGCAGGAGCCCTCGAGCGAATGCGCGTGAAGACCCCGTGCACTTGGAGGATGAAGCCATCTCCGTCCAAGACCACCAAAGCCGCCGGCGGGAAGAAGAGGGGCCATGAAGAGGCCACCGGATCAGCCGCAGGGACATCGCCGTCGGTGTCCCCGCCGCGGCCAGATCCGAACCGCGAGTGGAAGAAGTCCAAGGCGAAGACCGAGGAATTGTTGGATCTCCTCAACAGTGGTTTCCTGTGCGAGAAGGAGGTAGACATGTGGAGGGCCGCCGCCAGGGATCCGTACCCGATGGAGAAGAATGAAGATGAGATCCCAATGTTCGCGCGGTTCGCGGAGCGCAGACTTTCTCTCCCGGCTAGCAACTTCTTCAAGGGGCTCATGGGGTACTACGGCATCGAGTACCTCAACCCCAACGGTATTTTCCACCCTTTCGCCGTCTTCGTACATTTCTCGCGAAGCTTTTCGGGGATCAAGCCCCATTGGGTCCCGTTCCGGAGAAGTTCTTCGGGTGAAGTCGCAACCCGGCGCCGAAGCAACCCGCGGGTAGTAAGGAGCCGGGATCCGGATGCGGGAGGACGCCGCCGAGCGCACCTCTCGTACAATCTCATAGACTCCAACCAAGACCGGAAGGCCAAGTGGTTCTACATCACGAACCACCATCCGGACTCGCCGAAGCCGAGCGGGAAGCGGCCCAAGCACCGCTCATGGTGGAACATGGAGCCAACGATGCAAGATGGGATCCGGTGCCCGAGCCGTTGGCGCGGATAAAGGCGCTGAGGGAAGCCAGGCTGAGGGCCGAGCATGTGGCCTTCAGCTTCATGAAGCGCAGGGTGCAGCCGCTGATGGCTCGGGACACCCTGGGGTTCGAGTACACCGGCGACGACGACACGTCGCAGATGCTTGGAGATGAAGTCGACGACGACAACATTGTCGACAGGCTGGCGCGGATCTTCAAGGACATGCCACCGTACACGGCGTGCCCCGTACCGGAGTACTCCGTCGCGTGCCCGCCAAAGGAGGTAAGTAGCCGCACCCAGAGTCGAGTACCCATTCCATGTGAGTAGTCGTACTGATGAGTTGTTACTTGCAGGATGACTTCAAGAAGTTTGTCTCCGAGCCGCCGCCACCCCCTCAGGAAGTCGAGATCCCAGAGGAGGGGAAGACCAAGGCCAAGGAGTTGCGTGAGGTCGGCGAAGGAGACGACACCGTAGTCGTGGATGACACGTCCGACGAGGACGACGACGAGGAGATGCTGCAGGACTGCTTCCAGCTGCGGTCGAGGTTCAGCCGTCCTGGCCTACCTCATGTCCCTCTCGTGCAGGATGAACCGGCTAGCCTGGAGGCTAGTCTGGCCGTGCCGCCGCGGAAGCCGCGCAATGCGTCCCGCAAGCTCGTGGCGAAGAAATTGAAGGTCACTGAGACCACGTCCCAAGAGGTAAGCCGTCTTGAGTAGTGTAGTCGAGTACTGGTGCCTCGAGTTCACTTGTTGATGAAGAAGTTTCCTTGTTTGCAGGAGTTGCCGCCTACGGAGGCCATTGATTAGGGCGACGAAGGCGAGTGGGACACAGTGGGGGAAGCCGCTGGGAGTCGCAGCCCAGCCCCCACTGTCGAAGAACTCTTGGCGCAGATGGAGTGCCAGCCCCCTGCTCCTCAGGAGGGCGCGGAACCCGCTGCTGCTGCTGCGGAAGAGGTGGTGGCCGCAGAAGCGCAGGAGGAGGCACCCGTCGAGGCTGGACTCGTGGACATCGCCGGCATCCTCGGTGCCCCGACCGTGACGGTGGTCCGGTCAAGATTGTAAGTGTTGAGTCTTCCCAAGTAGTACTTGATGTAGTAGTCGTACTTGACTGACAACTGGTTTGTGTACTCTACAGAAATCAACGGATCTTTCCCCGGGACGGGATGAACCCGCCGCAGCGGTGGCAGAAGAAGAAGTCGCGCCACCCGCTGAGGAGTCCGCTCCCGCCCCTCGGGCCCGCCCCTCGGTGGAGCCCGAAGCGCCGGCCGCTGAGGCTACGTTGCCCGAAGCCAGCGTAGTTGAAGGTGAGTACTCTGCTGAGGTTGTGGTATCCCCGAAGAGTAGTCGTAGTTGTCAGATATGGCTGATGCACTTGTCTTGTTGTTGACAAGGCCGAGGCCGTTGACGGTGAAAATCCGTCAACCTAGCCATGAGTTTACCTTCGGTGTTGGCATGAGTTTTATACTTTATCCATTGGTACTAACCCCCGTGGTATAACAAGTTCACGTGTGCATGTCGTTTTTGGAGTTTAATGTTTATGCGGGGATTTAGTGTTGAATGCAAGACTTTCGGGGTAAGTTCATCAAGCACCTCATGACAAGACTTTGAAGCCCCGAACAAGTCATGCAATGAAGTAAAATTAACTCCAAGAAGCCGGGACTTGATCCGAGAAGACGACATACTCCGGGGACCCGACCGAGAAAAGTGCTTGAATCTTCCAAGACAAGGAGTTGAGTCCAATTCGGAGAGAAACCGACGACATGGACCCGTATGCGAAGGGGGAAGCATCCGGGAAGCAAGGGAACCGACCTCGGGCAAAGGAGCCCGCGGGCCGGGCCTAAATGGGCCCGGGCCGGCCGGCCCGGTCCGGTCGGCCCGAGCCCATTTAGGGCCCAAATCCGACGCCCTTTGCCCTAGCCGCCAATCGGGCTATTTATAGTCCCCCGACCGAGAGCCACGCGAGAGAAGATTTCGTCTTCGGCCGCCGAGAAGCAGAGAAGAGAGGGACACCATCTAGGAGAGGAGAGGGTCGAGCTAGTTGACTAGGGTTTCCCTAGCCGACGTGGGAACCTTGCAAGGAAGACCACGTCGGAGTTCCCGGAGCTAGAAGCAAGATCAAGGAAGGATCCCGGTGGTGATCTTGTGTATGTATCATTGTTATAGTTGAATTATCAAGTTGAATCTTTTCTCAGCGATCAAGTGTTTCCTCGAAGATTTCGTTTTTCGATCGGCTTTGCTTATTCCAATTCTATTCTCGAGATAGATTACATAGGGTGTTCTTGTAGCCGCGGTGGCTAGAGGTACACGCCGGATCTCCCGAAAGAATCTCGACTTGTCTTTTGACTCGCCCTAAGCTCCCCGCATGAATAGGGATACGTTGTGACGAACGGGGGTCTCGAAAGGCGGATGTTTTCGGATTTGGACGGGAAACCACGATTTAAAGAGGCTTTTATTAAGATTCGATTTGCTACTTCTTTTTTTGCTTGGAACTTCAACGAAAGGCTTACCCCGATCCCTCTAGATCGGTTTATCTACCCAATCTTACTTTGTTTTCTCCGGTTTTTAGTTGATTAGATCTGTTTTGTGTCTTTTACTTAGATGCATTAGGTTCTTTATTGAAGATTGCAGTTATTTGGCTTTAATAGATTAAGTCTTGCGTCACACATTTGTTCCACGGATTCGATACCTTGGGTTCACCACTCGAGGGAAGAAGGGTCCCTTGACTACGACGGGAGACTTGTACGCTTGCGAGTCACAAACGAACTTTGATACAAGCATTAACCGTCAACAAGCCCCTTTTTCTGGCGCCGTTGCCGGGGAACAAGTGATCAAGATTTGATTTTTTATTGCTTTTTTTTGTAATTTTCAGTACTGATTTTGTTTTATTTTTGCATCTAATAAGCTTCAATCATCCTCAAAATACATCTAATCTAGTTTGTCTAACTCTAGTCTTTATAGATTTGTTTTGTTTTCTAGTTTCTTTTGCATATTTTGTTTATTGCTAACCCTAACGGAGATGGACGGCTACCTCTCCAACAAACCCAATAATTTTGTGGATGATCCGGAAAAACTTTACGAGGCTAAGGAGACGCGAAGCACATCAAGCTAAAAAGCCGGATTTTGTAGATTCGGAGTCGGAAGACGAAGGATCGCGGAATCTCCGGAGAATTCACCACCTCAAAGTCCGCGGGAGAACCGACGTCCACCGATGGGTGACCAACCACCGGAAGAACGCAAGATTGGGGAGCTATGCACCCCAGACATCATCGACCTACCAATCTTGAACCTCGACGAGATCGGAAGACCGTTCGAGATCAAGACCTCAACAATCCGCATGGTGCAACATTCACCCTTCACCGGCAAAGAGGATCCGAACCTTCACCTCCAAGCATTCATTCAACTATGTCAGACTTTCAATATGGAGGGGGTGACTCAAGATCAAATGAGGGCAAGGCTTTTTCCGTTTTCACTACTCGGGAAGGCGTTGCAATGGTTCCACTCTCAACCGGCGGAGACGGTGCAAAATTGGAACACGTTGATGAAGGCTTTCATGAAGGAATACTACTCACCGGGTAAAACTCAAAGCTTGCGTAATAAGATTGCCACCTTTGTTCAATATCCTACGAAACTATCTCGGAGGCATTCGAGCGCTTCAACGAGTACACCGGCGGTTCCACATCACAAGTTCCCGAAAGAAGACCTCGTGCAAAAGTTCTATCAAGGACTCACCATGGCGTCAAGGACGATCATCGATGCATCAGCGGGAGGATCTATCATCGAGCTTACACCGACGGAAGCTTTCACGCTATTCAAGAAGGTCGCGGATAATGACACGTGGGCGTCATCCGGGCGCCTACACCCGGCTCAACCTATGGGGAATGTCAAAGGAGTCTTGCAAGTGGAGAAGGAAGACATACTTGAAGGCAAGATCGACTCGCTCATGAGGAGGTTGGAGAAGATGGAGATAGAAAAGAAAGAGGCTCAAGACTTGAAGGCCGCCGAAGCAAGGTCCACATGCGAAGAATGTGGAGAGTATGGCCATGTCCGCAAAGATTGTCCGGAGGAAGCCAAAGTGCTCGACTACATGAGGAAGGGAGAATTGCCGAACTTCCGCTACGGGCAAGGTAGGCCTCAATTTAATGCAAGCTCATCTATTCCTAACGCGGTTCCACTTCGGATACAATTGAAGGAGTTCATGGATGAGCAAGCTAAGATCAACAAGGACACCGTCACCAAGTTCAAGACCATAGACAAGGTGTTGGAGAACATCGATAGCAAAGTGACGGAGGTCGGAAGTTCCAATCATCAAGTGCTCAACATGATGAAGATGCTCGAGACGCAAGTTGGACAACTTGCGGGGCGCCTCACTAATGATGAAGGGTAGCTTCCGGGACAACCCAAATGTCCCGAATCGGCGAAGGCCATTCAAACACGTTCGGGGAAGGAGACCGAAGATCCGGAACGTACCGCGGGAGCAAGAAAGCCGAAACCGTCCACCGAGGTGGAAGGAGCTGCTAAAGAGAAGGTTACGGGGATCGTCACCGAGGAACCCGAATTTGAGATGCCGGAAGATGACACGAGGATACCGCAACTCAAGCCACGCTACTTCCGAGGTAAACTTGACAACCACTTTGAGAAGTTTGTGGAAGTTGTGCGTAGACTTAGCATCAACATGCCGTTACTAGATGCCCTACAAGTACCTACATATTCTCGTTACTTTAAAGACATACTTGCAAATAAATATGAGATAGCAACACTCGGGGTAGATCATGTCAAGATGTCCGAGGAGTGTAGTGCGGCTATTGCTTATGGGCCGGAGAAGCAAAAAGACCCCGGTGCCCTACAATTCCATGTTCGGTTGGTTCTTTCAACTTCGAGAAGGCGTTATGCGACCTTGGAGCTAGTGTGAGTGTCATGCCGAGGGATGTGTTCGAGAAGTTACGCCTACCGATGGAGCCTACGGGAATATGTTTGGAGCTGGGTGACAACTCCATTCGCTATCCCTTGGGCATTGCCGAAGATGTACCCGTGAAGATTGGACACCACTTCATCCCCGTCGACTTCGTTGTGCTCGAGATGGGAGAGAGGGAGAAGCCGCCGCTCATCCTAGGGAGGCCGTTCCTCAAGACCGTGGGAGCAACTATTGATGTTGGCAAGGGGGAGATCATGTTCGATATCAACGGAGAAAGGAGTTCCTTCAAGTTCCGTCCAAGGATTGAGGCATGCAACATGATTGGAGTGAAGATAGAACCAAAACAAACGGAGGGGCTGAAAAAGAAGAAGGAGCCGAAAAAAGTGAACGTAACGAAAATTAAAGAAGGTGTTGCATCCGTCAAGACAAAGGAAGAGAAGCCGCTCGTGAAGACCAAAAAAATGACTAAGCCGGCCAAGCCAAAAGACAAGCCCGCGCCCAAGATGGTGCGGAAGTGGGTACCCAAGATTGCAACGCCCGCAAAGAGCGTTGATCCGGAGTAATCAAGTGAAGAAGTCTAGCTATAGACTATAAACGAAGCGCTAGGCGGGAGGCAACCCGTTTCGTCAAGTCAAGTCAAGAATAAGCTACGGGAGGACAACCCGATTCCGGGTTTTTCGAGTATTTTTAATAATTTAGTTTTTGAGTTTTACTACGCAAAGACATTAGACTTAGAAGTGGTTGAACAATATTAGAGACATAATTCTTGATTGAATGTTTGCTTTATCATAAACCCTTTGCATGAACCCTCCTATGTGCTTGTTTGATTCTTTTCTTTTCGAGAAACCCCTCAACCAAATAATTTCAGAACCTTAGCTCAACCTTTCACCCTCATTATGGTGCTGAGGTTGGCTTATTTTTCATGCTAAAACCACACGAGTAGAGCCACGATTTATATTCAAGTGTTATAAAAATTCAGCACGTGGTAGGACTCGCGTGAACCTAGAAATTAAAGCTTTTGGTTGTTTTTAAAAATTTTTTATCCTTGGTTTCTCTAGGATTAGAATTTTTCTAAGCCTATTCTAATTTTGTTCTGTTCAAAATCTTTCTTATTTAGCCAAAATTAGAACCTAAACCTATGCCCCCATGATCAAGCCGGAAAACGTTCGCTCTCAACCGATGAAAGCAAACTTTACCGGTAAGACCGAAATCGACGTAGTCGAAAAATATTTTCGACTTACATCTGTTTTTAATGGTTTAAAAACTTCTCTAAAATTATGCTCAAGCTCTTGCATGGCTCTGAAAAATATTTTAAAATTTGAATTAGAGGAGTGCTTAACCTTAAACACACCTAAATGGAGGCAATGAAGTTTGAATTAATCATGCATGCACCATTGGATTCCCTTTTATCAACTTTCACCAATTCCACATGCAAAGGACAAGCATGGTGGGCAGCAAGCATCAACTTTGCAGGATTTCAATGGTGGCATGTGAAGCAAGTGGAGCTAGGGAGCATGGACATGACCCAAAGCATGGAGCATCAAGTGGGAGAACCAATAATTCAAGAAAAGGAGTGGACGAGAGCGTTTGGGCGGTGCAACTCGTGGAGCACGCGGGCAGGAAAGTTGCAGAGGCGAAATGATCGTCTTTGGGAGAAAGACGCGCCGAGGAGGAGCCGGAGCACCCCCGGGCCGGCCGGCCTAGGCCGGCCGGCCCGCCCTATAAATGGCGTCCCCCGGCGCCCGTCTTCTCGCAGCAAGCTTCCCTCTCCTTCCCTTGTTTGTGTGTTCAAGTTTGTGTGCTCGGAACCTCCGTAGACTTAGCCAACCACCCAAGCTTGAGAGCTCAAGAAAAAAATCCACCTCCCTAATCCACTCAAAGTCCACATCCTAAGCAAAGAGTTTAAGTGCCTAGTTTACCGGTTGCAACCCGGATTTTTAGTTGAAGAGAGAGTGCAGCAAGCATGTGGAAGAAGACCACAAGTCTCTTCTCTAAGAAGAAGAGTTCGTCGTCGTCCAAGCCGTCATCAACCACGTCTTCGAGGAGGCACTCGGTTTCCGAGTCTCCCCGGAGCATGGAGACGGACACGGCACCACCGAGGAGGAACGACGCTCTCCTCCTTGGTGGGATGAGGGCTGCGAGAAGCACTTCCATGAGGTTCACCGAACCTCGTGGGCACACGGAGGAGCAACCCGCGCCACCACGACGATCGACTCGCTCAACCGCACCACCTCCTTACACCCCGACACAATCTTCGTACGGCTTCATCATCATGTCGGCGGAGGAGGAGGATAGGCTCGCCAATCTTGAGAAGAGGCTTGTGCCAAACGTCGAGATCGACGACCAAGCACTCCACACCTTGGGTTTTCGCACCGACATAAACTACATGTTGGGGCACCTCGGGTGGATTCAGTTCTCCAACGGAATCTCGGTGGACACCCACTTGGGTTACACCTTGGAAATTTTAATGACTATGGCACCCATCGTTGATGATGATGGGGTGCAATGCTTGTCATTCCGTTTGGAGGGAATCCAACAAGTGGTTCCCTACGAGCACGTAAGGGAGCTGCTTGGATTCCACAAGGGCGCTCCGAGAAAGTCGACGTGCCTCCCGGCATGTTGGCGGAATTTTGGGGCATGATCTCCGGAGATGCCCATCAACAACGCAAAAGCATCCGCAACCCCATTATCCGGATATTTCACTCTTGGATGTGCAAGAGGGTATTGGGGAGGATGAGGGAAACAAAGGTGACCGACACGGAGTTAAATTGGCTATACTCGGCTTTGATTGCCGGGCAGCCAATTGACCCCTCTTACCTCATGATCAACCGTTGGTGTTGTGAAGCAACATCGGGGGCTAGTGATATTGGTTCGGGGTGTTACCTCTCCATGTTGGCCTTTTCCTTGCGACCGGGGATCGCAAGAAACCCCGCTCACCTTTTGCGCGGTACCTCTCTCGGTTTTGAGTACTTGCGGCAAGGCAAGTACATTAGTGGAGATGAGAGAAGAGGTTACCGATTGGCCATTGTGAACGTCCCTCTTCCGGATGAGAGGCTTAGGCTTTTCACCGAAGGAAGGGAAGATTGGTTGGAAGAGGGAATACTTGTCCCCGCAAGGAAGAACAAAAGAGGAAGGATCGTAGAAGAGGGAACATCCTCCGCACAAGAGGGTGGAGCACAACCCAATGTGCAACCATCCGGCGGGGTTCCTCCTCCGCCAAGTTATTACGGAGGGTCTCAACAACAAGCATGGGGGGTGGTGCACCGGTACCCCCACAAAATTATGTTGTGCCCAACGCTAACTTCGCGGAGTCCTACGCTCATCATCCCCAACCACAACAAAGCATGGCTATTATTGGAGGATATGCTGCAAGAAATGCTCAAAATATAGCAGCCATCCAATCCAACGCAGCTCAACTCGGTGAAGGCAACGCAAATATTGCCTTTGAACTTGGACGCCTTCACCTTGTGGAGCCAAATCAATTTGACGGAGGAAGCGTTCATTCATATTATGAGCAGGGGTATTATTATCAAGACTATCAACATCAACCACCGGCGGAGGACTAGAAGATTAAGGAACTTTAGTTTTCTTTTCTTTTCTATTTCTCTCGTAATTTTCAGCTTTTTCTTATGTGTGTTTGCGTAGTATTTTTCTGTTTTTATTTAATTTTCAGCAAGTATGTTTCTTTATTTTCAGTGTGTATTTCAACTTGATATCACCATTAATAAAGTCACCACCTTGATTATATCATTGGAAAAGTTACAAAATTCGTGCTATGATGATATATGATTAAAATTGCAGCTTTGTTCATCTTTGTAGTTGATTTATGCATGTTTAAGCTAGTGCTCTCTTAATAATACAGATCTGAATTTATTTAAATGCTAGCTTAATTTTCAGCGGAGGTTATGATTAAAATAAAGACCCATAGTGTTTTATGTGCTCTCAAGTTATGAATGGATTGAAGATGTCTTTTATGCTCAAAAATATTGCTAACCTTGTCACAAATATCACTTGTGTGTTGCTCAACCTATCCAAAGCCTTATATATATTTGAGTGCATAAACCTTAGTGTACAAGATTTATTTTTGAGTGAGTTATTGCAGGCCATGATTTCTCCGGCCCGAGACTAAGAAGCTGGTCATTCCGTTTTTGCGTATCTATCTTTTTGCTAGCCTTTTATCCGTGCATTGTGTATCCCCGCATCGGTGATCTCACAAACTTCGCCGGGTATCCACCCTTAAACCAAATATCATCTTTTTTTGTGACCACCTCCTTGACCACAACCTATCATTGAGGATGGATCATCAATTCAAGGAAGATCGCAAGACGGTGCCAACGTTGAAGATTTCAAGTATCTCTCCAAGGAAAAATATCCGGTACCTACCTTATTTTTCGCCTCTTTGCTCGAGGACGAGCAACGTCTAAGCATGGGGGAGGAGGTAGGTACGGTGCAGTTTTAGAGTTCAAAAGGGAGTATTTAAAAAATATATATATATATATATAATGATGAAAGAAAAAAAAACCAGTGATATGCATGACTTTCAAGGTATCAAAAAAATCAAAACTTCATTGTGAAAGTCATGGACCGAATATATGACGAGGCAAGGAAAAAAATGAATGAATGAAAGAAAGAAAAGAATGAGAAAGAAAAAAAATATATATTTGTGTGTAAAGTGAACTCCCCGGTTCTCTAAGAGTGCATTCAAGGCTTCAAGATAAAAAGATCCATTCTCAATTTTCCAACCATGTGCAATCCGATAACGAGGACTTTCTTTGTGCCTCGGGATCACTCTTTGCCATTTGCACATGTCCACTCATCTAAAGTGTGTGTATTTTTCTCTTTCCCCGCCTTGATTTAACATTATTTTCCAATGACCTTTTTGACGAGTCTCGGTAAGACCATGAGAAGCTTGTCTTGTTTTGACAACACCTCATTTATAAATTCTTGTTAGGACTAAACTTTCCCAAAAGCTCCATATAAAGCCTACCACATATATATGAGAGGGAAAGGAGTAGAATATATAGGCTTGAGAGACAAGTGAGATGAGAGTTTATGAGCAATACATGAGATGATTTAAATTTGTGAATTTGGTTTAGCTTTTCTTATCTCGTTCTTCATTTCAAAAATTCTGAGATCCATTTAAAACTTTGTGAGCATGTTAATACTTGTGGGATAAGCTTAATAAGAATCTACCCTCCGTAGAGATGAAGGCTAGCACATTATGGAACTTTAATGAATTAAATTTTGAGAGCATTATGTTTTCTCATGTATGATCAAATGCAAAGTTTAAACATCGTTTAGCAATGATGATATTCATCGAAGGCTTACTCGAGGACGAGCAAGGTTTAAGCATGGGGGAGATGTTGACGGTGAAAATCCGTCAACCTAGCCATGAGTTTACCTTCGGTGTTGGCATGAGTTTTATACTTTATCCATTGGTACTAACCCCCGTGGTATAACAAGTTCACGTGTGCATGTCGTTTTTGGAGTTTAATGTTTATGCGGGGATTTAGTGTTGAATGCAAGACTTTCGGGGTAAGTTCATCAAGCACCTCATGACAAGACTTTGAAGCCCCGAACAAGTCATGCAATGAAGTAAAATTAACTCCAAGAAGCCGGGGACTTGATCCGAGAAGACGACATACTCCGGGGACCCGACCGGAAAAGTGCCTGAATCTTCCAAGACAAGGAGTTGAGTCCAATTCGGAGAGAAACCGACGACATGGACCCGTATGCGAAGGGGGAAGCATCCGGGAAGCAAGGGAACCGACCTCGGGCAAAGGAGCCCGCGGGGCCGGGCCTAAATGGGCCCGAGCCGGCCGGCCCGGTCCCGGTCGGCCCCGAGTGCCCATTTAGGGCCCAAATCCGACGCCCTTTGCCCTAGCCGCCAATCGGGCTATTTATAGTCCCCCGACCGAGAGCCACGCGAGAGAGATTTCGTCTTCGGCCGCCGAGAAGCGAGAGAAGAGAGGGACACCATCTAGGAGAGGAGAGGGTCGAGCTAGTTGACTAGGGTTTCCCTAGCCGACGTGGGAACCTTGCAAGGAAGACCACGTCGGAGTTCCCGAGCTAGAAGCAAGATCAAGGAAGGATCCCGGTGGTGATCTTGTGTATGTATCATTGTTATAGTTGAATTATCAAGTTGAATCTTTTCTCAGCGATCAAGTGTTTCCTCGAAGATTTCGTTTTTCGATCGGCTTTGCTTATTCCAATTCTATTCTCGAGATAGATTACATAGGGTGTTCTTGTAGCCGCGGTGGCTAGAGGTACACGCCGGATCTCCCGAAAGAATCTCGACTTGTCTTTTGACTCGCCCTAAGCTCCCCGCATGAATAGGGATACGTTGTGACGAACGGGGGTCTCGAAAGGCGGATGTTTTCGGATTTGGACGGGAAACCACGATTTAAAGAGGCTTTTATTAAGATTCGATTTGCTACTTCTTCTTTTGCTTGGAACTTCAACGAAAGGCTTACCCCGATCCCTCTAGATCGGTTTATCTACCCAATCTTACTTTGTTTTCTCCGAGTTTTTAGTAGATTAGATCTGTTTTGTGTCTTTTACTTAGATGCATTAGGTTCTTTATTGAAGATTGCGGTTATTTGGCTTTAATAGATTAAGTCTTGCGTCACACATTTGTTCCACGGATTCGATACCTTGGGTTCACCACTCGAGGGAAGAAGGGTCCCTTGACTACGACGGGAGACTTGTACGCTTGCGAGTCACAAACGAACTTTGATACAAACATTAACCGTCAACGCAGGCCGAAGGGGAACGATATCCCGGCGGCGGTGCCCATGGGGGAACTTGGACACCGAAACTCGGGAGGCTGTGCCGGAGGAGCCCCCGAGCCGATGGAGGTGGCCGCGGAGAGGCCGGCTGCGACGACCGGAAGAGAAGAGGCCACCATGCTGCCGCAGCCCACTGCGGAGGTGGTCGTTCGCTCCCCGGAGATCCAAGACGCGGAGCCCATCCGCTCTGCACCGATGACCGAAGCCGCCACGAGTAGTCGTGGCGGGATCGAGTTGTTGGCGGACGACTTGGTCGATCCGGCAACGGTGGCTCGGCATCTGGAGGCGGTCCGCCAAGCCGAGCAGTGGATGAAGGTGAGTAGTCGTAACTCTTGGAGTAGTCAATCCTTTAGCGTTGAGTACCCATCTGACATATGTTGTCTGTGCAGGACGTCGTAGAGAGGTCCCGCAAGAAGTCCAGCATGCTTCAAGGCTTCGGCGACGCAGTGCTTCGTGCCGAGGCACTGGAAAACCAACTCGTGAAGTCCCGAAAGCACGCCCCCGTGATGTAGTCAAAGCTGGACGCAGCCTTCGCCAAGTACCATAACGACATCCAGGAGATGCAGGCGAAGGGCGACGACTTGGTGCGAAAGAACAAGTCGCTTCGCAACAAGAACAAAGGTACACCCGCTGACTTGTTGAGTACTTGTTGGAGGTCGAGAGGTAGTCTAACCCGCTGTGCCTTGTTGTTTGCAGAGCTTGAGACTCGGGTAGAGCAGTTGAAGACTTCAGAGACGGATCGAAGCATCTCTTCTACGGGAGCGGGGAGGCCCGCCGTGTACTCGAGTTAGATTATAAGGAGCTTGCCTACGAGTGCGACAAGCACATGGAGCTCCGTATTGCATCCGATCGTGACCTCGTCAATCGCTACAAATCGTTGCGAAGCCGAACGAGGATTGCGAGAAGGCCGCGGGCACAACCGAAGGAGCTTGAAGAAGCCGCACTCCCCATCGCGAGGTCGTTGGTGCCTCACCCCGGCGGTCCCAAGATAGCGCCACCGGTGGATCGGCCCGAAGGAAGCCCCCGGCGGCCGGCGGCCTATGTAAAGCATCCGGCGAAGTCGATCCCGAATGAGGTGCTAGCCTTCATGAAGTCATACTTCCCGAAGGCCCCCGTTGACGTAGTCGGCCGGCGGACTAGCCGCCAAATGTATCGACGAGCAATATGCGGAGCTGCCTGGAGCGAGATGGCGCCCATTGCGGATCAAGTCGCCGATAAGCTTAATCTCCGGTAGTCTCGTAATAGTTAGCTTGTAGCAATAGATGTACAAAAACAATTGTAATTATTTAAGTATTAATGAAGAAAAAGTTCCATCAATGAGTACTCGTTGTCGCGATCTCGCAGTGCGGAGTCCCATCGTGGAGTTGTCACGAGTAGTCGTACTCGGCGGTAGTCCCGTTGAGGGAAGTAGACGATAAAGAAGTTGATGAACAATCAAACTTTATTACGAAAAAGTACACTCGGATGGCCGGGGCCGTAGTTACGCAGTAGTCGCCGGGACCGGAGGCCGCCTACGGCTAAGTGGTGCTAGGGCGAGTAGCCGCTTACAACAGTAGATCCGTAAGTAGCCGTATAGGCTGGATCTAGAGGTACATGGTCTCTCAGTAGACCGCTGCTAGAGTCCTTTGTCGCTCGTCGCGGCCCCCCGGATCCGTAGGTAGCCGCATGGGGCCGGATTCCGGAGAGGGGTAGTCCGGAGACTAGTGCCCGGACCGGAGGCCGCTTACGGCGAAGAGGTAGTCCGAGACTAGAGCCCGGACCGGAGGCCGCTTACGACGGAGGGGTCTTGATGTAGCCGTGTAGACTTGAGCCCCAGGGTAGTCGTGTAGACTAGGCGTAGAACCGATAGAGCTGGTCGACGTTCCACGAGTTGTTGACGTCTTCGCCTTCAAGTGTCTGGAAGCGGTAGGAGCCCAGCCTGGTCACCTTTGCGACTGTGAAGGGACCTTCCCGTGGGGAGCCGAGCTTGTGAAGTCCTTCCGTGTTCCGGATACGACGGAGGACGAGATCGCCAACGTTGAAGGAGATGAACTTGGTGACGGTGTCCTTGTTGATCTTGGCTTGCTCGTCCATGAATTCCTTCAATTGTATACAAAGCGGAACCGAATTCGTAATGGATGAGCTTGCATTGAATTGAGGTCTACCTTGCTCGTAGCGGAAGTTCGGCAATTCTCACTTCCTCATGTAGTCGAGCACTTTGGCTTCCTCCGGACAATCTTTGCGGACATGGCCGTACTCCCCACATTCTTCGCATGTGGATCTTGCTTTGGCGGCCTTCAAGTCTTGGGCCTCTTTCTTTTCTATCTCCATCTTCTCCAACCTCCTCATGAGTGAATCAATCTTGCCTTGAAGTATGTTCTCCTTCTCCACTTGCAAAACTCCCTTGACGTTCCCCGTGGGTTGAACCGGATGTAGGCGCCCGGATGACGCCCACATGTCATTATCCGCGACCTTCTTGAATAGAGTGAAAGCTTCCGTCGGTGTAAGCTCGATGATAGATCCTCCCGCCGATGCATCGATGATCGTCCTTGACGCCATGGTGAGTCCTTGATAGAACTTTTGCACGAGGTCTTCCTTCGGGAACTTGTGATGTGGAACCGCCCGAGTGTACTCGTTGAAGCGCTCGAATGCCTCCGAGATAGTTTCCGTAGGATATTGAACAAAGGTGGCAATCTTATTATGCAAACTTTGAGTTTTACCCGGCGAGTAGTATTCTTTCATGAAAGCCTTCATCAACGTGTTCCAATTTTGCACCGTCTCCGCCGGTTGAGAGTGGAACCATTGCAAAGCCTTCCCGAGTAGTGAGAACGGAAAAAGCCTTGCCCTCATTTGATCTTGAGTCACCCCATCCATGTTGAAAGTCTGACACAGTTGAATGAACGCTTGGAGGTGAAGGTTCGGATCCTCTTTACCGGTGAAGGGTGAATGTTGCACCATGCGGATTGTTGAGGTCTTGATCTCGAAACGGTCTTCCGATCTTCTCAAGGTTCAAGATTGGTAGGTCGATGATGTCCGGGGTGCATAGCTCCCCAATCTTGCGCTCTTGCGGTGGTTGTTCTCCCATCGGTGGAAGTCGATTCTCCCGAGGACTTTGACGTGGTGAGTTCTCCGGAGATTCCTTTGATCCTTTGTCTTCCGACTCCGAATCTACAAAATCCAGCTTTTTAGCTTGATGTGCTTCGCGTCTCCTTAGCCTCGTAAAGTTTTTCCGGATCATCCACAAAATTATCGGGTTTGTTGGAGAGGTAGTCGTCCATCTCCCGTTAGGGTTAGCAATAAACAAAATATGCAAAAAAGTAGAAAGTAAAAACAAATCTATGAAAACTAGGGTTAGACAAACTAGATTAGATTTATTTTGAGGATGATCAAAGTTTAGTAGATGCAAAAAGAAAAACTAAAAGAAAACTGAAAATTACAAGAAAAAGCAATAAAAGATCAAATCTTGACCACTTGTTCCCCGGCAACGGCGCCGGAAAAAGGGGCTTGTTGACGGTTAATATTTGTATCAAAGTTCGTTTAGGATTGCAAGCGGACAAGTCTCCCGTCGTAGTCAAGGGACCCTTCTTCCCTCGAGTGGTGAACCCAAGGTATCGAATCCGTGGAACAAATGTGTGACGCAAAAGATGATCAAGTAAAGCCAAGTAACTTCAATCTTTGATAAAGAGAAACCCTAATGCATCTAGGTAAAAAACATGAAACTAATCTAATCTACTAAAGACTCGGAGATAATAAAGAAAGATAGGGTAGATAAACTGATCTAGAGAGATCGGGTTAAGCCTTTTGTTGAAGTTCCAAGCAAGATAAGAAGTAGCAAATCGAATCTTATTAGAAGCCTCTTTAAATCGTGGTTTCCCGTCCAACTCCGAAGACAAGTCGAGATTCTTTCGGAAGATTCGGTGTGTACCTCTAGCCACCGTGGCTACAAGAACAACCTATGTGATCTATCTCGAGAATATATCTAGAATAAGCAGAGCCGATCGAAAAACGAAATCTTCGAAGAAACACTTGATCGCTAGGAATATATTCAACTTGATAATTCAACTATGACAATGATACATACACAAGATCACCACCGGGATCCTTCCTTGATCTCGCTTCTAGCTCCGGGAACTCCGACGTGGTCTTCCGTGCAAGGTTCCCACGTCACCTAGGGAGGCCCTAGTCAACTAGCTCGACCTTCTCCTCTCCGGGATGGTGTCCCTCTCTTCTCTCGCTCCTCGACGGCCGATGATGAATTGAATGATGCGTGGCGCTCGACCCCGGGGCTATAAATAGCCCGAATGGCGGCTAGGTCAAAGGAGGGGGCAAACGGGCCCTGGGGCCGGCCGGCCTGGGCCCATCCAGGCCCAGCCCGTGGCCTCCTTTGCATGATGTCGGTTCCTGAGCTTCCTGGATCCTTCCCCCTTCTGCATGTAGGCCTTTGTCGTCAGTTTCTCTCCGAATTGGACATAGCTCCTTGTCTTGCAAGATTCGGCACTTTTCTGGTTAGGTCCTCGGAGTTTGTCATCTTCTCGGATCAAGTCCCTGACTTCTTGGAGTTAAGTTTGCTTCGTTGCTTGATTTGTACGGGGCTTCAAGGTCTTGTCACAAAGTGCTTGATGAACTTATCTCGAAAGTCTTGCTTTCAATACTAAATCCCCGCATAAACACTAAACTCCAAATCCGACATGCACAAGTGAACTTGTTATACCACGGGGGTTAGTACCAATGGATAAGGCATAAAACTTATGCCAACACCGAAGGTAAACTCATGGCTAGGTTGACAGATTTTCACCTTCAATAAGTCTATGTCGATGATATTGTTGTTAAATCGGCTAGTCTAAACTCTCATTTAGCCGATTTAATACTTGCATTTGAAAAAAGGTGTCGGTATGGTCTAAAGATGAATCCACTCAAATGTGCTTTTGGAGTGTCGGGCAAGTTTTTGGGTTTCATTGTGCATGAGAAAGGTGTGGAGATTAAGAAGGTTCAAGCTCCTACTTCTAAAAAAGAGTTACAAAGATTCTTGGGCAAGGTTAATTACTTGTGGCGATTCATTTGCAACATGTCCGGGAAGGTTGATGCTTTTTCTCCTTTACTTCGGTTGAAAAGTGGAGCTGAATTCACTTGGGGGGCAAAACAGCAAGAAGCTTTTGATGAGATTAAGAGTTATTTGACTTCTCCGCTTTGTTCTTCAAGCACCTAAGAGTGGTGTTCCTTTCCGGCTTTATATTGCGGCAGAGCCAAGTGTAATTGGGGCTGTTTTAACTCAAGAGACTGATGGCAAGGAGTATATTGGTGCTTATGAGAGTAGAAGATTGCTAGACGCTGAAACGAGGTACACTTTTATTAAAAAGCTTTGTTTATCCTTATATTATGCTTGTACCAAGTTAAGGCATTATTTGTTGTCTAGTACTTGTTATGTTGCATGCCAAACTGACATAATTAAATACATGTTGCAAAAACCTATTCTTAGTGGTAGAGTGGCAAGTGGGCTTATGCTCGTGTTCAATATGATTTGCGTTGTGAATCTATTGGATCAATGAAGGGTCAAATAGTAGCCTACTTTATTGTTCAACATAGGATTGATAAACAATTTGATATAGATGTCGGTTATGTAACATTTACTTCATGGAAATTACATTTTGATGGATTGGCTTGTAGAAGTGGTTGTGGTGTTGGAATTATTATTATATCACCTAGTGGAGATGTTTTTGAAGCCCTTAGCCGGTTGGATCACAAATGTACTAATAATCAAATTGAGTATGAAGCTCTCTTGTTTGGGTTTCAAATATTATATGACATGAGAGTGAAACATGTGGAAGCTTATAGTGATTCTTTACTGGTGGTACAACAAGTGTCCAATGTATGTCAATGTCTAAATGGTTCTTTAAATGCTTATGTTGATAAATGTCTAGACATTATATCTTGTATGGATAAATTTGTGATATATCATGTACCACGGGAGGAGACTAAGGCTAACGCTCTGGCTCAGCAAGCATCTTCTTATAATGTTCAGAAAAGAAATTTTCAAGAATGAAAACCGATGTTTGATGAAGCCGAGGGTTATGTTCTGGAAGACCCGGTTCAACCGCCTTCACAAGCCGGTCAAACCGGGTACCCCGCCGACCGCTCCCTCGGGCCGGTCGGACCGCCCCTCGGGGGGCAACCCCGCTTCTTGCTGTTGTTTCTTCCAAGATTGTTGAGGACAAAGTGGGAGATTGGAGAACGCCTCTGGTTAAGTATTTGCAGGATCCTAAGAGTATGAGTGACAGAAAAGTCCGACGATGGGCACTTAAGTTTATTTTAGATGGGAATGAATTGTATCATCGGACGGCAGATGATTTGCTTTTAAAGTGTTTAGGTCCTGATCAAGCGAGGCTAGCTATGGTGGAGTTACATGAAGGAATTTGTGGTACTCATCAATCGGCTCCTAAGATGAAGTGGCTTCTTAGGCGAGCTTGCTTTTATTGGCCTACTATGATAGCTGATTGCTTTAGGTACTACAAGGGATGTGAAGATTGTCAAAAGCATGGAAATGTTCAGTTGGTGCCTGCTTTTATTGCATCCAATTATCAAGCCTTGGCCATTCAGAGGTTGGGGATTGGATTTCATTGGCAAGATACATCCTCCATCAGTTAAAGGACATTGCTTTGTGATTGTGGCGACTGATTATTTTACTAAGTGGACTGAAGCAATTCCTCTCAAGAATATGACACACAAGGAGGTGATTGGGTTTATTACGGAGCATATTATACATAGGTTTGGCATTCCACAAACTTTAACTACGGATCAAGGTACTTAATTTGTGGCTAAAGAGGTGCGTGACTTTGTCAAATCCTATGGTATTAAATTTCTTAATTCTTCTCCATACTATGCTCAAGCTAATGGTCAAGCCGAGCCTAGTAATAAAACTCTAGTTAAGCTGATTAAGAAGAAGATAGAAGATAATCCTAAAAGATGGCATGAAGTATTATCCGAAGCTTTATGGGCTCATCGCATCTCTAGACATGGGGCTACTAAGGTTACTCCTTTTGATCTTGTGTATGGTCAAGAGGCCGTTTTACCCGTCGAGGTGAATCCGGGTGCCTATAGACTTGCAAAGCAAAATGATTTTAGTATTGATACTTATTATGCTTTGATGATGGATAATATTGAGGAAGTGACTCACAAGCGTTTGGAAGCCTTGGAAGCAATTGAGAAAGATAAAAGGCGAGTTTCTAGAGCTTATAATAAAAAGGTTAAAGCTAAGTCTTTTCAAGTAGGAAATTTGGTTTAGAAAACTATTTTGCCTATAGGATCTAAGAGCAACAAATTTGGTAAGTGGTCTCCAAGTTGGGAAGGTCCATACAAGATTGTGAGAGTTTGCTCCGGAAATTGTTATATGGTGGTATCATTGCAAGGATGGCAGCTACCTAGGGCACTCAATGGAAGATATCTAAAGAAGTTTTATCCAAGCATGTGGCAGGATGCTTGATGATTCATGGCCGGTTTCTATGAAAATCGCCCTTAGCGTAAAAATGGTCGGCAACAGCTTTGTCGTCCGTAGAAATATTTTTTAGCACGCAAGCTTTACTAAAAAACAGGGGGGCACGTGCTGACACCCAAACATGGCAAAGGCCAACTGCGGCGAGCGGTGCCGGTTAAACCGGGTCCCGTGGGCGGTCGACCGGTGGCTCGTGACCGGTCCGACACACAAGGGCCAAGCGGTCTAACCACCCCGGGGGGCGGTCTAACGGGGGGTGTCCCAATTTCGGGTAGAATTAGGAGTTTGGCTTGATTCCGAGTTGTAAATTGCTTTTTCCAGGACAAGACCTCCCACCCTATAAATATAGTGGGTCGTGGCTGATTGAGAGCTATCATCCTATCGTCATTATCAAGTTTTATCTTATTTTCTCCAAACCCTAGCTTTTCCAACATCCTTTGCTCTCCTCCTTCGTCTCCACGGTGGTTGAGGGAGTTCGAGTGGCTCCGCCGATCTCGGGACAACCCTAGGCGCACTGTTCCCGACGGGGTCCCTCCCGGAGCGGCGAATCTAGGTTTTCAACGTCTCTCCCGTCCAAGGCGGTTAGACCGCCCCCCGTGCGGTTAGACCGGCCCGTGCCGGGAGTTTCGGCGAGTTGATTTCGATAACCGCGCGATCTAGCACATTCGTGTGTTCGACCGGAAAAAATGTCAACGAGATACATATCCCTTTTTTGGAACAAAAATAGATACATATTACTAAAAACTACCGGATTACCTAAAAACTACTTCGGCGGGCACATCTATATAGATTACTACCCCTAAAGTTTTTATGTTGTTACCTAAATTTCTCTCTTCTATGTGAAATATACCAATCTAACACTAGTTTGCTATATATTCTCTCCTCTCGAGAAGGTCAATCGCTCCGCATCCGAATGTTCCACCACCCACACTCCCCCCCCTCCCCGACGAGGCGATGCGGAGCAGTGAGCGGCATGGAAGATGACGAGAGGTCATACGCCACCGAATCATCATCCTCCCCGCGCCATCACAACCACCGGCCCTACTACTCATCCTTCATCGTACCATGGCGAAGAGGATAGGCGAGGGTCGGTGACCGCCTTGACTCATTTCACCCTCTCGTCGCGGATGCAACCGCTGCGTGAGGAGGGAAGTAGGGTCGACACGAGAAGGAGAGCGGTGTGTAGGCAACACGGAGCGGTCACACGAGAAGCAAGGCGGTCGATGCGGGGGAGGATGACGAAAGTTGGAGAGAGGAAGATGATTAGGAGAGGACATTATGCAAATTAGCTATTGAAAAAGATCTCGTGAAATATGGTTACCAGTTTTAGATATATTGTTTGAGAGGAGCAACTTTGAAGTACCTAAATTTTCTCTCTTATACCTAAATTTGATTTTAGGTCACTAGTTTTACATATGTTGTTGGAGATGCTCTTTTTATGGAGTGTCAACTAAAGCGGCGGACCCCCGGTCAATTGTACCGTTTGGTAAGAGCCTTAGGGCTCAAGGCCAACCGAACCGGGACTAACCCGAGAGAGACAAAAGCCCCCTAGTCCTAGGTAAAAGCATGAGGACTAAAGCTGGTTGGTATGACCAACATGGACTAAAGGGTGTTTGAGACAAAAAAGCCCTTGCACCCCCGCACCCTCTCCCACCGCCGCCCTTGTTGGCATTTCTTAACATTGTTCCTAAGTTTATGTGTTCCTAATAATGACACCAAAAACGATCGGTGGTAATCCTAATGATCACAAGAGAATCCACAAGCACACGGATATACCATTGTAGCATTTCCCAAATGAGTTCGTGGAAGGCATGGTTGAATAACAAGACTTATATTATTGCAATGAATATAGATCATGAGTAGCTCAAACACAGGGGGTAAGAATAAGAATAATGGTATGGATAGTGTGACACACGAACTCATCTCAAGTAACACTATGACATAGAGAGCAACATACGAGTTAGTTCTAGGTTCTAATGTACTAATCATACAAAGGTCGAGAGATACAAGTGTCGGTGCGGAAAGTAGTCCCAACAATAACTAGTAAGATGTGCTTGAGATTGGTCTCTCGATGGTCGGTGCTAAGCAACAAGAGGACACGAGTTTTATCCTAGTTCCCGCCGTGGGCCGTACGTCCAGCGGCTTTGCGCTCGTGGCGCTCGTATTGCGATGCACCATGGTGCTCGTAGAGGGGGGCTACAAGTGAGATGGGAGAGGAGGGGAAGCCTCCAAGTCCCTACTAGTGATTGAGGCAAGTGCCAATATCGGGGGAGCGATCGTGCATGAGAGAACGTGAACGAGAGTTGTCCCATTGCCCCCCGGGCCGGGCGGCCACTTCCTCCTTTTATAGACCAAGGGGAGGCGGCTTACAAGTGTCTTGTGTGATCCTTTGTACAAAGCTGCGGTACCGGCGTGTAGTACTTGTGATCTAATGGTTGTCTTGATGAATCCTGGTCCTTTCACGCGTTGTGGTGGCTCTAGCACCGTCCCGCAGGCGGCTTCAAGGGTGGTCATGTCGGCACCCGCGTTAGGTCGTCGTCCATACGCCGACTCGAGGGCCTAGCTGACGGGGGAACTTGGGCTGCACGGCGGTCGGCGTGGCGGCATCCCGTCGGCACGAGGTCCCGACAAGGTGTTGCGGATGGCTCGCGGTGCCCGAGGATGGCGGCACGGCGGCGGCGATGGCCGCACGGGGTTGGAGGTGACGGAGGGAACGTGCTCCGTTCGCCTTGCGTCATGGCGCCGTCCCGGACGGGCACGGGGTTGGTGGTCGTACGCTCCTCGAGTGCGTTGTTGTCCCTTTTCGAGAGGTGTGACATGGAGGAAGGATGAGAGCGGGTGCCACGAGCCAAGGAATGACATCGGCCATCCCGCACGGCACCCGTACGGCGTCGGGGATGGTTGCACAACGGTGGGTTTTTCGAACATCGCCGGGATCGGATTCCCGGCCGTGTGAGGAGATCGGCGTGGCGGGGATTTGCATTTGACACCGGGCGCCCACATTGTGTCGGCGCATTTAATGCCTCGGTCGGGGAGAAGGTGGGATGTCGCGGGTTGAGGGAGACCTCGAGCGAGGAAGAGACTCACTTGAGCGGTCGAAATCCTTGAGCGAGGCGGGTCCGCTTGAGGGGCCGGGACCCTCGAGCGAGGCGGAACCTCACTTAAGGGGTGCCATGCCCTCGAGCAAGGCGGGAGTGTTTGCCGCGGGGTGACCGGCCCTCGAGCGAGAAAGATGTTTGCTCGAGGGTTGCGGGGATGATGGTTCGGTGGGCCTCGACGCTTATTGGGATGTGGGCTTTGTTTTTTGTGCTAGGGATGTTTCGGGGAGTGATTCGCGGTCGTGCATTAATTCGTTTTAGGAAAGGGTGATTTCCCCCGTAGTTAGGGGACCTCTATGGTTGTCCCCAATAGTAGCCCTCGAGCCTTTGCGGCGGTATCTATAGGGACCCGCAAAGGCCGGAGTCTTTTTGTTAGGACTTTATTCCCTTCTCGGATGCTTTGATGTTCCGTGGGGGCACACTAGCACACCCGCCGGTGTAGCTCCCGAAGTCTTGGAGGAGTGCATGCACTCGTGCAAGGTTTTTTGGTGCCGAGCTACCGAGTCGTGTGGCATTTGTTTTAGCCGGTCTCGACATTATTTCAACCGGCCGCGGCGATATCACGCGTGTGGACCGGTGCTTGCCCGCGGCTCTAGGAGCGAGGGGAAATGTGATCAGGCACATCCAGGAGGTGTAGCCGTGTGATGAGCCCTCGAGCCTGGGCCCACTCGAGGCAATCGGAGTGGGCACTTCGACTTGTTTGTACGTCCCTCGCCGCCCCTTCACAGGGCGGAGGGGTGAGGTAGTCCATGGATCCCATCGAGCAGGTCGCGAGTCATGGATCCCTCGTTGAGCTGATAACGGGTAATTCAAGTGGACGTCCATGCCCCATTCGATAAGGGTCGGCTCATGGTCCGGAGATATGTAGAGCGCTTTACGTGGGTATGCTAGGCAGGGCTCGGTCCCGTTCGACTGGGACCGAGGGCGCGGAAGCTCTCCCTCGATGGGATCCCTCAACTAGCTGCCCTCGTTTGGCCTGAACACAAACTATGGGGCGCCCTCGAACCTTTGAGTTCGAGGTTAAGCTCAAACGTGCACGCCCCGGTCGTCCCCGACTCGTCAATCCGAGGTTCCTATTCGAACCCGTCGAGGGTCGGACCGTGTACCTCGATTAGTTGGGCCTTCGCGGGGTGGTAGCTAGTGCCCTCGTCTTGATCGATCCGTGGCGCTTGTCGTGTTGTAGTCGAATTGATCCTCGAGCCACTTGATCGGTAAGTGCTCAAATCGAGGGGCATCTACGGTGCCCACTATTCCCTCATGGTCGGGGCTTCGAACCTTTGATTAGTAAGTCCTCAAATCGAGGGGCATCCGCCCATTGTTCTCTCGGGCGGGGATTCGAACCACCGATTAGAAGTTTTCAAATCGAGGGGCAACTACGGTGCCCATTGGTCCCTCGTGGGCGGGGATTCGAACCACCGATCGGTAAGTTTTCAAATCGACAGCATCCGCGGTGCCCACTTGCTCCCTCGTGAGCAAGGCTTCGAACCGCCGATCGGTAAGCTTGTATGGGTCGGAACCTCGGGCACCCTCGAGTCCGTTTCCCGATGGCGTGTCGGTGAGCCACAGCTTTGCGGCCCACCCTTTTTAGATCCGGGCATAGATCGCACCTTCTAGGGGTCGGCTCTTGAGCTCTCGGCTCTAGGTTTGTAAGGACGTTATCCTCACACGGGAATGAATCCCATCATTAATGAGCTGCGATCATGACCGCGGGTTGCGCGGAGCGGGTGCACCTTTTTAGGCGGCGTGACGTGAGCGACGTGGACGTCATGGGAAGATGATGAGATAGGGCGTTGCGTCCCCCGGGCTACCGTACCGTAATCATGGCGCTTGCGCGTGCATGTGGCCACGTTGGTACGACGGGACCCGGCCGTCGGCATTAACCGCCGCCGCACGCGAAGTTCCCGGGGACGTCACCCCTTCAAATCTTATAAATTATGGGGAGACCGGGGGGAGGCACCTTACCTCTGTCATTCGCACACATCTTCTATGCGCTTCATCTTCTTCCCTATTGTGCGCCTTGCCATCTCGGATCCGCCCGCGCTCTTCTTGCTTCCGCCGCCGGTGTTCCTCATCCCCTCTCCCATGGCTTCGATTTGGATGCCGGATCCCTTCGCGTGGCCCGGGTCGACGGCGGACCGGCTTTTGTTGGAGGCGCCGGTGCTCGGTGGCGGCACCGACGCCGGGCCGGCGACGGCCCAAACCCGGCGTCGATGGTGTCACCGCGTCGGACGGGGAGCCTAACCCTCCGCCGGGCTACGTCGTCGGCTTCCCCGCGGCCGCACAAGTGCGACTTCAACGCTCCCCGCGAGCAGGTTCTTGCGGGGGCTGTGCCACCACTATGGGGTGGAGCCGCACAACTTCGCCCCCAACATCATCTCCCGGGCGGCCTCCTTCATTACCGTTTGCGAGGGGTTCATGGGGATCCCGGTGCATTGGGACCCGTGGGTCCACCTTTTTCGCGGCAAGATCCACACTCTCCCCACGGGAGAGAAGGGGATGAGCCGGACGATTCGCACCGGCGGGCTCACGCTCTCATTTTGCGACACCCGCAAGGAGCCGTACCGCCGTGCACCATGACGTCGAACAACGCCGACCGGGAGAAGCGGTGGTTCTACCTCTACAATGATGGCTCCGGCCTCCCGTCGTACACGGGAAGGTGTTGAAGGAGAAACCCGACACGTGGGTGTATGGGCCGCCGCCGCCGGTGAGGCATAGGAGGCTCGAGCCTTTTACCAACACCATAAGCCACCGGCAAACTCCTCGCCGGGGTGGTGTTCGTCATTGCCAACTTCCACCACCGGCGGATCATCCCACTCATGGAGAGGGAACTCCGCATGTACGAGACGAGCGACGCGGCTAAACCCGTGTCATTAGCGCGTTCGCGGTTCTTTGGAGGAGCCGCTCCTCTCGGGATATGTGGCTACCCGAGGCGCGCAATAAATCCCAAGGCGGTGCGGCATAGTGACGACGACCCGTGCCGGCCGGGTTAAGACCGTTTTCTCACCTTTTACATTTTTTGTTCGCGGGTTTTTTCTAACGTAATTGCCTGGTGGCAGGCCGGTGGGTGTCAACATCCCCACGTCGGATCCACCGATGCCCTAATTGCGGGCCGCCAACCACGCCGCACAAAGCAACGGGAGCGGGACCGGAAGCTCGGGCGAAAGAGAGGAAGATCCGGAGACGGGCGCGCCTTGATAGTCACAACGAGGACTACCGGTGGTGCGAGCGGCGGGGGCTCTCCCCTCCGTCGGTGCTGGTGAACTCGTCCTTGGACGAGGAGGAGAGCGAGGGGGAGCGGACCACCTCCGATAGGTGGGAGCCCGCGGCGCCCCCATCACCAGGGGTCGAGCAGGTCGTCACGGAACCGACCCTCGAGGTGAGCGAGGAGCCGCCCATCGCCGGAGGGCGCCGGCGAGGTGCCGCGGCGGCGCCCGCCGAGCCCTCGAGGAAGTGTAAGCGGGGCTTCTCTACCTTGAAGTGAGTAGCATCCTTCTCCCCGGGTTTTCTATTTCGTAGCACAATTGTTCATCTTCTATCTTTTTCTTCGCCGTCGGGGCGTCCTCGGCATCCCCACCCTTGCGCCCGTCAAGGCGCTCAAGCCGAGGATGTCGCTAGTGACGGTGTCGCATAGAGAGAGTGCCACGGGCGACGGCGAGCGTGGTGGCGGCAATCAAGCCGGCGCACACCACGGGCTGCGGGCTGCGAGGCCGCGACGAGCGAGAGGTCGTGGCGGCGGCGGTCGCGCGGCGCCGGCCCACACGCGATCCCCACCAAGGGCACAGGCGAGCCGCGGCGCCGGGGGTCGCGGAGCCGCCGAGACCCCTGCCGGTGGTGATTCCACCCCCGCGAGGTGGTCGGTCAAGGGTGGTGGTTGGGCCGGCCCCCGGCCCACACCCCGTGTGTTGGTGGAGCGTTCGACGGCCGCGTGATGTCGCAGCGGCCGGCACCCGACGTCGTGGCATCGACGTCCCGTGATGTGGCCCTAGTGCCCGACGTTGTCCCACCACGATTGGAGCAGGGGCTACATTGCCACGGGGGTGCCGCAAGGCCTCGCTCGAGGAGGCAAGGGCCGAGAGGGAGCTATGGTAGGAGTTCCATGCCCACGGCGCTTCTCTAAATGCCGCCCGACCGAGGCGCTTCGGCTCCACGGAGGCGGTCGCACCAAATTTTTCAAGTGAGGATTCTCGTTCGATCATCGCTTGTTTTCTCGGTTTCTCTTGCCCGAGTGTCTTTTGTCTTGATTTTCTCCCCCCGTCCTCTCGTTGCTACCCGCGGAGCTGCGGGGGCCGGGCGGGCGAGAAGTTTAATCACCTCGCCGAGCTAAGCTCCGACCTCGACTAGTACCGAGGACAGGATGAGTCCTTGGATGCCCCGGTGGAGGCCCCGCATGGACAATGACCGACCGGAGTACAACCTCATGGCCGCGGAGGATGCCCTCACCGACCAACGCACCCCCGGCGGTGGTGAAAGCCGGGGAAGTTGACAAGGTGAAGGCCGCCCTCCAGGAGAAGGATGGGGCGCCGGCGATGGCGAACGAGCGAGCCGCGAAGGCACGCAATGCCTTGGCCGAGGTGCGGATCGCAATGGCGCGAAGGAGACGGCCCGGGCGAGGCGCGGATCCAACTCCGGCGGGACCGCACCACCCTTGAGGGGTGTGGTCTTGGTAGCCTCGGGGGAGTAGAAGGCCCGGGAGGCCGAGAAGCCGAGCGCCGCCATGTAGGAGAAGGTGACGACGCTTGCCGAGGCGGAGGAACAACTCCGTCGGGAGCGGAGTGCGCGCGCACAAGCGCAAACTTAGCTCCGGCGAGGAGCGAGCCTCCATCGAGGATGCTCGGGCCTCTATCCGGCGCGAGCGTTCGGCTCGGGGAGGAGGTGTAGGGCCGGCTCCAACGAGAGCGCACCGCACTAACGGAGGTCGGGGCCTCACCGGGAGCCGGCCGGGAGAGAGTGGCCTTCGAGGACTCGCGGATTGCCGGAAAGGAGAAGGATGGCCTCGGTCCTGCGGCTGCAGGTGGGACGTCAAAGTCGTGCGCGCGGACCTTGAGAAGAAGAAGAACCAATCGAGGGTAAGCCGTAGCCCCCGAGCCCTACGTTTATTAATTGATTTTGTCGGGATTCGCTCTTGACTCATCTCTTTTTCCTTCCGTGCCCGCGTACATATCTTGGGGTGTCGACGACATAGGCGGAAGTACTCCGGATGCCCTACAACTCGTCCCGGCAAAACCCGGGACTTCGGGAGCAGGCGGCCCTCGAGGCATGCCAAGGCATTGACGGGGGTGCCGGTCAAGCGAGGAGCTCGGTGCCGAGTCACCTCCGGCTTTGGGCGGCCACGTCGCCAAGCGCATGAAGGGCGCCCTCCGCCTTAGCATCCGAGAAGACCCTCGACGTGGTACGGTCTCACTACGTCGTCAACCTTGCGGTGCCGGCCATGGGCTATATCGTCGCGGACGATCTTGATGATGACGAGGCACGGGCAATGGTAGAACGACTTGACGCTCTTGCTGCACCCGCCACCGCGGTCCTTGCTGCCGACTTCGAGGAGGTCCTCTAACCAAACGCTCCTCCCACCGGACCCCTCGAGCCCCGAAAGCGGCCGGCGCTCGGCCATTTGATTGTAGTTAGGATTTGAGCCGTGTGGCCTTTGTAATCAAGACAATTTACTTTAGAAACTTGTAAGTTAAGCGTTGTTCATTTTGTTTTGCTTGTGTTGTTCCGTCCCTTTCCCCGTCACCTAGGCAAGTTTTCGGCCGGGATTGATTGTTTTCACGAGCGGCCCGTAGACAAAATGGTGAGGGGGAGGAACCATATCTCGCCGGAGGCGTGGGCTGTCCCCGACTCGCCCGTCTTGAGGACCATGTGTGGTTCGAGGACCGGTGGATGGTCACTTCCTTGTGTGATGAGTGATTGATAACGTTGTGTGGACTAATTCTTGGCTAAGTATTGCGGGTGCGGGTTGCGGATTGACTCGTGTTGGTGCAGGTGAAGAACAAGCGCGAAAGGTCGTTGCCGGTGAGGCCTCCAGGTGTGGAGAAGACAAGTAGGCTTCGTTTGAGGGACCCGGTGGCCAGTGGGGTCAAGTGCGGGCCGCATGGTGGCATGAACAGCAAGATGAAGTCGTGGACGGTTTCTTAGTAGAGCCTCAAAACCAAGGTCGAGCCGGGACTACGTGGGAGCCAAGTCATGAGTGGAGACTGGCGGAGGCTACACCGAGTTCGCGGGGTTTGCAGTGGTTCACCGTAAAACCACCGGGTTACTCGGTTGAGCCACAAAACCGAGGCCGAAGACTCGACGAGGAGGTGTGGCCACCCGGGCCGGTTCAACCGCCCGGAGAGGCGGTCGGACCGCCCGGGGCCGGTCGGATCTCCGGGCCGGTCTAACCGCCCGGGGGGCGGTGCGGACCGCCCGGCCGCCGGCGCCGAGATGCTTCGAAGCGGAGGACACGCGTCGGGATCGCAAGGCTTGCGTCGAGGCTAAGCAGGTTGCGGTCACCGGGCATCCGTCCGATGAAGATATACCAAAGACTTCCAAATCCACCCTTGAGGGGCATGTATCCCTAGTTATTAGATAAGGGTAGTTTAGTCTTTTGGGTGCCTCCATATATACCGATTGAGTGGGTGGATGGCGGCCAACTCGGGAACCCTAGCTCATTTGTTTTACTATTTTTGTTCTCCATTTTCCCTAGTTTTTCGTAGGGCTAGCTTGAGAACTTCATGTGAGATCTAGAGAGAGGGATGGATGTTTGGGTGGCAAGCTAGACCTTGTACGAACCTTTCATGGTATGTATAGATGGTTCGGCGTTGTTCCTCAAGGTGGTTTTCCCGTCTCTTTTGTGGTGATTTTTGGAGCTCTTTGTTGGCGGTGTTTTGAAAACGATTTCTTGGGGGTTTTGGTGGGTGTCACGTATGAGGATCTTGTGCCTCTTTGGCTGGTGAATTTGCCCCCAAATCTCTCCCGAATCGGACTCGATTTGGTGGTTTTTCGTGTTGGGCGAGTTCTTGACCTAGAGAGGCGATTTCATCGATTCCTCTTGATTGTGAGCGTTTCGGGTCGATTCCTTTAAGGTAGAGGTTTCCCGGAGGTAATCCAGCTATTCCCGAAGTTTCGCCGCAATCCGTGGAGTGATTCGGGAGATCGGGCGTGAGGAAGTTAGGGTTTGACCCGCGGGCTGTTTTTACGGAAGAGGCGGTCTAACCGCACGGGGGCGTTCTAACCGCCCGGGTGTTTCCAAGTCGAAGTTTTGTTTCGCCGGATTTTCCTCTCGTGAGTTTGTTTGCCTTGATCGAGAGGAGCATCCGGGTGAAATTTCGGGTCGTTCTCGTCTTGTTTGCTAGGTGTTCTTGGTTGGAGTTCGTTCTTGGGTACGGGAAGTTAGACCGCCCCCGGTAGCCGGTCTAACCGCCCCTAGGCCCCCGGATGGAGTTTTGGTTTTCGCCAAGATTTTCTAGTAGCTAGCATGGCCTTGACGAAAGATCTTTGTTAGTGAAACTGTGGTGTGTTTTGGTGCTCGGAAGAGGTGTTTCGGAGGATTTCTTGGTTACCGGGTGGAGGCGGTCTAACCGCGCGCCCCCTATACCCGATCTAACCGCCCCCTGCGGACGGCCGGCTTTCGAGGTGTTTCCGCTGTCGTGGGTGCGTGTGTGTTGAGTTTGCTTTGGTAGAGTTTGCTCCTAAGACCGGTAGCACTCCGGTGGCTTCGTGGTGTTGGCAAACGGAAGGTAGAAGTGCGGAGCGTGTGATTTTGGGGGTTCCACCGAGCGGGTTCATCTTGTCAGAGTTTCAATCTCCTTCGAGAAGAATTTTTATCGGCTCCCATTCACTCCCCCCTCTGGTCGCCTAATCGGTCCTTCAAGTGGTATCGAGCCGGTTCGGGTCTTTGTTGACTCTAACCAGTCTAAGATCCAAGGATGGCGTACCAGGAACGGGGTTCGGGTCCTCCACACTTTGATGGGAAGAACTACCAGATGTGGAGTAAGCGGATGGGTGCGTTCCTCCGCGGAAAGGGTCACATCCTTTGGGATGTCACGGTGGACATAGGCTATGTCCAGCCGATGGACTTCCTCGCTCCAGGATCGAGGGATAGATTCGACGCTAACAATAAGGCGGTCGACCACTTGTTTCGTGCTTTGTGTCGGCTCGAGTTTGATCGGGTGCACACCGAGCACTTGGCTTGTAGACTTTGGTCGGTGCCGAAGGAGGCTCATGTTGGGAATGCCCGTGTTCGAGGCACGGATGAATGCGACCTACGGAGAGAGTACGACAACTTCACTCATCTCCCCGGTGAGTCCATCGGTGCCTTGTTTCGCAGGTTCACGGTGGTTGTGAACAACATGAGGGCCAATGTGGACGTGCTCCCGTATGATGATCATGATAGAGCGGTCAAGCTCTTACACTCTTTGGATCGTACAATATGGGGCGGAAAGTTCGAGGCCATTATGGAGTCGAGAAGTATGACACTTTGTGTTGACGGATAAAATATGTATCCCTCTACGATCCGCAAGCGTACGGACCCCACACCTTTTTCACCACGGGATTCCCAAGGTTCTTGTCAATCCGCGGAGCAAGGGGATTACAAGCGTTCGATCTACTATGACACACTTAGCTACTAAAACCCTAACTTACTATTAAACTAGAAAACAACTAAACACACTAGAGAGAATGATAAACAATCAAGGTAGAAGACACTCGCCCACGGGTCTACGATACTAGAGCATGCAATCGCTTAAAGACATGAAAACCAATCTAATCTATCGGGGGTTGTGACCACGGTTTCGCCCTTTCCCTCCTCTCGTATTGTCACTACGCGAAGGTATTCATGACTAGACCTATGATGGACACGGCGTATTGAATGGATCCAAGGAAGCATTGGAGCTCTACTCCCTTTACGGCATGGTAGCTAACCTTAAGCATTAAAGTATATTCAACACAAGATGATAGATAGATAATCCGACAAAGTGTGATTACATCTCAAGATCGATTACAACCCATGGACGAATGAGAAGATTACCCCATCAAGGTGCTGATCATGGTTTCCCTTCCGCCGGTGTCTTCCTTCTTCTCCACGAGAGGGTGCTTCCTTCGAGGTGGTTGATCTCCCGCCGGAGATCCTCCTCCTCAATCTCTAGCTTGTGGATGGCCTTCTCGGTGCGAATGACTCCTCTTTTCGGTGTTGGCGGCGCCTCGGGGCTTTTAGAGTTGAAGATCCTTCGAGGGCAAGGAAAACGAGGACCGAACCGGTGCCGGAACCGGGCCGGGTCGGTCGGCTCGGGCCGGCCGGCCCAGCCCACCCGGCCCGGTTCGGTCACCCCTTTTGCTCCGTTGGTCCTCGTGCACTTATGTACTTTGCCCCCTCCACTTGCATGATTTTGATGCTTTGTTATCCTCGCGTCCAAGATGGAGGTTCTCTTTGCCTCGAAGTTCGATCTTTTACGCTTCAATCCCCGGGGTGTTCCTCGTAGCACTTCGTTCCTCGCCACCATTGGAAGTGATTTCATCAAGCTCATGAACATGAACAAGACTCCGTAAATGCTCTTTTGAACTTGTTGCGAATCCGTCCTTTATGTCCATGTTTTCCTACATAAACACAACACTTCCAAATGCATGTACAAAGATGAACTTGTTATATGATTAGTGTGCCTAGTGGCGGGTTAGTTCCATAATCAAATCTAAACCAAAGTATAATGAACATGCTAGGTGCACCAAAATACACCGTCAACATCTCCCCCACGCTTAGCTCTTGCTCGTCCTCGAGCAAGTACTCGTAAAAGAACTTCGTCCAAGGTGTTGTAATCATATACCACTTATCCTTGCTCACAAGTTAGTCAATCCCTTCATCTTTAATACATAAACACAAAGTAATGATAATCAAACATAAACATGGGCGTTTAGAATTTTTACCACGTCAAGTTTTACCCCACAACTCAAACTTTTCACTTGAAGTCTTCAATTTCAGCCATGCTTACTTCTTTGCTTCCATCGGAGGGTTTTTATGATTTTCGTAACAAAAATTCCTGCAACAAGTATTAGGCAAAAACCTTTTTCCAAGCTCTCTCAAGTCACTCATATAAAGTGGCTATCCTAACCAAGTTTTATAAAACTCTCACCTCCCATTAATCTGTCATATATCATGTAAAGTGGAGCTATAGGTAGGGCTAGCGCAATCAACACAAAGTATTGTCAAACTAAGAACTTCCTCTAATGGTTGTCTACCTTTCAAAGCCAATGATCATGAGAATTAACCATATGTAGGAATGTCAAGGATAAGAAGATTTAGAATGGTGGACATGTGCAAGGGCAAAGGAAAATTGTGACTACAAGGCACCAATGATGTCCTCGTTGTCGGATTGCACATGGTTGGAAATTGAATAAAAGTTTCGTCTCACAATCAACGTGACACCCTTCCTTACACTTTATTTTTTTTCTTTTCTTGCACTTGATCCATCCCTCTCATATCTTCATTGCTACCTCATCTTTTTCTTTTTCTTTTTCTTCTTGCATTCACATATAATTTTTTTTCTTTCTTTCTTTCTTTTCCATACACATACTTTTTCTCTTTATTTTTCTCTCTCTTGACAACTTTTCAAAGCCTTCAATTCTCTCTTTCCTCGCATGCATACAATCTGAAATTTTAAATAAATCATGCTAGAGACGAGACGAAACTTTGAAAATAGGTTGTGTTCAAGGAATACGATGTACAAAAGAGATGTATAGGGTTGGGTATGGAATCCTGCGACGATCGTGACTTTCATAGTGAAGGTCACGTACCGAATATATGACGAGGCTAGCAACAAAAGATAAGCACAAGAACATGATCATTGCTCGAAATTAAAACTCACCAAGAGAGAAGGGTCCTAGCCTAACTCATCGTGCTAATCACACTTATGGTGGAGCGAAAAAAATAAACTTGGCTTTGGATAGGAATTTTTTCTTACTCTCAACTTGGAAAAAGAGGTTTTGCTAACCTTTATTACAAGGGTTTTAAAATAATTTTCAGAACTGAAATCCTCCAATTTTTAGCATCGAACATAGCACAACTAACATGTGAAGCTCAAGATCGAAGTGTGGTATGGGTACTTTAAGTAGTAGCAATTCCACTAAGCACCACAGTAAACGTTTTTCAAACCACATACTTGTGTTCATATATCAAGAATCGAAGATTAAACAAACAAGTGAATAAAGATAAGCAATACATAAAACACAAAGATATATGTAAAGACTCTTTTTATTTGATTTTCTTGACTCAACACTAATTTAAGACACTTGCAAAAATTTTAAAACACACTCAAAAACTAAAGACTCATTAAAAACACTAAGACTCTCACACGAAGATTAAACCGAACCTAAACTTGAAGTTCAAAAGCTAAGGCTAGCGAGCTAGCTCGCCCCCACGCTTAAAACATATGACGTCCTCGTCGTATCTTACAAAAATCCTAAGGGGAAAACTAGATCTAGTGGTACTTCAAGCAAGTATTGCACCACTTGCCTCTCATGTTTCCAACCATGACGAAAAGTTTGCGCACGTTACGGTTTAGGAACTTGTAGTCGTCTTCAACTACGCGCTCCAAGTCCTCCATACGCCGCTTCATCGCTTCCATAGCTTGGAGACATTCGTCGGCCGACATGTAGAGATCCGCGATGGATTGACGGCAAGCTCGACAACACATTGGATGCAATCCGAAGGGGTCGTCGTCGCCATAATCTCCACCGTTGTCACCACCATCGTCGCCACCTCCATTGTCGTCGCCTTCGTTGCCATCGTTGCCGTCGCCGTTGGGGCCTTCGGGAGTCCTTTCCTTGGGCTGCTCATCCCAATCATCATCATCTCTACCGGCGGCCGCCCACGAGCTCGGGCTACAATCGTCGGAGTAGTCGCTACCCCCATAATCCTTAGGCTCTGGCGACACCTCCTTGTAGTCTTTGCGCTTGATGCCTTGGATGCGTGCCGACCTTCGAACGGGTGTAGGGACCTCCTCTCCTTCGACGGGGTTGCGAGATGCAAGAGCTCCGGTCGGGACACGCCCTCCGCAATGGATGCGTGCGGTCCTCTTGACGGGTAGCTTGAGCTCGCATCGCATCGCCTCCTCCATCGATGGCTTCTTGGCTTCTAGCTTCAACTCTAAGCTTCTTGAGGGTGCAATGGCCGCTACAAGGGTGCAAAATATTGCTTGAAAGGTTTGATCCTCGAGCTCCCAATTCGGCCAAATAAATAGTCCCGAGAGAAAAGCCCCGGGAACCTTATTTTCCTTTTTTACACTTCCCTTAAAATTTTCCGACCAAACAAGGAAGTCAAAAAGGAGCAATTCGGGCGAAATCGGCGTCATCGGACGTCGGGCCCCTCGGGACCGGTCCGCCGGGCCGGCCGGCCCACCCCGCCTCGGGGGCGGGCCGGTTTGGGTTTTTGCAAACCACCCTATTTTTTTCTTCCTTAGCCCATGGGAAAAAGTTGGCCCAGTAAATCTTCGCAAAAAACTCCGTAAAACTAAAAGAAAAATTATTTACGTGAAGTTGATGCCTTGTTTTTCGTCCTAGGCGGGACGTTCGGGCTCTTCCTCCATGGTGAAGACGTCAACATGGTGAAGGGGCACGACATCGGGTTCGTAGTAAACCTTAAGCCGCTGTCCATTCACCACAAATTGATCGCCGTTTATATCCATAATGGTTACCGCTCCGTTGGAGAACACCGAATGCACAACATAAGGTCCGTCCCATTTGCTTTGCAATTTCCCCTTTCCGAAGGTTTTAAACCTCGAATTGTAGAGGAGGACCTTATCTCCTTCTTTAAATTCTTTTTTTCTTTAATCTTTTATCATACCACCTTTTGATTCTCTCCTTGTATATGCTTGCGTTTTCATATGCTTTCAACCTCAACTCCTCTAGCTCGCTTATTTGAATTCTTCATTTCACCACCGCGGCATCGAGATCAAGGTTCATCTCTTTAATTGCCCAATAGGCTTTATGTTCCAACTCAACCGGAAGGTGGCAAGCTTTTCCATAGACGAATTGATAAGGGGTCATACCTATCGGTGTTTTAAACGCCGTTCGATAAGCCCATAAAGCTCTGTCTAATTTCTTTGACCAATCCTTGCCTCCCTTCTCTATGGTCTTGTTGAGTATGCTTTTTAATTGCCTATTTGACGTCTCCGCTTGTCCGTTGGTTTGTGGGTGATAGGCCGTGGAGACCCTATGCTCAATTCCCAACTTGGACAAGCACTTTTTGAAATTCTTCCCGTGAAATGAGTTCCTACATCACTTATCAAGATTCTCGGTGTACTGAAACGGGGAAAAATCACGTTCTTGATCATAGTGATGGACTCCTCTGTGGAAGCTTTATGACATGGTATTGCCTCTACCCACTTGGATATATAATCAACCATGACTAGGATGTATTCGAATCCAAATGAGTTTTTGAAAGGCCCCATGAAGTCTATGCCCCATACATCGAATATGTCGATTTGCAAGTTGTATTTCAAAGGCATATAATTTCTTTGACAGATGTTTCCGGTTCTTTGGCATTCGGGGCATGACGCAACATATCTTTTAGTATCTTCATGCATCTTCGGCCAATAGAATCCGCTCGACCATACTTTTTCTTCGGTTCGAAAATGGCTATAGTGTCCACCGTACTCCGCCGAGTGGCACTTCCTTAGAATCTCAACCCTCTCTTCTCTTGGCACACATCTTCTCATCACTCCATCATTGCCAAGCTTGAAGAGGTATGGTGCATCCCAAAAATATTTCTTACTTTCGGAGATTATCTTCCTTTGAGTGTTTTTATCTAAATGATCGAGGGGCATTTTTCGAATTGCTCGAATGATGTCGATCATCCAAGTATCTTTATCAAGCACTCTATAGAGGTGGTCATCTCTCATCTTATCTTCTATGGGCTCTTTATCATCTTGTCCACGATTCATCCTGGACAAATGATCGGCCACAACATTTTCCACCCCCTTTTTATCACGAATTTCAACATCAAATTCTTGGAGAAGAAGGATCCAACTAATCAAACGTGGTTTAGCTTCCTTCTTAGCCAAGAGATACTTGATGGCTGCGTGATCGGTGTAAACAATGACCTTCGAGTTCACGATGTAAGATCTGAATTTTTCGAAAGCGAATACCACCGCTAGCAACTCCTTTTCCGTAGTGGCATAATTTAATTGTGCCCCACTAAGAGTTTTGCTAGCATAGTAAACGGCGTGAACTCGGCCTTCCTTTCTTTGACCCAAGACTGCGCCTACGGCGTAGTCACTAGCGTCACACATGATCTCGAAAGGTTGGCTCCAATCCGGAGGTTGGATGATGGGAGCACTCACCAACGCATTTTTCAAGGTCCGGAATGCCGCTAGACACTTCTCATCAAAGTCGAAAGCCACATCCTTTTGAAGAAGGTGCGTTAAAGGCTTAGTGATCTTCGAGAAGTCCTTTATAAATCTTCTATAGAATCCGGCATGGCCTAGAAAGCTCCTTAAGGACTTAACATCCGTAGGAGGTGGGAGTTGCTCAACCGTCTCTACCTAAGGAACATAAGGTTGTTTATTTATTTTTAGGAATTTAAAACTTTTCTAAAATAAAGTTAATGAAATATAGGATTTATTTGTGGCATTCACGCTGGAGCATTATTTTGGTTGCTGGAATTCAAATTCAAATTTGAGTTCTATTTGTTTGAATCTTTTTCCAAACCCAAGCACTAATTCCTAAACCCTTTTTCTCTTCCTACCCTACCCCTTTCCCCTTTTCAGCCCAACCCGCCCAACCGCGGCGCGGCCCGCGGCCGCTAGCGAGCCGCCACCCGCCCGGGCCGCCCTAGCGGCCCATCCCCGCGTAGCGCCCGGCCCAGCCGGCCCGGCCAGCCGCGCGCCGCCCGCCCCCGTGCTCCCGCGCCGCCGCCACTAACCGGGGGGGCCCACCGGTCATCCCCTACCCCGCGCCGTCCCCGCTTCGGACTCCACCGCCGCGCCGCCGAGTCCGGCTAGGGTACGCGTCCTCGTGCGTGGCCGGCACGCCAAGGCGTCCGCCCGGCTATTTAAGGCACGCCGCCACCCCCGGACTTCCCACCCGAGCCGCCCGAGCCAAGCCGCCGTCTTGCGCCCGCCGAAACCCTAGCCCGCGCCGCCGCTTTCGGTTTTCGCCGCCGCCGTCGCCTCATCGTCGAGGAGCGAAGACGGAGACGCGCAAGGAGGTGAGGAAGTCGACCGTGCCGCTTGTGGACGTCCTCGTGCTTTGCACCGCCCGCGCTTGCTTGCCGGAGTTCGCGCCCGCGCCGCCGCGCCGACCGCTCGCGTCGCCGCCCCTCCGCCATAGCCGCCGCCCTAGATCGGTTCACCGTGTTACGCGCATCACGTAGGTGCCCTTCGCGTCCTAGCCATGGCCGGAAACCCTAGATCGGGGTCCCCGCCGGCGAGTCCGCCGCCGCCGCCGCCGCCGCCGCCGCCCGGCTCCGTGTTCCCCGCCGCCCGCCGCTTGCTCGTGTCCTCGGCCGCCGGATCGAAATCCAATGGATCGATCTAAGCCACGCCGCCCGCAAACGGCCGCGGCCGCTAGATCTAGATCCAACGGATCTAGATCAACCCGACCCGGTCAACTAGGTCAAACCCACCGCCACCCCGGCAATTTTGCGTAAAAGCCCCCGAGTTTCTTATATTTACAAAAATACCCTTCCACCTTAGAAGTTTTCTTACGGTTTAGTCATTTTTCTTTATTTTAGCCTAAAACCTTTTCGAATCTTTACAGATTAGTCCCTATACCTTCCCTAAGCCATAACTTAGTCGTTTTAGCTCCGATTTTAGCGTTCTTTATGTCCACGCGTTCGTCTCGAAGCGTAGATTAGTTTTATGCTACTGTTTAGATCTGTTTGATCTGTTTGGTGACTGTTTCTTATTTATTCCTATTGTATGCTTGTATGTGATGATTGTGGACCGTAGAGAGCGATTCGTTCGAGGGATTTGAAGATCATGTCATGCAAGAGTTTGAGCAGCAAGGCTTTGTTGAAGGCAAGTATTCCTTGATGCATGCCCGCTTGTCCTACATAACATGCATCTAAATTCACTGTTTTTACCTTTTCGCTTGCATTAATTTGATGGGAACCTATTAAGGATCATGCCTAGCTTTTTACTACCTTTACCTTGATACCGGGAATTAAATTAATCTTGTGGTAGTTATTGCTTAGCATGCTCAACTGGGAATTGGTATTAATCTACTTGGTTATCTTCTTTGTTATTCTATGTTCCGTTTATGATCTTTTACTTTGCAAGACCACTTTAATATGTAATCGGAACATGGAGAACCACCCAGAAAACAAGACAACCACAAGAACTAATGGGCAATGGTCTTGGTCGAATAATTAGGACTTTAGCTTGGGATGGTCTTACCCGATAAGGACAAGGGATCGGCGGTACTGTGGGGTATGGAATCGCTCTAGCGGGGGTTGGGTGAGTTATTCTTTTATGGTGGGGTATCGACCTGCTAGGGGACTTTATACCTTGCTAACTGATCCGGACCTTGTGGGTCATAACTTGCTAGGGAACCTTTGTAAAGGCCATGTAGCGTCCCTATGCAATCACACCTCGGAAGTGTGATATGGTGTCTTGCAAACACCGCATGGTTGGGTCCAAATTTCTTCGGAGCTTTTACGCTGCTTGTGGGTAAAGATGTACAACCTCTGCAGTGTTAAACTAATCGATTAGCCGTGCTCACGGTCAAGAGCGGCCTGGACACTCACATGATTAAATTATGGAACTTTAATGTTTAATTGCTGTTTTATTCTTTATTTATGATGCTTATATCTTATTAATTGGGTTGGTATGAACTTACACTCTTTAGTAATCAGGTTGCTAATAAAACTTGATCAACTAAAATGCTAAAGTGCTTGAACCTTAGCCATCCACCATATGGCCTTGCATGTTATGTTGTTTTCCCTTGCTGAGTACGATATGTGCTCACGCTTGTTTATTCTCTTGCATCTACAATACCCGGATTTGCTGTGCTCGACCGGGAGAACTTTGAAGATATTCCAGGAGATTTCCAGGAGTTCTAGGTGTGCGTAGTCTTCAGTCAGCTGCCTGTGGAGGCATTTTGTCCGTCGCGAGAACTCGTTTATTTAAGATTCGTTTAAGACTATGGTTTGTAATAACTCCTTATTCGTGTGGCACTCGTTTTTGGTATTCATAATGTCTAAGCGTGTGTGTAACTTGATCCCGGCGCACACGTGATCAATGCATTCGGTTTTACCTTTGAAACCGAGTGTGACAGAGTGGTACCGTAGCCGTGTTGATCGTAGGAACGCTAGCGTAGATAGAAATGGTCGAACTAAGGATTTTATACTCCTAGAAGCTTTCTCTTACATGCTTGCTTTATTCTTATTAACCTTACTCTTGCCTTTTTGCTTCACTCTTGAGTTACGTCTCGCATTCTTTACCTTCGCTTGCTTTAGCTCTCGTCCTTTTTGCCTTACCATCTTTCTCATTCCGCACTACACTACGGATGGTTCGTAGCTTGAAGACCTCTCGGCCGGAGCAATCCATCGGTATGCTCCACAGAACGAGTATCATGATTTGCATGATGGAGATACGAGATGAGGAGATTGAGATGGAGCCCGCACCCGTGGTTTTCCCTAACCTTATCATGGTGCCCGATGATGAGGAAGATCCGGAGGAGATGATTCCGGAGGAGGATGAGCTAGCCGAACAGCTCGAACCTAGAGGAGCAAGCGCCGGAGAAGATGAGGATCACCTTGATCAAGAGATGGAGGAAGAAGAACAAGAGCAAAAGGAGGAAGCCGAGGAAGCGATCCGGGAAGTGTACCACTATAGAGCCGATGGAGTAGGCATTCCCATGGCGGACCACCCGAGAGCGATGGTACTCCGCCCGGGGCTATGATAAAGCCCCCGTCTACCATTGTGAGCCGTGGACTCATCCGTGGTTCGGGCCCCATTGGGAGGTTGCTCGCCATCTTGGAGGAGTACATTCCATGCCGTGGAGTGAAGGAGGTGTCCAAGCATCATGATGTGGCTCACGGGACTACTATGGATGCCTGGGATAGCAGAGTCAGCTCGGAGGGCGCTCTATGTGCTCTCGCACAAGGAGCGTGACAGGTTAGAGGATACCCACTGCCGTTACACACCTTTTAGAGCAAGTGGGGAAGCCAAGACTTACATCGCCCCAGCACCAGCCTATGAAGGGACGCTCAACAATGTCCGGAGTCTACTTGCGGTTGTGAACACCGCATTGGATGATGCCAACAACACACTATATGCGGCACGGCAGCGATTCTCACTCCGGAGACGCGAGGCGTGCCCTAGAAGCCGCACTTCGAACGAGGGAGCGACCGAAGCCCATGAAGCCACGGAAGGATGTACCTCCTCGTCACCCAAGAGGCCACACTACGACTCCCCCGATGCTCGCAATGATGCCATGGCAGAAGATAGTCCTTAGGATTAAGATTAAGGGATAGGATCTCTTTGTAACCGCTAGTAGACGTTCGGTAAAGTGTGTTTAGTTCGGAGGTGTGGTTGAATGTTTGATTTTGTGCTCAATGTATGAGTTGGATTTTTGGTTGAGTGCAATGTGTTGTGGAGTGATGACCACAACGACATTGGTTTAGTAGTAAGTTTGTGGGGGTTAACTTTCAGTCTCAATCAGTTATCTATCTTAATCTTTTTGTCCCCTTAAGTTTTCCCTTAATGCAAATTCGAGGTCCCAAAAAATCTGTTCGCACAGTTTTCCGAGTCAGCAGCACTGTTTTAATTTTATCTCGGCCTACAGAACTCCGATTGCAGTAAAACCAATTGGAGAAGTTCAAGAATTTCGTGACTGATTTTCTGTGAAAAATTCAGAATATTTGGATGGATAATCAGAGAGTTATAACTGAAACAGTACAGCCTCATGAATCTGTTAAACACTGCCGACCTACCTGACTTGTTTATTTTATAACCAGAGCTACACAACTCCGATTGAGGTGATTCCAGTTGGAGTAGTTTCATAATTTCATTACCTTTTATCAGTCCAAAATCCATAATTTTTGGTTACCCACACTGAGAGCTATGCCTGATTGTTTGGAGTCAACAGAATCTGTCTTATCTGAATATCATTGCTATCTTAACTTCCTGAGTTGAACCCTTGGTGCAATCATCTAAAATAATGCCTCTAACACTCAGATGGTGAACACCAGGTCAGGATCAGGTGTTGATCAACCAGCAGGAAGAGCACCGCAGCCAGTACAAATGGATCCCGCTTTGCAGCATTTCCTGGAGGCACAGACCCAGCTCCTCCAGAACTTGACCACCACCGTGACAAACTTGCAAGCCCAGGTCAACAATCCGCCGGTGCCGCCACCCGCGCCTCGCAACAAGCACCGGGAGTTCATGAGTCATCACCCTCCTGTGTTTACTCACGCCGCTGATCCACTGGAAGCTGAAGATTGGCTCAAGACAATACTGAAGATGCTCACTACCCGTCGGTGTGACGACGGAGAGAGAAGGTCCCGTATGCTTTGCGGGACGACTTCAAGGCTCGGCGGCCGCTTGGTGGGATGCGTACTCGCCGCTCATGCCGCCCCAGACACTATCACTTGGCAGGAGTTTACCACCAACTTCAGGAGTCATCATATACCCTCTGGAGTCATGAAGATCAAAAAGAAGGAGTTCCTTTCTCTGAAGCAGGGAGGAATGTCAGTGACTGAGTATAGAGACAAGTTCACTGAGTTGTCTCGCTATGCAGCTGAGGAGGTTGCTGAAGATAGGAAGAAGCAGGAGCTGTTCCTGGATGGGTTGGCTGGTTCGCTGCAGTACCAACTGATGTCCTATCCTTTCCCTAACTTTCAGCAGCTAGTTGATGCCGCCATCCACTTGGAGCACAAGCGCAAGGAGCTCGGAGAGCAGAAGAGGAAGGCTGCCAGCTCTGGGCAGTTTGCGAGTGCGTCTCGCCCGCGCTTCAACCCACCGCCGAACACCCCGTTCTGCTTTGGGGGACCGGGTGGAAACTTTGGGCAGCGGCGGTCCCGGCGTCCTACTCCGCGGTTCCAACGGTCCGCTCGGCGGTTTCGGCGTCTCGTTCCTCGGACTCCCCGCCCGGCTTCCCGGCGAGTCGGCGAGAGAGCCCCGGTTGGCACACCCGTAAGGTCCGTGGCACCGCCCAATCCTCGCCACCACTACTTGCTTCAAGTGCGGAGAGCTTGGTCACTATGCCAATGCTTTCCCAAAGAGGAACCCTCCACACACCCCCGTGCGGAACCGAGCGAGCGGACAAGGAGCGGAAGCCAAACCCCGCAGTCTAACAAAGGACAACGAGCTATGCACGAGGCAAGGCGATGCACGTTGATGCCGAAGTCGCTCGGGAGAACCCCGTAGTAGTGCTCGGTATGTTTCTAGTCAACTCTACTCCTCGCCTCGGATTTGTTTGATTCGGAGCATCCCATTCATTCATTACATCCCAGTTCATAGCTCAACATAATCTACCTATCGGTCCCATGTCTCGCCACATGTTAGTTACCTCGCCTCGGGGGGAATTGAAAGCTATCTATAAATGTGATAACGTCCATCTCAAGATTGTGGGCGAGAGATTTCCGTGCCAACCTTATAATCTTGGATTCAAAGGGGATCGGTGTGATATTGGGAATGGGATGGTTGACCGCGTGTGATGCGGTGATTCGGTGTGCTAAGAGGTCAATCCTTCTTACAAGTCCAAATTGGTGAAAGATTTGAGTTTGCGAGCGGATCCCGCACCATCAAATGCCAGTGCTGTGAATAAGCTTGATGGAGCAGCCTTGGAAGACATACGAGTAGTGTGCGATTATCCTGATGTGTTTCCCGAGGAGTTGCCGTGGTATGCCCCCTGACCGAGATGTTGAGTTCGTTATTGATCTTTTACCTGGTACTGCCCCTATCTCTAAGCGCCCATATAGAATGTCTAGTGATCAGTTACAAGAACTTAAAGCTCAGATTAAAGAATTATTGGGTAAAGGGTTCATTCGTGCTAGTTCATCACCTTGGGGAGCACCCGTTATCTTTGTGGGTAAGAAAGATGGCACACAAAGGATGTGTGTTGATTACAGATCTCTTAATGATGTTACCATCAAGAACAAGTATCCTCTCGCCACGTATTGAAGATTTGTTTGATCAGATGAGAGGAGCTAAAGTGTTTTCTAAGATCGATCTGCGATCTGGTTATCATCAGTTGAAGATTAGGCCTTCGGATATCCCTAAGACGGCTTTTACTACCGGTACGGACTATATGAGTACACGGTTATGTCTTTTGGGTTAACCAATGCACCCGCGTACTTTATGTACTTGATGAACAAGATCTTTATGGAGTACCTGGACAAGTTTGTTGTGGTATTCATTGATGACATTCCGATCTACTCCAAGAATGAGGAGGACCATGAGGAGCATTTGAGGCTTGTGTTGCGAAGGCGAGAGAGCATGAGTTATATGCGAAGTTCGGCAAGTGTGAGTTCGGCTCAAGGAAGTGTCTTTTCTAGGTCATATCATCACCAACGGAGGTATTGCGGTGGATCCCGGCAAGGTTAGTGATGTATTGAAGTGGGAAGCCCCTCGTACGGTTGTCCGAGATCCGGAGTTTCCTTGGACTTGCTGGTTACTATCGTCGGTTTATTGAAGGATTCTCCAAGATTGTGAAGCCTCACACTACATTGCTAGAGAAGGACGGGGAGTTCAAATGGACCGGTGCATGTCGGTCCGGTTTGAAGAATTAAAGAAGCGGTTAACCACAACACCTCGTTCTAGTAATGCACCGATCTACGAAAGAGCTTTGACATTTACTTGTGATGCATCTCGACAAGGTCTAGGATGTGTGTTGATGCAAGAAGGTCATGTTATAGCCTATGCATCTCGACGGTTGAGGAAACATGAGTTGAACTATCCTACGCATGATCTTGAGTTAGCGACGGTGGTTCATGCATTGAAGATTTGGAGACACTACATTATGGGAACTAAGTGTCGGATCTATACCGATCACAAGAGTCTCGAAGTATATCTTCACTCGAAGGATCTTAATCTAAGACGGCGTCATTGGTTAGAGTTGATCAAGGACTATGATCTAGAGATTCATTACCATCGGGTAAAGCGAATGCGGTTGCCGATGCATTGAGTCGAAGGGCCACACTAACATGGCTATGACCATTCGGTTTCTGACGAGTTGGTAAAAGAGTTTGAAAGGCTCAACTTGAAAGTGGTTGCGCATGCGAAGGAGTGACTTTGGAAGTGCGGTCCACTGCGGAGCAAGAGATACGCAAATGGCGGTTAGAGGATCTTTGGAATACAAAAGATTAAAGAGAGTAGGCAACGGGGGAGAAGCCCCGCATTTCACGAGAAGATGAACAAGGAAACGTGTGGTTTAAGGACCGGTTGTGTGTACCGGAGACGGGAGATCTCGGAGAGACGATCTTGAGAGAAGCTCACGACTCGGCTTATTCTATCCATCCGAGCGGTACTAAGATGTACCGGGATCTCAAACAGAGGTATTGGTGGTATGGTATGAAGAGAGACGTGGCCGCTCATGTGGCTTTGTGTGACACTTGCCACCGGGTTAAGGCCGAACATCGAGAGACCCGCCGGTTTGCTTCAACCATTGAAGGTGCCTCGAGTGGAAGTGGGAAGAGATCGGAATGGACTTCATAGTGGGTTTACCCCGAACCCGAGATGGTTATGATTCGATTTGGGTTATCGTGGATCGATTGACTAAGGTAGCTCACTTCATTCCGGTAAAGACTACTTATACAGGAGCTAAGTTGGCGGAGCTATACATGTCCAAGATTGTGTGTTTGCATGGTGTACCAAAGAAGATCGTGTCAGACAGAGGTACTCAGTTTACTTCTCGTTTCTGGGGGAAGTTGCATGAATCTCTGGATACTAAGCTAAATTTCAGCTCAGCTTATCATCCACAGACAGATGGACAGACAGAGAGAACCAATCAGATCCTAGAAGACATGCGAGAGCCCGTGCGCTTAAGCATGGTTGTAGTTGGGATAAGAGCTTGCCGTATGCTGAGTTCTCTTACAACAACAGCTACCAAGCTAGTCTCAAAATGTCACCCTTTGAGGCCCTGTATGGAAGGAAGTGTAGAACCCTGTTATATTGGAGTGAGACAGGCGAAAGGCAGTTATTTGGGGCAGATATCATCAAAGAAGCGGAGAAACAAGTTCAGATCATCAGAGAGAATTTGAGGATTGCTCAGTCTAGACAGAAAAGTTATGCGGACGGCAAACGAAGGGATGTGGTCTTTAAGGAAGGCGACTATGTGTACCTAAAGGTGTCACCCATCGAGGGTTTGCGTCGATTCGAGTTAAAGGAAAGTTGTCACCTCGGTTTATTGGACTTTTCAAGATCCTTGAAAGAGTGGGAGAAGTGGCTTACGGATTGGAGTTGCCGGTCCGGCTAGGCGATGTGCATGATGTATTCCATATCTCTCGGTTGAAGAAGGGTTTTGGTTTTCATGACAAGGAGCCGTTACCCTTGGATGATCTAAGTGTTAAAGAAGATCTCACTATTGTTGAACACCCCATTCGGATATTGGAAACAATGACAAGGGTTACCGGGAATAGTGTGATTAAGATGTGCAAGGTACGGTGGAGTAATCATGCGAGAGGATGAGGCAACATGGGAAAGAGAGGATGAGCTGAAAGCGAAATTCCCGCATCTTTTTCCCCGATCTGTCCGAATCTCGAGGACGAGATTCTTCTTAAGGGGGTAGGATTTGTAACACCCTAATTCTATTAAAAATTGGCTTTATTAAAAATTTGCTAGCAACCATTTATTTGCCTAAGGAACATAAGGTTGTTTATTTATTTTTAGGCATTTAAACTTTTCCAAAATAAAGTTAATGAAATATAGGAGTTAATTGTCGCATTCATCTTTGGAGCATTATTTTGGTTCTTTGGAATTCAAATTCAAATTTCAGTTCTATTTGTTTGAATCTTTTTCCAAACCCAAGCACTAATTCCTAAACCTTTTTTCTCTTCCTACCCTACCCCTTTCCCCTTTTCGGCCCAACCCGGCCCGGCGCGCGCCCGCGGCCGCTAGCGGGCCGCCACCCCCGCCCCGGGCCGCCTAGCGGCCCATCCCCGCGTAGCAGCCGGCCCCCGGCCCGGCCGGTCGCGCCCGGCCCGCCCCCGTGCTCCCGCGCCGCCGCGGCCGACCGGGGGGGACCCACCGGTCATCCCCTACCCCGCGCCGTCCCCGCTTCGGACTCCACCGCCGCGCCGCCGAGTCCGGGCCGGGGTACGCGTCCTCGTGCGTGGCCCGCACGCCAAGGCGTCCGCCCGGCTATTTAAGGCACGCCGCCGCCCCCGGACTTCCCACCCGAGCCGCCCGAGCCAAGCCGCCGTCTTGCGCCCCGCCGGAAACCCTAACCCGCGCCGCCGCTTTCGGTTTTCGCCGCTCGCCTCATCGTCGAGGAGCCACACCGGAGACGCGCAAGGAGGTGAGGAAGTCGACTGCGCCGCTTGTGGACGTCCTCGTGCTTTGCACCGCCCGCAGTTGCTCGCCGGAGTTCGCGCCGCGCCGCCGCGCCGACCGCTCGCGTCGCCGCCCCTCCGCCATAGCCGCCGCCCTAGATCGGTTCACCGTGTTGCGCGCATCACGTAGGTGCCCTCCGCGTCCTAGCCGTGGCCGGAAACCCTAGATCGGGGGTCCCCGCCGGCGAGTCCGCCGCCGCCCGCCGCCGCTTGCCGCCGCCGGCTGTGTTCCCCGCCGCCCGCCGCTTGCTCGTGTCCTCGGCCGCCGGATCGAGATCCAATGGATCGATCTAAGCCGCGCCGCCCGCAAACAGCCGCAGCCGCTAGATCTAGATCCAACGGATCTAGATCAACCCGACCCGGTCAACTAGGTCAAACCCACCGCCAGCCCTGGCAATTTTGCAGAAAAGCCCCTGAGTTTCTTATATTTACAAAAATACCCTTCCACCTTAGAAGTTTTCTTACAGTTTAGTCCTTTTTCTTTATTTTAGCCCAAAACCTTTTCGAATCTTTACAGATTAGTCCCTATACCTTCCCTAAGCCATAACTTAGTCGTTTTAGCTCCGATTTTAGCGTTCTTTATGTCCACGCGTTCGTCTCGAAGCGTAGATTAGTTTTATGCTACTGTTTAGATCTGTTTGATCTGTTTGGTGACTGTTTCTTATTTATTCCTATTGTATGCTTGTATGTGATGATTGTGGACCGTAGAGAGCGATTCGTTCGAGGGATTTGAAGATCAAGTCGTGCAAGAGTTTGAGCAGCAAGGCTTTGTTTAAGGCAAGTATTCCTTGATGCATGCCCGCTTGTCCTACATAACATGCATCTAAATTCACCGTTTTTACCTTTTCGCTTGCATTGATTTGATGGGAACCTATTAAGGATCATGCCTAGCTTTTTACTACCTTTACCTTGATACGGGGAATTAAATTAATCTTGTGGTAGTTATTGCTTAGCATGCTCAACTCGGGAATTGGTATTAATCTACTTGGTTATCTTCTTTGGTATTCTATGTTCCGTTTATGATCCTTTACTTTGCAAGACCACTTTAATATGTAATCGGAACATGGAGAACCACCCAGAAAAACGAGTACAACCACAAGAACTAATGGGCAATGGTCTTGGCTGAATAATTAGGAACTTTAGCTTGGGATGGTCTTACCCGATAAGGACAAGGGATCGGCGGTGCTCGTGGGGTATGGACTCGCTCTAGCGGGGGTTGGGTGAGTTATTCTTTTATGGTGGGGTATCGACCTGCTAGGGGACTTTATACCTTGCTAACTGATCCGGACCTTGTGGGTCATAACTTGCTAGGGAACCTTTGTAAAGGCCATGTAGTGTCCCTATGCAATCACACCTCGGAAGTGTGATATGGTGTCTTGCAAACACCGCATGGTTGGGTCCAAAGTTCTTCGGAGCTTTTACGCTGCTTGTGGGTAAAGATGTACAACCTCTGCCCAGTGTTAAACTAATCGATTAGCCGTGCTCACGGTCAAGAGCGGCTTGGACACTAACATGATTAAATTATGGAACTTTAATGTTTAATTGCTGTTTTATTCTTTATTTATGATGCTTACATCTTATTAATTGGGTTGGTATCAACTTACACTCTTTAGTAATCGGGTTGCTAATAAAACTTGATCAACTAAAATGCTAATGTGCTCGAACCTTAGCCATCCACCATATGGCCTTGCATGTTATGTTGTTTTCCCTTGCTGAGTACGATATGTGCTCACGCTTGTTTATTCTCTTGCATCTACAATACCCGGATTTGCTGCTCAGACTGGGAGAACTTTGAAGATATTCCAGGAGATTTCCAGGAGTTCTAGGTGTGCGTAGTCTTCAGTCAGCTGCCTGTGGAGGCATTTTGTCCGCTGCGAGAACTCGTTTATTTAAGATTCGTTTAAGACTATGGTTTGTAATAACTCTTTATTCGTGTGGCACTGTTTTTGGTATTCATAATGTCTAAGCGTGTGTGTAACTTGATCCTGGCGCACACGTGATCAATGCATTCGGTTTTGCCTTTAAAACCGGGTGTGACATAGCGCCCGCGTTTCGAGGACCAAATGGCATTGTTACGTAGCAAAACATGCTGAATGGCGTGATGTAGAAGGTTGTGAGTTGATCGGATTCCTTCATTTTTATTTGGTGGTAACCAGAATAGGCATCAAGGAAACATAAAAGCTCGCACCCCACAGTGGAATCCACAATTTCGTCAATTCGTGGCAAAGGAAAGGGAACCTTTGGAGATGCTTTGTTCAAACCGGTGTAATCTATACACATCCGCCATTTCCCATTCGTTTTCTTGACTAGTACAATATTATCTAACCACGTGGGGTGAAACACTTCCTTGATGAACCCGATGTAAGGAATCGGATGCCCGTTAGCCTAAGAGGGGGAGGGGGTGAATTAGGCAACTAAAAACCTTAACCTATGGCTTCACTAATTTTGCGCAAAGGTAAACTAGAACATACTATCTATATGTGCAACTACGGTTGTTCTAGTGTGAAACTCCCATCCCAAAAGAAGGTTTGCAACCTATAGCCAATCCTAGCATGATACTACTCTAGGAATGTAGAGGCAAGCAAAGATTGCAATAGAGTAAATGCGGAAAGTAAAGGGGATGAGAGGAAGCAAACTCTTGACACGTGATTTATCCCGTGGTATCGGTAGGCACTAAGCCACCCCTAGTCCACGTTGTTGAAGCACTCACACAAGAGTATTGCTTCCCGGTCACCAAGTCTCTCCCAAGAGCACCACTTGACTCGCCACAAAGGCTAGCCACTTAGGCACTTGTCAAGCTCCCTTGGTCACCTTGATGCCGCCTCCACTAAGGAGCTTCTCCACCAAGGAAGGGGGTCTCCACGTCCCCCGCACAAAGTGTCCTCGCCGCTCCACACCAAGCCGGAGGGTCGATGACGATTGTCGGTGAGCCACTTAGGCCCCAAGGCTTCCGGCGAACCTTGTACAACTGGATTCACTCAAGAATCACCTCACAAGGTTGGCACAACCTTGCACTCACTCAGCTCTAAGCTAAGCCTAGCACTAAGCACACACACAAAGCATGCACTAGTCTAAGGATGAGCAATTAAGCACTTGGATGGATTGGATATGATCTTCAATGTGTCTTGAACTCCTCTGCACTTCCACACAATCCAGCAACCTCAAATGAGTGAGTGGAGGGGGTATAAATAGCCCAAGGCATCAAACTAGCCGTTGGCTAACGTCCACTGAAAAAGGTACCGTCGGATGATCCGACGCTATGCTTTTCCAGGGCGTCGGTTCATCCGGTGCCCCTCCCACGTCACGTAGCCGTTGAGGTTCTCTGACACAACTGCTCCGACGCTATGCTCCGACGCCACGTCGGATCATCCGGTCTTCCGAAGGCCTCGCGTCCGGGTCGGTGCTCGTTAGCTTCCAACGGACGGTCGGATAGACCGACGCTATGCCTTAACCAAGGCGTCGGTTCATCCGGTCTTGAAGGCTTCGTCTTGGCGCGTCTCTGTATGAATTCAAGGCGAGCGTCGGATAGACCGACGGGGTCCCCACTCGGACCGTCGGATCATCCGGTGCTACTCGTCTTCCTTGCTCTTCCCCCGCAACTCGTCCGACGCATGTAGAAATTGGACCGTCGGTTCATCCGACGGTACCTAGGGTTTGACCCTGTGCACCAACTCGTCCGACGATTGCACCGACGCTTGTAAATGAGGGACCGTCGGTTCATCCGACGGTGTCTTCTCTTTTCCTTTTCTTGCTCGGTTTTGACCCTTTGTTTTGGCATTTTTGCATGGGGTTTTCTTGCATCCTTGGGACCTAGAAATGTCTACAAAGACATGCTCAAACAATATGGTTAGTCCCAATGATCATGTTGTCATGAATCACCAAAATCAAACTCCGAACAAATGGCATATGAGGCCATGTTCGCTACAATCTCCCCCTTTTTGGTGATTTATGAAAACACAACCAAAGCAAGCATAAATTTGCTAGAATTGACGAGAATTAGAACCACTTACACTTGCTTGGATGCTTACCATCATCCAAACTCCCCCTAGATCGAACTTCCCCCTTTTTGCTCTTATGTTCACATTCTCCCCCTTTGGTCTCAAATCCTTGAAATCACTTGTAAGCATCCTTGAGCCCACTTGTAAGCTTACGCCACACGCTTACTTTGGTCTCACATTCTCCCCCTTTGGAATAAAATCTCCAAAAAGTCCAAAGCAAACGGGTCCAAGGAAACTAGCAAGATCTAGCAACCATAGCTCAAAGGAGAGATGTTAAATGCAAGGGAGAAAGCCGCATGAACCATGATCCATAAGTATGATATCGGTGAAGATACCACATGTGTGAATAACTAAGGTGGATCACAAGCTCATGAGACTAGCATGATACAAACTAAGCTCCCCCTAAGTGTGTGCGAGAAAAAGAATACCACTTGCAAGACAAGGGTAGTGAGAAACAAGTGCACAACTACAAACTTGAAAGACAAGGAAGCTTAGAGCATATCATGCAAGGAGGTAGCTTAAGGGACAAGAGATAAGACAAATGGGTTCTTGTTACTATTGGAAATATGCCCTAGAGTCAAGCTGGATTTGATCCACTAGTGGGCTCGGATGGATTTGATCCATTATGGTGTAAAAGTCCTAATGGGCCACAAATGTTGTAAAGCCCATTAGTATTGGAAGGGGTACACCATCTATTAGTCCCGTATTGCTAATGGACGATTGTGTGGGGGGTTTTCCTCTCAATAAATATAGACCACACCCCTCCCGAAAAGACACAACTTTCTCAAGTAGCGGCCCGCGCTGCCAACGCTCTCTCCCTCGTCGCACTCGCGGACCTAGCGATCCGGCGTGCGTCGCTTCCTTCTCCGTACATGTGGATACCTTGGAGGTGCTGCATCCGGAGCACTTGGATCGGATGAGCCGCACGTGCAAGTCAAGAAGGACGTGAGCAAGCCTCGCCTGCTACCCTCGACGCGTTCGTCTACATCGAGACGGTTCCGCTGCATCTGCGCGTCTAGTGGTAATCCCGTGATCTCTGACAGCAGCAGTTCCTGTTTTGCGGGGAAAATTTTGTTTTGCGCTAGCGTAGCCACCCCGTATCCCTTCAGTGGTACCAGAGCCGTAGCTGCTAAGTTTTAGATTCGGGATGTGTGCATATGGAGATATGCAGATGTAGATCAAAGTTTTGATCGGCTTCGTGTTCTTGACGTGATGGTCGTGTAACGAATTACTCCTACCGGTCGGAATTCCGCCATCGGAGTTAAGTGATACACGTAAACCCAGTCACAACGAGAAGGAGATCAATTAGACTGGTCGAATCGAAGCTAGGTCAAGTTCCAGGCGCATGGGATGCGTGGCGGCGACAGATTGGATCTGCTACCGGCCCGGAAAACCGAGAAAACATGTTGTTCGGTAAAACAGCCATAACTTTTCGTGGTTAACTCGGATGAAGAAGTTTTCTATATGAAAATTGATCTACAGAAAAATTTACACATGTGATAAACCAGCCGTGCTGGTCTCGGCGAAATTAGTTTTGTCAAATTCGGCTTGCAAGATGGGTTTTCGGGCGTTTTAAGTTTGGACGTCGGAATTGCGATAATCTGTTTTTCAGGTTTTGTAATCGGTATGGCCTATATGTGTATGTGATGCATGTGTGTAATTTTTTTCGTGACCTGCGTGTCACGCATAAGGCAATACGGCTGGAGCCACATGTATTGTCAAAATTAATGTAATGGTCTGCGTACCAAATTTGTGATGATCTAATACGCGATTGTGTAACTTTCATTACTAGCACGCGTTAGATAGTTCTTGGAGGACTCATCACATGGAGGATGGCACACACGGATCATGGAGATGGAGATCAACATGATGTACGGGTCAATGGAGATGGAGATCACCATGCGACAACGAGCCATACCGTGTTACAAGCGTGTGAATGTCGTTCTTACCGTTCTACTTTTACATGCGACAATGTTATTTTCTTGCGTGTGATGTTACGAGTAGAACGATCCCTTTGGAATTTTAAGTTAACATGCCCTCCCAACACTTGCCACCGTCCCACGTCTCGTACAATTAGTGGTGGGTCTATGAAATTAGGGTGCCACTAGTTTTCCTTGACTAGACGGGTTTGTATCGGATACTTACACGCATAAGTGTTGGTTTGCTTATCAAAGTCATCTTAACGGTTAAGGACTTTGGGGGAAAAAGGTTGGGAGCCTAGACATAGAGATGTCACCCAACAACAGGAGTCATATGTGATATGATTAGCAAAGAGTTGCTTACCGATCTACCTTGTTTACTAGCGGTGACGCAAAAGCTCACTAGTAGACTTGTTAGTTGTGGATTCTGAATCACTAAGTATCAATGTGGGGATATTGATTTTAGTGGGAGTAAATTTTATTTTACTCTGTCATGGATATATTGTCTTAGTGTTTTGCATTTATTATTCTGTTGTAGATTAAAGGCACCTAGCAACACCACATCGTTTACCTTGCATTCAGTCCTTGAGAAGGACAAGTTGACTGGAACAAACTTTACGAGTTGGATCCGTAATCTGAGAATTGTTCTCAGAGCTGAGAAAAGGGAAGGAGTTCTAGGCACCCCCTTACCAATAGATGATAACGTTAAGAAAAGCACGGGCAGTAGTCATGTGATGGCAATCCAAAACAAGCCGATCTTTAAAAGGAAGGGCAATTCTTGGAAGAAGAAAGGTAAGGCCAAGGATAAGATCCCAATGCCAAACCAGGCGCCCAAGGCTAGTCCAGCTGCCAAGGTTGAATGTTTTCATTGTAAGAAAATCGGTCACTGGAAAAGAAATTGTAAGTTGTACTTAGCTTCTATGAAAAGCAAGGGAAGTAAGGGTACTTCCACTTTAGGTACACTTAATGTTTATGTTACAGATATTTTCCTCGCTGATTCTTATACTAATTCTTGGGTATTTGATACCGGATCGGTTGCTCATATTTGCAACTCGATGCAAGGAATGATAAGAAGTAGAAGTGTGGAATGAGGAGAAGTTGATTTCCGCGTAGGCAATAATGCAAGAGTTGCTGCATTGAGCGTCGGAACGATGCAACTCCACCTCCCGTCAGGATTTATTATGGAGTTGAATAATTGTTATTTTGTTCCTAGTTTGAGTCGAAACATTTTATCCCCTTCATGTTTGATGAAGGATGGTTATTCATTTGCGAGTGAAAAACAATGGTTATGTGATCTCTAAGGATAATATGTTTGTGGCTTGTGCATCCATTGTGAATGGCTTATTTGTTTTAAATCTTGATGATTCACCTATCTGTAACATAAGTGCTAAAAGGTCTCGACCTAATGATTTAAGTCCTACCTACATATGGCATTGTCGTTTGGGTCACATCAGTGAAAAGCGCATGAAGAAGCTCCATAACGATGGACTTTTAACTTCGTTTGATTTTGAATCCTACGAGACATGTGAAGCTTGTTTGCTAGTCAAGATGACCAAGATGCCTTCCTCGGGTTTTCTCGAGAGAGCCTCGAACTTACCGGAACTCATACATACGGATGTGTGCGGACCAATGAGTACGACAACTAGAGGTGGATACCAATACTTCATAACGTTCATCGATGATTTAAGTAGACACGGTTATGTCTATTTAATGAAGCACAAGTCCGAAACTTTTGAAAAGTTCAAAGAATTTCGAGTGAAGTAGAAAATCAACGTGGCAAGAAAATCAAGACCTTGCATTCCGATCGTGGAGGTGAGTATTTGAGCCATGAGTTTAGCGATCATCTAAAGAGTTGCGAAATTGTTCCACAACTTACGCTACCCGGAACACCTCAAAGAAACGGTGTATCCGAGCGACGTAATCGAACCTTGTTGGACATGGTCCGATCAATGATGAGCCGATCGGACCTACCATTGTCATTTTGGGGTTATGCTCTAGAAACCGTAGCTTTCACTTTAAATAGGGTACCTTCTAAGTCCGTAGTTAAGACACCATATGAGATGTGGATCGGTAAGACTCTCGGTTGTCTTTTCGAAAATTTGGGGTTGAGAGGTTTATGTGAAGAAATTTCAATCAGATAAATTAACACCTAAATCGAACAAGTGCATATTCGTGGGATATCCAAAGGAAACCTTAGGATATTATTTCTACAACCGGTCAGAAGGCAAAGTGTTTGTCGCTCGGAACGGCGTTTTCTTAGAGAAAGAGTTTCTTAAAGGAGAAAAATGTAGACAGAAGGTGTATCTTGAAGAAGTTCAAGATGAGCCGCTTGGGCAAGATTTCAAAAGTGATGCTAATGTAGCTGAACGAGTTGAGATGCCCGTGGCAAGAGAAGCACCAAACACAACCACAAGGTCTGAAAGGGCACGTCGCGCAACTGATAAGCTCAATCTCATGATCGCGGGAGAGCGCGACATATTGTTGTTAGACAATGATGAACCTATGACATATGCGGAAGCAATGATGGACCCAGATTCCGAGAAATGGCAAAGTGCCATGAGATCCGAAATAGATTCCTTGGATGACAATCAAGTTTGGAACTTGGTTGACCCGCTAGATGGTGTTAAACCCATAGAGTGCAAATAGATCTATAAGAAGAAGAGGGACATGGATGGAAATGTTCACATCCATAAAGCTCGACTTGTTGCAAAAGGTTTTCGACAAGTTCAAGGAGTTGATTACGACGAGACATTCTCACCCGTTCGGATCATTCTAGCTATAGCTGCATATTTCGATTATGAGATATGGCAGATGGATGTCAAAACAGCTTTCCTAAATGGAAATCGGCGAGGATGTGTATATGACACAACCTAAGGGATTTTTTGATCCAACCAATGCTTTGGAAAGGTGTGCAAACTTCAAAAATCCATTTATGGATTGAAGCAAGCATCTCGGAGTTGGAACCTTCGCTTTGATGAAGTGGTCAAAGGGTTTGGCTTCATTCAGAGTGAAGGAGAGCCTTGTGTTTACAAGAAGGCAAGTGGGAGCTCTGTAGTATTTCTAATCTTATATGTGGATGACATATTACTGATTGGAAATGACATTCCTATGCTTGAGGCCACTAAGACCTCATTAAAAAAATAGTTTATCAATGAAGGACTTAGGTGAGGCGGCATACATTTTGGGCATCAAAATCTATAGAGATAGATCAAAAAGGCTTATAGGATTAAGCCAATACACTTACATTGATAATGTGTTGAAAAGGTTCAACATGGAAGAGGCGAAGAAAGGGTTCTTGCCTATGTCACATGGCATACATCTTAGCAAGACTCAGTGTCCTTCGACAACTGATGAGCGGGAACGCATGAGTAGAATACCGTATGTTTCGGCCATCGGATCTATTATGTATGCAATGATATGTACACGTCCGGATATTTCGTATGCACACGGTGTTACAAGCGGATACCAATCGATCCGGGTGAGGGTCACCGGACAGCGGTTAAAAATGTTTTTAAGTACTTAAGAAGGACTAAAGGCATGTTCCTAGTCTATGGGGGTGAGGAGGAGCTCGTTGTAACGGGTTACACCGATGCTAGTTTCCAAACTGACCAAGACGATTCAAAGTCGCAATCAGGACATGTATTTACGATAAATGGTGGAGCTGTGAGCTGGAAGAGTTCCAAGCAGGAGACAGTGGCTGATTCTACAACAGAAGCCGAGTACATCGCCGCCGGAAGCTGCAAAGGAGGGTGTTTGGATAAGGAAGTTCCTTTCTGAACTTGGTGTGTTTCCGAGTGTCTCTAGCCCATTGGATCTTTATTGTGACAACAATGGGGCTATTGCGCAAGCAAAGGAGCCAAGGAACCACCAAAAGAATAAACATGTACTGCGGAAATTTCATCTGATACGAGAGATCGTTAGATGAGGTGATATCAAGATATGCAAAGTACACACGGATTTGAATGTTGCAGATCCTTTGACAAAACCCCTTCCACAGCCTAAGCATGAGGCGCACGTGAGAGCTATGGGTATTAGATATATTCTAGATTAGCTCAAGTGCAAGTGGAAGGATGTTAGAAATATGTCCTATAAGGAATCATAGAGATGATTATATTTCATTATATCCATGTCACTTGGTTCTTTTATTGAATATCCATGAAAGGCGACTTGTATTTGATTGGCAATTATGTGAATTGTTTGTGAAACTCTTTTACTTGTATGGTTATTCAAAAGTTGTCCCTAGTATGAGTTAATGACTAGCACATGAATTAGTTGATGACTATGTTTCACAAGTCATGAACATGGAGATGTATAACTAATAATGTGGGCACATGTATGACATGGGGCTGGACTGACCCAATTTGAGACCTTGTTCTCTGTTTACACAACGTATACGCTATGTCCTTAGACTTGAGATTGTCGCATGTACTCAAGATGTGAATTGACCTACTTAGGGGCCATCAACCGCTACTCCGTAACTGGGTAGTCATAAAGATGGCTTTCGGGTTTGTCAGGAAGCATGCTGTGAGGCATGGTCAATCAAGATAGAATTTGCCCCTCTACTTGAGAGAGATATCTCTGGGCCCCTCGAGTGATCGGATCAAGAAATGCATGGTCGTGCTGGGTTAAGGGTTAACCCCCTTTTGATGATCCGAATCACAGTGTCGAGAAAGAGAGGTCAGCTTGGAGCTAGACCAAATATCGTGAGGCAAAGGGAATAGCATGTATGAATTGTTGTGATGGTTTGTCTGATAAGATCTTTACGTATGCATAGGAGTTGACACGTCTTGCTAGAGGCCGCTATCAACTATTGATCGAGTAATGTACTCGGGTCAAGTCTATGTGTATGTGAACCTATAGGGTCACACACTTAAGGGGTTGGAAGCCGAATGAGGATGAATATACTTGCATAGTTGACTCTAGTGCAAGTGGGAGACTGTTGGAAATATGCCCTAGAGTCAGCTGGATTTGATCCACTAGTGGGCTCAGATGGATTTGATCCATTATGGTGTAAAAGTCCTAATGGGCCACAAATGTTGTAAAGCCCATTAGTATTGGAAGGGGTACACCATCTATTAGTCCCGTATTGCTAATGGACGATTGTGTGGGGGGTTTTCCTCTCAATAAATATAGACCACACCCCTCTCCGAAAAGACACAACTTTCTCAAGTAGCGGCCGCGCTACCAACGCTCTCTCCTCGTCGCACTCGCGGACCTAGCGATCCGGCGTGCGTCGCTTCCTTCTCCGTACGTGTGGATACCTTGGAGGTGCTGCATCTGGAGCACTTGGATCGGACGAGCCGCACGTGCAAGTCAAGAAGGACGTGAGCTCCTGCGCATGCCGCTCGCTACCCTCGACGCGTTCGTCTACATCGAGACGGTTCCGCCGCATCCGCGCGTCTAGTGGTAATCCCGTGATCTCCGACGGCGGCAGTTCTGTTTTGCGGGGAAAATTTTGTTTTGCGCTAGCGTAGCCACCCCGTATCCCTTCAGTTACATTACCACTTGTAGATATCACTTGTAGTCTTTTGATCATTGCATACCTCAGGGGATGATCCTCTCTACTTTGTTGGCACCACATTGAGATGAGCCACTTGGAAATGATATCACTAGGTGACACCACTTGAAAGAAGCTTGTATAGAAGACACTTGGGGTACCACAAGGATTAGGAATGTATGAGTACATTGCCTTTGAACTTATATAGAGACATAAGCTCGCAAGGACATGACTCAATAGCATGAAGCTCATATTGCTATATTCACTCTTTTAGAGATGTTAGATCACATTGAGAGTGAAATAGCATTCTCTTAGAATGAAACACCGCACCGGAACGCGTCGCTAAGGGACTACATAAGATAAGCTTGAAACAATGTTAGTCCCATAACCAAACCACAGGATGAGCTCCCCCTAAATGTGTGCATTTAGTGTTTGAATCACCAACCAAATGTATGCACATTGTTTATGAAAACAAAAGGGAAGCTTACCCTATAGCTTGCTCATGATGCAAGGAGATATATATGAAAACATGCACCATGAAAGAACAAGTGTAGCTTTCCTACACACTAATCAAACCATGTAGATTGCTCATGGGTTAGCACATGACACAAGCAACCTACCATATGTAAATATTGCAACAAATGCAACCTAAACAAGGCAATGGAGCTACAATGAAGAAAGAGATGGGTTCTAGTTTCCATTACCTCAATCGGGGAACTTGGGCAACACATGTCCAATTTGCAAGCTTGGCTTATAGGCTTGAATCTTCTCATCTTGATTGTGCCAAGCCTCCCAAGTCCCCGCTCTTAAGGCCTTCAAGTGGCCTTTGGAACCCAAACCATTTGAGGCCCCTTCATGTTGGTGATGACTTCCTTGGGCACCCAAATAGGTTGGTTCCAACCCCGCTCTTCCTTCATCTTCCCAACCTTGTGTGCAACCACCTTGCCATTTGCCTTCTTCTTGATGACGTAGGTGTTGCTCTTGGTCTTGTTCTTGCGGTTGGGCTTGGTGTAGATGAGGGAGCTCTTGATGATGGGCTTCAATTTCTTCTTTGCGCCCTTGTCCATCTTCTTGACAAATTGGGGGCATTTGTAGAACTTGTGCCCTTCCTCATGACACTTGTAGCAAGTCACGGTTGCACCCTTCTCAAGATTCTTCACCATGTGATCACGGTTATCTTGAGAAGGTTGGACTTGGCTCTTCATGTCTTGAGAGATGTCCACTTGTTCTTCATCGTTCTTGCCCTTGCCCATCAAGTTTGCCAACCTCTCTCGGAGCCATTTCACTTCTTGCTTGAGCTCATCATTTTCCTTGCCTATGAGATAATCACATGATTCTACAAGAACATTCTCATGGCAAGATGGTGAGCAAGATTCATCAATTAAATCAATGCATGAAGTTGAAGCATCTACCTTGGAGATAGGAATTGCACAAGGGATAGATGTTTCATCAAGCTCAAAGGAATTACTTGTTTTAGTCTCATTGCTCTCAAGCTTAGATTTTAGCTCATCACACTCCTTGCTAAGCAATTTGAATTTGCACAACAAATGTTCATAATTTGTAGCAAGGGTGTCACTAAGATCATTGAGAGCATTGAGTTCTTTGATTTCATTAGCTTGTTGTTCAAGCATTCCTGTTTGCTCATGGATTAGCTCAACAAGATCATTGAGAGAGGTGGTGTCGGATTCGTCATCACTTACATTGCTTTCCGTACCTTTGTCCATAAGGCACATGTGTGATGATGAAGGACCTTGCATGAAGCGGGTGGTGAAGTTCTTTCTTGATTCATCGCTTGAGCTAGAAGAACTTGATCCACCACTTGTCCACTCGCGGACGGCGAAGGTTGCTTCTTGCCTTGATCTTCTCTCCTTGACCACCTTCTTCTTGGGCTTGTGCTTGATCTTGGTGAACTTGATGTGTTGATGATGACGCCCTTCTCTCAAGTGGATGTTGTAGCCGTACATGTTGACTTTCTTCACATACTTGAAGATCTTCTTCATGTACTCGGCCACCATGGATTCAACCTCTTCATCACTTGAGGAATCTTCATCATCTTCGCTTGAGCTTCCATGAGTAGCCATCCTGCTCAACATCTTCTCTTGTCGGCTTTAGAGAGCAAGGCTTGTAGTTGGAGAAGATGGTTCTTGAGGCTTTTCTTGGGGCGCCTTCTTTGACTTGGGCATGAGTTGAAGCTCATGTGCCATGATCTTGCTCAAGATATGCGATGGCTTCAAATCTTCGATCTTCTTCTCGTAGATGATTGCTTTCACCAAGTCATAGTCGGGCTTCCGGAGACTTTGAAGGATCTTGCGGTTGATGTTCAAGTCCGTGATGTCCTTCACACCTAAGGCATTAATCTCATTGACAAGCACATTTAGGCATGAGTACATAGATTCGGCATTTTCATTAACAAGTTGCTTAAAGCTTTTGAATTCCTCAAGGAGACAACCATAGCGTTCATTAGCAACTTCTTTTGAACCCTCATTTTGCTCCTTGATGGTTTTCCATAGCTCATGAGCATTTTCACAAGTAAAAACTCTATTGAAAACGCCTACATCTAGTGAGGACAAAATGATACTCTTAGCAATTACATCAAATTGCTTTTCCTTCCTAGTACCATTTTTCATGCCCTCATCGGTGACTCTCCAAACATCAAGGTCCCTTGCTTGGAGATAGGCCTCCATGAGAACCTTCCACCGAGGATATCCCGTGCCATCGAAATGTGGAGCCAAACCTAAGGTATCCACCCCTTTCATTCCTCTATAGAGCAACTCACTAGGCGGTGAAGCCTAACCGTTCCAATGAGCCGGTTTTCACAATTTACCAATCGAATTGGCGTTTCCTTGTGAAGGAAGTGAGTCCCGGCTCGATACCACTTGTAAGGAATCGGATGCCCGTTAGCCTAAGAGGGGGAGGGGGTGAATTAGGCAACTAAAAACCTTAACCTATGGCTTCACTAATTTTGCGCAAAGGTAAACTAGAACATACTATCTATATGTGCAACTACGGTTGTTCTAGTGTGAAACTCCCATCCCAAAAGAAGGTTTGCAACCTATAGCCAATCCTAGCATGATACTACTCTAGGAATGTAAAGGCAAGCAAAGATTGCAATAGAGTAAATGCGAAAACGTAAAGGGGATGAGAGGAAGCAAACTCTAAACACGTGATTTATCCCGTGGTATCGGTAGGCACTAAACCACCCCTAGTCCATGTTGTTGAAGCACTCACACAAGAGTATTGCTTCCCGGTCACCAAGTCTCTCCCAAGAGCACCACTTGACTCGCCACAAAGGCTAGCCACTTAGGCACTTGTCAAGCTCCCTTGGTCACCTTGATGCCGCCTCCACTAAGGAGCTTCTCCACCAAGGAAGGGGGTCTCCACGTCCCCCGCACAAAGTGTCCTCGCCGCTCCACACCAAGCCGGAGGGTCGATGACGATTGCCGGTGAGCCACTTAGGCCCCAAGGCTTCCGGCGAACCTTGTACAACTGGATTCACTCAAGAATCACCTCACAAGGTTGGCACAACCTTGCACTCACTCAGCTCTAAGCTAAGCCTAGCACTAAGCACACACACAAAGCATGCACTAGTCTAAGGATGAGCAATTAAGCACTTGGATGGATTGGATATGATCTTCAATGTGTCTTGAACTCCTCTCGCACTTCCACACAATCCAAAGCAACCTCAAATGAGTGAGTGGAGGGGGTATAAATAGCCCAAGGCATCAAACTAGCCGTTGGCTAACGTCCACGAAAAAGGTACCGTCGGATGATCCGACGCTATGCTTTTCCGGGGCGTCGGTTAATCCGGTGCCCCTCCCACGTCACTTAGCCGTTGAGGTTCTCCGACACAAGCCGGCTCCGACGCTATGCTCCGACGCCACGTCGGATCATCCCGTCTTTGAAGGCCTCGCGTCCGGGTCGGTGCTGTTAGCTTCCAACGGACCGTCGGATAGACCGACGCTATGCCTTAACCAAGGCGTCGGTTCATCCGGTCTTTGAAGGCTTCGTCTTGGCGCGTCTCTGTATGAATTCAAGCGAGCGTCGGATAGACCGACGGGGTCCCCACTCGGACCGTCGGATCATCCGGTGCTACTCGTCTTCCTTGCTCTTCCCCCGCAACTCGTCCGACGCATGTAGAAATTGGACCGTCGGTTCATCCGACGGTACCTAGGGTTTGACCCCGTGCACCAACTCGTCCGACGATTGCACCGACGCTTGTAAATGAGGGACCGGTCGGTTCATCCGACGGTGTCTTCTCTTTTCCTTTTCTTGCTCGGTTTTGACCCTTTGTTTTGGCATTTTTGCATGGGGTTTTCTTGCATCCTTGGGACCTAGAAATGTCTACAAAGACATGCTCAAACAATATGGTTAGTCCCAATGATCATGTTGTCATGAATCACCAAAATCAAACTCTGAACAAATGGCATATGAGGCCATGTTCGCTACACCCGACCTCGAGGAGGCTCCGCAGCTCCACTCCGATCGCCCGGCGCCTCTCATCGTCAAAGCGTCGTAGGCGCTGCTGCATGGCTCGGGTGTGAGGTAGGATGACAAGGGAGTGGTCAGCGACCTCCTCGGAATGCCCGGCATGTCCGAGGGGCTCCACGCAAAGATGTCGACATTGGCACGGTGGAAGTCGACGAGCACCACTTCCTATTTCGGGTGGAGGGTGGAACTGACCCTCAACACCTTGCCCTCGGGGGTAGAGGAGTCGAGGGGTACGTCCTTGGTCTGCTCGGCAGCCTCGAAGCTGCCCATGTGCTTAGCTGGGGAGTCGGGGCCCTCGTTGGCCAACTTGTCCATGTCTGCAACAAGCGATTTATCTAGCGCAAGCGCCTCGACGTGCTCGACGCACTCGACGTCGCAGTCGAACGCGTGCTCAATCGACGAGCCCACCGTGATGACACCTTTCGGACCCGGCATCTTCATCTTGAGGTATGTGTAGTTTGGGACTACCACGAATTTGGCATAGCACGGACACCCGAGAATGGCGTGGTATGCGCCCCGAAACTCCACCACCTCGAAGGTGAGGGTCTCCTTGCCGAAGTTGTCCGGCATGCCGAACCAGACCGGCAAGTCGGTCTGTCCGAGGGGCTAGACGCGTTTGCCCAGCACGACACCATGAAACGGCATCATGCTGGACCGCAGTTGATCCGAACCGATCCCCATCAGTCATAGAGTGTGGGCGTAGAGGATGTTGAGGCTGTTGTCACCATCCATCAGCATTTTGGAGAATTGCGAGTTGCTGATGACGGGGTCAACGACCAACGGGTACTGGCCTGGGTTGGGGATATGGTTCGGGTGATCCTTGCGGCTGAAGGTGATGGCCTCCTCCGACCAGTCGAGGAAGGAGGGAGGACCTTCTCGGCGGCGAGGACTTCGAGCCACTTGCGCTTGCGCTGGTTGGTGGACATGTCCACCGTCGGTCCCCTAAAGATGAGGAAGACGTTCTCCATGGCGGGGAAACCACCAGCACCCCCATCACCCCCGTCTTTTTTGGCTTCATCCTCCTTCGCGGTGACTCGGCTATAGTACTTCTTAAGCATGTCACATTACTCAAGGGTGTGGTTGACCGAGGTCTTGTGGTACGGACACGGCTTCTTCAGCATGTCGTTGAACACGTCTAGGCCTCTAGGAGGTCCTCGAGGGCCCTTACAGGCAGGGTCAACTGCGAGGGCCTCATTGTCGTCCTCACCGCGTTCCTGCGCATGCGCGTCGCGGCGGGGTTTCTTGCCTTTGTTGACCCGCTTTTTCTTCTTCACGGGCTCCTTGGACTAAGTGTAGGGACAACATTGGAAGGCAACGCTGATTTCTCTTTTAAGCGAAGATTACTTACTCGAGGACGAGCAAGGTTTAAGCATGGGGGAGATGTTGACGTTGAATTTCTGTCAACCTAGAGTACTTGTTATGCATTGGTTTCGATTATGATTTGTAACTAACCCGCCACTAGGCACACTAATGATATAACAAGTTCAACTTCGTATGTGCATTTGGAAGTGTTGTGTTTTTGCAGGAAAACATGGACAAAAGGGACGGAGTCACAACAAGTTCAAAGGAGTAAATGAAGAGTTCCGTTCGTGTTCGAATGCAAGGCGAAATCACTTCTAAAGGTGGCAACGACCAAGGTGGTACGACGGATCATCCCCGAGGACTAAGACGTAAAGTTCCGACTTCATACGAGAACACCCCTTATCTGGATCGCGGGGATACGACCTCAAAATGACACAAATCAAGGGGGCTAAGTCCAAAATGTGAAGATGAGCCGTAGGGAGGAAAATGGCCCGAACCAGCCTAGAAAGGGCCTGGGCCGGCTAGCCTGTTCGGACCGGCCTAGGGGGTTTTTGGCCCGGTTTGGCCTGCCCTTTAACCTAGTTGCTCCTCGGTCTTTTAATAGCTCCCTCCTCCGACAGCCGCCGCATTCAATCATTCTACCGACGTCATTCAGCAGAAAACCGCTGCCGCAAGATGAGGGAGAGAGTTGGATGAGCTCGTCGCAAGGATCAACGCCGGCGGAGGGAAGGAAGCAAGAGGAGGACTCCAAGCCGCTGGCCTAGGGGTGTTCCCGAGCTTCATCGCCGCCATCTTCATCGACGACATTCTCTGGAGTCTCCATCACCCCTATGTGCTTCAATCCGTGTAAGATGATGGGGTAATGTCTTCGTTCGTCCCTAGGGTTAGATGGATGCATGATATGTAATCTATACATGAACCTTATGCCAATCAATGTTGTATGGTCTATGTCTTCTGTTGACAGTAGATTATCGTATCAAAGTTCATATGGATTTACAAGCGGACAAATCCCCCGTCGTAGTCTAGGGACCCTTCTTCCCTTGAGTGGTGAACCCAAGGTATCGAATCCGTGGAACAATGTGCAACACAAGGATTCAATCTAGTAAAGCAAGGAAAGCTATCTTATGAAGAACTAAGTTGCATCTAATCTAAGATATCATCAAGAAAACACATCTAATCTAATCTACTAAAGAGGGAGAAAGAGAAAGCAAGAGATAACCGATCTAGAGAGTCTAGATCATGCTTATGTTGTAGCTCCAAACAAGATAGATGAAGATAGAAAAGAGAATCACATTAAAAGCATCTTTAAACCGTGGCCTCCGGTCCGATTCCGAAAACGCCCGCCTTTTAGAGCCTCTGTTCTGTCACAACATACTCCTATTCATGCGGGTAGTCTAGGGCGAATTCGATAAGAACAAGTTGAAATCACTTGGTCGGTCCGGTATGCACCTCTAGCCACCGCGGCTACAAGAGCACCCTATGCAATCTATCTTAAGTATAGATTGGGGAAGAAGCAAAACCAAGAAGAAAATAAAATCATCGAAAAGGCACCTGATCGCTAGAAATCGGATTCACTTAAAGACTTCACCATGAATGATTACATGAACAAGATCACCACCGGGATCCTACCTCGATCTTGATCCTTGCTCCGGAGCTCCGACGTGGTCTTCCATGCATGGGAACTCCCACGTCGGCTAGGGAGACCCTAGACAAGTAGCACGACCCTCATCTCCGAGATGGTGTCCCTCAAGCTTCTCTGCTCCTTGGCGGCGGATGACGAATTGATTTATGCGTGGCTCTTGGTCAGGGGGCTATAAATAGCCCGAGAGACACCTAGGTCAAAGGGGGGCTGACTGGGCCTTGAAACGGGCTGGGCCGACAGGCCTGGGCCCATTTCGGCCCAGTTCATTGCCTCCTTCGCCCGTCGTTGGTTCCCGAGTCTTCTGGATCCTTCCCCCTTTTGCATGTGGGCCCTTGTCATCAGTTTTTCTCCGAATTGGATGAAGCTCCTTGTCTCACAAGATTCAGCACTTTTCTAGCTAGGTCCTCGGAGTTTTCCTTCTTCTCGGGTTGGGTCCTTGGGCTTCTTGGAGTCGTGTTCACTTCATTGCTTGACTTGTATCGGGCTTCAAGGTCTTGTCATGAGGTGCTTAATGAACTTACGCCGGAAGTCTTGCTTTCAACGCTAAAACCCTGCATAAACACTAAACTCCAAAACCGACATGCACAAGTGAACTTGTTATACCACGGGGGTTAGTACCAATGGATAAGATACAAAAGTCATGCCAACACCGAAGGTAAACTCATGGCTAGGTTGACAGAATTACACCGCCAACATCTTCGCGTATGCTTTGTTTACATATGTTTGCACAACATGTGGTCTTAGTAGGGTTTGTGGTAATCGTGGTGATTAGCTTAACCCTATGGATGCTTAGGTATAGATGCGGGTATTCGTGAAAGTGTTTGATTACCTTGCGTAGTGACAGTACGGTGGAGGGAAAAGGCGTAGCGGCCGCATAATCTCCATGAAGCTAGTGTAGGCAGCACCCATTTCATGTAGTAGATGCATCTTCATGTGTTCCTAAACCCTAGGGAGGGAACGCTTATCTATCTTAACCTCTCTCTCTTGTGTCCACCCTTTGCCATCTAGTTTAACCTTAGACTTCTTAGATTAACTTAGGTTAGATTGCTTTTACCTTAGAGTATCCTTTCTTTCAAGGCTTTCCAATCAACTAGATTAGTGCTTGGTTAAGCGCTAGCAATCCCCTTGCTCCGCGGATTGACAAGAACCTTGGGGGTCACCCAAAAAGGTTTAGGTCCGTACGCTTGCGGATCGAAGGTTGTTACGTGTTTCAACCGTTAACAAGCCCCTTTTTCTGGCGCCATTGCCGGGGAGCAAGCCAGTTTGCTACGTTTGATCTTGTATTAGTTTTATTGATTACTAACATTTAACCGTAGTTTTCTAGAAAAAACCCTTTTGTGTTTTTCTTTTTATTTTTAGTGCCTAGATGGATTTGTTCACCTCACCTTTGGAGGACGAAGAGATATCTCTAAGGGAGCTAGCAATGTCGTCAATGGAAGACATTGAGATGCACAAATCAGATTTGACGCTTGCTACAACCCACTATGAAGTGAAGCCTAGAATCATCAAGTTAGTGGCGACAAAACCATTTAGAGGATTGGAGGCTGACAACCCATATAGACACATTAAGGAATTCACAATGATATGCAACACGGTGCAACAAGAAGGAGTTCCGGCCACTTGGTTTAAGTGGAATCTTTTTCCGTTCTCTCTCGAAGATCAAGCGCGAAGATGGTACACACTTGCATCCGTTGAAGCAAAAGGAAATTCGGATGAGCTAGTGAAGAAGTTTCTTTTGAAGTTCTTTCCCATAAGCAAGGTCCAAGACTTAAGGAGGCAAGTGCTCACTTTCAAGCAAGGAGAGGATGAAGGAATTGATGAAGCTTGGGACCGTTTTAATGAACTACTTGAGCGATGCCCGAACTTGGGATTTTCCGGTGACTTGATGTTGCATACCTTTTACTTTTCACTAACCCCTAACTCATCTCGTTTTGTAAGCATGTGTGCAGGCGGTGATATAATGGATAAAACAATTAGTGAAGCCGCACAAATCTTACAAAGGATAAACAATGGACAAAGAACACAACGAGATTGGCAAAGACGTTGTCGGGAGGATCAAAACGACAAAACCAAGCCCGAAGTGCTTGCTGGAATTTCTGAAAAAAGATGAACCGGAGGTCAAGAAAGATGAACCGACCATACAAGAAATTGAAGATCCACTTCCCAAGGTAAGAGAAGTCATTTCGGATGTTAAAATTTTGGAACTAACATGAATGTAGGCCGAAGTATGTGGAATGCTAGACCATTGGCGGAGTTCAATCAATCCGGTTGGATTCAAGTTGATTTTGCCCCACTAATCAACTACCGAAGGAAGGAGGAACACCAACACGTTGCCAAACTAGTTGAGGATATATTTGATCAAGAGATGAGTGGAGAGTCGATCCAAAGGGTATTTGAAGAAGAAAGAGAAGAAGATGATGAAGCATGGATCGACCGATTTGACAACTCAAAGATGATTTATGATGAAGAGAGAGAAAAGTACAACCGTGATGAGCTTAATGACTCAAGGGACAAATGGGAGAAGGTAGGACTCAAGCTATAAGGTTACAACTTGTGTTCTATTGAAGCCCACACAATAGCAAGGCAAGACATGGAAGTACTCAAGGATGAAGAAAAGAGTGAATCAACGAATAGCGACCTTGACGACATGTGGTACACAGGAGATAAAGAAAGCAACATACAAGGCTTTGAAGATGAAGATTTGATTGATAATGAAGACTTGAAAGAAGAGATGAATGCGTACATAATTGATGGATTACACGTTCACATGATGAGATGGAGGGGATGCAAAAAGGTAACAAAGAGACACCTTCACTCGTTGAGATTGGTTCGCCTTCAACACCACTAGATGAACCAAATATCACTCTTATTGAAAAAGCTCTAAGGACAAGGTACGCGCTGAAATCTCAAGATATTATTGGTATTTATGTTAATAAATTCAAATACTCATGCTCAACCAATAGTATGAATAATAGTTTAAATTCTATGCCTTGTTCCAATAATGATCATGTTGATAGGCTAGATTTTCTTGAGAATGAAAAAGAGGAAACATTTATGTTTGAACCAATTAATCTCACACCTAAAGAACCTTTGCCTAATGATGAGCTAACTGCTATGCATGAAACATATGCTTCTTTTGTTTACACCTTGACTTGTTGCTACAATTTGCTTGTGGTGTTAATTATGGACGCGTATGTTTACAATAAGTTTTGTAAATCTCGGTCATGATTTGCACTTGGTTGAGCTAATGACCTTAAATAAGAACATGTCGGGAAAGGCCCGATTTTCACTAACCATGTAGACAGGGCTCGAATAATTAAAAAAGAAGTCATGCTCAAAAGAGGTTCTAGATAAACCATCAACCTCTACAAATTCCGCAATGGATGTTGCTGTCTTCATCAATTTGAGAGCTTGTTCAGAGGTGTACAAATGAAGAAAATGAGATATTCAGAAGCTCCATCAAGTCAACATTCCAACGCATCAAGAACCAACGAATTTGAAGACCCATACAAGGAGTTATGGAGAAAACATTGAGCATTGCGCGTTCTGAAATTTCAGGACAGATTTCATCGCCGAAGTAAAATGGACATAACTCTCTTGTCTGGAGTCCGATTTGGGAAAATAAAGACTCATTGGAAAGGAAATTTTGTGCACTGTGAAATGGAGTAGAGATTGGGTATACTTCCTGTTCTGGACATTAAAGAAAAAGTCATGGAGTGAAGGCGGCATCGAAGGGTGATAAAGAAGGAGATAGCGATGAAGCAAAATGATGCCTTGGGAAAGTCTTCTATAAGTGATCAAGCACAACATGGTAAGTAAATTAAAGCTGCATTGGTACCTTTTCTTCTTGCATGAAGGGCCATGGCTATGCGAAGAAAAGAAGGTATGTGAGAAAGTCGAGCTCTATAACTTTAATGAAGCGCTTTTTAGGAGGCAACCCGTTTCTTTATGTTTTTATTCCTTTCTTAGAGAGAATAAAGAATGACACCATCTTATGATGATCAACTTGTGGTTATTAATCTACGTTTTGTTTTCTTTTTAGAACTACCATCATGTTCATGCTCATATTTATTTATTTGCATGCATTGCATTTTGTTATCAACGTGATGTTTCTTTGCATATACATGTTTTGCATATAGTTGGCTTGGTTGTTTTAAGGCTCAATGATGTATGCTTTCATATCCATGTTAATGCTTCAACTGGGCATTTTCCTTTTGTGATCTTGTGTAAACGTGGTGTTTAAACATGATTGCGGACCATCATCGTTAAGTTCGATAAACCTTGCTAGCTATTCATATGTTTTCATCTTGCATTGGTTAGTTTATTAGCTCTGCAATGCGCTTAATTTTTCTTGTGCTATAAGAGTTATTGATTTAGGGATGAGGACCATGTGTGGTTCGAGGACCGGTGGATGGTCGCTTCCTTGTGTGATGAGTGATTGACAACGTTGTGTGAACTGATTCTTGTCTAAGTATTGCAGGTGCAGGTTGCGGCTTGACTGGTGTTGGTGCAGGTGAAGAACAAGCACGAAAGGTCGTCGCCGGTGAGGCCTCCAAGTGTGGAGAAGACAAGTAGGCTTCGTTCGAGGGACCCGGTGGCCAGCAGGGTCAAGTGCGGGCCGCATGGTGGCAGGAACAGCAAGATGAAGTCATGGACGGTTTCTTGGTTGAGCCACAAAACCAAGGTCGAGCCAGGACTATGTGGGAGCCGAGGCATGAGTGGCGATTGGCAGAGGCTACACCGAGTTCGCGGGGTTTCCAGTGGTTCACTAGAAAACCATTGGGTTCCTTGGTTGATCCACAAAGCCAAGACCGGAGAATCGAAGACGGGGGTTCTTGTTTGAGAGAGGTTTTGAGATGGGGAAGGTTGATCAGACCTTGTTTCTACTTAGGCAGGGCAGGGATATCCTGATTGTGCAGGTGTACGTGGATGATATTGTCTTTGGGGGCTCGTCTAACTCTCTTGTTGCAAGGTTTGCAGAGGATATGAGCAGGGAATTTGAGATGAGCATGATGGGCGAGTTGCAGTTCTTTCTCGGGCTACAAATCAAGCAATCAAAGGAAGGAACATTTGTGCACCAAGCTAAGTACACCAAGGACATTGTGCGGAAGTTCAAGATGGAGGATTCCAAGGCTATGACGACGCTGATGAGTACGACTACAGATCTTGATGCGGACAAGGAAGGTGAACACGTGGACCAGAAGGAGTACCGGAGCATGATCGGGTCACTCCTCTACTTGACGGCGACGAGGCCGGACATCCAGTTCTCGGTATGTCTGTGCGCTCGTTTTCAAGCATCTCTGAGGACTTCGCATCGGCAAGCGGTGAAGTGAATTTTCAGGTACTTCCGTCACACTCCCGACTTCGGCCTTTGTGAGGACCATGTGTGGTTCGAGGACCGGTGGATGGTCGCTTCCTTGGGTGATGAGTGATTGACAACGTTGTGTGGACTGATTCTTGGCTAAGTATTGCGGTGCGGGTTGCGGCTTGACCGGTGTTGGTGCGGGTGAAGAACAAGCGCGAAAGGTCGTCGCCGGTGAGGCCTCCGGGTGTGGAGAAGACAAGTAGGCTTCGTTCGAGGGACCGGTGGCCGGCGGGGTCAAGTGCGAGCCGCATGGTGGCATGAATAGCAAGATGAAGTCATGGGCGGTTTCTTGGTTGAGCCTCAAAACCAAGGTCGAGCCGGGACTACGTGGGAGCCGAGTCATGAGTGGAGATTGGCGGAGGCTACACCGAGTTCGGGGGTTTCCGGTGGTTCACCGAAAAACCACCGGGTTCCTTGGTTGATCCACAAAGCCAAGACCGAATAACCGAAGACGGGGCAGCGAGCAGCGCGCGGACCGGTCCCGACCGGTGGGTACCGGTCTGACCGGTGAGGAGCACCGGTCGACCGGTGTGCGACGACGCGGTCCGAGACTTCGAAGCGGAGGACACGCGTCGGGATCGCATGGCTTGCGTCGAGGCTACGCAGGGTGCGGTCGCCGGGCATCCGTCCGATGGCGAAGACATGAAGACTTCCAAATCCGCCCTTGAGGGGCTTGTATCCTTAGTTATTAGGAAAGGGCATTTTGGACTTTCGGTTGCCTCCATATAACCCAAGAGGTGAGAGGATGGCAGCCAACTCTTGGAACCCTAGTTCATTTGCTTTCCTATTTTCCCTTCCTATTTTCTTAGGATTTCCATAGGACTAGCTTGAGAGCTTCATGGTGAGATCTTGTTGAGAGGGTTGGATGATCGGGCGGCAAGCTAGACCTTGTATGAACCTTTGTTGCATGTATAGATGATTCGGCATGGTTCCTCAAGGTTTGGATGTGTTGTTCCCGGTTGTTCTTGGTGGTGATTTTCGGAGCCCTCTCTTGGTGATTTCTTTGGGTTGTTTTCGGGAACTTTCTCTTGGGGATTTGATGGGGGAAATTTGTGGGAACCCTTCGTGGTTCTTTGGGCTTTGATTCCCCTCCCAAATCCGTGAGTAAAGGGGCTCGATTTTGGGGTTTTCCGAGTTCTAGGGTTTGTGGTGCTCTTGGCGGATTTCTTCGATTCCTCATTTTTGGACAAGTTTTGGTGGGATTAAACTTGGCTATGGACTCCTCATGAGGTGTTCCTAATATCCCCAAAGTCTTGTTCAAGTACGTGGAGCGATTCGGGAGATCGAGGTTTGGATTTGGGGGAGTTGACCCGCGGGTGGTGTTCATCCCGAGCTGCCCAGGCTACACCGGTCTGACCGGTGCTCGTGACCGGTCTGACCGGTGTAACCCTCAGTGGGTTTTTTGCTCGGGTGAACGTCTGGGTGTGTTCGATGTTGTCCTGTGTTGCCGCTGTTTCGAGTTTGGGTCAGTTTGGTGGTCGTTTGGCCTGTTTGGTGATTTGGGGCTTTCAGGCTTGGACCGGTCGACCGGTTTGAAGCCGCTTAGTGAAAGTTGCCAACTCTCACCGGCGAGGGACCGGTCCGACCGGTGGTGCTCACCGTCCGACCGGTGTTGGTCGGTAGACTCGAGGTTTGGTGTTCCGCCGCGTTCTCGGGTCGGAAGGTTGTGTGTTGGTTCCTAGGTCCGGTGGCACTCCGGTGGGTCGCGTGGGCTTGGCCAATTTGGGTAGTGAGTCGGAGACGTGTGTTGGAAGCCGTGTTCATCTTGTTGGAGTTTTCATCTCCTTCGAGAAGAATTTTTATCGGCTCCCATTCACTCCCCCCCTCTCTAGTTCGCCGTATCGGTCCTTCAAGTGGTATCAGAGCCGGTTCGGGTCTTTATTGACTCTAACCAGTCTAAGATCCAAGGATGGCATACCAGGAACGGGGTTCGGGTCCTCCACACTTCGATGGCAAGAACTACCAGATGTCACGGTGGGTGCGTTCCTCCCCGGAAAGGGTCAGATCCTTTGGGATGTCACGGTGGACACAGGCTATGTCCAGCCAATGGACTTCCTCGCTCCAGGATCGAGGGACAGATTCGACGCTAACAATAAGGCGGTCGACTACTTGTTTCGTGCTTTGTGTCGGCTCGAGTTCGATCGAGTGCACACCGAGCACTTGGCTTGTAGAATTTGGACGGTGCTGAAGGAGGCTCATGTTGGGAATGCCCAGGTTCAGGCACGAATGTATGCGACCTACCGGAGAGAGTACGAGAACTTCACTCATCTCCCCGGTGAGTCCATCGATGCCTTGTTTCAGAGGTTCACACTGGTTGTGATCAACATGAGGGTGTTGACGGTGTATTTTGGTGCACCTAGCATGTTCATTACACTTTGATTTGGATTTGATTATGGAACTAACCCGCCACTAGGCATACTAATCATATAACAAGTTCATCTTTGTGCATGCATTTGGAAGTGTTGTGTTTATGTAGGAAAACATGGACATAAAGCACGGATTCGCAACAAGTTCAAAGGAGCATTTACGGAGTCTTGTTCGTGTTCATGAGCTTGATAAAATCACTTCCAAAGGTGGCAAGGACCGAAGTGCTACGAGGAACACCCCCGGGGATTGAAGCGTAAAAGATCGAACTTCATGCGAAGAGAACCTCCATCTTGGACGCAAGGATAACATCATCAAAATCATGCAAGTGGAGGGGGCAAAGTACATAAGTGCATAAGGACCCACGAGCAAAAGGGGCAACCAAACCGGCCGAACCGGGCCCGGGCCGGTCGACCCGGCCGGCGGCCGGCCCAGCCTAGTTCTGGCACCGGTTCGGTCCCGTTTTCCTTGCCCTCGAAGGATCTTCAACCCTAAAAGCCCCGAGGCGCCGCCAACACCGGGGGGAGAGTCATTCGCACCAGGAGGCCATCCACAAGTTAGAGCGAGAGGAGGAGGATCTCCGGCGGGAGATCAACCACCTCGAAGGAAGCACCCTCTCGTGGAAAAGAAGGAAGACACCGGCGGAAGGGAAACCATGATCAACGGTGCCATGATCAGCACCTTGATGGGGTAATCTTCTCATTCGTCCATGGGTTGTAATCGATCTTGAGATGTAATCGCACTTTGTCGGATTATCTATCTATCATCTTGTGTTGAATATACTTTAATGCTTAAGGTTAGCTACCATGCCGTAAAGGGAGTAGAGCTCCAATGCTTCCTTGGATCCATTCAATACGCCGTGTCCATCAAAGGTCTAGTCATGAATACCTTCGCGTAGTGACGATGTACGAGAGGAGGGAAAGGGCGAAACCGTGGTCACAACCCCGATAGATTAGATTGGTTTTCATGTTTTTAAGTGATTGCATGCTCTAGTATCGTAGACCCGTGGGCGAGTGTCTTCTACCTTGATCGTTTATCATTCTCTCTAGTGTAGTTTAGTTGTTTTCTAGTTTAATAGTAAGTTAGGGTTTTAGTAGCTAAGTGTGTCATAGTAGATCAATCGCTTGTAATCCCCTTGCTCCGCGGATTGACAAGAACCTTGGGAATCCCGTGGTGAAAAAGGTGTGGGGTCCGTACGCTTGCGGATCGTAGAGGGATACGTCTTTTATCCGTCAACAAGCCCCTTTTTCTGGCGCCGTTGCCGGGGAGAAAGTTAGTTTACATCGTTTGATTTGCATCTAACTTAGTTTTATATTTTAGTTTATCTTTTATTTGCTTTATCTAACACATATTATCTAGAAAAACGCTTTGTTTTGTTTTTGTTTTTGTTTCTATCTTATTGTCTAGATGGCGTTCGTTAATAAACCTGTGGAAGAACCGGAGAAATCACTAAGGGATTACGCAAGCCCTCGATGTGAAGACATAAAAGTACAAGAGTCGGATTTGAAGCTCGAAGCGACCAAGTATGAGATTAAATCCAAGATCATCAAGATGGTGGCGGCGAACCCATTTGAAGGGATGGTTACGGAGAACCCATATAGAAACATAAGGGATTACACGACAATATGCAACACGGTGCGTCAAGAAGGAGTTCCCGATGAATGGTTCAAATGGAATCTCTTTCCCTACTCACATGCTGGCAATGCAAAGACATGGTATTCGGTTGCGTCCTTTGAAGTTGAAGGCAATTGGAACAAGGTGACAAAGAAGTTTTGCGAGAAGTTCTTTCTAATTAGCAAGGTTCAACATCTAAGGAGGCAAGTGATCACTTTCATGCAAGGAGAAGGGGAAGGGATAGACCAAGCCTGGGATAGGTTTAATGGATTGATCGAACAAGGACCAAAACTCGGCTTCACCGGTGACGTACTCTTGCATACATTTTTCTTTTCCCTAACACCTAGTTGCATGCAACACGTCGAAATGTGTGCAGGTGGGGATCTCATGGAGAAAACACTCACAGAAGCCGCCCAACTTCTACAAAAAGTTAGTAAAGTGGCTGCCATGCGAAGAGATTGGGAAACGAGACTTGCGGAAGAGCCGGAATACAATTCAAGGAAGAAGAAGTGTGCTGATTTTTCTAAAGAGGCAATCCCGGAAGTCACAAAAGAGGAACCAATCATGGAAAAGCTTGAACAAGAACACATCAAGTCAAGAACTACACCAAACGTCGACTTCGACGTACCAAAGGAGATGAACAAGAGAAGCATGTGAAGTGCGAAGCCACTAAGGGAGTTCGAACCAATGGATTGGGTTTCTATTGATTACGGAGAAGTATTCGACAAGAGAAGACCATTCCCTAATAAAAAGGGAATGGCAAGAGCATTGGAAGTGGATTTCCCACCGGAGAAGAAAGCGGAAAATTCATACGACCTTGAAACCACCGGTGAGATTTTTCAAAAGCTCTTTGGAGATGACGTAGTGGATCCGGAACATATTGCCGAGGTGAAGAGAATTATGGGGATCAAGCCCGAAGCATCACCATACGCTCGCATCGCCAAAATCTACTCGATAGGATCCGAAGAAGAAGAGAAGATGACGCCACACTTGAGTTGCGAGATCAACGGAGTTCAATGCAAAGCTTTATGCGACATCGGAGCCTAAGTAAGTGTTCTATCTTCTAAAATTTACGATAAAGTTCAAGACCACAACCTAGACATAGCTCCAACATCAACGAAATTAATTATGGGAGATGGTAGAACTATCAAACCTCTAGGTATTGCTTGCAACATGAAAGTAAAAATCTCTAAAAATTACATACCAACCGATTTCTTTGTTATTGATGCTTACCATAGTAATCATGATCATATAATCTTAGGTAGGCCTTTTCTTAAGTTGGTTGATGTCGTGTTAGATGCCGGAGAAGGCAAAGTAACAATGAACCTTAATGGAACAAAGTACACATATAACTTTCTTCGTGCTTCTAAACACCTTACACCCTTTCCTCCCGAAGATGAAGAAGTAGAAGAGATAGATAGCCTTTGTTTTGTTGAAACCCTTAGAGACCCACTGCAAAGAGCAATAGAAAATCAAATTAGTAATCAACAAGATGAAGAACTAGATGAAGCAACAAAAGGCTTAGAGCCGCATGATGGTAGTGTGGAGGAAGAGAAATTCGAAGACATAGGAGAAATCAAACCCGAGGAGCCACAAGTGCCTGAGGTAGACCTTAAACCTTTGCCTAAGGGATTAAAGTATGAATTTTTGGGCCCAGACAAAACTTATCCAGTCATTTTGAGCGACGACTTGAGTCCCTAAGAAAATGAAGCGTTGCTGATTTTATTAAAAAAACATAGGAAGGTGATTGGATATTTGATTAATGATCTCAAAGGTATTAGCCCAACCTTTTGCACTCATCGTATACCAATGGAAGACCAATGTAAGCCCGTAGTGGACCACCAAAGGAGGCTAACTCATGCCATGCGAGAGGTAGTAAAGAAAGAGGTTATCAAGTTACTTGATGCCGGAATCATCTACCCGGTTCCGCATAGCGAATGGGTGAGCCCGGTACATTGTGTACCAAAGAAAGGAGGTTTGACCGTGGTGAAGAATGAGAAGAACGAATTGATACCGCAAAGAACCGTGACCGGGTGGCGGATGTGTATCAATTATCGTAAGCTTAACAAAGCGACGAAGAAAGATTACTTCCCCCTACCATTCATTGACGAGATGCTCGAGAGGTTAGCAAACCATGCTTATTTTTGCTTTCTCGATGGATACTCGGGGTTCATGCAAATTCCCATTCACCCGGAAGATCAACATAAGACAACGTTTACGTGCCCTTACAGAACGTTCGCACATAGGAGGATGCCCTTCGGCCTATGCAACGCTCCGGCCTCTTTTCAACGTTGCATGATGGCCGTATTTTCGGAATTCATCGAAGAAATTGTCGAGGTGTTCATGGATGATTTTTCCATTTATGGGAAGACGTTCATGGATTGCTTGGCAAACTTGGAAAAGGTCCTCACGAGGTGTGCGGAGGTAGACTTGGTGTTAAATTGGGAAAAGTGCCACTTCATGGTTAAGCAAGGCATAGTGCTCGGACATGTTATATCCGAGAGAGGAATTGAAGTGGACAAGGCTAAGGTAGAGACGGTTGAGCAACTCCCACCTCCTACGGATGTTAAGTCCTTAAGGAGCTTTCTAGGCCATGCCGGATTCTATAGAAGATTTATTAAGGACTTCTCGAAGATCACTAAGCCTTTAACACATCTCCTTCAAAAGGATGTGGCTTTCGACTTTGATGAGAAGTGCCTAGCGGCATTCCGGACCTTGAAAAATGCGTTGGTGAGTGCTCCCATCATCCAACCTCCGGATTGGAGCCAACCTTTCGAGATCATGTGTGACGCAAGTGACTACACCGTAGGCGCGGTCTTGGGTCAAAGAAAGGAAGGCCGAGTTCACACCATTTACTATGCTAGCAAAACTCTTAGTGGGGCGCAATTAAATTATGCCACTACGAAAAAAGAGCTGCTAGCGGTGGTATTCGCTTTCGAAAAATTCAGATCTAACATCGTGAACTCGAAGGTCATTGTTTACACCGATCACGCAGCCATCAAGTATCTCTTGGCTAAGAAGGAAGCTAAACCACGTTTGATTCGTTGGATCATTCTTCTCCAAGAATTTCATGTTGAAATTCGTGATAAAAAGGGGGTGGAAAATGTTGTGGCCGATCATTTGTCTAGGATGAATCGTGGACAAGATGATAAAGAGCCCATAGAAGATAAGATGAGAGATGACCACCTCTATCGAGTGCTTGACAAGGATACTTGGATGATCGATATCATTCGAGCAATTCGAAAGATGCCTCTCGATCATCTAGACAAAAACTCTCAAAAGAAGATAATCTCCGAAAGTAGGAAATACTTTTGGGATGCACCATACCTCTTCAAACTTGGCATTGATGGAGTAATGAGAAGATGTGTGCCAAGAGAAGAGAGGGTTGAGATTCTAAGGAAGTGCCACTCGGCGGAGTAAGGTGGGCACTATAGTCATTTTCGAACCCAAGCAAAAGTATGGTCGAGCGGATTCTTTTGGCCGGAGATGCATGAAGATACTAAAAGATATGTTGCATCATGCCTCGAATGCCAAAGAACCGAAACATCTCTCAAAGAAATTCTATGCCTTTGAAATACAACCTACAAATCGACATATTCGATGTATGGGGTATAGAATTCATGGGGCCTTTTAAAAACTCATTTGGATTCGAGTACATCCTTGTTATGGTTGATTATGTATCCAAGTGGGTAGAGGCTATACCATGTCGTAAAGCTTCCACGGAAGAGTCCATCACTATGATCAAGAACGTGATTTTTCCCCGTTTCGGTACACCGAGAATCTTGATAAGTGATGGAGGAACTCACTTCACCGGGAAGAATTTTAAATGGTGCTTGTCCAAATTAGGAATTGAGCATAGGGTCTCTACAGCCTATCACCCACAAACCAACGGACAAGCGGAAACGTCAAATAGGCAATTAAAAAGCATCCTCAACAAAACCATAGAGAAGGGAGGCAAGGATTGGTCAAAGAAATTAGACGGAGCTTTATGGGCTTATCGAACGGCGTTTAAGACACCGATAGGTATGACCCCTTATCAATTCGTCTATGGAAAAGCTTGCCACCTTCCGGTTGAGTTGGAACATAAAGCCTATTGGGAAACTAAAGAGATGAACCTCGATCTCGATGCCGCCGTGGTGAAACGAAGAATCCAAATAAGCGAGCTAGAGGAGTTGAGGTTGAAAGCATATGAAAATGCAAGCATATACAAAGAGAGAATCAAAAGATGGTACGATAAAAGATTGAAAAAGAAAGAATTCAAAGAAGGAGATAAGGTCCTCCTCTACAATTCGAGGTTTAAAACCTTCGGAAAGGGGAAATTGCAAAGCAAGTGGGACAGACCTTATGTTGTGCATTCAATGCTCTCCAACGGAGCGGTAACCATTATGGATATAAACGGCGATCAATTTGTGGTGAATGGTCAGCGGCTTAAGGTTTACTACGAACCCGACGTTGTGCCCCTTCACCATGTTGATGTCTTCACCATGGAAGAGCCCGAATGTCCCGCCTAGGACGAAAAACAAGGCACGAATTTCTGTAAATAGTTTTTCTTTTAGTTTTCTGGAGTTTCTCGCGAAGATTTACTGGGCCAACTTTTTCCCATGAGCTAAGGAGGTGAAAAAGGGCGGTACACGAAAAACTGGACCGACCCGGCCCCCGAGACAGGGTGGGCCGGCCGGCCCAAGCCGACCGGCCCGTGGGGTCCCGGCGGCCGTCGTCCCCGATTTTTGCCCGAATTGCTCCTTTTCGACTTCCTTCTTTGGTCAAAAAATTTTAAGGGAAGTTTAAAAAAGGAAAAATGAGGTTCTCAGGGTTTTTCTCTTCGGACTATTTATTTGGCCGAATTGGGAGCTCGGGAATCAACCCCTCCAAGCAATATTTTGCACCCTTGCAGCAGGCATTGTGCCCTCAAGGAGCTTAGAGTTGAAGCTAGAAGTCAAGAAGCCATCGATGGAGGAGGCGATGCGATGTGAGCTCAAGCTACCCATCGAGAGGACAGCCCACATCCGTTGCGGAGGGCGTGTCCCGATTGGAGCGCTTGCATCTCGCAACCCCGTCGAAGGAGACGATCATAGCCCGAGCCCGTGGGCGGCCGCCAGAAGGCAACCCAAAGAGAGGACTCCCGAAGGCCCCAACGGCGACGGTAACGATGGCAACGAGAGCGGCAACGACAATGGAGGTGGCGACGATGGTGGCGACGACGGTAGAGACAATGGCGATGAAGACCCCTTCGAATTGCATCCGATGTGTTGTCGAACTTGCCGTCAATCCATCGGGGATCTCTACACGTCGGTCGATGAATGTCTCCAAGCCATGGAAGTGATGAAGCAGCGTATGGAGGATTTGGAGCACGTAGTTGGGGACAACTTCAAGTTCCTTAACCGTAACGTGCGCAAACTTTTCGGCATGGTTGGAAACATGAGAGGCAAGTGGTGCAATACTTGCTTGAAGTACCATTAGGTCTAGTTTTCCCCTTAGGATTTTTGTAAGATACGACGAGGACGTCGTATGTTTTAAGCGTGGGGGAGAGCTAGCTCGCTAGCCTTAGCTTTTGAACTTCAAGTTTAGGTTCGGTTTAATCTTCGTGTGAGAGTCTTAGTGTTTTAATGAGTCTTTAGTTTTTGAGTGTGTTTTAAAATTTTTTGCAAGTGTCTTAAATTAGGTTGAGTCAAAGAAAATCAAATAAAAAGAGTCTTTATATATATCTTTGTGTTTTATGTATTGCTTATCTTTATTCACTTGTTTGTTTAATCTTCTATATGAACATAAGTATGTGGTTTGAAAAACATTTACCGTGGTGCTTAGTGGAATTGCTACTACTTAAAGTACCCATACCGCACTTCGATCTTGAGCTTCACATGTTAGTTGTGCTATGTTCAATGCTAAAAGTTGGAGGATTTCAGTTCTGAAAATTATCTTAAAACCCTTGTAATAAAGGTTAGCAAAACCTCTTTTTCCAAGTTGAGAGTAAGAAAAAATTCCTATCCAAAGCCAAGTTTATTTTTTTCGCTCCACCATAGGTGTGATTAGCACGATGAGTTGGGCTAGGATCCTTCTCTCTTGGTGAGTTTTAATTTCGAGCAATGATCATGTTCTTGTGCTTATCTTTTGTTGCTAGCCTCGTCATATATTCGGTTACGTAACTTTCACAACGGAAGTCACGTACATCGCCAAATTCCATACCCAACCCTATACATCTCTTTTGTACATCGTATTCCTTGAACACAACCTATTTTCAAAGTTTCGTCTCGTCTCTAGCATGATTTATTTAAAATTTCAGATTGTATGCATGTGAGGAAAGAGAGAATTGAAAGCTTTGAAAAGTTGTCAAGAGAGAGAAAAATAAAGAGAAAAAGTATGTGTATGGAAAAGAAAGAAAAAAAATTATATGTGAATGAAAGAAGAAAAAGAAAAAGATGAGGTGGCAATAAGGATATGAGAGGGATGAATCAAGTGAAATAAAAGAAAAATAATGTGTAAGGAAGGATGTCACGTTGTTAAGAGACGAAACTTTCACTCTTTTTCCAACCATGTGCAATCCGACAACGAGGACATCATCGGTGCCTTGTAGTCACGATTTTCTTTTGCCCTTGCACATGTCCACCATTCTAAACCATCTCATCCTTGATATCCCTACAAATGGTTAATTCTCATGATCATTGGCTTTGAAAGGTAGACAACCATTAGAGGAAGTTCTTAGTTTGACAACATTTGTGTTGATTGCGCTAGCCCTACCTATAGCTCCACTTTACATGATATATGAGAGATTAATGGGAGGTGAGAGTTTTATAAAACTTGGTTAGGATAGCCACTTCATATGAGTGACTTGAGAGAGCTTGGAGAAAGGTTTTTGGCTAATACTTGTTGCAGAAATTTTTGTTTTGAAAATCATAAAAAGACCCTCCGATGGAAGCAAAGAAGTAAGCATGGTTGAGATTGAAAGCTTCGAGTGAAGAGTTTGAGTTGTGGGGTAAAACTTGACGTGGTAAAAATTCTAAACGCCCATGTTTATGTTTGATTATCATTACTTTGTGTTTATGTATTAAAGATGAAGGGATTGACTAACTTGTGAAGAAGGATAAGTGGTATACGATTACAACGCCTTGGACGAAGTTCTTTTACGAGTACTTGCTCGAGGACGAGCAAGAGCTAAGCGTGGGGGAGATGTTGACGGTGTATTTTGGTGCACCTAGCATGTTCATTACACTTTGGTTTGGATTTGATTATGGAACTAACCCACCACTAGGCATACTAATCATATAACAAGTTCATCTTTGTGCATGCATTTGGAAGTGTTGTGTTTATGTAGGAAAACATGGACATAAAGGACGGATTCACAACAAGTTCAAAGGAGCATTTACGGAGTCTTGTTCGTGTTCATGAGCTTGATGAAATCACTTCCAAAGGTGGCAAGGACCGAAGTGCTACGAGGAACACCCCCGGGATTGAAGCGTAAAAGATCGAACTTCATGCGAAGAGAACCTCCATCTTGGACGCGAGGATAACATCATCAAAATCATGCAAGTGGAGGGGGCAAAGTACATAAGTGCATAAGGACCCACGGAGCAAAAGGGGCGACCGAACCGGCCGAACCGGGCCCAGTGCCGGCCGGCCCGTGCCGGCCCGCCCGGCCCGGCCCGGCACCGGTTCTGTCCTGTTTTCCTTGCCCTCGAAGGATCTTCAACCCTAAAAACCCCGAGGCGCCGCCAACACCGGGGGGAGAGTCATTCGCACCAGGAGGCCATCCACAAGCTAGAGAGAGAGGAGGAAGTTCTCCGGCGGGAGATCAACCACCTCGAAGGAAGCACCCTCTCGTGGAGAAGAAGGAAGACACCGGCGGAAGGGAAACCATGATCAACGGTGCCATGATCAGCACCTTGATGGGGTAATCTTCTCATTCGTCCATGGGTTGTAATTGATCTTGAGATGTAATCGCACTTTGTCGGATTATCTATCTATCATCTTGTGTTGAATATACTTTAATGCTTAAGGTTAGCTACCATGCCGTAAAGGGAGTAGAGCTCCAATGCTTCCTTGGATCCATTCAATACGCCGTGTCCATCAAAGGTCTAGTCATGAATACCTTCGCGTAGTGACAAGTACGAGAGGAGGGAAAGGGCGAAACCGTGGTCACAACCACTAGTACAAATGCTATCATCTATGACCATTACCTAGTGACGATTTCTGTTTGGTCATAGAAGTTCTCTTTGCGGTGACGAAAAAATTATTTGGTCATAGAAGATTATTCTTTCTATGACGATATACAAATTTGGTCATAGTAGTTAATTCAACGATGACGAATTGTTGAATTTGGTCACGCTGACGAGTGAGGGGTGAGACGAATCTGCCGCATGCGGTCGGGCCCCGATGGGCTTGGCGGGCGGGCCGAGCGGGCCGAGCGGGTCGCTGCATAATTTTTTTTCGAAATTATTTTTCAATGAAAAACAATTCCAGTAAACACCAGAAAATGTTTTAGAGCACGAAAAATACTCGAAAAATCACAAAAAATCCAGGAAAATTCCTAGAGATAGATTAAGACATGAACAATCCAAATAAAACATTTGGAGCTCATGAAAAAGATTTTAGAGCCTTCTTATAAATAGAAATAGCTAAAGGAAAATGAGAATAAGTTCCAGAAAAATCCCGAAAATTCTCGGGAAAATTAGGACAGCTCCTAAACGCATTTTTTAAACCTTTTGCACTCAAGAACCACTAGATGCATCATCATGAATGCAACACACATAACTTTTTATTCAATTTAGAAAATCAAACAATGGATTTTTCCTATACTATATTCCCTGTAAAGAAAAATAAATGTTGGAATTTTTTTTTAAAATTATGAGAAAATCGTTATTTAATTATTTTTTATATTCACATCCTGAAATTGGAAATTTCAGGATGTGACAATAGCTCATGAGCATTTTCACAATTAAAAACTCTATTGAAAACGCCTACATATAGTGAGGACAAAATGTTACTCTTAGCAATCACATCAAATTGTTTTTCCTTCTTAGTACCATTTCTCATGCCCTCGTGTCCTAGGAAACAAATACATGTGGTGGTCGCTGCATAATTATAGAGTTTTAAATGTATAATTCACCATATTTTGTCTCACACAACACGAAAAAAATTACAAAATTAAAATAATTGTCCAAAAAATGTAAGTTCTTGTGAGGGACCGTATTTTTGCTACAAATGACTACCAAAAAAAATCTCAAGTCATTTCAAAAAAGTTGAGTGTTATGTAGTCCAAATATAACAAGTCACACACATAGTTCCTTAAACTATGTGAGTGGTTTGTTATATTTGAACTACATAATATCACCACTTCCTCAAATGGAAATTTGACCTACACAAAGTTTGTTAGTCTCGACAAGTTATGAAACTTTTGTGTTCAAAAGATTTTCATCCGAGTTCATTTCATGTTTCGTTTGACTGAGTTTTGACCGAGTCAAACTTGGATTTTAAAATTTGAATTGCTCATATTTTGTTGCATGATGAAATGATTGAATCCAACACCATAACTTGATAAATCATGATTTTAGAAATTTTTGGGAAGAAGAATCACCTCATTTCGAGTTCGTATGAGGAAGAACGACTAGTTACAAGTTTTAATCCGAGTAAAAAAAGAAAAATCGATCAGTTCATTACAGTTCGTCACGTGTTCATGAAGAAGGACCGATTTCTCTTTTTTTTCTCGGATTAAAAATTATAACTAGTCTTTCTCCCTCATACGAACTCCAAATCGGTTGATTCTTTTTCCTAATTTTTTCTAAAATCGAGATGTTTTACTCAGAGCCATTTGTTTGTATTTTAATTACTATTTCTTGATTGCTTTTCATACAACATATCTTTTCCAACTAAAAAGAGAATATAAAAACATGTTTTTTCATAATAATTGCTAATATAACTTAATATTCTCTAATGTTATTGTCAACACAATGTTGCATTCAAATTTGAGGTGCCCATGAGTAAGAAAGTATTTGAGTGTACAAACTTTGAAGTTTAAGTTGAGTTGTATGAAACAATGTGATGATCTAGGTAGTTTATGAACAATGTATACTCCAATTTTCACAAAATCTTATTAAACTTTTTTGTCAAGCTTGTACATTGATAAAATGATCCTATGCCAATTTACATAATTATTTGATAATTTTTATTTATTATTATCATTATTTTATAACAAGGTGACTAGTAGAAGTTTGAAATTTCCTACAAGCCAATTGAATTTTTCGTCAATCTCCTAGATGTGGTCTAGAATGGACCATAGGCGCCTAAATATAATTTTTTGGAATTTTTTAAACTTATTAGATGCATATATAGGTCAATTTTGAATTACTTTCGGTAAACACGTAGAAATTCATTTAAATGATAGAAAATAGGAAATCTACTCGAAAAATCTTGAAATTCCTAGATGAAAACTTGTATCCATACTGTTATATATAAAAAATATATTTGTACATATAACATAATTATTTTTTAGTGTTACTTCACAATGGCAATAAAAAGGAAAAAAGAAAAAGAAAAACAAGAAGCGCATTACTTCACAATGGGCCATCTTTTCGACTCGACCTGCACGGTCCAATTGTCTGTGACCGTCCATCTTGATCTGATGGTTAGGATCGCATTCACAGTATATAAAACTTTCGTCAGCCAGAGTCCCCATAACCCTAGCCGTTGTTCCTCCTTCCTTCCTCAGCATCGACCCCAGGCGGCGGCGCGCCCACTCCCGGCCTCCCCCAACCTCGCCTTGCCTCCCCTCCCCTCCCCTCTCCGACTAGCGTAGACCCAGATCCGGGCTCCAGCCATGCACGGCGAGCTGGGTAGTGAGGCCAAGCCTTGCACTGCCGCAACCCGCTCCAGGTCCGGCCTCCTCCACCTCCTCCTCTGCGCTCCGGAGTCGAGCACCCTCTGCCGGATCTCCCTCCCACTCGCCGCGGAACCGCCTCCACCACCGCCGAGCGCCGAAAGCGATGGCCACCCCGGACCTGCTCTTCAATCTGCAGAACCTCTTCTACCTGGGCGCCTACCAGGCGGCCATCAACAACAGCGACGTCCCGGGCCTCGACGCCGACGCCGCCGCCGAGCACGACACCATCGTCTTCCGCTCCTACATCACCCTCGGCTCTTACCAGGTGCGTCCGAGTTGACTCAGCGCCTGGTCCAAACCCCGAGCTCACCTCGTGTTTTGCTCTGGACCTGATCGCGCGTGTTGTGTGCAGCTGGTGATCAACGAGATCGACTCCTCCGCCGCGACGTCGCTGCATGCCGTGAAGCTGCTCGCGCTGTACCTCACCGGGGACAAGGTTAGCGCCCTGGATCTGACCTATATCGCCCCTGATCTGTTACTGATTGTGCTCTGCTCGTCTGGATCTGGGTCGTCGAGTTGGGGATCGTTGTATATAGTTGGGTTCTCCTCCCTGCACGCACGGCAAACGTGTGACCAAATGGTGTTAATCCAAGAGCAGTTACGGGTTAGGAGTCAATTAGCAGCTCTCTTTATAGGGCAAAAAAATGTTGCGTGGAAGGCTGATGGTCATGTCAATGGAGAATTGGAGATAGATGGTCTGCTGCACAAGCGTTTCGTCTTCCTCCCTCTTGGCTACGTATTTGTATGTAGACGGATACGGTGTACTAGTATAGTAGTAAGAGAGTAGCTGGAGATGGAAAACGAAAAACAAGTGCACTGCTAGCCGGCTAGGGGCTAATGACTGATGATTTTGTTGATTGTTTGCTAGCGCCATTTCTATTGAAAGCACAAACATGATTGCATAATGGGTATTTTTGCCCTCTGCTTGGTTGAAGCTCTGAAAGTGGGTTTCATTCCAGTAGTTTGTATCATTTGTACAATCCTTGCACTGTTTGCGTTAGCATATAAATTTGTATTTAATTGGTTTCCTTATACTCATATTCAATTACTTTCTTCATATCATTTCTTTTGCTTATCAATTTGCCAGGTGAACTGTTTTCCGCCACCTCTCTTCAGTGTCCATTGTAGTGTTAGAATTGCAGGTCATTTTATATTATCTGCACAATAAAATATGTTGGCTCCTTGTTGATTATTCTAAACATATTATATGCTGCAGCCTACCCACCCATAGATGCTTAAATGGGCATGTGTCTTTCTAATTATCTTGCTCTTTTTTCTCTCTGTCCCCATTCCAAACCATAATTATCTGCTTCTGCTTGATTGTGGCCCCTATTTCTTCTGCTCCTTTTGTTCTTCAAAGTTCCTAAATTAATTCGCCTTGGCTTGATCTGTGATTAATTGTTGTGCTTGTAGGGGATGGCATCGGCAACCTGAGCTAAGAAGGGAGACAAATAGGTTCGTGTATTTTAGTTACAAAACTTTTCAATATGCTCTGTTTTACATGAAAAAATCTGGATTCCTTTTTCTGATTAGACCCAATCTGTACATTCGATCTTGACTATATGCCCTTGACTGTTGATTTAAATCTCTCCTTATATTTGTACTTCTAGGTGATATATCTGCTTTATCAGTTTTCAAAAAAAAGATATATCTGCTTTATCAGTTTTCAAAAAAGATGTATCTGCTTTATTAGTGCCTTGTCCTTTAATTGTCCTTTAAAAAGTGTCTAATTTGTCAGTGTGGATATGTAGCTTCTTGTTAGGTCCGCATTACAGTTTGTTTCTATGGTTTTGAATTTCCAAGCCATGCTATATATTTTTATATTACTTATTCATTTTCTGGCTAAACCAGCAGCTTAAACTTAACATGGCCTGTTTTTGATAATTTCTTTGACCATTCTTCTTTTCTACTGAACCGGGTGACAATGATTACGAGATATTTGAATATGAAAGAACAGTTGGCCATACGGGTCTGCTGCTCGTATGACAATGTTCTCATGCTTATGAATTTGCAATGCCACTTAACAGAAATTGAGATATTTTTATTGCTTACAGTAAATATAAAAGGAATTTGGAAATGAGAACAGTGCAAAGTCTCATGTCAGTACTCAGTACTTAACTGGACAGGTTACTTACCATGAATGTGGTGAGCACTTATTTTTGCTTGTGTACTGTTGCAGGTTAGGTTTCTGACCAAGATTTACCATCCCAACATTGACAAGGTAGGAATACATTTGCTTTGCAGTGCCGGTCTACTTTCTAGGAATGGTTATTGATCAGGTCTGTACTGTGTTGCAGCTTGGTAGGATACGCCTCGACATTCTCAAGGACAAATGGAGGCCAGCACTTCAGATCCGAACAGTTCTTTTGAGGTCTCTACATCTGTCACTCTGTGTCATTGTACAATTGCTTACAATTAGTACTGCTGTTGTTTTGCTTCTTGAACAGTATGCTACTATCTGAATACAAATGAGGCACAATTAATAATTTTCTTTTATTGTTTTTTAAATATGGTGTGGTCAAAGTAAAATTTTTCATGTATAGTTGATGTTACTTTAATCTGTTAGCAGTTGAGTACTATATACATACAATGGTGCTAATGCATATTTTTATTTTGACCTCAGGTTATTGACGAAGAGGTCTAGTGGATGCAAGATGAAAGCATAATGTAATCAACAATATGGTGATGTGATTCTAAATGTAACATGAGATGTCGAATCTATATTTTTTGAGATTTATCAGATATTATATTCTACTGTTGTGAGCATGTATGTGATCTGGGCTATGTAATTTATTGAAATAAGTGGGTTTTAAATTTGGCGATTTTGAATTTTTATTATTTCTGGGTGAGCTCAAATAAAAAAGTGAATCAGTGAAATAATTGGCCATTTAGGCTCATCTATGAATTGTGTATGTGGTGGTGACGTCATCATTGCCACATCAACTGCAATGTCATTGTCTATGTAGGCAGCCACGTCATTGTACACGTAGGCAACCACGTCATCGTCCATGTAGATAGCCAGCGTGGCATCGAGCCATGTCAAAACGTCGACAAAGCGCAACGCGACACGTGGACAAACCAGAGTGCGACACGTGGACCGTTCAGAGCTCGACACGTGGACAAACCGCAGCGCGACACGTGGCGCTGTGTCAAAGAGCCACGTCATCATATCCATGTCATCACGTGCCTTGCCACGTCAGCAGCCAGCATGGGCCGTGCCACGTGGCATCCCCTTCCGTGACCAATTTCGTGACCATTTGGCTTGGTCATAGAAGAAATACACTTCTATGACGACAAACGTGTTGGTCATGGAAAAGTTCCACTTCTATGACCAAAATGACCAATTGGTCATGGTAGACCAAATGTGACGGAGCTTCTGTGACCAATTCAATTTGGTCATAAGTTGGTCATAAAAAAATGTTCTGTGACCAAATTTGCATGTACTGTGACCAAAATGTTTGGTCATTGATGTTGAGTACTGTACTAGTGAACCCCGATAGATTAGATTGGTTTTCATGTTTTTAAGCGATTGCATGCTCTAGTATCGTAGACCCGTGGGCGTGTGTCTTCTATCTTGATCGTTTGTCATTCTCTCTAGTGTAGTTTAGTTGTTTTCTAGTTTAATAGTAAGTTAGGGTTTTAGTAGCTAAGTGTGTCATAGTAGATCAATCGCTTGTAATCCCCTTGCTTCGCGGATTGACAAGAACCTTGGGAATCCTGTGGTGAAAAAGGTGTGGGGTCCGTACGCTTGCGGATCGTAGAGGGATATGTCTTTCATCCGTCAACAGAGGGCCAATGTGGACGTGCTCCCGTACGATAATCATGATAGAGCGGTCAAGCTCTTACATTTTTTGGATCGTACGATTTGGGGCGGAAAGTTCGAGGCCATTGTGGAGTCGGAGAAGTATGACACTCTGACGGTGAACGAGCTGTTCTCGAAGCTCAAGTTGGCTGAGGTGGATAGGGGCATGACTGCCAAGCTCGAGGGACCGACTGATTCCCATAGTCTTGCCCTCGTTGGTGGTTCGAAAGGAAAGGCTAACACTAACCCATCCACCAGGATGTTCTCTTTGTCCTCTTTGATGTCTATGCCAGATGAGGAGTTCGATGTGCTTGGAGAGGATGAGCTGGCGCTGCTGACGAGGAGGTTCGAGAGGCTGCACGAGAACCGGGTGAACATGAGGAGGAACACGAGGACATGCTTCCAGTGCGGCAAGCTGGGACACTTCGTCGCCGACTGCCCGGAGAAGGTCGAGAACAAGGACGACTACAAGCACAAGTCGAGGATGGATGGCAAGTACCGGTCGAGGCGCGACCACAAGAGCAAGCACAAGAACAAGTACAAGGACGAGCGACGATCGAGGAAGAAGGAGAGCCGAGGCAAGGCCCGAGCGATGGTTGGAGCGAGCGACGTCGACTCCAGTTCCGCGTACTCCGCCTCGAGCTCGAGTAGCAGTGAAGATGAACATGAACGTCGCAAGAACAAGAAGTCATCCAAGAACCTGAGCCGGCTGAGCTGCTTCGCGAGAGATGGCTTCTGCACCATGGCGCTGAGCTCCGGAAGCAAGAAGAGCACACAGAGCGACTCGGACTCCGATTCCGACGACGAGGTGCGTGATGAACTTCCCTTCTTGCGCCAGGAGAATGAGAGGCTTGGCACTTTGCTTGATAACCGTGATGACATGCTTAGAGAGGCCAAGAAAATGAGAAAAGAGCTTAGGGCTACACCCGAGGATGCTAGGACTAGAGTGGCTGAGCTAGAGACACAAGTGCTTGATAGCAAGCTTGAGATTGATTCCCATAAGTCTAGCCCTGTTGTTTCGGATGAGGTTGATTGTGCTGATTGCTACATCTTTCTTGCTGATCTTGCTTTGTTTAAGGAGAAGCATGCCTCCAAGTGCGAGGAACTAGATGTGCTTAGGGTTGAAGTGGCTGAGCTTAAATCTAGATCTGCTTTGCTAGGTGCTTGCACTTCTTGCCCTGTTTTGCATGCTAAAATTGATGAGATGCATGCTTACACTAGTTCTCTTGAGGCTAAGCTGAAAGAACCCATGCCGACATCATGCTCTACCTGTGAAATGCATGCTTTGAAAAATTTGGAACTTGCACATTATGTTGATCGTTTGCAGGATGAGAATGATGAGCTGAGAAAGTTGATGGGTTGGTTGTCTGGTCATGAGCCTCAGTTGAGGATGATGATCGAGGCATTTAAGAGGCAGGATGGTGAGGGACTTGGGGCAAACAAGGTTGGTGAGGGAAGTGGAGAAAATATCCCAGAGCCACCAAAAACCCACCACAAAAATGATTTCCCCCCAAAGCCTAACCATCTTAGGAACCGACTAGACACAACCCCAGCTCCACCCGTGTTTCCTACACCCACAAATGATCTCCGAAAGCCTATCAAGTTTGTGAGCACTTCCGGGAAAGTGTTCTTTGGGAAAAAAAGTGAGAAGGCTAGTGAGGGGAAACCGGTGGAGGAGTTGAGTGGAGAGAAACCAAGTGAGCAGCCACAACCCAAGCCTAAGCCTAAGCTTGTGAGGTTTCATTGTGGCTATTGTGGGAGAGATGGCCATAAGGATGAGTTTTTCTTAAAGAGGAAGCGAGAGGAGAGAATGGCAAAGGAGTGGGCTAACAAGAACAAGTATCACCTTTTCTGATGGTGTACTTGAGCCTTGTGTGTAGATGCCCAGGGCCAAGGCGAGTGTGAGGATAGTTCGGGCTTGGGGAGAGCGGAAGGCTGTTGGAGGTGCTGCTGCCCAGGTCACACCGGTCAGACCGTTGTGGGGCACTGGTCAGACCGGTGCAGGCTTGGACAGGCAGCAATTTGGGTTTCGTGCCCGTACAGGTGTGAGGGTTGTTTCTGGAGGTCGTGGTTCTGGTGGTTGGGCTGGAGAGTTTGCAGGTGGTCAGGTTGCTAGGCATTCTCCCCATCGAGTTCACTACGGGGATGGGACGAGTCGTAGCTTTGAGAAAGAGAGGAGGGACGTTCCACGGGCTTTCTTTCGTGGTTTTGGTCCTCCTCCAGGCAGAGTGGGGTGGTTCCCTCAGGGCGGTTACCGTGGTGGTGATCGTGGAGGTAGCTTTGGTAGGAGAGATGCTTTGGTTGGTGCTAACCCCACTTTCGAGCAAATGGCTCGACCTGGTTTTACTCTTTTGGTACTAACCCCGATCTTGAGTCATTTGTTCGCTCACGTGCTCGTTTTTGAATTTCAGGTGGGAGACTTGAAGAACATTTGGTTGATTGACTCCGGTTGCTTGAGGCATATGACCGGAGACAGGGAGTGGTTCTCAAGTCTCGTCCCGGTGGTGACAAGGATGTACATCACTTTTGGGGACAATGGGCGTGGGCGTGTGCTTTCAAAAGGTGAGTTAAAAGTGAGTGACAAGATACTCTGAGGCGTGTTGCTCTTGTTCAATCGCTGGGGTACAATTTGCTTTCTGTGTCCCAGTTGTTGGATGAGGGCTTTGAGGTGTTGTTTCGGCCAGGTGGTTCTCGGATTTTGGACTCTCGAGGGGACCTTGTCTGTATGGTCGTTCCCGAGGGTCAGGTGTTTCGTGCTGATTTTTCTCAGTCTTCGGGTGTGGAGCATTGTTTCTTGGCTGGTTCTTCGAGTGAGTTGTGGAAGTGGCATAGGAAGTTGGGTCACTTGAGCTTTGACCTTTTGTCTCGCTTGAGTAAACTCAATTTGGTTCGAGGATTGCCACGGTTGAGGCTTGAGAAAGAGTTGGTTTGTGCGTCGTGTAGGCATGCCAAGATGGTAGCCTCTTCTCACCCGCCTCTCACCGATGTGATGACTGAGCGTCCATGCGAGCTGCTCCATATGGACCTTGTTGGCCCAGCTCGTGTGCGATCTGCGGGTGGGAAGTGGTATGTCCTTGTTGTGGTGGACGACTATTCTCGGTATGCGTGGGTGTTCTTTCTCGAGGATAAGGGAGAGACGTTTGGTTTTGTTCGAGATCTAGTCTTGAGGTTGAGGAACGAGAGGCACAAAGATGCCATACGAGCTATCCGCAGTGATAATGGCTCAGAATTCTGAAACTCTCGTTTTGAAACCTTTTGCCATGACTTGGGTCTTGAGCACCAGTTTTCAAGTCCGTATACGCCTCCCTAGAATGGTGTTGTGGAACGGAAGAACAGGACTTTGTGCGAGATGGCTCGGACAATGCTTGATGAGCATAGGACTCCAAGGAGGTATTGGGCTGAGGCGGTGAATACCGCGTGCTATGTGTCAAACAGGATCTACCTCAGAGTGCACAAGGAGAAGACATGCTGATACATGGTCGCACACCCAAGGTGAGTCACTTCCATGTCTTTGGTTGCAAGTGTTTCATTCTGAAGAAAGGCAGAAAGTTGGATAAGTTTGAGGCTAGGTCTGTCGATGGTATTTTCTTTGGTTATGCATCTCATTCTAGAGCATATCGTGTGCTCAATCTTGAAACTAACCAAATCGTGGAGACTTGCGAGGTAACCTTCAACGAGACAGAGCCACGTAGTCAGCTTGTCTTTGAGTGTGCGGTGATTATGAGCTTGGCGAGGAGATCTTTCGGGGAGGAGGAGCATGAACATGGAGACAATGAAGATGGCGGTGCGGTGCCCTCGGCTGAACATGCACCCACTACTTCGACTACGGTGATGGACGGACCCTCTACTACACCTACGACGACAAATCAAGAACGAGGAGAAGCTGATGTTGAGGGGGAGGTAGCATCGAGGCGAGAACCTCCCCGGCGAGTACAAGTGGATCACCTAGCTTCGAGGATCATCAGCGACATGAATGAACGCACTACACGGTCGAGGGTTCGAAACAATTCTCATTTTGCTCATGCTGCATTTGTTGCTACTTTTGATCCCAAAGACACTGAACATGCACTATCTGATCACAATTGGGTTAATTCGATGCATGAGGAGTTGGAAAACTTTGAGAGGAATCAGGTTTGGGAGTTGGTTGACCCTCCCCCAGGGTGTAAGCCGATTGGTACAAAGTGGGTGTGGAAGAACAAAGAGGGAGAGAAAGGTGAGGTTGTGAGGAACAAGTCGAGGCTTGTTGCTCAAGGGTTCTGTCAGAAGGAGGGGGTCGACTACGAGGAGACCTTTGCTCCCGTAGCCCGTTTGTAGGCGATTAGGATCCTTCTAGCTTTTTCCGTGGCTAAAGGGTTCAAGTTGCACCAAATGGATGCGAAAAGTGCGTTTCTAAATGGTGTGTTGGAGGAAGAAGTGTATGTGAAGCAACCTCTGGGGTTTGAGAGTGAGAAGTACCCCCACCGGGTGTACAAGTTGAGGAATGCGCTATATGGGTTGAAGCAGGAGCCTAGAGCTTGGTATGGTAGGTTGAGGGGGTTCTTGTTTGAGAGAGGTTTTGAGATGGGGAAGGTCGATCAGACCTTGTTTTTGCCGAGGCGGGGCGAGAGATATCCCGATTGTGCGGTGTGTACGTGGATGATATTGTCTTTGGTGGCTCGTCTAACTCTCTTGTTGCAAGGTTTGCAAATGATATGAGCAGGGAATTTGAGATGAGCATGATGGGCGAGTTGCAGTTCTTCCTCGGGCTACAAATCAAATAATCAAAGGAAGGAACATTTGTGCACCAGGATAAGTACACCAAGGACATTGTGCAAAAGTTCAAGATGGAGGACTCCAAGGCAATGACGACGCCGATGAGTACGACTACGGCTCTTGATGCGGATGAGGAAGGTGAACATGTGGACCAGAAGAAGTACCGAAGCATGATCGGGTCACTCCTCTACTTGACGGCGACGAGGCCGGACATCCAGTTCTCGGTATGTCTGTGCGCTCGTTTTCAAGCGTCTCCGAGGACTTCGCATCGGCAAGCAGTGAAGCGAATTTTCAGGTACTTGCGTCACACTCCCGACTTCGGCCTTTGGTACTCCGCGTCCTCTTCTTTGGCGCTTCATGGTTTTTCAGACGCGGATTTTGTCGGGTGTCGGTTGGATAGGAAGTCCACTTCTGGGACTTGCCAGTTCTTGGGTTCTTTTTTGGTGTCTTAGTCTTCCCAGAAACAGTCGAGTGTTGCTCAATCCACTACCGAGGCCGAGTACATTGCCGCTGCTAGTTGTTGCTCTCATCTCCTTTGGATTTCTTACACCATGAGTGACTTGGGTGAGGAGTATACCCATGTCCCACTTCAATGTGATAGTACCAGTGCCATAAGTGTTGCAAAGAACCCAGTGCTCCATTCCAAAACCAAGAACATTGAAGTGAGGTATCATTTTCTGAGAGACAACGTAGAGAAAGGAAAGATAGCTTTGATCCATGTACCCACACATGACCAACTAGCCGATATTTTCACCAAACCCCTAGATCAAGCAACTTTTACTCATTTGCGGGGGGAACTTGGTGTGTGTTTGATTTCTTGAGTTGGGTGTGTGGGAGCTCCTTTTGTAGCATATGTATAGTTTCCTTTGTGCATTTCTTGCATTTGGCATGGCATATGTAACATGATGTATAGGCATCCTTGTATCTTAGATTGCATGCATTTTGTATCATATGCATTGGATAGGAAAAGCTTCTCCTATATACATTGTTCACCATGGAATGCTATTTATGTCTTTGTGAGCTTATTTGGTATGCTATGGTTAGTTTGGCTTAGCTCTTGATGATCTTGATGAATAATCCATGGTTGATAGCTATGTTCTTGAAAATTGTCACATGTATGCTCTCTCATGTGTAAATGCCTTTATATGATCTTGACATGTTTAAGTGACTTTGCTATGCTTAGTTTGTGGTTGGATAGCTAGTTTATTGATCATATGGGGCCAAAGGCTCACTTGCCATCATAAATGTTTAGCCCTATTGCTTCATCTTGTGGAGGGGCATAAGTTCCTTTTTGTCGCAAAGACATTTCATGTACCATTTATAAATCTGAAAATGAAATGTAAAATGCTTGGAAAATATGCTCCCATGTAATATGTGCTGAATTTAATTTGCTTTGGGTGCTAAACCGTTTCATGATGCCTAACAATGAGAAGTCTCATACATAGAAGTAGGCACATGGCTCGGTGGCTTCGACATGACATGAGGTGCTTGTGGGTGTTTGTGATGGTCTTATGATTAGGATGGCTGTCCTAGCATGAAGTTTCTGTGGCTTTGCCATTTTGATATGTTATGATCATATTTAGGACTTTGCTCATGAGAGGCAAGTTTTCCGCAAAATTGCCCAAATCCATCTTAGCTTCGTCCAATGGTTGTGAAACTTGGTGATCTTGTAGTTGATGTCGATACGAAGCTATAGAGTATCTAACTTGCTAATTTGGACATCTGTAGAATCCTATGTTGAATTTTGTCTATTTGAGAAGCTATAGGTTGAAAATTTTGCATTTTTGGCTTGATTCATACATTGCCAACAAGGGGGAGAAGTTGGAGCTTGAAATGGCTTGCTGGACGCATTTAGAAGGTTTTCAGGTGGTTTCGAGCCATTTATGGGCTCTGTTGTGCACTGGTCTAACCGGTCGAGGTCACCGGCCTGACCGGTGTGAGTGCTGGTCCTGTGCACATGTTAGGCACCGGTCTGACCGGTGGTGATGACCGGTCTGACCGGTGTGAGCTGAAGTTGCTGCAGCTGCCCTGTTTTCAGCTGGTTTGCATGCATTCATCCAGGGGGAGGTGCATTGGTTCAGGGGGAGCTTGCATGTGTGCAGGGGGAGCTCTTTGTGGTTGTTCGAGCTTTGGTTTAGTGGTTTGCGCTCTTTGCTTGAGCTTTGTTTTGTCTCGGATGTGTCGAGCCGTTGCCCTTGCCTAAGGGGTCCGAGACTTGTCTTCTTCAAGTGATCTTGCTCTTTGCCTTTGTTTGGCTTTTGATCGCTTATTGGAGTTTCTTTTTGTTCATTTCTTTTCTTTTTTTTCTCTCTTGTTACTATATGTGGGTGTTGTGAATGCACTCATCAAGGGGGAGATTGAGGACCATGTGTGGTTCGAAGACCGGTGGATGGTCGCTTCCTTGTGTGATGAGTGATTGACAACGTTGTGTGGACTGATTCTTGGCTAAGTATTGCAGGTGCAGGTTGCGGCTTGACTGGTGTTGGTGCAGGTGAAGAACAAGCGCGAAAGGTCGTCACCGGGGAGGCCTCCAGTTGTAGAGAAGACATGTAGGCTTCGTTCGAGGGACCCGGTGGCCAGTGGGGTCAAGTGCGGGCTGCATGGTGGCATGAACAGCAAGATGAAGTCATGGATGGTTTCTTGGTTGAGCCTCAAAACCAAGGTCGAGCCGGGACTACGTGGGAGCCGAGTCATGAGTGGCGATTGGCAGAGGCTACACCGAGTTCGTGGGGTTTCTAGTGGTTCACCAGAAAACCACTAGGTTCCTTGGTTGATCCACAAAGCCAAGACCGGAGAACCGAAGACGGTGCTGCAGCTGCTCCAGACCGGTCTGACCGGTGAGGAGCACCAGTCTGACTGGTGTGCGACGACGCAGTCCAGAATCTTCGAAGAGGAGGACACACGTCGGGATCGCAAGGCTTGCGTCGAGTCTAAGCAGGTTGCGATCGTCGGGCATCCGTCCGATAGAGAAAACGTGAAGACTTCCAAAACCGCCCTTGAGGGGCTTGTATCCCTAGTTGTTAAGTAACGTTATTTTAGACTTTCGGTTGCCTCCATATAACCCATGAGGTGAGAGGATGGCAGCCATCTCTTGGAACCCTAGTTCATTTGCTTTTCTTAGGACTAGCTTGAGAGCTTCATGGTGAGATCTTGTTAAGAGGGTTGGATGATCGGGCGGCAAGCTAGACCTTGTATGAACCTTTCTGGCATGTATAGATGATTCGGCGTGGTTCCTCAAGGTTTGGATGAGTTGGTCCCGGTTGTTCTTGGTGGTGATTTTCGGAGCCCTCTCTTTGTGATTCTCTCGGTGTGTTTTTGGGACCTTGCTCTTGGGGATTTGATGGGGGAATTTGTGGGAACCCTTCGTGGTTCTTTGGGCTATGATTCCCCTCCCAAATCAGTGATTAAAGGGGCTCGATTTTGGGGTTTTTGGGGTTCTAGGGTTAGAGGTGTTCTTGGCGGGATTTCCTTGATTCCTCTTGTTTGGACAAGTTTTGGTGGGATTAAACTTGGATATGGACTCCTCATGAGGTGTTCCTATTGTCCCCAAAGTCTTGTTCAAGCTTGTGGAGTGATTCGGGAGATCAAGGCTTGGATTTGGAGGTGTTGACCCGCGGGTGCTGTTCATCCCGAGAAGCCCAGGTCACACCGGTCTGACCGGTGCCTCTCACCGGTCTGACCGATGCAACCCTTGTTGGGTTTTTGCTCGGGTGAACGTCTGGGAGTGTTCGTTGTTGTCCTGTGTTGCTGCAGTTTCGAGTTTGGGTCAGTTTGGAGGTACGTAGGCCTGTTTGGTGATTTGGGGGCTTTCTGGCTAAGACCGATCTGACCGGTGTGTTTCACCAGCCAGACCGGTGTGAAGCCTTTCTGTGGAAGTCGTCAAGTCTCATCAACAGGGACCGGTCTGACCGGTGGTGCTCACCGATCTGACCGGTGTTGGTCAGTGGACTCGAGGTTGGTGTTCCGCTGTGTTCTCGGGTCTGTGAGGTTGGAAGTTAGTTCCTAGGTTCAGTAGCACACCAGTGGTTACATGGACTTGGCCAATTTGGGTAGTGAGTCGGAGACGTGTGTTGGAAGCCGTGTTCGTCTTGTTGGAGCCTTCATCTCCTTCGAGAAGAATTTTTATCGGCTCCCATTCACTCCCCCCTCTCTGGTTCGCCGTATCGGTCCTTCAAGTGGTATCAGAGCCGGTTCGGGTCTTTGTTGACTCTAACCAGTTTAAGATCCAAGGATGGCATACCAAAAACGGGGTTCGGGTCCTCCACACTTCGATGGCAAGAACTACCAGATGTGGAGTAAGCGGATGGCGGCGTTCCTCCGCGGAAAGGGTCAGATCCTTTGGGATGTCACGGTGGACACAGGCTATGTCCAGCTGATGAACTTCCTTGCTCCAAGATCGAGGGACATGTTCGATGCCAACAATAAGGCAGTCGACTACTTGTTTCGTTCTTTGTGTCAGCCTGAGTTCGATCGGGTGCACACCGAGCACTTGGCTTGTAGAATTTGGTAGGTGTTGAAGGAAGCTCATGTTGGGAATGTCTAGGTTCAGGCTCGGATGTATGTGACCTACCGGAGAGAGTATGAGAACTTCACTCATCTCCCCGGTGAGTCCATCGATGTCTTGTTTCAGAGGTTCACAGTGGTTGTGAACAACATGAGGGCCAATGTGGACGTGCTCCCATACGATGATCATGATAGAGCTGTCAAGCTCTTACACTCTTTGGATCGTACGATTTGGGGCGGAAAGTTTGAGGCCATTGTGGAGTCGGAGAAGTATGACACTCTGACGGTGCACGAGCTGTTCTCGAAGCTCAAGTCGGCTGAGGTGGATAGGGGCATGACAGCCAAGCTCGAGGGTCCGACTGACTCCCATAGTCTTGCCCTCGTTGGTGGTTCAAAAGGAAAAGCTAACACTAACCCATCCACCAGGATGTTATCTTTGTCCTCTTTGATGTCTATGCCAGATGAGGAGTTGGACGTGCTTGGAGAGGACGAGCTGACGAGGAGGTTCGAGAGGCTGCACGAGAACCTGGTGAACATGAGGAGGAACACGAGGACATGCTTCCAGTGCGGCAAGCCGGGACACTTTGCCGCCGACTGCCCGGAGAAGGTCGAGAACAAGGATGGCTACAAGCACAAGTCGAGGATGGATGGCAAGTACCGGTCGAGGCGTGACCACAAGAGCAAGTAGAAGAACAAGCACAAGGACGAGCGACAATCGAGGAAGAAGGAGAGCTGAGGCAAGGCACGAGCGATGGTGGGAGCGAGTGACGTCGACTCCAGTTCCGCGTACTCCACCTCGAGCTCAAGCAGCAGTGAAGACGAAGGTGATCATAGCAAGAGCAAGAAGTCGTCCAATAACCTGAGCGGGCTAAGTTTCTTCGCTAGAGACGGCATCTGCACCATGGCGCGGAGGTCCAGCAGCAAGAAGAGCACACAGAGCGACTCGGACTCTGACTTCGACGACGAGGTGCGTGATGAACTCCCCTTCTTGCGCCAGGAGAATGAACGGCTTGGCTCGTTGCTTGATAATCGTGATGACATGCTTGGAGAGGTCCAGAAAATGAGGAAAGAGCTTAGGGCTTCACTCGAGGATGCTAGGACTAGAGTGGCTCAGCTAGAAACACAGATTCTTGATAGCAAGCTTGAAATTGATTCCCTTAAGGCTAGCCCTGTTGTTTCTGATGAGGTTGATTATGCTGATTGCTCTATTTTTCTTGCAGATCTTGCTTTGTTCAAGGAAAAGCGTGCCTCCAAGTGTGAGGAACTAGATGTTCTTAGGGTTGAAGTGGCTGACCTTAAATCTAGATCTGCTTTGCTAGGTGCTTGCACATCTTGCCCTGTTTTGCATGCTAAAATTGCTGAGATGCATGCTTACACTGTTTCTCTTGAGGCTAAGCTTAAAGAACCAATTCCTACATCATGCTTTACCTGTGAAATGCATGCTTTGAAGAATTTGGAACTTGCACATTATGTTGATCGTTTGCAGGATGAGAATGATGAGCTAAGAAAGTTGATGGGTTGGTTGTCTGGTCATGAGCCTCAGTTGAGGATAATGATCGAGACATTTAAGAGGCAGGATGGTGAGGGACTTGGGGCAAACAAGGTTGGTGAGGGAAGTGGAGAGAATATCCCAGAGCCACCAAAAACCCACCACAAAAATTATTTCCCTCCTAAGCCTAACCATCTTAGGAACCGACTAGACACAACCCCAGCTCCACCCATGTTTTCCCCACAAACAAACGATTTCCAAAAGCCTATCAAGTTTGTGAGCACTTCGGGGAAAGTGTTCTTTGGGAAAGAAAGTGAGAAGGCTAGTGAGGGGAAACCGGTTGAGAAGTTGAGTGGAGAGAAACCAAGTGAGCAGACACAACCCAAGCCTAAGCCTAAGCTTGTGAGGTTCCATTGTGGCTACTGTGGGAGAGATGGCCATAAGGATGAGTTTTGCTTCAAGAGGAAGCGAGAGGAGAGAATGGAAAAGGAGTGGGCTAACAAGGACAAGTACCACCCTTCTGATGGTGTACTTGAGCCTTGTGTGCAGATGCCCAGGGCCAAGGCGAGTGTGAGGACAGCTTCGGCTTGGGGAGAGCGAAAGGTCGTTGGAGGTGCCGTTTGGCGGGCTACACCGGTCGGACGGTGAGGGGCACCGGTCGGACCGGTGCGAGCCTAGACGGTGCGGCGGTTCGGGTTTCGTGCTCGTACGGTGTGAGGTTTGGTTCCGGAGGTCGTGGTTCGGTGGTTGGGCGGGGAGAGTTTGCGGGGAGGTCGGTTGCTAGGCATTCTCCCCCTCTAGCTCACTACGGGGATGGGAGGAGTCGTAGCTTTGAGAAGGAGAGGAGGGACAGTCCACGGGCCTTCTTTCGTGGTTTTGGTCCTCCTCCAGGTAGAGAGGGTTGGTTCCCTCATGGTGGTTACCGTGGTGGTGTTCGTGGAGGTAGTTTTGGTAGGAAAGATGGTTTGGTTTGTGCTAATCCCACTTTCGAGCAAATGGCTCAGCACTGGTTTTACTCTTTTGGTACTAACCCCAGTGCTGAGTCGTTTGTTCGCTCACGTGCTCAGTTTTGAATTTCAGGTGGGATACTTGAAGAACATTTGTTTGATTGACTCCGGTTGCTCGAGGCATATGACTGGCGACAAGGGGTGGTTCTCAAGTCTCGTCCCGGTGGTGACGAAGAGGTACATCACTTTTGGGGACAATGGGCCAGGAGGGGCGGACTGTCTGCACTGGCCACGCGGACAGTCCCGCCAGGTGCAGCGGACAGTCCGGCCAGGTGCCGCAGACAGTCCGGCCAGGAGCCGCGGACAGTCCGTAAAAGCCAACAGAACCACCAGAGACGCACCGGGAAAAACGGACTGTCTGCAAGGACCAGGCGGACCATCCGCACGGGATCCGGACCGTTCACTACTGAAGCTCAGACCGTCCGCAAACCGGCTGCAACAAAAACCTAAAACAAAACCGGATCGAAAACGAAGACAAGCAAGAACATGACGAACACGCGAAGAACTCAAAACCCGTGACTGTCCGCCAGGCACACGCGGACTGTCCGCGCCTCACGGACAGAGGCAAGAACAGCTCGACCCCGCGGGTCAACTCCTCCAACACATCACTGGATCTCCCAAACGGTAGAAGCTGATGAGACAAGAGTTTGGGGACAAGATATGCATCAAACAAGGATGCTATACCCCCAAAATTTTGCCTCCTAACTCCCTAAATCACCGGGAACCGCGGATCCTTTGAGCACCACCAAAAACTAGAGCTCCAACCGAAAATCCTTGAATCGAAGTGGTTTCCCGACGTTTGAGGGCACAAGATCAATCACAAAGATGCACAAGACATCCATCCATGTTTCCCTCAAAGAAATCCGGGGAGAAACCCACTCAAATCCGCGGAATCACACCAAGAACAAAAGCACCAAAAACAGCACGAAAAAGACCACGGGAATCCCAACGCCGAATCTTCTATACAAACCCGGAAAGATTCACAAGGTCTAGCATGCCGCCCTAACATCCATCCCTCTCAACAAATCTCTCACGAAGCTCTCATGCTATCCTAGACAAGAAATGGAGAAGAAGATGTCACCGGAAAAAAGAGAAATGGGAAGGGGGAAATGAAACCCTAAGTCGCGGAGAGAGGGAGCCATCCACACACACTCATGGATTATATATTGGGTCCCGCTGGTGTGGTAAATGACTCGACTACCCCTAACTCAACTACTGGCGATACAACCCATGCAAGGGCATTTATGTAATGTTTGTGGGTCTTGCCATAAAACGGCCACGCCTCCGCCGCACCCCGCGTCCTCCCGACGCAAGCCATGTGATCCCGCCGCGCGTCCTCCGCTTCGAAGCTTCCTGACACGCCCGGATCCCGTCTCCATCGTGTTGGGCCTTCGGACTTGGTTTTGAGGCCCAAACCAAGAAACCGCCCTTCGATGGTTTTGTGGGCAAACCACCAAACCCCGTGTGCTCGGCCCGGCCTCCCGCCAAGCCTCTAGACTCGACCACCACCGTGCACCGGCTCGATCGTCCACAACTTTGTCTTGGTCGTCTCGCCACCATGTGACCCGCACCTAGTCCCGCTGTCCACCGGGTCCCTCGAACCGAGCCCACTTGTCTCTCCATCTCCGGAGGCCCCTCAAGGCTGAAGACCTTTCGCGCCCGTTCTCCACCTACAACAACACAAACTAGGCTACAGCCTACACCTGCGCACTGAGCCAAGAGTCAGTCCAACACCCATTGTCAATGACTCATCACTGAGGAGCGGTCATCCATCGACCACTAGGACGCTCCTGGTCCTCACTGTCCGAGTTTTAGACCGGCAACCTACTAAGGGGAGTACCCGAAGTAGATGAATGTGGCCTCACCGAGATCGGTAACACGAAGGAAGAGACACATGGCACACAATTTAGACAGGTTCGGGCCCGAGGTGCGTAATACCCTACGTCCTGTATGCTGCGTAGCTCTGGATTGATTGGGTACGATTACAAGATGATGCAATCTTACGCCGTGAGGTGAGATGATCGAGAGAGGGGTCCCTACCTCGCCTTATATAGTCCGGGAGGCAGGGTTACAAGTCGGTTCAGGGAGAGAGTACTAGTCGAGTACGTCTAGGAGTCTTCTATACAGTGCGGGACATGTACAACTTCCTAACCGAGTACTTCTCCTCTGGAGTCCTTGTGCTTCACGCCATCGGTGCCGTGCGGCGCAAGCCGGTAGTCCCGTGGGCCCACCGAGTAGTCGGTCCCGGTACCCAATGAGGTAGTGGGCCCAGGGAGGTCCATACGACAAGCCCCCGAGTACTTTGTAGTCGAGAAGGATAGCTTCAAGTAGTCTTGACGGCCTTAACGAGTAGTCCTCAAGCGTCCCCGAGTATTACAAGTCAAAAGTCCTCAAGAGTAGTCGAAGCATCCCAAGGATGGAATGTACTCCAGCTGATGTTTAAGCAATCCTGAAGTCTTCTCGAGTAGTCCCAAGCGTCCTCGAGTGCTACCCTTGAAGGTCTTCAACAATGCTCGCGTTGTCTTGAAGCCAAAGCTGATATGGAAGTGTGATTGCAAAATCGCACTCCATATGGAGTAGCACCCTCGAGCCTTAGGTTGAGTTGTAGACTCTGGCTGAGGGTCCATCTGAAGTTTTGGCAAGAATATCCCGAAAAATCCGGAGAAAAAACCGAAGGACACGTGGCACGGAGCCCCCGAGCCTTGAGTCGAGTACTTCCTCTCGAATTGAAGGGTCATCTTGTAGAATGTGTCCTGAGATGCTCCTGAGTCTTGTCGCTTTCCAGGTAGTCGAATAGAGGTAGCTGAGCCCCCGAGGTGAGGCGCGTCGACTAGTTGAAGTTGAAGAGTCACGCGCGGCCGCTGAGTCAGCCGATTGCAGACTTATCCATCCGGCCATTGGAGGGCCGCGTTGACTTATAAATGGAAGCCAAAACCCTTAGGGTTTTTCACCCTACGCAGCTGTAGCCATTCCAAGCAGATCTTGGCCAGAAATCGCCACCAGTGCGCGCCACCTCTGCTGAGTGAAGTGTAGATCCGAGTGCGCCACCGCAGGAGCCCCCGAGCGAATGCGCGTGAAGACCCCGTGCACTTGGAGGATGAAGCCATCTCCATCCAAGACCACCAAAGCCGCCGGCGGGAAGAAGAGGGGCCGTGAAGAGGCCACCGGATTAGCCGCAGGGACATTGTTGTCGGTGTCCTCGCCGCGGCCAGATCCGAACCGCGAGTGGAAGAAGTCCAAGGCGAAGACCGAGGACTTGTTGGCTCTCCTCAACAATGGTTTCCTGCGCGAGAAGGAGGTCGACATGTGGAGGGCCGCCGTCGGGGATCCGTACCTGATGGAGAAGAATGAAGATGAGATTCCAATGTTCGCGCGGTTCGCGGAGCGCGGGCTTTCTCTCCCGGCGAGCAACTTATTCAAGGGGCTCATGGGGTACTACGGCATCGAGTACCTCAACCTCAACCCCAACGGTATTTTCCACACTGCCGTCTTCGTACATTTCTGTGAAGCTTTTCTGGGGATCAAGCCCCATTGGGTCCTGTTCCGGAAGTTCTTCCGGGTGAAGCCGCAACCCAGGGCCAGCAACCCGTGGGTAGGCGGAGGAGCGGGCATCCAGATGCGGGAGGACGCCGCCGAGCAGTACCTCTCGTACAAGCTCATAGACTCCAACCAAGACTGGAAGGCCAAGTGGTTCTACATCACGAACCACCATCCGGGACTACCGAAGCCGAGAGGGAAGTAGCCCAAGCACCGCCCGTGGTGGAACACGGAGCCAACGATACAAGAAGGGATCCAGCTGCCCGAGCTGTTGGCGTGGATAAAGGCGCTGAGGGAAGCCGGGCTGAGGGCCGCACACATGGCCTTCAGCTTCATGAAGCGCAGGGTGCAGCTGCTGATGGCTCGCGACACCCTGGGGTTCGAGTACACCGGCGACGACGACACGTCACGGATGCCTGGAGACGAAGTCGACGACGACGACATTGTCGACAGGCTGGCTCGGATCTTCAAGGACATGCCGCCGTACACGGCGTGCCCCGTACCGGAGTACTCCGCCGCGCGCCCGCCAAAGGAGGTAAGTAGCCGCACCCAGAGTCGAGTACCCATTCCATGTGAGTAGTCGTACTGATGAGTTGTTTCTTGCAGGATGACTTGAAGAAGTTTGTCTCCGAGCCGCCGCCACCCCCTCAGGAAGTCGAGATCCCAGAGGAGGGGAAGACCAAGGCCAAGGAGTAGCGTGAGGTCGGCGAAGGAGACGACACCGTAGTCGTGGAGGACACGTCCAACGGGGACGACGACGAGGAGACGCTGCAGGACCGCTTCCAGCTGCGGTCGAGGTTCAACCGTCCTGGCCTACCTCATGTCTCTCTCGTGCAGGATCAACCGGCTAGCCTGGAGGCTAGTCTGGCCGCGCCGCCGCGGAAGCCGTGCAATGCGTCCCGCAAGCGCGTGGCGAAGAAATTGAAGGTCACTGAGACCACGTCCCAAGAGGTAAGCCGTCTTGAGTAGTGTAGTCGAGTACTGGTGCCTCGAGTTCACTTGTTGATGAAGAAGTTTCCTTGTTTGCCGGAGTTGCCGCCTACGGAGCCCATTGATCAGGGCGACGAAGGCGAGTGGGACACGGTGGGGGAAGCCGCTGGGAGTCGCAGCCCAGCCCCCACTGTCGAAGAACTCTTGGCGCAGATGGAGTGCCAGCCCCCTGCTCCTCAGGAGGGCGCGGAACCCGCTGCTGCTGCTGCGGAAGAGATGGTGGCCGTAGAAGCGCAGGACGAGGCACCCGCCGAGGCTAGACTGGTGACATCGCCGGCATCCTCGGTGCCCCGACCGTGACGGTGGTCCGGTCAAGCTTGTAAGTGTTGAGTCTTCCCAAGTAGTACTTGACTGACAACTGGTTTGTGTACTCTGCAGGAAATCAACGGATCTTTCCTGGGAGGGGGATGAACCCGCCGCAGCGGTGGCAGAAGAAGAAGTCGCGCCACCCGCTGAGGAGTCCGCTCCCGCCCCTCAGGCGGAGCCCGAAGCGCCGGCCGCTGAGGCTACGTTGCCCGAAGCCAGCGTAGTTGAAGGTGAGTACTCTGCTGAGGTTGTGGTATCCCCGAAGAGTAGTCGTAGTTGTCAGATATGGCTGATGCACTTGTCTTGTTGTTGACAGGCGCTGAGACCGAAGGGAACGATATCCCAGTGGCGGTGCCCATGGGGAACTTCACACCAGAAACTCAAGAGGCTGCCGGAGGAGCCCCTGAGCCGATGGAGGTGGCCGCCGGAGAGGCCGCCGCAACGACTGGAAGAGAAGAGGACACCATGCTGCCAGAGCCCGCTCTGAAGGTGGTCGTTCACTCCCCGGAGATCCAAGACGTGGATCCTATCCGCTCTGCACCGATGACCGAAGCCGCCACAAGTAGTCGTGGCAGGATCGAGTTGTTGGCGGACGACTTGGTCGATCCGGCAACGGTGGCCCGGCATCTGGAGGCAGTCCGCCAAGCCGAGCAATGGATGAAGGTGAGTTGTCGTAACTCTTGGAGTAGTCAATCCTTTAGCGTTGAGTACCCATCTGACATATGTTGTCTGTGCAGGACGTCACAGAGAGGTCCCGCGAGAAGTCTAGCATGCTTCAAGGCTTCGGCGACGCAGTGCTTCGGGCCGAGGCGCTGGAGGACCAACTCGTGAAGTCCCGAAAGCACGCCTCCATGATGCAGTCAAAGCTGGACGCAGCCTTCGCCAAGTACCATAACGACATCCAGGAGATGCAGGCGAAGGGCGACGACTTGGTGCGAAAGAACAAGTCGCTTCGCAACAAGAACAAAGGTACACCCGCTGACTTGTTGAGTACTTGTTGGAGGTCGAGAGGTAGTCTAACCCGCTGTGCCTTGTTGTTTGCAGAGCTTGAGACTCGGGTAGAGCAGTTGAAGACTTCAGAGACGGATCGAAGAATCTCTTCTACGGGAGCAGGAGGCCCGCCGTGTACTCGAGTTAGATTATAAGGAGCTTGCCTACGAGTGCGACAAGAACATGGAGCTTCGTATTGCATCCGATCGTGACCTCGTCAACTGCTACAAATCGTTGCAGAAGCTGAACGAGGATTGCGAGAAGCTGCGGGCCCAGCTGAAGGAGCTTGAAGAAGCCGCACTCCCCATCGCGAGGCTGCTGGTGCCTCACCCTGGCGGTCCCAAGATAGCGCCACTAGTGGATCGACTGAAGGAAGCCCCCAGCCGGCTGGCGGCCTATGTGAAGCATCTGGCAAAGTCGATCCCGAACCAGGTGCTAGGCTTCATGAAGTCATACTTCCCGAAGGCCCCCGTAGACGTAGTCGCTGGCGGACTAGCCGCCAACTGTACCGATGAGCAATATGCGGAGCTGCTGGAGCAGATGGCGCCCATTGCGGATCAAGTCGCCGACAAGCTTAATCTCCAGTAGTCTTGTAATAGTTAGCTCGTAGCAATAGATGTACAAAAACAATTGTAATTGTTTAAGTATTAATGAAGAAAAAGTTCCATGAATGAGTACTCGTTGTCGCGATCTCAGAGTGTGGAGTCCCATCATGGAGTTGTCACGAGTAGTCGTACTCGGCAGTAGTCCCGTTGAGGGAAGTAGACAGTAAAGAAGTTGATGAACAATCAAACTTTATTACTGAAGAAGTACACCTGGATGGCCAGGGCCGTAGTTACAGAGTAGTCGCCAGGACCCGGAGGCCGCCTATGGCTAAGTGGTGCTAGGGCGAGTAGCCACTTACAGCAATAGATCCGTAAGTAGCCGTATAGGCTGGATCTAGAAGTACATGGTCTCTCAATAGACCGCTGCTAGAGTCCTTTGTCGTTCGTCGCAGCCCAGGATCCGTAGGTAGCCGCATGGGCTGAATTCTGGAGAGGGGTAGTCCGGAGACTAGTGCCTGGACCCAGAGGCCGCTTACAGCGAAGAGGCATCCGGAGACTAGAGCCCGGACCCGGAGGCTGCTTACGGCGGAGGGGTCTTGATGTAGCCGTGTAGACTTGAGCCCCAGGGTAGTCGTGTAGACTAGGCGTAGAACCGATAGAGCTGGTCGACGTTCCACGAGTTGTTGACGTCTTCGCCTTCAAGTGTCTGGAAGCGGTAGGAGCCCAGCCTGGTCACCTTTGCGACTGTGAAGGGACCTTCCCAGGGGGGAGCTAAGCTTGTGAAGTCCTTCCGTGTTCTGGATACGACGGAGGACGAGATCGCCAACGTTGAAGGAGCTGAACTTGGTGACGGTGTCCTTGTTGATCTTGGCTTGCTCGTCCATGAATTCCTTCAATTGTATATGAAGCGGAACCGAATTCGGAATGGATGAGCTTGCATTGAATTGAGGTCTACCTTGCCTGTAGCGGAAGTTCGGCAATTCTCCCTTCCTCATGTAGTCGAGCACTTTGGCTTCCTCCGGACAATCTTTGCGGACATGGCCATACTCCCCACATTCTTCGCATGTGGATCTTGCTTTGGCGGCCTTCAAGTCTTGAGCCTCTTTCTTTTCTATCTCCATCTTCTCCAACCTCCTCATGAGTGAATCAATCTTGCCTTCAAGTATGTTCTCCTTCTCCACTTGCAAAACTCCCTTGACGTTCCTCGTGGGTTGAACCGGATATAGGCGCCCGAATGACGCCCACGTGTCATTATCCGCAACCTTCTCGAATAGAGTGAAAGCTTCCGTCGGTGTAAGCTCGATGATAGATCCTCCCGCCGATGCATTGATGATCGTCCTTGACGCCATGGTGAGTCCTTGATATAACTTTTGCACGAGGTCTTCCTTCGGGAACTTGTGATGTGGAACCGCCCGATGTACTCGTTGAAGCACTCAAATGCCTCCAAGATAGTTTCCGTAGGATATTGAACAAAGGTGGTAATCTTATTATGCAAACTTTGAGTTTTACCCGGCGAGTAGTATTCTTTCATGAAAGCCTTCATCAACGTGTTCCAATTTTGCACCGTCTCCGCCGGTTGAGAGTGGAACCATTGCAAAGCCTTCCCGAGTAGTGAGAATGGAAAAAGCCTTGCCCTCATTTGATCTTGAGTCACCCCATCCATGTTGAAAGTCTGACACAGTTGAATGAACGCTTGGAGGTGAAGGTTCGGATCCTCTTTACCGGTGAAGGGTGAATGTTGCACCATGCGGATTGTTGAGGTCTTGATCTCGAAACGGTCTTCCGATCTTCTCAAGGTTCAAGATTGGTAGGTCGATGATGTCCGGGGTGCATAGCTCCCCAATCTTGCGCTCTTGCGGTGGTTGTTCTCCCATCGGTGGAAGTCGATTCTCCCGAGGACTTTGACGTGGTGAGTTCTCCGGAGATTCCTTTGATCCTTTGTCTTCCGACTCCGAATCTACAAAATCCAGCTTTTTAGCTTGATGTGCTTCGCGTCTCCTTGGCCTGTAAAGTTTTTCTGGATCATCCACAAAATTATCGGGTTTGTTGGAGAGGTAGCCGTCCATCTCCTGTTAGGGTTAGCAATAAACAAAATATGCAAAAAACTAGAAAGTAAAAACAAATCTATGAAAACTAGGCTTAGACAAACTAGATTAGATTTATTTTGAGGATGATCAAAGTTCCCAGGGGGAGCTGAGCTTGTGAAGTCCTTCCGTGTTCTGGATATGATGGAGGACGAGATCACCAACGTTGAAGGAGCGTTCCTTGACGTTGCGGTCGTGGTAGGGTCGGATATCCTCCAGGTACCTTGCTGATTGGACGAGGGCAGCGCAGCGAGCTTCTTCGAGTCCGTTGATGTCAACTCGTCTACTGTCTTCAGAGACGCCTTCGTCGTAGTGCTCCACTGCTGGTGAATCCCATATGACATCAGCAGGGAGGATTGCTTCGGAGCCGTAGACCAGGAAGTAAGGGGATTGCCCCGTTGGCTTGGAGGGCCGAGTACGTAGCCCCCGCAGTGCATTGGGTAGTTCCTTGATCCACTTGCCTCCTTTAAAGTTAGCGGCGTTGTGTAGCCGCTTCTTGAGAGCGTCGAGCACCATCCCGTTGGCGCGCTCGACTTGTCCGTTGGCCCGAGGATGGGCAACTGAGACATATCGGACGTCGATCCCGCTGTTCTCGCAGTACTCCCAGAACTGGTGGTTGTTGAAGTTGGAGCCCAGGTCTGTGATGATGCGGTGGGGTAGTCCGTAGCGATGCACGAGTTCATCCAGGAAGTCAAGTACTCTGTCAGCCTTGGGGCATGTGACCGGCTTGACCTCGATCCACTTAGTGAACTTGTCAATGGCCACCAATACTCTGTTGAATCCACCTGGCGCAGTTGGCAGTGGCCCAATCATGTCGAGCCCCCAGCAAGCGAAGGGCCAGGTTGGCGGTATGGTGACTAGCTTGTAGGCTGGGACGTGTTGCTGCTTGGCGAAGTACTGGCACCCTTGGCACCTTCTGACGAGTTCTTCGGCGTCGCCCGGAGCTATGGGCCAGTTGAAAGCTCGTCGGAAGGCCTTGCTGACCAGCGTGCAAGAGGATGCGTGGTTGCCGCAGACGCCCTTGTGGATCTCCTCCAAGATGTCCTTGCCTTCTTGCCTGGGGACGCACTTCATGAGTACTCCAGAAGATGCGCCCCGCTTGTAAAGCTTGTCTCCGACGAGGACGTAGGACTTGGCGCGGCGGATGAGCTGCTCAGCCAAGTTTTTGTCCGAGGGAACCTTCTGCTCGCTGAGGTAGTCGATGAAGGGTTGCCTCCAGTCCGCGTCGATCATCATGACCTCCTGGCCAGCTGGCGGATGCGCTGGGACAGTGGTCGGTGGCGCCGGCTCCGGGATGGATGGCGCGTGAAGCTCGTGGACGAAGACACCCGCTGGTACTTGAGCGCGAGTAGAACCAAGCTTCGACAGGACGTCCGCTGCAACGTTGTTGTCGCGGACGATCTGGTGGAACTCGAGACCGTAGAACTTGTTCTCGAGCTTGTGGACTTCTAGGCAGTAGGCGTCCATGTTCTCCTTGTTGTGGTCCCCGGATCCGTTGACTTGGTTGATGACCATTGCGGAGTCGCCGTAGACTAGTAGCCGCTTGATGCCTAGTGAAGCGGCGAGGCGGAGCCCGTGTAGGAGAGCTTCGTACTCGGCTTCGTTGTTTGAGACCTTCCGTGAAGATCCGTAGGACGTACTTGAGTTGTTCGCCCGTTGGATAGATCAGGAGTACCCCTGCACCTGCGCCCTCGAGGTTGAGTGAGCCGTCGAAGTACATCACCCAATGCTCTGGTCGCATGGTTGGAGTAGGTAGCTGATTCTCCCGCCACTCCGCCATGAAGTCGACTAGCGCCTGCGACTTGATGGCTGTGCGTGGCTTGAAGTCGATGGTGAGGGCTCCGAGTTTGACTGCCATTTGGAGATTCTTCCAGTAGTATCTTGGTTCCGCAGGATGTTGCCGAGCGGGTAGTCGGTGACGACGGAGATCGAGTACTCCTGGAAGTACTGACGTAGCTTCCGCGAGGTGATGAGTACTGTGTACAGAAGCTTCTGTACAGGCTGGTAGTGTGCCTTGGACTCTGACAGGACCTCGCTGACGAAGTAGACTGGGCGCTGGACTAGATAGGCGTGGCCGTCTTCCTGCCGCTCGACGACGATGGCGATCGACCACATGGGTAGTCGCGGCGAGGTAGAGCGATGGTTTCTCGCCTTTGCGAGGAGCCGTGAGGACCGGGTGGCTTCGATAGGAAGTCCTTGAGCTGGGCAAGGGCTTGGTCCGCCTCTCGGAGTCCACACGAACTTCTCTTGGTGCTTGAGTAGTTTGAAGAAGGGGAGCCCCCGTTCTCCAAGCTTCGAGATGAATCTGTTCAAGGCCGCGATGCACCCGATCAGCTTTTGGACGTCTTTGATGCACGTGGGAGCTTTCATGCTGGTGATGGCGGAGATCTTCTCGGGGTTGGCTTTGATGCCGCGTTGGCTGATGATGAAGCCGAGTAGTTTGCCCGACGGTACGCCGAAGACGCACTTGTTCGGGTTGAGCTTCCAGCGGTACTCACGCAAGGATGCGAAAGTCTCTTCAAGGTCGTTGATGAGGGTACTGTAGTCTCTGGTCTTGACGACCACGTCATCCATGTAGGCTTCGACGTTCTTGTTGAGCTTCCTCTTGAAGCAGGCCTGGATAGCTCGTTGATAGGTGGCGCCGGCGTTCTTCAACCCGAAGGACATGGTCGTGTAGCAGTATGCGCCAAACGGGGTGATGAACGCGGTCTTCTCCTGGTCTTCTTCCTTGATCGTGATCTAGTGGTAGCCGGAGTAGCGATCGAGGAAGCGAGAGCGGTCGCAGCCCCGCCGTGGAGTCGATGACTTGATCAATCCGCGACAACCCGAAGGGGTCCTTGGGGCAGTGCTTGTTGAGATCGGTGTAGTTGACGCACATCCTCCACTCGTTCGAGTTCTTCTTGCGGACGAGGACGGGGTTGGCAAGCCACTCAGGATGGAAGACTTCTCTGATGAAGCCAGCCGCGAGTAGTTTGGCGAGTTCCTTCTTGATGGCGTCCCGTCTGTCGTCGGCGAAACGGCGGAGGTGTTGTCGCTTGGGGGTGGCCTTAGGATCGACGTTGAGGCAGTGCTCAATCAACTCCCTAGGCACTCTTGGCATGTCTGCTGGCTTCTACGCGAAGATGTCGCGGTTAGCCCGGAGGAAGTTGATGAGCGCGTCTTCCTATTTGGGGTCGAGGCCGCCCCCAATGGTGGTGGTCTTGCTGCTATCGCCTGTCCCGAGGTCGATCGTCTTGAACAGAACCTCCTCAGCCGGTTGAGGCTTGTTGGCTTTGTCAGACTTCTCAGGGATGTCGAGTTCACTTGTAGCAAGCTTCTTCGACGCGACGTAGACCTCCATCATAGCATTGGGTACTTGATTTGTGGAGGCGATCTCCACAGCCTTCGTGTCGCAGTCGTGCGAGATCTTCAAGTCCCCTTGGAGAGAGAGTACACCTGCTAGGCTTGGCATCTTGAGTACCAAGTAGGTGTAGTGGGGCACCGCCATGAACTTAGCGATGGTCGGTCTGCCGAGGATGGCATGGTAGGACGTCTCGAACTCCGCGACTTCGAACTTGACGTACTCGGTACGGTAGTTGTCCCGAGATTCCCCAAAGGTAACTGGCAGGACCACTGAGCCCAGCGGGATAGCCGCGTTACCGGGGACGATGCCGTAGAAAGGCGTGTTGCTTTTGGTGAGCGTGTGAGTGATGTCGAGCTTCATCTTCTTCAAGGTCTTGGTGAAAAGGACGTTGAGCCCTCTTCCACCATCGATGAGGACCTTGTTGAGCTTGGAGCCCGCGACCACCGGCTTTAGGACTAGTGGGAACCGTCCTGGTTCGGAGAAGCTGGTCCATTGATCCGCGCGGGAGAAGGTAATGGGTACCTCCGACCAACTGAGGGGGGTCGGGACCGCTGGTTCAATGCTCATGACTTCTCGACGAGTAGCCTTTTGCTCCCGTCTGCTGGGTAGTCCGCCGAAGAGGACGTTGACAGTCTTGTCGGGTTCCTGGAAGTCGTCGTTGTCTCCGTCGTTCTTTTTCTTGCCCTTCTTGTCGTGAGGGTGCGGTGGCTCTGGAGTACTCTTGAGTGCTCGCCTGAGTTGGTAGCACTGCTCGGTGGTGTGGTTGCCGTCCAGATGCCACGGACACTTCTCCTTCAGCAAGTCTTTGAAGCCGCCGGAGTTCTTCTTCGAGTTCTCCTTCGCAGGGCGCTGGATAGCCTCGACAGAGTTGTCTGGCTTGCACTTGCGGTTGGGACCCGAGTAGTTGTTGTTGTTGTTGCGACCGCCTTGGTTCCCGTTGTTGCCGCTGCCGCCGCCCGTGTTGCGCTTGTTCTTGCCACGGATGGCGTCGTACTTGGCGTTGGCCTTGTCTTCTTCATCCGCCCAGGACGTGATCATATCCTTGAGGTGGGGGATGGACTTGGGGCGGCGGCGACCGAAGTCTTCAAAGGTGCGGCGGTGGTAGAGGCCGTCTTGGAAGAGGTCGATGACCTCCTTGTCGGTGACGTCGACTACAGTAGCGCGCTTGTCGAAGAAGCAGCGCATGTACTTGCGGAGGGTCTCGCCTTGTTCCTGCTTGACCATGGCCAGGTCCATGCGAGTACCCGATCGGCCCATGGCGCCCGCGAAGTTGCCGGTGAACCGCTCCTTCGGTCGGTCCCACTTGTCGATCGAGTGCTTGTCCGGCGACTCGAGCCATGTGAGTGGGGCTTGGTCCGGGCGAAGGGGAAGTAGAGGCACTTGGTGTCGTTGTTGCCGCCGCCGTTCTCGATGGAGAGGGCATAACACCCGAGCCACCGGATAGGGTCTGCTTCGCATCGTAATTGGTGATCCCCAAAGGCTTGAACTTGTCGGGGAGGAGCAAGTTGCGAAGTTGAGGTGAGAAGGTGGGGAAGTCGTCGTTGTCGCTCGCAATGGGCGACTTCTTCCGCCGCAGCTCTTCAATCTTCTGGCGGGCGTCGTAGCCGCCCTGTGAGGCTTCGGAGGCGTGGCTGTTCACGTGGTCTCGGCTCGCGGCCGCCCCCGCCACCGGCCCTCCTGATGGCTCTGTGGTTGGAGCTTCCACCGTTGCTGCCGCCGCCGTCAGGGTCGCGGCCGCCACCGTCAGGAGTGCGGTGAGGGACGACCTCACGGTTGCTGTTGCCACCCTGTGAGGGTCCGCCGACGTTTGCGCGTGTACAGTTAGGCCGAGCCGGGAGCTCGGCTCAAGTACGGTTGCGGCCAAGGTCAGCGTTGCGACTTGTAGCTTCGTTGTCGCGGTTCCTGGTGGGGGGAGGCTGGTTGACCCTGTTGTCGACCCACATGATGTAAGCGTCTTCAGCGAGCTTGGCGATGACTTCTCCAGCGCGAATTCCCTGAGCCTGGCGTGCGATCGCTGTGATCGGCATGAGGCATTGCTCGGGGGTAGTGTGTACTCTGCTCTCGACCGCCTCGAGAGCCTCTGCAAGGTTGCGCATGGGAAGGTTGTCTCTGAGACGCCGGCGCCGTTCGTTACGCTTCCTGTTACGGTCACGTCGAGCGTTCCTGTTGGCGGCGGTCTTGTCTGTAGGTGCATCAGCAGACAACTCGTTTGTGGAGATGTCTTTGAGGTACCTGTCCTGAGCTGTCCCTGAGGGTCCTGGTGTGTCGCCGGCAGTCATGAAGACTTTCTGATCAGGGTTGCTAAGGCTGGATTCAGAACTCGCCACCTCAGTTGGGGTGTACGAATCAGCTCGGGCAAGTGGTGTTCCCTCCTGGAATGGGAGTGAGTCGAGGTAGGCGACATAGCGTGAGTCTCCACTTATCAGGTCCGCGGGCTTGTGATCCGGCCAGTAGACGAATCTCCCGGTAGGTGTGGACGTTATGACCAGCCAGAGGCCGGCCCTGATAAGGGGTGCTCTATAGTGTTGTCCTCGGACTCGGGATCCTCTGGGTCCGACCCGAAGTCGAACTCGTACACGGAGTCCGAGTAGAAGCCAGAGAGGGGGTTGGAGTCCGAAGCGTGGCCGGGGGCGGTGTTGGAGTCCGAGTTGTACTCGGGTACGGGCTCTTTGCTGGCCTGGCGTGCGAAGGGAGCCTCCGTGCAGGCCCTGTGGACGATGCGGGGGCCACGCGTGGAGTGCTCACGGGGTGGTGAGACCACATGCGATGGCTGAGTAGCCGGCTCGCATGTGATAGCCCACGGAGACGTCGAGTTCGAGTTGGAAACGGACCCGAGCTCGAAGTCAGCGTGATGGTCGAAAAGCGAAATTTCGCCGAACTTGCCGGCGAGTTTGCCCGTGACAACTTCAGGAAGCGTCACGAAGCCGGTCTCCGAGTTGGGCGGCATGGTGAGGCGGCGCTGGAAGGATCCCGCGCTGTCAGCAGTGCAGACCCAAGTGCCAAAAACGAAGGTGTCGCCGCGGTTGAAGGCGACGGTTGGCTTGAAGTAGACAGGAGCCGTCGAGTTCGCCATGTGATCTCGGGCAAGATCCCTACCTGGCGCGCCAGCTGTCGGTGTTTCAGACCGGCAACCTACTAAGGGGAGTACCCGAAGTAGATGAATGTGGCCTCACCGAGATCGGTAACTCGAAGGAAGAGACACGTGGCACACAATTTAGACGGAGTTCGGACCACGAGGTGCGTAATACCCTACGTCCTGTATGCTGCGTAGCTTTGGATTGATTGGGTACGATTACAAGATGATGCAATCTTACGCCGTGAGATGAGATGATCGAGAGAGGGGTCCCTGCCTCGCCTTATATAGTCCGGGAGGCAGGGTTACAAGTCGGTTCAGGGAGAGAGTACTAGTCGAGTACGTCTAGGAGTCCTCTATACAGTGCGGGACATGTACAGCTTCCTAACCGAGTACTTCTCCTCTGCAGTCCTTGTGCTTCACGCCATCAGGTGACGTGCAGCGCAAGCCGGGTAGTCCCAGGGGCCCACCGAGTAGTCGGTCCTGGTACCCACTGAGGTAGTGGGCCCAGGGAGGTCCATACGACACTCACAAATGGAATCTCTTATAGTACTCACTTGCCAGCAATGCAAAGACATGGTACTCGTTTGCATCCTTTGAAGTTGAAGGCAATTGGAACAAGTTGACAAAGAAGTTTTGTGAGATGTTCTTTCCAATTAGCAAGGTTTGACATCTAAGAAGGCAAGTGATCAATTTCATGCAAGGAGAAGAGGAAGGGCTAGACCAAGCCTGGGATAGGTTTAATGGGTTGATCGAACAAGGACAAAGACTCGGCTTCTCCGGTGACGTACTCTTGCATACATTTTTCTTTTCCCTGACCCCTAGTTGCATGCAACACGTTGAAATGTGTGCAGGTGGGGATCTCATGGAGAAAACACTTATGGAAGCCGCTCATCTTCTACAAAAAATTAGTAAAGCGGCTGCCATGCGAAGAGATTGGGAAACAAGACTTGCGGAAGAGCCAGAATATAATTCGAGGAAGAAGAAGTGTGCTGAATTTTCTAAAGAGGCAACCCCGGAAGTCACAAAAGAGGAACCAATCACGGAAAAGCTTGAACAAGAACACATCAAGTCAAGAACTACCCCAAGCATCGACTTTGCCGTACCAAATGAGACGAACAAGAGAAGCATGTCAAGCGCAAAGCCACTAAGGGAGTTCGAACCAATGGATTGGGTTCCTATCGATTACAGAGAAGCGCGAAGCCACTAAGGGAGTTCAAAAGGGAATGGCGAGAGCATTGGAAGTGGATTTCCCACCGGAGAAGGAAGCGGAGAATTCATACAACCTTGAAACCACCGGTGAAATTTTCCAAAAACTCGTTGGAGATGACATAGTGGATCCGGAACACATAGTCGAGGTGAAGAGAATCATGGGGATCAATCCCGAAGCATCACCATACGCTCGCCTCGCCGAAGTCTACGCGATAGGATCCGAAGAAGAAGAGAAGATGGCACCACGCTTGAGTTGCGAGATCAATGGAGCTCAATGTAAAGCGTTATGCGACATCGAAGCCCAAAGAAGTGTCCTATCTTCTAAAATTTACGATAAAGTTCAATACCACAACCTAGACTTAGCTCCAACATCAACGAAATTAATTATGGGAGATGGTAGAACTATCAAACCTCTAGGTATTGCTTGCAATATGAAAGTAAAAATCTCTAGAAATTATATACCAACCGATTTCTTTATTATTGATGCTTACCATAGTAAACATAATCTTAGGTAGGCCCTTTCTTAAGTTGGTTGATGCCGTGTTAGATGCCGGAGAAGGCAAAGTAACAATGAACCTTAATGGAACAAAGTACACATATAACTTTCTTCGTGCTTTTAAACACCTTACACCCTTTCCTCCCGAAGATGAAGAAGTAGAGGAGATAGATAGCCTTTGTTTTGTTGAAACCCTTAGAGACCCACTGCAAAGAGCAATGGAAAATCAAATTAGTAATCAACAAGATGAAGAACTAGAAGAAGCAACAAAAGGCTTGGAACCACATGATGGAAGCGTGGAGGAAGGAAAATTTGAAGATATAGGAGAGATTAAACACGAGGAGCCACAAGCGCCCGAGGTAGACCTTAAACCTTTGCCCAAAAGATTAAAGTATGAATTTTTGGGCCCAGACAAAACTTATCCAGTCATCGTGAGCGACGAGTTGAGTCCCGAAGAAAATGAGAGGTTGCTGATTTTATTGAAAAAACATTGGAAGGTGATTGGATATTCGATTAATGATCTCAAAGGTATTAGCCCAGCCTTTTGCACTCATCGTATACCAATGGAAGACCAATGTAAGCCCGTAGTGGACCACCAAAGGAGGCTATCTCATGCCATGCGAGAGGTAGTAAAGAAAGAGGTCATCAAGTTACTTGATGACGGAATCATCTACCCGGTTCCGCATAGTGAGTGGGTGAGCCCGGTACATTGTGTACCAAAGAAAGGAGGTTTGACCGTGGTGAAGAATGAGAAGAACGAATTGATACCGCAAAGAACCGTGACTGGGTGGCGGATGTGTATTGATTATCGTAAGCTTAACAAAGCGACGAAGAAAGATTACTTCCCCTACCGTTCATCGACGAGATGCTCGAGACGTTAGCAAACCACGCTTATTTTTGCTTTCTCGATGGGTACTCGGGGTTCATGTAAATTCCCATTCACCCGGATGATCAACACGAAACAACATTTACGTGCCCTTACGGAACGTTTGCATATAGAAGGATGCCCTTCGGTCTATGCAACGCTCCGGCCTCTTTTCAACATTGCATGATGGCCGTATTTTCGGAATTCATCGAAGAAATTGTCGAGGTGTTCATGGATGATTTTTCCGTTTATGGGAAGACGTTCATGGATTGCTTGGCAAACTTGGAAAAGGTCCTCACGAGGTGTGCGGAGGTAGACTTGGTGTTAAATTGGGAAAAGTGCCACTTCATGGTTAAGCAAGGCATAGTTCTCGGACATGTTATATCCAAGAAAGGAATTGAAGTGGACAAGGCTAAGGTAGAGACGGTTGAGCAACTCCCACATCCTACGGATGTTAAGTCCTTAAAGAGCTTTTTAGGCCATGCCGGATTCTATAGAAGATTTATTAAGGACTTCTCAAAGATCTCTAATCCTTTAACGCATCTTCTTCAAAAGGATGTGGCTTTCGACTTTGATGAGAAGTGCCTAGCGGCATTCCGGACCTTGAAAAGTGCATTGGTGAGTGCTCCCATGATTCAACCTCCGGATTGGAGCCAACCTTTCGAGATCATGTGTGACGCAAGTGACTACGCCGTAGGCGCGGTTTTAGGTCAAAGAAAGGAAGGCCGAGTTCACGCCATTTACTATGCTAGCAAAACTCTTAGTGGGGCGCAATTAAATTATGCCACTACGGAAAAGGAGTTGCTAGCAGTAGTATTCACTTTCGAAAAATTCAGGTCTTACATCATGAACTCGAAGGTCATTGTTTACACCGATCATGCAGCCATCAAGTATCTCTTGGCTAAGAAGGAAGCTAAACCACATTTCATTCGTTGGATCCTTCTTCTCCAAGAATTTGATGTTGAAATTCGTGATAAAAAGGGGGTGGAAAATGTTGTGGCCGATCATTTGTCTAGGATGAATCGTGTACAAGATGATAAAGAGCCCATCGAAGATAAGATGAGAGATGACCACCTCTATAGAGTGCTTGATAAAGATACTTGGATGATCGATATCATTCGAGCGATTCGAAAGATGCCTCTCGATCATCTAGACAAAAACTCTCAAAAGAAGATAATCTCCGGAAGTAGGAAATACTTTTGGGATGCACCATACCTCTTCAAACTTGGCAATGATGGAGTGATGAGAAGATGTGTGCCAAGAGAAGAAAGGGTCGAGATTTTGAGAAAGTGCCACTCGGCGGAGTACGGTGGACACTATAGCCATTTTCGAACCCAAGCAAAAGTATGGTCGAGCGGATTCTTTTGGCCGGAGATGCATGAAGATACTAAAAGATATGTTGCATCATGCCCCGAATGCCAAAGAACCGAAAATATCTCTCAAAGAAATTCTATGCCTTTGAAATACAACCTACAAATTGATATATTCGATGTATGGGGTATAGACTTCATGGGGACTTTCAAAAACTCATGCGGATATGAACATATTCTAGTCATGGTTGATTATGTATCCAAATGGGTAGAGGCTATGCCATGTCGTAAAGCTTCCACAGAGGAGTCCATTACTATGATCAAGAACGTGATTTTTCCTCGTTTCGGTACACCTAGAATCTTGATAAGTGATGGAGGAACTCATTTCATCGGGAAGAATTTCAAAAAGTGCTTGTCCAAGTTGGGAATTGAGCATAGGGTCTCTACGGCCTATCACCCACAAACAAACGGACAAGCGAAAACGTCAAATAGGCAATTAAAAAGCATCCTCAACAAAACCATAGAGAAGGGAGGCAAAGATTGGTCACATAAATTAGACAGAGCTTTATGGGCTTATCGAACGGCGTTCAAGACACCGATAGGTATGACCCCTTACCAATTCATCTATGGAAAATCTTGCCACCTTCCGGTTGAGTTGGAACATAAAGCCTATTGGGCGATTAAAGAGATGAACCTCGATCTCGATGCCGCGGTGGTGAAACGAAGGATCCAAATAAGCGAGCTAGAGGAGTTGAGATTGAAAGCATATGAAAATGCAAGCATATACAAAAAGAGAATCAAAAGGTGGTATGATAAAAGATTGAAAAAGAAAGAGTTTAAAGAAGGAGATAAGGTCCTCCTCTACAATTCGAGGTTCAAAACCTTCGGAAAGGGGAAATTGCAAAGCAAGTGGGACGGACCTTATGTTGTGCATTCGGTGCTCTCCAACGGAGTGGTAACCATTATGGATATAAAAGGCGATCAATTTATGGTGAATGGTCAACGGCTTAAGGTTTACTACGAACCCGACGTTGTGCCCTTCACCATGTTGATGTCTTCACCATGGAAGAAGAGCCCGAACGTCCCGCCTAGGACGAAAAACAAGGCATGAATTTCTGTAAATAGTTTTTCTTTTAATTTTCTGGAGTTTATCGCGAAGATTTACTAGTCCAAATTTTTCCCATGGGCTAAGGAGGCGAAAAATGGCGGTGCGTGAAAAACCAGCCCGACCCGGCCCCCGAGACAGGGTGGGCCGGCCGGCCCGGTCCGACCGGCCCAGCTGGGTCCAAGCAGCGGACGTCCCCGGTTTTTGCCCGAATTGCTCCTTTTCGACTTCCTTCTTCGGTCAGAAAATTTTAAGGGAAGTTTAAAAAAGGAAAATGAGGTTCCTAGGGGTTTTCTCTTCGGACTATTTATTTGGTCGAATTGGGAGCTCGGGAATCAATCCCTTCAAGCAATATTTTGCACCCACGCAGCAGCCATTGTGTCCCCAAGGAGCTTAGAGTTGAAGCAAGAAGCCAAGGAGCCATCGATGGAGGAGGCGAAGCGATGCGAGCTCAAGCTACCCGTCGAGATCAAGGTGACTGCCCGCATCCGTTGCGGAGGGCGTGTCCCGACTGGAGCTATTGCATCTCGCAACCCCGTCGAAGGAGAGAAGGTCCCTACGCCCGTTCGAAGGTCAGCGCGCATCCAAGGCATGAAGCAGAAAGACTACAAGGAGGTGTCGCCCGAGCCTAAGGATTATGGGGGTAGCGACTACTCCAACGATCGTAGCTCGAGCTCGTGGGCGGCCGCTGGAAGAGATGATAACAACCTCTACATTTGGGATGAGGTGCCCAAGGAGAAGACTCCCGAAGGCCCTAACGGCGGCGGTGACGACGGCGGCGACGATAATGGTGGTGGCGACGACGGCGGTGATGATGGTGGAGATAATGGCGATGACGACGCCTTCGGATTGCATCTGATGTGTTGTCGAGCTTGCCGTCAATCCATCGCGGATCTCTACACGTCGGTCGACGAATGTCTCCAAGCCATGGAAGTGATGAAGCAGCGTATGGAGGATTTGGAGCGCGTAGTTGAAGACGACTACAAGTTCCTTAACCGTAATGTGCGCAAACTTTTTGGCATGGTTGGAAACATGAGAGGCAAGTGGTGCAATACTTGCTTAAAGTACCACTAGGTCTAGTTTTCCCCTTAGGATTTTTGTAAGATATGACGAAGACGTCGTATGTTTTTAGCGTGGGGGAGAGCTAGCTAGCTAGCCTTAGTTTTTGATCTTCAAGTTTAGGTTTGGTTTAATCTTCGAGCGAGAGTCTTAGAGTTTATTGAGTCATAGTTTTCGAGTGTGTTTTTAAATTTTTACAAGTTTGAAAGTGTCTTAAATTAGTGTGGAGTCAAAGAAAATCAAATAAAAAGAGTCTTTTTATATTTTGTGTCTTGTGTGATGCTTATCTTTATTCACTTGTTTCTTTATCTTTGATTCTTGATATATGAACATAAGTGTGTGGTTCCAAAAACATTTACCGTGGTGCTTAGTGGAATTGCTACTATTTAAAGTACCCATACCACACTTCGATCTTGAGCTTCACATGTTGGTTGTGCTATGTTCAATGCTAAAAGTTGGAGGATTTCAGTTCTGAAAATTATCTATAAACCCTTGTGATAAAGGTTAGCAAAACCTCTTTTTCCAAGTTGAGCGTAAGAAAAAAAATCCTATACAAAGCCAATTTATTTTTTTGCTCCACCATAAGTGTGATTAGCGCGATGAGTTAGGCTAGGATCCTTCTCTCTTGGGAGTTTTAATTTCGAGCAATGATCATGTTCTTGTGCTTATCTTTTGTTGCGAGCCTCGTCGTACATTCGGTAACGTGACTTTCACATTGGAAGTCCCGTACATCGCTGAATTCCATACCCAACCCTATACATCTCTTTTGTACATCACATTCCTTGATCAGAACCTATTCTCAAATTTTTGTCTCGTCTCTAGCATGATTTATTTAAAATTTCAGATTTTTTTGCATGCGAGAAAAGTATGAGTATGGAAAAGAAAGAAAAAATATAGAAAAGTAAAGAAAGAGAAAAAGATATGTGAATGAAAGAAGAAAGAAGAAAAAGAAAAAGGGAAAAGAGGAGGTAGCAATAAAGATATGAGAGGGATGGATCAAGTGAAGAAAAGAAAAATAAAGTGTAAGGAAGGATGTCACGTTGTTGAGAGACGAAACTTTCATTCTTTTCCACCCATGTGCAATCCGACAACGAGGACGTCATCGGTGCCTCGTAGTGATAATTTTCTTTTGCCCTTGCACATGTCCACCATTCTAAATCTTCTCATCCTTGATATCCCTACATATGGTTAATTCTCATAATCATTGGCTTTGAAAGGTAAACAACCATTAGAGGAAGTTCTTAGTTTGACAATATTTGTGTTGATTGCACTAGCCCTACCTATAGCTCCACTTTACATGTTGTATGAGAGACTTATGGGAGGTGAGAGTTTTATAAAATTGGTTTAGGATAGCCACCTCATATGGGTGACTTGAAAGAGCTTGGAGAAAGGTTTTTGTCTAATACTTGTTGCAGAAATTTTGTTTTTTAAAAACAAATAATAAAAACCCTCCAATGGAAGCAAAGAAGTAAGTATGGCTGAATCTGAAGACTTTGAGTGAAGAGTTTGAGTTGTGGGGGTAAATCTTGACGTGGTAAAGATTCTAAATACCCATGTTTATGTTTGATGATCATTACTTTGTGTTTATGTATTAAAGATGAAAGGATTGACTAACTTGTGAAGAAGGAGTAGCGATTCATGATTACAACACTTTGGACGAAGTTCTTTTACGAGTACTTGCTCAAGGACGAGCATGAGTTAAGCGTGGGGGAAATGTTGACGGTGTATTTTGGTACACCTAGCATGTTCATTACACTTTGGTTTGGATTTGATTATGCAACTAACCCGTCACTAGGCACACTAATCATATAACAAGTTCATCTATGTGCATGCATTTGGAAGTGTTGTGTTTATGTAGGAAAACATGAACATAAAGGACGGATTCGCAACAAGTTCAAAGGAGCATTTACGGAGTCTTGTTCGTGTTCATGAGCTTGATGAAATCACTTCCAATGGTGGCAAGGACCGAAGTGCTATGAGGAACACCCCCGGGGATTGAAGCGTAAAAGACCGAACTTCATGCGAAGAGAACCTCCATCTTGGACGCGAGAATGACATCGTCAAAATCATGCTAGTGGAGGAGGCAAAGTGCATAATCACTTGAGGACCCACGGGAACGAAGGGGCGACCGAACCGGACCGAGGTGGGCCCAGGCCGGTCGGCCCAGGCTGGCCGGCCCAGCCTACTCCGGTGGTCGGTTCGCCCCCCCCCCCCCGTCCTTGTACCCGAAGGATTTTCAACCCTAAAACCTTGGAGGTGCCGCCATCGACAGGGGGAGAGCCATTCGCACCAGGAGGCCATCCACAAGCTAGAGAGAGAGGAGGAGGATCTCCGGAGGGAGATCAACCACCTCGAAGAAAGCACCCTCACGTGGAGAAGAAGGAAGACACCGTCGGAAGGGAAACCATGATCAACAGTGCTATGTCCAGCACCTTGATAGGGTAATCTCTTTATTCGTCCATGGGTTGTAATCGATGTTGAGATGTAATCATACTTTGTCGGATTATCTATGTATCATCTTGTGTTGAATATACTCTAATGCTTAAGGTTAGCTACCATGCCGTAAAGGGAGTAGAGCTCCAATGCTTCCTTGGATCCATTCAATACTCCGTGTCCATCATAGGTCTAGTCATGAATACCTTCGCGTAGTGACAGTACGAGAGGAGGGAAAGGGCGAAACTGTGGTCACAACCCTTGATAGATTATATTGGTTTAATGTCTTTAATTGATTGCATGATCGTAGACCCATGGGCGAGTGTCTTTTATCTTGATATCTTAATCATTCTCTCTAGTGTAGTTTAGTTGTTTTTCTAGTTTAATCATAGTTAGAGTTTGAGTAGTTAGAGTGTGAAGGTAGATCGAACGCTTGTAATCCCCTTGCTCCGCGGATTGACAAGAACCTTGGGAATCCCGTGGTGAAAAAGGTGTGGGGTTCGTACGCTTGCGGATCGTAGAGGGATACGTCTTTTATCCGTCAACACACTCTCAGGCGTGTGGCTCTTGTTCAATCGCTTGGATACAATTTGCTTTCTATGTCCCAGCTGTTGGATGAGGGTTTTGAGGTGTTATTTCGGCCTGGTGGTTCTCGGATTTTGGATTCTCAAGGGGACCTTGTCTGTATGGTCGTTCCCGAGGGTCAGGTGTTTCGAGCTGATTTTTCTCAGTCTTCTGGTGTGGAGCGTTGCTTCTTGGCTGGTTCTTCGAGTGAGTTGTGGAAGTGGCATATGAAGTTGGGTCACTTGAGCTTTGACCTTTTGTCTCGCTTGAGTAAACTCAATTTGGTCCGAGGATTGCCACGGTTGAGGCTTGAGAAAGAGTTGGTTTGTGCGCCGTGTAGGCATGCCAAGATGGTAGCCTCTTCTCACCTACCTCTCACCGATGTGATGACTGAGCGTCCATGCGAGCTGCTCCATATGGACCTTGATGGCCCAGCTCGTGTGCGATCTGCGGGTGGGAAGTGGTACGTCCTTGTTGTGGTGGACGACTACTCTAGGTATGTGTGGGTGTTCTTTCTCGAGGATAAGGGGGAGACGTTTGGTTTTGTTCGAGATCTTGTCTTGATGTTGAGAAACGAGAGGCACGAAGATGCCATACGAGCAATCCGCAGTGACAATGGCTCAGAATTCAGAAACTCTCGTTTTGAAACTTTTTGCCATGACTTGGGTCTTGAACACCAGTTTTCGAGTCCGTATACACCTCCCCAGAATGGTGTTGTGGAAAGGAAAAACAGGACCTTGTGTGAGATAGCTCGGACGATGCTTGATGAGCATAGGACTCCGAGAAGGTTCTGGGCTGAGGCAGTGAATACCGCGTGCTATGTGTCGAACAGGATCTACCTTAGAGTGCATAAGAAGAAAACCTGCTACGAGCTGATGCACGGTCGCACACCCAAGGTGAGTCACTTCCATGTCTTTGGTTGCAAGTGCTTTATTCTGATGAAAGGGAAGAAGTTGGATACGTTTGAGGCTAGGTCCGTCGATGGTATTTCCTTTGGTTATGCATCTCATTCTAGAGCATATCGTGTGCTCAATCTTGAAACTAACCAAATCGTGGAGACTTGCGAGGTAACCTTCGAGAGACACAGCCACGTAGTCAGCTTGTCTTTGAGTGTGCAGGTGATGATGAACTTGGCGAGGAGATCTTTCAGGAGGAGGAGCATGAACATGGAGACGACGAAGATGGCGGTGTGGTGCCCCCAGCTGAACATGTACCCACTACTTCGACTACGGTGGTGGACGGACCCTCTCCTACACCTACGACGACAAATCAAGATCGAGGAGAAGCTACAGTTGAGGGGGAGGTAGCATCAAGGCGAGAACCTCCCCGGCGAGTACAAGTGGGTCACCCAGCTTCGAGGATCATCGGCGACCTGAATGAACACACTACACGGTCGAGCGTTCGAAACAATTCTCATTTTGTTCATGCTGCATTTGTTGCTACTTTTGAGCCCAAAGACATTGGACATGCACTATCTGATCATAATTGGGTTAATTCGATGCATGAGGAGTTGGAGAACTTTGAGAGGAATCAGGTTTGGGAATTGGTTGACCCTCCCCCAAGGTGTAAGCCGATTGGTACAAAGTGGGTGTGGAAGAACAAAGAGGGAGAGAAAGGTGAAGTGGTGAGAAACAAGTCAAGGCTTGTTGCTCAGGGGTTCAGTCAGAAGGAGGGGATAGACTACAAGGAGACCTTTGCTCCCGTAGCCCGTTTGGAGGCAATAAGGATCCTTCTAGCCTTTTTTGTGGCTAAAGGGTTCAAGTTGTACCAAATGGATGTGAAGAGTGCTTTCCTAAATGGTGTGTTGGAGGAAGAAGTGTATGTGAGGCAACCACCAGGGTTTGAGAGTGAGAAGTAGCCCTACCGGGTGTACAAGTTGAGGAAGGCACTTTATGGGTTGAAGCAGGCGCCTAGAGCTTGGTATGGTAGGTTGAGGGGGTTCTTGTTTGAGAGAGGTTTTGAGCTGGGGAAGGTTGATCAGACCTTGTTTCTACTTAGGTAGGGCAGAGATATCCTGATTGTGCAGGTGTACGTGGATGATATTGTCTTTGGGGGCTCGTCTAACTCTCTTGTTGCAAGGTTTGCAGAGGATATGAGCAGGGAATTTGAGATGAGCATGATGGGCGAGTTGCAGTTCTTTCTCGGGCTACAAATCAAGCAATGAAAGGAAGGAACATTTGTGCACCAAGCTAAGTACACCAAGGACATTGTGCGGAAGTTCAAGATGGAGGATTCCAAGGCTATGACGACGTCGATGAGTACGACTACAGCTCTTGATGCGGACAAGGAAGGTGAACATGTGGACCAGAAGGAGTTCCGGAGCATGATCGGGTCACTCCTCTACTTGACGGCGACGAGGCCGGACATCCAGTTCTCGGTATGTCTGTGCGCTCGTTTTCAAGCATCTCCGAGGACTTCGCATCGGCAAGCGGTGAAGCAAATTTTCGGGTACTTGCGTCACACTCCCGACTTCAGCCTTTGGTACTCCGCGTCCTCTTCTTAGGCGCTTCATGGTTTTTCAGACGTGGATTTTTCCGGGTGTCGGTTGGATAGGAAGTCCACTTCTGGGACTTGCCAGTTTTTGGGTTCTTCTTTGGTGTCTTGGTCTTCCCGCAAACAGTCGAGTGTTGCTCAATCCACTACCGAGGCAGAGTACGTTGCCGCTGCTAGTTGTTGCTCTCAGCTCCTTTGGATTTCATATACCATGAGTGACTTTGGTGAGGAGTATACCCATGTCACACTTCTATGTGATAGCACCAGTGCCATAAGCGTTGCAAAGAACCCAGTGCTCCATTCCAAAACCATGCACATAGAAGTGAGGTATCATTTTCTGAGAGACAATGTTGAGAAAGGTAAAATTGCTTTGATCCATGTACCCACACATGACCAACTAGCCAATATTTCACCAAACCCCTAGATCAAACAACTTTCACTCATTTGCGGGGGAAGCTTGGTGTGTGTTTGATTTCTTGAGTTGGGTGTGTGGGAGCTCCTTTGTAGCATATGTATAGCTTTCCTTTGTGCATTTTTTGCATTTGGCATGGCATATGTAACATGATGTATAGGCATCCTTGTATCTTAGATTGCATGCATTTTGTATCATATGCATTGGTTAGGAAAATCTTCTCTCATATACATTGTTCACCATGGAATGAGATATATGTCTTTGTGAGCTTGTTTGGTAAGCTATGGTTAGTTTGGCTTAGCTCTTGATAATCTTAGTTTATATCCATGATTGATGGCTATGTTTTTTTGAAAAATGTCACATATATGCTCTCTCATGTGTAAATGCCCTTATATGATCTTGACATGTTTTAGTGGCTTGGCTATGCTTAATTTGTGATTGGATAGCTAGTTTATTGATCATATGGGGACAAAGGCTCATTTGTCATCATGAATGTTTAGCCCTCTTGCTTTATCTTGTGGAGGAGCATAAGTTCCTTTTTGTTGCAAAGACATTTCATGTACCAAATATGAATCTGAAAATGAAATGTAAAATGCTTGGAAAATAAGCTCCCATGTCATATGTGCTGAATTTAATTTGCTTTGGGTGCTAAACCGTTGCATGATGCCTACCAATGAGAAGTCTCATACATAGAAGTAAGCACATGGCTCGGTGGTTTTGACATGACATGAGGTGCTTGTGGGTGTTTGTGATGGTCTTATGATTAGAATGGCTGTCCTAGCATGAAGTTTGTGTGGCCTTTCCATTTTGATATGTTTTGACCATGTTTAGGACTTTGCTCATGAGAGGCAAATTTTTCGCAAAATTGCCCAAATCCATCTTAGCTTCGTCCAATGGTTGTGAAACTTGGTGATCATGTAGTTGAGATCGATACGAAGCTTTAGAGTATCTAACTTGCTCATTTGGGCATGTGTAGCATCCTATGTTGAATTTTTTCTATTTGAGAAGCTCTAGGTTGAAAGTTTTGCATTTTTGGCTTGATTCATGCATTGCCAACAAGGGGGAGAAGTTTGAGCTTGAAATGGCTTGTTGGATGCATTTAGAAGGTTTTCAGGTGGTTTCGAGCCATTTCTGGGCTCTGGTGTGCACCGGTCTGACCGGTCAAGGTAACCGGTCTGACCGGTTAGAGTGCTGACCCTGTTCATATGTTGGGCACCGGTCTGACCGGTGGTGGTGACCGGTCTGACTGGTCAGAGCTGAGCTGATATAGCTGCTCTATTTTCTTCAAGTGGTTGCATGCATTCGTCCAAGGGGAGTTGCATTGGTTCAGGGGGAGCTTGCATGTGTGCAGGGGGAGCTCTTTGTGGTTGTTCGAGCTTTGGTTTAGTGGTTTGCGCTCTTTGCTTGAGCTTTGTTTTGTCTCGGATGTGTCGAGTCGTTGCCCTTGCCTAAGGGGTCCGAGACTTGTCTTTTTCATGTGATCTTGCTCTTTGCCTTTGTTTGGCTTTTGATCGCTTGATGGAGTTTTTTTTTTGTTCGTTTCTTTTCTCTCTTGTTACTATATGTGGGTGTTGTGAATGCACTCATCAAGGGGGAGATTGAGGACCATGTGTGGTTCGAAGACCGGTGTATGGTCGCTTCCTTGTGTGATGAGTGATTGACAATGTTGTGTGGACTGATTCTTGGCTAAGTATTGCAGGTGTGTAGCGAACATGGCCTCATATGCCATTAGTTCGAGTTTGATTTTGGTGATTCATGACAACATGATCATTGGGACTAACCTTATTGTTTTAGCATGTCTTTGTAGACATTTCTAGGTCCCAAGGATGCAAGAAAACTACATGCAAAAATGATAAAAACAAGGGTCAAAACCGAGCAAGAAAAGGAAAAGAGAAGACACCGTCGGATGAACCGACGGTCCCTCAAATACAAGCGTCGGTGCAATCATCAGACGAGTTGGTGCACAGGGTCAAACCCTAGGTACCGTCGGATGAACTGACGGTCCATTATTTAGTAGCGTTGGACGAGTTGCAGAGGAAGAGCAAGGAAGACAGTAGCACCGCATGATCCGATGGTCTGAGTGGGGACCCCGTCGGTCTATCCGACGCTCAGTTTGAATTCATACAGAGACGCGCCAAGACAAAGCCTTCAGCACCGGATGATCCGACGCCTTGGTCAAGGTGAATCGTCGGTCTATCCGACAGTCAGTTGGAAGCTAACAGAGGCGACTTGGGCGCGAGGTCTTCAGCACCGGATGATCTGACGTAGCGTTGGTGCATAGCGTCGGAGCAGTTGTGTCAGAGAACCTCAACGGCTATGTAATGTGGGAGGGGCACCGGATGAACCGACGCCCTGGAAAAGCATAGCGTCGGATCATCCGACTGTACCTTTTTCAGCAGCTTTTAGTCAACGGCTAGTTTGATGCCTTGGGCTATTTATACCCCCTCCACTCACCCATTTGAGGTTGCTTTGGATTGTGTGGAAGTGCGAGAGGAGTTCAAGACACATTGAAGATCATATCCAATCCATCCAAGTGCTTAATTGCTCATCCTTAGACTTGCATATGCTTTGTGTATGTGCTTAGTGCTAGGCTTAGCTTAGAGCTGAGTGAGTGCAAGGTTGTGCCAACCTTGTGAGGTGATTCTTGAGTGAATCCAGTTGTACAAGGTTCGCCGGAAGCCTTGGGGCTTAAGTGGCTCACCGGCAATCGTCATCGACCCTCCGAATTGGTGTGGAGCGGCGAGGACACTTTGTGCGGGGGACGTGGAGACCCCCTTCCTTGGTGGAGAAGCTCCTTAGTGGAGGCGGCATCAAGGTGACCAAGAGAGCTTGACAAGTGCCTAAGTGGCTAGCCTTTGTGGCAAGTCAAGTGGTGCTCTTGGGAGAGACTTGGTGACCAGGAAGCAATACTCTTGTGTGAGTGCTTCAACAACATGGACTAGGGGTGGCTCAGTGCCTACCGATACCATGGGATAAATCGCGTGTCAAGAGTTTGCTTCCTCTCATCCCCTTTACGTTTCCGCATTTACTCTATTGCAATCTTTGTTTGCCTCTACTTTCCTAGAGTAGTATCATGCTAGGATTGGCTGTAGGTTGCAAACCTTCTTTTGGGATGGGAGTTTCACACTAGAACAACCAAGTTGCACATATAGATAGTATGTTTTAGTTTACCTTTGCGCAAAATTAGTGAAGCCATAGGTTAAGGTTTTTAGTTGCCTAATTCACCCCCTCCCCCTCATAGGCTAACGGGCATCCGATTCCTTACAAGGTGCAGGTTGCGGCTTGACTGGTGTTGGTGCAGGTGAAGAACAAGCGCGAAATGTCGTCGCCGGTGAGGCCTCTAGGTGTAGAGAAGATAGGTAGGCTTCGTTCGAGGGACCCGGTGGACAGTGGGGTCAAGTGCGGGCCGCATGGTGGCATGAACAGCAAGATGAAGTCATGGACGGTTTCTTGGTTGAGCCTCAAAACCAAGGTTGAGCCGGGACTACGTGGGAGCCGAGTCATGAGTGGCGATTGGCAGAGGCTACGCCGAGTTCACGGGGTTTCTAGTGGTTCACCAGAAAACCACTGGGTTCCTTGGTTGATCCACAAAGCAAAGACCGGAGAACCGAAAACGGTGCTGCAGCAGCTCCAGACCGGTCTGACCGGTGGGTCTGACCGGTGGGGACCGGTCTGACCGGTGAGGAGCACCAGTCTGACCGGTGTGCGACGACACAGTCCGGAATCTTCGAAGCGGAGGACACGCGTCGGGATCGCAAGGCTTGCGTCGAGGCTAAGCAGGTTGCGGTCGCCGGGCATCCGTCCGATGGAGAAAACTTGAAGACTTCCAAAACCGCCCTTGAGGGGCTTGTATCCCTAGTTGTTAAGTAACAGTATGTTAGACTTTCGGTTGCCTCCATATAACCCATGAGGTGAGAGGATGGCAGCCATCTCTTGGAACCCTAGTTCATTTGCTTTCCTATTTTCCCTTCCTATTTTCTTAGGATTTCCTTAGGACTAGCTTGAGAGCTTCATGGTGAGATCTTGTTGAGAGGGTTGGATGATCGGGCGGCAAGCTAGACCTTGTATGAACCTTTGTGGAATGTATAGATGATTCGGCGTGGTTCCTCAAGGTTTGGATGAGTTGTTCCCGATTGTTCTTGGTGGTGATTTTGGGAGCCTTCTCTTTGTGATTCTCTCTGTGTGTTTTCGAGACCTTGCTCTTGGGGATTTGATGGGGGAATTTTGTGGGAACCCTTCGTGGTTCTTTAGGCTATGATTCCCCTCCCAAATCAGTGAGTAAAGGAGCTCGATTTTGGGGTTTTCGAGGTTCTAGGGTTAGAGATGTTCTTGGTGGGATTTCCTTGATTCCTCTTATTTGGACAAGTTTTGGTGGGATTAAACTTGGATATGGACTCCTCATGAGGTGTTCCTATTGTCCCCAAAGTCTTGTTCAAGTCTGTGGAGCGATTCGGGAGATCAAGGCTTGGATTTGGAGGTGTTGACCCGCGGGTGTTGTTCATCCCGAGAAGCCCAGGTCACACCGGTCTGACCGGTGCCTCTCACCGGTCTGACCGGTGCAACCCCTGTTGGGTTTTTGCTTGGGTGAATGTTTGGGAGTGTTCGCTGTTGTCCTGTGTTGCTGCAGTTTCGAGTTTGGGTCAGTTTGGAGGTCGGTAGGCCTGTTTGGTGATTTGGGGGCTTTCAGGCTAAGACCGATCTGGCTGGTGTGTTTCACCAGCCAGACCGGTGTGAAGCCTTTCTGTGGAAGTCGTCAAGTCTCATCAACAGGGACCGGTCTGACCGGTGGTGCTCACCGATCTGACCGGTGTTGGTCAGTGGACTCGAGGTTGGTGTTCCGCTGCGTTCTCGGTTCTGTGAGGTCGTAGGTTGGTTCCTAGGTTCAGTAGCACTCTAGTGGCTACGTGGACTTGGCCAATTTGGGTAGTGAGTCGGAGACGTGTGTTGGAAGCCGTGTTCGTCTTGTTGGAGCCTTCATCTCCTTCGAGAAGAATTTTTATCGGCTCCCATTCACTCCCCCCCTCTCTGGTTCGCCGTATCGGTCCTTCAAGTGGTATCGAGTCGGGTTTTTGTTGACTCTAACCAGTCTAAGATCCAACGATGGCGTACCAGGAACGGGGTTCGGGTCCTCCACACTTTGATGGGAAGAACTACCAGATGTGGAGTAAGCGGATGGCGGCGTTCCTCCTCGGAAAGGGTCAGATCCTTTGGGATGTCATGGTGGACACAAGCTATGTCCAGCCGATGAACTTCCTTGCTCCAAGATCGAGGGACATGTTCGACGCCAACAATAAGGCGGTCGACTACTTGTTTCGTGCTTTGTGTCAGCCTGAGTTCGATCGGGTGCACACCGAGCACTTGGCTTGTAGAATCTGATCGGTGTTGAAGGAAGCTCATGTTGGGAATGCCCAGGTTCAGGCTCGGATGTATGCGACCTACCGGAGAGAGTACGAGAACTTCACTCATCTCCCCGGTGAGTCCATCGATGCCTTGTTTCAGAGGTTTACGGTGGTTGTGAACAACATGAGGGCCAATGTGGACGTGCTCCCGTACGATGATCATGATAGAGCTGTCAAGCTCTTACACTCTTTGGATCGTACGATTTGGGGCGGAAAGTTCGAGGCCATTATGGAGTCGGAGAAGTATGACACTCTGACGGTGAACGAGCTGTTCTCGAAGCTCAAGTCAGCTGAGGTGGATAGGGGCATGACAGCCAAGCTCGAGGGTCCGACTGACTCCCATAGTCTTACCCTCGTTGGTGGTTCGAAAGGAAAAGCTAACACTAACCCATCCACCATGATGTTCTCTTTGTCTTCTTTGATGTCTATGCCAGATGAGGAGTTCGACATTCTTAGGGAGGGCGAGCTGGCGTTGCTGACGTGCTATGTAAGTATTATGTTGCAAAAGTTTGAGGGGCAAAAGAAAAAATGAAAAATGAAAAAAAATTATGATGAGAAGAAAAGAAAAGTAAGAAAAAAAGGAAGAAGAAAGAAAAAATGAGAAGGAAATAAAATAAAAGTAAGAAAAATAATAAAGATGCTCATCAGTTGTTTTTGCTTCATAAGTTCTCAAGTGCCTTGATGACAAATCCATACTCAAGTCTTCCAACCTTGTGCAATCCGATAATGAGGACTTCACTCGTGCCTCGGGATCACCCATTTGCCACTTGAACATGTCCACTTATCTAACTGTGTGTGTTTCATCTCTCTCTCTTTCCAACATTTATTTTCCATGGCCTTTTTGTCGAGTCTCGGTAATTCCAATAGACCTCTCTCTTAATTTGACAATATTTTGGATGTATGTTTTGCTAGGATTGCTTTTAACCTTCCAAGCTCGACATAAGCCTTCCACTATCACATATGAGTAGAATAGGTTGAAAATAATCTAGTATAGGCTTGAGTGACTTGATGAGATGAGTGTTTCCATGAGCTTTTGCAAGAGATTTTCACTTATGTTGGATATGCATCTTTTTGAAAATTCTTCCATGGAACAAGGTAATGGTTTGAAGTTCACTTAAGTTTGAGAGCATCGTTTATTAAATGTGGCTTGTTCTTTATTGTTAGTCTATCTTCCATAATGAAAAAGAAGCCGGTCACAACTTGAACTTTAAAAATAAATTCTTAAGAGAGAGCAATTTGCCTCGTCATGAATGACTAAGTGCAGGGACAACATTGGAAGGCAGCACTGATTTCTTTTTTAAGCGAGGATTACTTACTCGAGGACGAGCAAGGTTTAAGCATGGGGGATATGTTGACAGTGAATTTCCACCAACCTAGAGTACTTGTTATGCATTGGTTTCGATTATGATTTGTAACTAACCTGCCACTAGGCACATTAATGATATAACAAGTTCAACTTCGTATGTGCATTTGGAAGTGTTGTGTTTTTGAAGGAAAACATGGACAAAAGGGACGAAGTCACAACAAGTTCAAAGGAGTAAATGAGGAGTTCCGTTCGTGTTCGAATGCAAGGCGAAATCACTTCTAAAGGTGGCAAGGACCAAGGTGGTACGATGGATCATCCCCGAGGACTAAGACGTAAAGTTTGGACTTCATACGAGAAGACCCCCTATCTTGATCGTGGGGATGACGACCTCAAAATGACACAAATCAAGGGGGGTAAGTCCAAAATGTGAAGATGAGCCGTAGTGAGGAAGATGGGCCTGGGCCGGCCGGCCCATTCGGACCGGCCCAGGGGGTTTTTGGCCCGGTTCGGCCTGCCCTTTGACCTTGTTGCTCCTCGGTCTCTAAATAGCTCCCTCCTCCGACTGCCGCCGCATTCAAGCATTCTACCGACGTTATTCACCAGAAAACCGTCGCCGCAAGATGAGGGACACAGTTGGATGAGCTCGTCGCAAGGATCAACATCGGCGGAGGGAAGGAAGCAAGAGGAGGACTCCAAGCCGCTGGCCTAGGGGGTGTTCCGGAGCTTCATCGCCGCCATCTTCATCGACGACGTTCTCCAGAGTCTCCATCATCCCTATGTGCTTCAATCCGTGTAAGATGATGGGGTAATGTCTCCGTTCGTCCCTAGGGTTAGATGGATGCATGATATGTAATTTATACATGAACCTTATGCCAATTAATGCTTTATGGTCTATGTCTTCGCGTATGCTTTGTTTACATATATTTGCGCAACATGTGGTCTTAGTAGGGTTTGTGGTAATCGTGGTGATTAGCTTAACCCTATGGATGCTTAGGTATATATGCGGTTATACGTGAAAATGTTTGATTACCTTGCGTAGTGACAGTACGGTGGAGGGAAAAGGCTTAGTGGCTGCATAATCGCCATGAAGCTAGTGTAGGCAGCACCCATTTCACGTAGTAGATGCATCTTCATGTGTTCCTAAACCCTAGGGAGGGAACGCTTATCTATCTTAACCTCTCTCTCTTGTGTCCACCCTTTGCCATCTAGTTTAACCTTAGACTTCTTAGATTAACTTAGGTTAGATTGCTTTTACCTTAGAGTATCCTTTCTTTCAAGGCTTTCAAATCAACTAGATTTGTGCTTGGTTAAGCGCTAGCAATCCCCTGGCTCCGCGGATTGACAAGAATCTTGGGGGTCACCCTATGGTGAAAAAGGTGTAGGTCCGTACGCTTGCGGATCGAAGATTGTTACGTGTTTCAACCGTCAACAGTCTGTCACCAGTGTGGTGGGCATCGGGCCTAGCCCGACTAACTGCCACGGGTGGAGCTTGTTGCGGTTGGTGAGGCACATGAGGTAGCCATTCCCCGTAGCCTGAAAGTTCAGGCTCCCGAACTGGGTCTCAAATCCGGCTGGGAAGGAGTCGGAGCTACCCATGGCGTACCTCTTAGACGTGATCTCGGTGCGAATCACCATCAAGACTGCTGGTGAGGAGTTGATCTTAGTGCGAGTCCCCTACCTGGCGCGCCAACTGTCGGTGCGGAAAGTACTCCTGACAGTAACTAGTAAGATGCGCTAAGATCGATCTCTCGATGGTCGGTGCTAAGCAACAAGAGGACATGAGTTTTATCCTAGTTCCGGTCGTGGGCCATACGTCCAACAAGTTTGCGCTTGTGGCGCTATATTGCGATGCACTGTGGTGCTCGTAGAGGGGGCTACAAGTGAGACGGGAGAGGAGGGGAAGCCTCCAAGTCCCTGCTAGTGATTGAAGCAAGTGACAATATCAGGGGAGCGATCGTGCGTTAGAAAATGTGAATGAGAGTCATCCTATTGCCCCTGGCTGGGCTGCCACCTCCTCCTTTTATAGACCAAGGGGAGGCGGCTTACAAGTGTGTCGTGTGATCCTTTGTACAGAGTTGCGGTACTGGCGTGCAGTTTTTGTGATCTGATGGTTGTCCTAATGAATCCTGGTCCTTGCACGTGTTGTGATGGCTCTAGCGCTGGCTAGAGGCAGCTTCGAGGGTGGTCATGCTGGCACCCACGTCAGGTCGTCGTCCGTACGCTGACTCGAGGGTCTAGCTGACGGGGGAACTTGGGCTGCACAGTGGCCGACGTGGCGGCGTCTCGTCAGCACAGGTCCCCGCAGTGTTGGGGATGGCTTTGATGTGCCCCGGATGACGGCACAGCGGCGGGGATGGCCGCATTGGGTTGGAGGTGATGGAGGGGACGTGCTTCGTTCTCCATGCGTCATGGCGCAGTCCCGGACGGGCACAAGGTTGGTGGCCATATGCTCCTCGAGGGCATTGCTGTCCCTTTTCGAGGAGTGTGACATGGAGGAAGGACGAGAGCGGGCAGCACAGTGCCAAGGAATGACATCGGCCATCCCGCACAGCACCTGTACAGCGTCGGGGATAGCTGCACAGCGGTGGGTTGTTCGAACAGTGCCGAGATCGGATTCCCGGGTTGTGTCAGGAGATCGGCGTGGCAGGGATTCGCCTTTGACCTAGGCGCCCACATTGTGTCAGAGCATTTAATGCCCCGGTCGAGGGAGCAGGTGGGACGTAGCGGGTTGAGGGAGATCTCGAGCGAGGCGGAGACTCGCTCAAGGGGCCGAAATCCTCGACCGAGGTTGGGGTCCGCTTGAGGGGCCGGGACCCTCGAGCGAGGCAGAACCTCGCTTAAGGGGTGCCATGCCCTTGAGCGAGGCGGGAGTGTTTGCCGCGCGGTGCCCAGCCCTCGAGTGAGATGGAGGTTTGCTCGAGGGTTGCGAGGATGATGGTTCGGTGGGCCTCTGAGGCTTATTGGGCTGTGGGCTTTGTTTGAGTTTGTGTTGGGGCCATTTCAGGGAGTGATTCGTGGTCGTGCGTTAATTCATTTTAGGAAAGGGTGATTTCCCCCATAGTTAGGGGACCCCTATGGCTGTCCCCGACAACAAGAGAGATACACACAAACAATGCTTAAACTAGGTTCAGCACCCAAGCACAAACGGGGAGATAGCCCCATGTCACTTCTGCACGACGGCGATAGATACTTTCAGAACTCCTATAATGATACCTGAACATAGAGAAATACACAGAGTCCAACGGTTGTCACTACCACGGCCTACCTCTATCTAAACGTGGGGTTCACTCATATCTACGAAGCTGTCCAACCCAAGCACCATGCTTGCATTATCAACTAGACTCCAACCGGCCCAGGCTATTGTGACCCAGGTCGAAGCCAATAGATGACTGACCACTCAGACCGAGTAAACATCATGCAACAGGAATGTGTAATCTAACTAAATCAAACTAAGGCTAAACAAACAAACGGAAACGTGACTTTCTATGCTTATACCACAAGATCCAAGGGTCGTGTTCACGAAGACACGAGCCTCTAAATGATGAATAGATGAAGAACACAAGAACGTATCACCTATACATGAAAGCACTACTTTACATGAAATAGCTGAATAATGGAAGTAGATCAAAGTCATACAAAGAAATAAAGATACAAGAGCACTCATACCTAGATCCCAAAGTAGACTTGGAATCTGAAGAAGAACTACTCTAACCTACTCCCTAGCCTTGGAAACTAAAAGAGAGAGAAGTGAGCCAAATGTGTGTGCTTAGAATGGCCCCCTCTATTTATAGGTCTGAGACACCCCTGGTTTGAGCTACAAAACACCATGTTCACCCCTGGAATGCCTTTTAGGACCAATGAGAAACCAACACGTGTAAGGACTAAGGTGGTTCAGCCGAACCCACGGTTCGACTGACCCCTTTTGGGCTCGATTCATCCTCTCCTTTGGCCTGGTGACTGATATGTAGGCCCTTGGGTAGATCCTGGGTGGATGTAAGAAATTGACTCGGTTTGGGTCCCCGTGAGTCCTTCAATCCATGTGATGATGTGTCACTCTCTGATTCGTCAGAGCTTGCCTCCCTTGTATCAATGACGTGGTGTGGGCACATGGGATCTTGCGTGGCAGCACCTCATCAGCTAAGGTGGCGAAGCATGGATATCATAGAAGGTGGATTTCTCACTCCTTTTGCGCTTATTTTCCTGCAATCAAATAACTTTCAAGGGTAAGTGAAACTACATTATTCTTAACTAAAATATGTGTCCGAAATGCATTTTCTCCTTTATTTATGAGAAATTGACAGCTAAAGTAGGTACTTAACGTCTGTCAACACCCCTGCAGCTCGAGCTGCACCATTGTACAACCTCGCCGAGCACGAACTCCACATGAGCAATCACACAAGTTCTTCAAGTTCATCTCACATGATTCACAAATCACAACACAAATGAATTCTATTTTTCAAATATTTACAAACAAAATCATGCACTACATTTCACATGATTTACAACACATGGATTCCAATATCCAAAATGCACAAAATGAACTATGGATGACAAATCACAATTTCTTTATCTCCATGAACTCACCATGGAAGAGGATCTGGTGAAAGGGGCATGGCACGCTAGCGGCCGACCGGAACTTCACGCCACCACCCCTGGGGACCTTGCGTCGATGCGCCTGTAGGCCCCCGCAGGCTCGTGCCGCCACGCTTAGAGGCTCAGGCCACCACCACTGGGACCTCACGCTAGTGCGTCGGAGGCCCCTGCCATCGCCCCCTGGACCTTGCGCCGCCACCCCTGTGTCCTCGCGTTGTCACCCTCGGAGGCTTGCGCTGCCGCCATCATGACTCCCACCGCCGCTCCCGAAGGATCGCGCGACCGCCCCCACAAGCTTGCACCCCAACCTCTAGGCAATGTTGCGCCTGTCCCCTGCGCAAAGATGACAGAAAAAGATAAGAGATACGAGACACTCCAGCAGTCCTTCTACTTGAGCCCCAACTCAAAAAGTAGTAGGGGTTGAGAGAAAAAACGCACTCTAGTAGAGCCCTAACTCCAGCCCCTAACACTATTCGCATCCCCTACTTCCCCCCTTCGGCCCCTTCTGCCACGGGTGAAGAGATAAGCCCTTACTCGGTTGTTGGGCCATTCGCATCGCTCAGAGCTCCAACACCCAAAGGTCCCCTATTGTGGCTGTGTGGAGCTACCCCACACTGCCACCGCCAGATGCTTCCAATCTGCGGTGACCACCTGCTCCTCATTTGTGGATGCCAAGATCTTCCCCACCTTGGCCGCCTGAACCTCCCTCGTTGCGGTCGCCCGACGCTTGGGCTCTGCTACTAAGCTCTATCAAAGCTCGCACTCATCTGCACTGCGCATAGCTGGATCTTGTTCACTAGCCCTCGATCTTCACCCACCAAATCGAGCCCCAAGTCGACACCCTCAAGCCCCAAATAGACACCTACGTCCATGAGCGCCACCCCGTACAGCCACGGGCTAGCCTTGCGCGGTTGGAGGTCGAGCTCCCTCCGCTGTCATTGCCTTTGTTCTTAGATGGAGGTTGAGCTCCCTCCGTCGTCAACTCCTCTGTGGCCAGATGGAGGTCAAGCTCCTTCCGCCACCGCCACCTTCGTGCCCAGATGGACGTCGAGCTCCCTCTATTGCCATCACCCCCCTCCCCACACTGTCACTGTGTTGCTCAGCTAGTGTTCGGGCCCACTCACGTTTGGACATAGAAAGTAGGGGGGAGAGAGAGAGAGAGAGTAGCAGTGGGAGGAAGGGGGGAGAGATGTGGGAGAGAGGAGAGGCTAGAAAAGAGAAAAGGATATGAGCTTTTGACGAGTAGGTACCATATGTCAAGTGATAGTAAAGGCTTCAAAGTTGGGGTTGTTGGTGGAGTTGGAGATAAAATTAGAGCCCAAAAAGTTAGGAGCAACCCCTATTGAACAAAGTAGGAGCTCTAAATAGGGCCACTGCTGGAGTTGCTCTAAGAGAATATAAGAAAAAAGGGAATTTGGTGATTCTACCCCTGCTCTGCACCTAGCTCATGGTGATTTTGCCCCTTCTTTTCTAACTTTACAATTTTACCCTCACTTAACACCCTGGCTTGGAGATCTGTCAAATGAAGCTTGGTTAAAAGAATTAAAGAAAAGAATATATGCTTCCAAGGACCTAACTACCCCTCCCTTAATTATCTGATCTCGCCTAACTTTGTTCCTTGCTCTACACGCCCAGACCTTCCGACATCCGCAGAGCACGCACGTTCCTTCTTGCACTAGCTATTGGTGAAATGGAAGCGGAGCTCTGATGTTCGGTCGCCGGCGTGGTGGGGCACAGGCACAACACAGTTGTGCGTGGAGGTCGAGACAACGGAGTGGGGGTCAGGAGGCGACGACAGCCGGGCAGCGCAGGTGGCCGAAGGCGTGTCAATGGGGAACAGGCTAGCAGCGGTGGCAGAATGGAGGAGGAGGCTGTGACGACAACGTGACGTGTGAAGCTGGTGGTCGACGACACATCAGTGGAGAGGAGGCGGGTGGCGGCGGTGGAGTGGAAGAGGAGGTCGACGACTGGCTCGGAAGCGGTGGCGCTGATCTGCGTCGTGGAGTGGGGCCCGAAGGGAGGCGCCCCCGCTACCTTGCCATCTTTTCACACGTGGCCTCATCGTCAGTCCTTCTTCCCCACGTCGGCGTTTCAGACAGAGGTGCTACACCGCACCAAGGCCAAGCTTCACGCCAGCGCGCAGAAGCCGAGCCCCATCGGAGGCCACCCGAGGTCCCGAGATGCCTGCCTCAACACTGTTTTAGGGAAATCACTTACCATAGCGGCCCCACACCCGCTCTCGTCGACTGCACTTCTCCCGACTGCGCTTTCTCCGACCACACCACGCTGCTCTCGTCGACTTCTGCCCCACACTTGTTTGTCACGTATGTGAGGAAGGAGAGGGAGCATGTGCCTGCCTAGCTAATTTGTATGGGTAATGTTGTCCTTGTAATGGAATAGGGGCAAAGTCACTTCTCAGTTTGGAAAATGAGGGTAAAATCACAAAGTGAGAAAAATAGAGGTAAAATCACCATTTGCTGCCAAAGTAGGGTTAGAGACACCAAAACCCCAAGAAAATAATGAGTGGATGGTTGCCAGAAGGAGGAGAGGAAAATAAAGATAGGGATGTGGGTGTCGTTGGGGATTCACTACAAGAAAATCGTTGACTAGTGACGCAACCACATTTTAGCGTCATTGATTTATGACGTTCCTGGCTTATCTCGTCATAATATTTCACTTTCGAGCAAATTAGTGACAACAAAATTTTCGTCATTATGGTTGACACTGTAGTCGGGTGTTCCCCATTCCATGCTTTTTTGAGATGCCACAACCTCTGAAAAAATGTCATAAACCAACATCGGTCCCACATGTAAGCATTATTTTAAAAACAGATTGTTCCAAGTCATCATAAAATTTAGTAGGGTCCCACATGTAAGCATTTTTCGAAAATAGAGTGTTCCAAGTTGTCATAAAATTTTCTAGGGTCCCACATATAAGCATTTTCGCCATGTCAGCGGCGTCATAAAACAAATTTGGTCCCACATGTAAGTATTATTTTAAAATAGAGTGTTCCAAGTCGTCATAAATAGTTCGAGGGTCCCACGTGTAAGCATAGGTCACGAAACATTGCAAAAACAATTTGCCATGGCATGGGTTCGAACCAGGGATCTAAAGAAACAAGGTTGTGGTATTTACCACTGCACCAGTCGTTGGTTGTGATAAGAACATGGGAAAATCTACTAATAGTTCATGCAAAGTCTTTACTGTGACTAGGTCCCACATGTAAGTTTCAGTTGAGTCTATAATCACTTATCGAATGGCTGGCAAGACACTTCACTCAGATTTCGCAAAGACTTTTGACTTTCGCTACACAGATCTGCGATAGTTCGTGGTAGGAATGGCGGATCCTAGCGGTGAGGGGAAGATGGTTGCACCGCCACATCCCAGCAACAAGAGGATGAGACAACAAGATGCAGTTGGTTCTCTGGTTTGAGCCGCTATGTTTTCCCCTATCTTACTAGGGTTGGGGATATCTTGATTTGGGGATCTGGAGGATTGATGAGCATATTTGGTAGATTTAGATTGCATTATTGTACATTTAGATTTGCACTTCGATAGGTATTAGAAGTTGATAGGCTACAGACAATTCATGTTAGGTTCAGTTAGTTTTCAATTTGCATAGTCTTACAGTAGATTTTGTATTTTGGTAGCTTCTAGATGTGCTTCAAGCCACTTGTTTTATGGATTTTTGTGGAGGTGCACAACTGAGTTTATGTAGGTAGCAAACAACCAGGTTTTGTGGCGTGTGGTGGTCGTTTTACTGTACTCATACAAATTGGTTCAAGGGATTCATGTTTTTTGTAGACTGAGATGAGTTTATTTTTCAGATTGAGATGAGATTTCTCCAAAGATTAGTTTAGTTCTAAAAGAACATCTTAATGTTATTTTAGAAGATCTGGATGCCTCATCTCGGGAGAGAACTCTATTAGGATCTCCAAAGAGATCCAAAACATGATAGAACAACTAGCTAAAAGAGAGAAACAACTTCAGTAGACACCTAAGAACAAGAAAGCTGCGAGCGATGATTATTCTTCTTACCATAGACATTGGAATAAAAGCGTCAATAAATGGGTAGGGCATTGAGTTTGTTTGGTCCGTCTTTTCTTTTAGATGTTCAAGAAGTTCGTTGTCAGTTGGACTGAAACGGGTACCCTTGCCTATTAGTACCCATTTCAGTCCAACGAACTTCTTTAAAATTTAAAAGAAAAGACTGGCCAAGAAAACTCAATATCCTACCCATTCATTGACACTTTCATTCCAATGTATATGGTAAGAAGAATGATCTCCGCCCTCAGTTGTCTTGTCTTTAGGTGTGTACTGAAGCTCTTTCTCTTTTTCTGCTAATTAATCTATGATGTTTTTGATCTCTTTAGAGATCCTATAGAGTCCTCACCCTGAGATGAGACATCCAGATCTTCTGAAAGGACATTAAGAAATGCAAGAGAGTACCACAATGCCACAAAATTCACTGTAGGAGGTGCAAAAGGTGAATGAACAACTGCAGGACGCCAAACATGAGATGGAGTTATGATTATGAATGACTGGTGATGATTATTTTGAAACTTGTATCATGATTGTGTTTTGGTGTTGGCTACTGGATCATCGTATAATGTTTGCTACTTGTTGGTGGACTGGTGGTGTTAACTTTGTGGTGATGAGTTGCTATGAGATGTCATCTTATTATGCTGATTTGGTTTTTAATCTATTCCAAATTGATTTGGGCATACTCACCACTCAAAATTCATATGCATTGCAATGGAGGTCATTGAGAATTGCAGTTTACGACTGGCATCGGGCGTTAACTAACGAACTTGTGTGCACACCCCCTTTGAACGTACGTGTCAATCATTGTGAATCGCAATGCTTGGACTTATTTACTCTCGGTCGCCGACATGTACCAAGTTGAAAGGTTGAAGCTGCACTGTGTGTCAAAGATGTGGGACATGGCAACAGACAAGTGCGCGTGACAGCCAAAAATAAAGTTTTCCCGCAGACAAGTATATATATCTCATTTCTCTCGACAACGCGGCATACAGTACTGCAACTCTGCAAGAGACTCGGCGGCACCACACTTCTTTTCCTTGTGGTAAAGACTAGAGCTAGCGTTGGTGCTTAGATCTGCTATTGCCCATGGCGGGAATGGTGAATCGTAGCGACCCTAGCGGCGAATAGAGAAGCGGGACTCACTACAGTCAGGTCAGTCCTCTGTTTAGCCATGCTACTTTGATTTGTCATACTAGTTAAGGGGAATTATGGATTTGGGGATCTGGGTTAACAAACTATATTCATGTATTTTAAAGGTGTTTGGAGTAGACTCCGAAAGCTCCAGATCGCCGATGCCTGGTCCTCATGAAGTCATCGTTATAGATCCTAATGAAAACGAGTGCAAGGATGGGTTTCCTGTCCATCTGAAGTATGACTGGATAGGCACCAACCCTGGGCATCGATATGTATGCTACTGCGACGTAAATGATAACATGTATCACATCTAATAAATGTTGCGTTTGCGTTCGATGTTAGTGTGGTAAATCGCTAATTATATGAACAAAATCGGTGACTGCAGACTGATGGCATGAAGTGTGCGTCATTTAGGTGGATAGATCCTGAATGGGATATTAGGACTCTAAAAGTTCTAGAGAAACTGATGGAAATGAAGGGAAAAGCAGAAGAGGAAGCAAGGTCGTGGAAAGAAGCATGTGCAGCTGCTAAGGAGGAGGCCAATGTCAAAGTAGTTGAGCTGCAGACAATAACACGATACTACAGGGAGGTAACCCATAACCTGTTTGAGACGAGAAAGAAAATGAGAAATGATGCTCTGTTGTCTCCTACATAAAAGGGTGAAGCAAACAGGTACCTACAAGCTGAAAGGGAGGCAAAGATGTGGAAGGGAGAATGTGCAAAGGCTAAGAGGGAGATTCAAGAGACTACCGCTAAGCTGCAGACGGTCAAGCAGCTCCTGGATTCTACAACACTTGTTGTGAAGAAGGTGAGGGAATTGCTGAGGCATGCCTCATATAAGAGGTAGCTCAGCAAGGACAACAATGAGGAATAATGTGGATCATGGTGTTATTGCTAGGTAGACGGTTTAGAGGTGTTAATCATTCTTGTATTTTGGTATTTGCTACTTGTTGGTGGTGTGAACTTTGTGGTGATGAGTAGCTGTGAGATGCCATCTTATGATGTTTGATACTTGTCCGCTCTGTTGATGTTTTGCGGGAAGGACCTTCCTGATTATCAAATGTTAACTACTTGTTCCCTACAGTGATTGTGGTAGAAACTCATACATATGCATGAAATAATTGATGAAGGATGATAATATAGATATTTGTACATTGAATTGCATTATAGGTGGTACACAATCGAAGTTCCTCATTATGGATAGCTAAGCAACAACCATGTTCCTCTCGACCAAATCCAGTCCCCACGAACCTGCTTAATGCGGATCGTCGGAGTTCCTGGAACAATACATATTCCATGCTGGTAGATACAATACTCATTCTTTTCATCGTGATGATAAGTTCGTAGGGAGTAAATGTGATTTTCCCTCAGGTCAGCCAAACCATAAATGGCATGCTCTTCTGTAACAATGCACTTGCCAGGACCAAACAAGATGATCTTATTTCCGGAATTCAGGAGCTCTCTCCCAGGGAATAGGCTGCCAAATGTCCCCCACAAATGAATGCAAAGTTAATTCTACTACCTCAGCTTTTTCTCCTCCAGAACAACAATGAACAATCGGTTTTCACCTTCAAGTAGAGAAGAGTTTAACATGCCAATAAACCATGACAACCGAAGTCCAACGGGATGGGAAGGTGCCGGAAGATCCTGCCCCAAGTAGATCCGTAAGTGTTCAGAAGAACTGCAGTAGAAATCTTCCGAAGGAAGTACAATCTAGTCGGACTGGCTACCCAAATGCCACATGGAAACAGGCAATGACTCAAGCGCTGCAAAATATTTCACTAGCCAAAAGAAAGTAATCACGACAAATGACTCTGCACCAGTTGCAATTTCAAGGCACAAGATACAAGCTTGGAGAGTAGCCATTTGGCTCCATTTCGGAAGTTGAGGAAGGCAAATGCGCTTCCAAGGAGACAAAGGATTCAGCATGAGCGCATTGCACCAATCTCTGCAATCTAAGGCGACAAGGCTTCCATATCCGCCGCAACCAATCAATCTGGTCCTTTTCCCAGCCAATGCAGGAAAGGAGACCTCAAAAAGCCGCATATCAGCGACGGATGCAAATGTCACTGCTCCAGATTCACCGTTAGATTCATATTTCAGAATCCAAGGCTCAAACTGGCGTGCCTCACCTGAATGAGCGCAGTTCCAACCGTTGCAGACAACTTTGAACATGATGAAATCTCTTGCATCATTGATCTTATTGGCGACGTTCACAACAATGTCAGGAATAAGATTTGCCCAGGGACGAGGCATCATTGACAGGATAGCCAAAGAACAAGGTTGTGGGAGAACAATGGAGGAGTTATAGCTCCAATAAAGACAAATGAGTGGAAAAGGTTGTCCAGAAGGTCCGGTATACTGATGTCTTGCTAAAAGGACCTTCTGGACTACATTTATTTCTTCTGTTCTGTTAACATTCTGCTGAATGATCTTTCCCCCTTCCTCAGAACGTCCTCCCTCCATCCACAAAAGAATGAAATCCTCACTTCCCGATAATTTTATATGAAGATATAAGTGTAAATTTGGTCAAAATTGAATTAGTTTGAACTGAACGGATCCAACAACTACTCTAATCTGTTCGGGAGCAATTTTTTCAATAATGGTTGAATGGGTTCCTCTAGCCATAAATACCCCCCTTCCTCCCAGCGCCCTCTTCTCCTCTCCCCACTCTTGCAACCAACAAATAACCCCATTCTCACACAGCGCCCTCTTCCTCTCCCAACTCTTGCAACCAACAAAAAACCCCATTCTCGCACAGCGGTCCCTTCCTCACCCAACTCTTGCAACCAACAAAAAACACCATCCTTGCACAACGCTCCCTTCCTCTCCCCATGGATCCATTGTCTCCTAGAGGTGCGGCGCAAGCCACATCCTCCTCCTCTTCTAATGAAAGGGAGAATCTCCAGTGGTCTGATGAAAAGGAGGCAGAGCGGAGGCCCATTCGGGTGGTGGTTGACACATCCTCTGATGATTCGGAGTTTGTGGAACAAAATGAAATACAAGATCATGTGCCTCTGAAACATCGCACCCCTCGCAGGTCAGTAAGAGGTGACAGGGGTGAGGGGCGCGGAAGCACCGCCACTCACCGGGGAACTGTCGTCTCCAAGCGCCGTCATCCTCTCTCATCCTCATCGGTCGGCGGCAGTTGATCTCTACCATCCTAGCCGAGAAGAGGACATCATCGTCCGGCCGTCATCATCCGCTATGGAGCAGCGCCAAGGCCGTGCTCGACCAGCCACCATGTAGTGGTGACATCATCCTCTGGCGGCTGCATTGGAGGGACGGCCTCATCCGCGGGTGGCGCCCTGGGAGGTCCGTCACCATCTTCCACGGGCGGTGGCAACATAGTGACATCCTCGTATGTGAGCAGCTGCAACAAGGCGCCGGGTGCACCATCGACAAAGAAGTGGTGCCTTGATTAGTGGATTAGTGGTGACTGGTACTAGTAGAAGTAGGAGTAAAAGAAGCAGAACGAAGATTCACCTTTTGTTCATCTGGTCTGATTAAATACTAATACTACTACTGTTTTTCCTTGTAATATGTTGGTTTTCTCATTGCGTAGCAGTGACAGTTTAATCTGGTCTGACTGAAAACTACAAACAGGACTCTTGTCAGTGTTCTTCCGGTATTTAAGAAATCAACAGAAATGACTTTCCATATACAACGAATTTATACCGAGGGAGTACACAGACAATACCATTTTTTAGAAACAACACACTCCAAATACAAACGACACAAATGCACACATACTCATTGATTACGCATGAGGATGGATCGATCCACCATAGTTCAAACTACAGCGACATACTCTAAACGACATCTACTAGCATCTACCATCACGACTCATACTACTACCATCACCACATACTACTAGCATCTACCATCATGGCTCATACTACTACCATCACCACATACTACTAGCATCTACCATCACAGCTCATACACTACTACCATCACCACATACTACTAGCATCTACCATCACAGCTCATACTACTACCATCATGGGCTCATGGAAATCCAGCCGCTGCACGGAGTGCAGCAAAACATGTCTCTTGGATCAGATACTCCTCCAAAGCGTGATGCCTCACCCTTGCATCCCAAATCCAGGTAGGCGAAACAGCGATGTTGTGCGTGTGTAAAAGCAGGGCACAAATGGTCCATTGCTTGTGACCCCTTTGGCAAAAAGGGCACACCTACATTCCTCCCTGATAAACACGAGCGGGCCCACCCTACTGAAGCCAAAGCAACACATACCATTTCAGGTCATGCGATTCATCTTGTTCAATGAGCACTGACCGTGGGAGTGGAATTTCAACAGGCAACAACAGAGGTGGCAGCCTGGGCCGTGGGCGAAAAGGTGGTGGCATGAGGTTCAGCAGATCCTGAGCTGTCGTTGCCAGTGGCTGAACTGGAGGTGGCATCACCCCCGGGTGTTGCTGAGGTGCCAATGCCAGCGGAAGTGGAGGTGCCATTAGGGTCGGGTGCTGCTAAGGTGCCGATACCAGTGAAAGTGGATGTGCTATTGGGGTCGGTGTTGCTGCGGTGCTTATGACAGCGGCTGAACCAGGTGGTGGTGAGGTGCTATTGCGCCTGACAACTTCCCCTTCCCTGACTCCGTCAAGTTCCATGCTCCGTCCCTTCCTTGCCCGGCCATTCTCCACATACTGTATACACAAATGAAGAACAAATCCTACATAAGCTAACAATGTGACCGTCTCGATACCATGCATACATAAAGTAAACAAGATTAGTCAACAAAATAATCTCACCCTTGTATCCCACTGAAGTAGAGAAATGCAAGACGGGGAACCGATTAGTGTTGGCCTTGCCTTTCAAGAACGCTCTTCTGCACTCGCCTATTTATCGAGGACTACAATGGTCATGTGAGCTCGGTGTAGCATTGCTAAAGTTACTATGGAAAACATGAGATGCTCTGAATATAGTCAAGCCTACGCGTGATAGGAATCTATCTAGGTCAGAATCTTCAGCGGAGTGCATCGAATACATGTGTGGATGATGGGTATCACGGGATGAGCCCGACGTGTCTAGGTAGTATGTGCTTACTTCCAGACTTTCCTCTCTAGTTCACGAGAAAGTCCTGCAGACAAATCATGCCGCATCAGCTGCATCTAATGGCCATCTAACTACATCAGCTCATGCCGCATCAACAACGAGACAACTCTTTACTATTTATTTATGTAATGGTTTAGGTGTCAATTGCATCTGAAGAACAAGATTGGGTGTTGTAATTAGATGGACCAGATGGTCCTTATGTTGCAACATGCAGGGTGCGGGGTGACTTGACAAGTCCTCCTCAATCAGGTACGCTACTTAGTCGTGACTGTAAAGGTCTACGAATGGTCTGGATTCGCACTTGATGATTCCCGCAGGCCTTGGAGACTGAGAATCCTGATGAACTTGTTGACGCGACAAGACCAAAACGGAAGAAGCTGGAGTTGGAATAGCACTATATGTTATTTTTGTTTGTTTATGTGTGTGTAATATTAACATGCATATAAGCACAAAAGGGCATCTCGAATGGGCGTTTGGGAACGACACGCTCTCAGAAGTTGATCCACGTGTTGATCATTGAGAATTGCAGTTAAGCACTGGCACCGGGCGTTAACCGACGAACTTGTGTGCACACGCAGCACACCCCCTATGAACGAACGTGTCGATCATTGTAAATCGCACTAAAGGACTAGAATCAAGAAGTTCATGACCCGAATGTGGCCACACCCACTCTAAAGGGATGTGTCCATTCCGAGTGGTAACTGATGTCCACGAACGAACGTTTCGGAATGACATATTCACTCCAGACCCACTATAATAAGAGACACTTTAAGCACGAGATGATCAATGTCGGCCATTTGTGTTAATGGCTTTAGACGCTAAAATGATTCCTTCCATGCAAGTCGACTTCTCAGTCTCAAGCCAGGAAGAGAAAGCCGAAGGAACCGCGGGCAACTTCAAGGAATCCAGTACGTTCATGGTGAGAGGCCGTCAATGGAAACTACGTTGCTATCCTACACGTATGAATGATCATCAATGGATGGATGTTCCAGACGGCATTGTCGTTGTCCTCGTTCCTCTGCACAAATCCCAAATGTTACGTGTCTCGTTGCTACTATGAAGACACACACTCACACATGGCGATACGGTAGCATTATGTTATTGTTTGTCAAACCTGTGACTGCTTCCACGTAGGTGCGAGTATTGTTGCGTGCAATGATTGGAGACCCAAACAATGAAGATGATACGTTTCGAGTTCAAGCTACAAAAGAAGTTTGGTTCATGAATCGAGATCTACAAGCAAGAGGATTTGAATGTCTGGTGGAGCATCATGACATTGAGCGTATTACATCTAGTGAAGATTGCATACACATATCATGTGTTGTTTCAGTACTGGAGGACGGCTCCATTGAAGTTCCTCCTCCATCAGTGCAAAGAAGCATATGCAAACCGTTGCAGCCCAAGCCCCTGTGGAAGTTGTGTTCCACGTAGGTGCAGATTTCCGCGTGATACGAGCGATACGTGCCGATGTGGCGAAAGTATATTGGAGGCAATGCTCTACAGCCCAGGAGTGGAGTCTAGCTCTGAAACTGTTACAATTATTGGCACACACCCTGATGGCTTCTCGGTCCTGATCAAATATGCTAGTGAAGGATCACTCCCGGAGGAGGCTGATTTATGGGACACTTCTACCAATGTCTGGCCTTATTTACTCTCGATCACCGACATGTACCAAGTCGAAAGGTTGAAGCAGCACTGTGCGTCAAAGATGTGAGACATGGCAAGCGAGGAAACTGTGACTTCATTTCTACGATGGGCAATTCAGGCTAACTACACACAATTGTAGGACAAGTGCATGTCTCTCTTAGAGCGGATCTTTCCTCACAGAATACTCACATATGATTGGGAGGTTGTATGCACAGATCATCCTGAATTTATGCACAATCTCCGTAGAAGATTACCTAAAGGGTTGTACCAGGGTCCCTGGTAGTTTTAATGTTTTATTTAAGTGTTTTTAGTCATGTAATAAACAGTTGAAACAGTACGTTATTTTGTTGCAGTGAGTACATTTGTAATGTTAAAATCGGATCATCTGTATAATGTGAATATGAAGTAGAGTATAGTCCTGTGTGTGTTTGACAATTCCATGATCTATGGTGGCACGGACAATCCAGTCAACAACTTGACTTTCTGCATAAGGTCACTGACGTTTGGGTCCAACACCCAAGAGGTCTTTCGTTTGGGTCACTGACGTTTGGGTCCATGATCCAAAGCCTTTCATTTCCTGCTCTAGACCACAAAGGCGGGACATGAAATTTTGAATTCCCCCCTCATCCTTCTAGTCCACCTCGTTTATATATAAAAGAAGTGGGAAACCAGGTCTCCCAATTCCCTCTTGGTAATTTTCCAAAATCATGGGATTTTCTCCTTGGCCACCGAAGAGACCTAGATTTGGGGCAGAAGCAGCAACAACGGCCTAGCTACTGACGACGACTTCCTCTGCTACGAGCGGCAGCCTTCTTTTTCTACAAGCGACATCCTTCCTTAGCAACGTTCTTGAAGCTACAAGATGGTTCGAACTCGTTGCTCCATCAGCTCCCCTGAGGCTCACCCTGGTGGCCGCAGATAGTTGCGTAGAACATCGTGCTGAAGGCACAAGGTCGGGCAGCTAAATCAAGACGGCATTCAGCAGCGACACCCTCTTCCCGTCCTATTCGTCAGGTCTGCGGTCTCCTCTCTGTATTGATCGATTCAATTCGATTGCTTCCCCATGCTCTTTGGCTTTGTATTATATTGTTTCATGTTTGGGTGATTGTGGATCTACTGTGCCCTATCGCAAGAGTTTGTTAGAAGTCGTTTTATTTGAGCTTTGTGTAGAAATATGTAGATGAAATTGTTGGACTGCTTCCCCATGCTCTTTGCCACAGAATATTGTTGTTGCATGCTTCGGTGATTGTGGATCTTCTATTCCCTAATGCAAGAGATTGTTCCAAGTAAACTTATTTGTGGTTTGTAGAAATTTGTAGATGAAATTGTTGGACTGCTTCCCCATGCTCTTTGCCTTTGAATGTTGTTGTGGCATGCTTCGGTGATTGTGGATCTTTTGTTCCCTATGGCAAGAGATTCTTCCAAGTCAACTTATTCTTCCGACTGCTAATGATCTCAACCCTTATCTCCTGTTCTTGAACTTGTTTCAGCAGGCCAACGGGTCAACATCTGTAGTCGCTCCTGTTCAGACCTGCTCCAAGGTAACAAACTCAACACCTTCTTTGTTTCCAATCGCAAATGATCTCAACCCTTATCTCTTGTTCATGTACTTGTTTCAGCAGGTAAAAGGGTCAACATCTGAACTCACTCCTGTTCAGACCTGCTCTAAGGTAACAAACTTAACACCTTCTTTGTTTCCGATTGCGAATGACTTCAACCCTTAGCTCTTGTTCTTGTACTTGTTTCCGTGGGCCAAAGGGTCAACATCTGAAGTCGCTCTTGTTCAGACCTGCTCCAAGGTAACAAACTTAACACGTTTGTTTCCTTAGTTCGAATCAATTACAAGGTCCTAATCTGACTTGGGACCCATTGTTGCTAGATGGAAGCTACAAGTCAATGATGCTTCTTCCCAAACAAATTAAAACAGAGGCACCCAAGTACTCAAGAATGGGTACCAAATCCTTAAGTAGTAGTGTTGATGAAGAGTGTGTTGATGCTCCCAATCAAGATGGGGTACAACTTCGACAATGATTTGTTGCTCACCAGAAAGAGTTATGTAGCTTGAAGAAGAAGACCGAAGAATCAGAATCAACTCTGAAAATGCAATATATGAGATTAAGAGGTTGTAGAAGCTAACCGAAGATAGTGAGGACCTCCTTCGTCTACTGCTTAGCAGTAAAAGATGAAGAGGTTAAGATCATTAAATCAAATCTCCACTTTCTCTTGTGATTATGCACTGGATTTAGCTTTGTTAATCAATGTTCCTTGTGATACTATTACCCTATCTTGTAATAATTTGTGATATGTGTTGAACAATATGATCGTGCTTGATAGTAAAAACAGTTTGTTATATTGTATAAAGAAATATGTGTTGATTACTATTTAGCAAACCAGATCGCAATTATTCAAAAAAGATCAGAATTGAAATGAAATCTATTAATACTGATGCATGATTAGTTAATTTTATATTGTCCTTTAGTGGGCTTAGCCCAATTTTATTTGGGCCAAAAGTCAATTTTTTTCAAATTAACGTGACACAGAAGGATGACAATGCGTGCACCTGTTGGACTCGACCTAACGAAAACAGGCCCGCCCTAATGATGTTTCATCTGAAAAGCTATAATTGGACCCAACAAAATTTTTTTCGGCCTATATGAACAACGCCAGCCTACAGGAACAGTTTTGGGCTCAACCCAGCTACAAACGGGCCAAATTAACAATTGGCATGCCACATCGGATGCCACATCAAATTTTGTCTAGCGTCGCAAAGTTGCAGGACCGAACTTATGACGCATTGTATAGACGATTTTACACGCATCATTAAACTCATGACGCCGGGAAATAAGGCCTCGTCATTAATCGCAGTTTGTGACGCTCGATTAATGACAGCGCGTTTTCGTAACAACCGGCGTCATTGATCACGGTTTATGACGAGAAACGACCTTTTTTGCGTCACTAGTCAGCGTTTTTCTTGTAGTGATTCCTTTTGTCTCAGGTGGTATTTATACTCGGCCACCTAAGACTAAAGGTATTGTTGCTACACTAGCTTTTGATGCGGGGCCTTTAGTCCTGGTTTGTAATACTAACCAGGACTAAAGTGTTCATGCGTTCGCAGCCACGTCACTCGAGGGCCTTTGGTCTCTGCTCTAAAATTTACCCGGGACTAAAAATCTGAACCAAAGGTCTTCTCTACCAGTGTTAGAGCCCTGTTCACCCACAATACTTATAAAAGGTGAAAAAGAATAAGTCACTGATCTTTTGACCATGTGGGAATAAAATTAAACCGTGACTAGAAATACATTTTGTTCACGATTTCCAGTTTCCATTAATCCTCTTTGTAACATTTTACCCCTGGCACCGTTCGCTACCATTCGTACTAACAAAGGGTGAAGTGTAACAGTTTCTCTTCTCTTGTGGTGGGAATTAAACTGTTGACATGTGATCCTAGAACCCTCTCGCCCTGCATAAGTAGTTAATTGCTAGCACCCTCAACATTTATCTTCTCTCCCGGCCATGGGAAATCAAACCGTGTTGATAGAAATTGTGCTGATGTTTCCGGAGTCATCCATAACTCTTAGGGGTGTTTGATCCTAGAGGCTAATTTAGCCTCTATCAAAACTAATTGCACAAATTAAGTTTAATTATTTCATGATTTTACAATGTTGTGTTACAGTAATCATTTGTTAATGATTTCAAAGCACGTTTTCCTTTAAGAGAACAAAGTTGACATTTTTACGACACATTTTTTAAGTCCTCTGCTGATGATCAATTAATTTTTCTTAAGAGAACAAGGTTGACGTTTTCCTTAAGAGAACAAGGTTGACGTTTTTTAAGTCCTCTGCTAATGATTAATTGGACTTTTGCCGTCAGTTTTATAATTAGCTCATGTTGGATTCTCCTAATTAGAAACATTAGATGTGACAAAGAACTGAACTTTAACCAAGTCAAGATCAACCACCGCTTACATTTGATTCGTAACACACTTCCTCCCTGTCGTACTGACATAGGACGGAAAGAACAAAGTCGTCTCCTCTTTTTTGTGAGCGAATAAATTGTTGAGTCTATTTTGGCGACGTGTCGGCTGTGTTCTCCAAGCAGGCATCGCAACGGCCGGGGATGAACATATATCACCTGGCTCCCCGGTGGCCACTATTTTTATTTTTCATGAATAGGTCAAGCTTTTGAGTTTCAACTCATTCTGACTTTATTACAAACATGTGTATAATATGCCTCTTTGTTGGAAGCCACTTGATAAGGTGATGCGTGCGTACGTAGTATATGTACGTGCACCACATAACCACGTTTCGGACACCTCCCCTCCTTTGGCCTGCGACTAGTTTTTTTCTTGCGGGAAATGTCAAATAAAAAGAACAGAGGTAGTAATTATTATCACCATATGTCCTCTAATATATGATTGGTCCACAAGTGTAGTTCTCGCTTATAATAAATCTATATCTATCTATACTATAAGGAGCGAAGACAATTGAAAACTTTTCTCACCCAAATCAGACCGACCTTACCCCTCACGCCGGACCCACCCGTCATATGTTTTTGGAAGTGGATAAGGTGGAATGACTATGAAGTACCAAAAAATCGAAATTTGGAGAATCCTTTTGCCAAAAACGAAATTTTTTTCTCACCCACCCGACACATACCCACCCTATGTACCCGCCGTGCCAAGTTTCCCTTCCCTGTCGCTGCCCACAGCCCCACACCACGGAAGAAAAAAAATCGTCGCTGCCAAAAAAACTCCCGCAACCGTGCATCCTTGGAGCTCTGTTGCAGTTCAGCCGCCGCCACCACCTCCGCTCGGTGCCGCACTGCCGCCTCCCGTGCGCCCAACGTCGCGAGAAGGAAACGACATGGAGGGGCCGGCCGGAGGGAAGGGCGAGCACAGGAGCAGGCTGCTCCGCCCGGCCGCCGCGAGCTCGCAGAGAGGCGGGGGACGCCGGCCCCTCCGCCGTCCCGAGCCCGGTGCTTCGGATCCGCCCACGCGCGCCCGTTGGGGAGTGAGCTCACTCCACGAACGTCGCGGCGAGCTGCTCCGCCCCGCCGGAGCGCCTAGCCACGCCCGACACAAGCCATGCGAGATGCCGGAGAGGGGAAGCGGGGCAGCGGACGGAGCCGGCCGCGGAGGAAATGGGGGTGGCGGCGGCCACCGAGGAACCTGGGCGCGGACGGCGAGGGTGCGCCGCAGTAGGGGCGGAGGCGATAGGAGATCCGCAGGCGCAGGTGCTCCACTGGCGGGGCAGGGAGAACGGCTGGATTCGACGACGAGGGAGAGTGTCCCAAGCTAGGTAGGGTGGGAGAGTGTCTGGATTCGCCGGTGGGGCGGGGAGAGCGCCCCGGAGCTGGGTAGGGTGCCGGCGCCAACGCCAGTGGTGTGCGGGGGCGAAGGCGCCGGTGGATCGGCTCTCGGGCGGACCTAGATGGAGCTCAGGAGCACGATGTGTCGTGTGGACGAGAATCAACGGCTCGAAGGGGTTGTAAAAAATGAAGCTGCTCAAAGCTGTTGGATAATGTAAAAAAACATATGCTGCACAAATATTTAATTTTTTACTAGGTTTGGTTTCCAGCGACATCAACAAGGTGGTGGTGAAGATGACGCTATGGAATAAGGTCTCTCCGGCCTCTCCCTACCTCGACGACGTTCTTTCCGGCGCCGGCGAAGGGCCAGTGAGAGTTGGTTCTGCCAGATCTGTAGATTATCTTCAGATCTTTGCTGTTGGTGTGTTCTTCAGGAGACGCAGTTGATTGTCCTTTGTTGGGGCAGTTTTGATCACTTTTTTTGATCTGTTCTTCGTCAAGTTCCGGTTTCTTCAACCCACTGGTGTGGTGATGACGGATTGCAAGCCTGTGTTGCTTGGGGTGTTGCCCTAGCAGATGTTCTTTCAGCGTTTGCTAGATCTCGTTGTAAGCAGCGGGTGGTTTTTGCGGTCTTCAAAGCCTTGTGTGGCGATGGCGTTTGCAAGTGCTCCTTCCCTTGTTGCCTTTCCAGTGCATTTTTCAAGCTCCGGTGGACGACGAATTTTGGAAGGAAGAAGACGACCAGACTGCTCTTCTTTGTAATTTTATTTTCTTTGCGTCGTTGTGTGTCAAGCTGTCTTTCCATTGTACTGCCAATTGTTTTCCTTGATATGAATCAGATATGAGTACACCCTTTTAGGTGTCTCTCTCAAAAAAATGATGTGCGAACAAAGATAAAATTAGATAAAACTCGGCCACCACACAGGAAACCCAAGAAGGTTTTCCATTAGATAGGCACACAATGGTATACGCAAATGCATTTGTAGTTGATCTAAAGTTACATGTGAAGCATTAAACAGCTCATAGATGTCCTATTTATCTATGGGTTATATGAACTGTCTGCACATTCGTCTATTTATGCAGTTTGAGGTTCTGCAGACGACCCCTTATCTAAGGGTTGTACATGGCGATTCATTCCGTCTATAGAGCGTGAAATTTGCAGAAAGCCCCCCCTCCCCACTGATGGTCCGCGCGTCGCCATCATTACACCAGGCGACGCGAGCGTCCCATTCCCCGACACTGAAGCGACACGCAACGACAGGCAGCAGGAGGGTGTCTTCACCGAGCTCCAGCGGCCTGGATCCCGCACGCGCCTGGATCACGCGTTCCCTGCACCCCCTCCCCGCCAAAAGCTCGATCGCGCATGTGCATCTCTTCCCCGGCAAAAGCTTACACGTGCCTCTGCTTTCCCCTCTTCGCCACCTCCGCCATGGCCCTACCACGTCGTGCCACACCTCGGCCTCAAGGAGGCCACCATGCATGGTCGCGACGGGAAGGAGGCCGCCATGGCCCCACCCACGCGCGCCTGCGAGGAGGTTGCCCGCCCTCCACCCCAGCCACCGCGAGGAGAAGCAGCTCCGCTGCAACGCTATTAATATGGCTGTGCGTGGAGGGAGGAGATGATCGGGGGAGAGAGAGAGAGAGAGAGAGAGAGGAGAGAGAGAGAGAGAGAGAGAGAGAGCGGGGGTGCACGGAGATGGCCTCGAGCTTGTGGAGTGCGCGCTGGCCGTGAGTGCCATTGTTGACGGTGAATTTCCGTCAACCTAGAGTACTTGTTATACATTGATTTCGATTATGATTTGCAACTAACTCGCCACTAGGCATACTAATGATGTAACAAGTTCACTTGTGAATGTGGTATTTGGAGTATGTTGTTTACGCAGGATTTAGTCTCTAAAGGGAGCACTTCTGGGAGAAGTTCAATGAGCACTTTAAGAGAAGATCAAGAAGCCCGGTACAAGTCAACACTCGAGGAAAACATGACTCCAAATGACCCAAGGACCACAATGTGAAGGCACAAAACTCTAGGGAATTAGATGGTAGATACAAAGGCTTGGACGACAAGACCTCCTAACTTATTCACGCGGATAAAGACGTCAAAATGCCACACAATCGTGAAGACAAAAGCTCACGATTGCAAGAGAAGCCCGCCCGCGAAAGATGGGCCCGAAACGGGCCAAAAAGCCCCTGGGCTGGCCGGCCCATGCGGACCGGCCCAGCCCATTTTCGTGGCGGTTCAAGCCCCCCTTTGGACTAGGGTTGCTTAGGGGTATTAATAGTCTTGCTACAAAAATTCGGCGGCATCCATCCACAGGAACTCAGCGAAACCTAGGAGAGAGCGACGACGGCCGCCGTGAGTCCTCGAAGTTTTCTAGGAGATGGCCTAGGCCTACCCTAGCCGCCATGGCCGCCTTGCACAGTTGAGCCATGGTGGAGTTCCGGAGCTAGTTAAGGTCATCAATGGTATGTACTCGGTGGAGATGATCTAAACATGTTTATTATGTGAGTAAAGTACTTCATTTCATCCGATCTTTTAGCGACTCGAATCCTCCTTTTATGATTTTGCTCTCGCTTGGCTATTCTTCATCTTCCATCTATTCTAGATAGATTTCATGGGGTGCTCTTGTAGTCATGGTGGCTAGAGGTGCATACCGGATCGACCAAGTGTTTTCATCTTGTTCTTCTTGAACTCTCCCTAGGCTAACCCGCACGAATAGGAGTGCATTGTGACAGGACGGTGGCTCCAAAAGGCGGGCGTCTTCATAATCAGACCGGAGGATAGTAGTTTAAAGATGGCTTTGGATGAGATGCATGTTGTGCTTGCTCTTTTGACTAGAACTACGACTAGAAGACGATAGGCCTTAGTTTCCCTTGCTTGCTCCTTACCTTGTGGACGTTCATGGATGCGATCAACCTTATGCTATAACTCGTATATCTTTAAGATTTATATTCTTATGCAATCAATGCTTCATGTTAGGATAGATCAATAGGTTAGATGGAGAATCCTAGGAATTCGCTTCCGATCCTTGGATTGACTCTAGGGAGTACCCTCCTTGGTGAAAAAGGCACCAAGTCACCAGTAGGTGAGGACCAGGAGCGTCCCGGTGGTCGATGGATGACCGCTCCTCAGTGATGAGTGATTGACAACGGGTGTTGGACTGACTCTTGGCTTAGTGCGCAGGTGTAGGCTGCGGCCTAGTTCGTGTTGTTGCAGGTGAAGAATGGGCGCGAAAGGTCTTCGGCCTTGAGGGGCCTCCGGAGATGGAGAGACAAGTAGGCTCGGTTCGAGGGACCCGGTGGACGGCGGTGCTGGGTGCGGGCCACATGATGGCGACACGAGCAAGACGAAGTCATGGACAATCGAGCCGGTGCAAGGTGGCGGTCAAGTCAAGTGGTTTGGCGGGAGGCGGGCCGGGCACGAGGGGTTTGGTGGTTTGCCCAAAAAACCATCGGCGGACGGTTTCTTGGTTTGGGCCTCAAAACCAAGTCCGAGGGCCCAACACGACGGAGACGGGATCCGGGCGTGTCGGGAAGCTTCGAGGCGGAGGACACGCGGCGGGATCGCATGGCTTGCGTCGGGAGGACGCGGGGTGCGGCAAAGGCGTGGCCGTCCGATGGCAAGACCCACAAACATTACCTAAATGCCCCTACGTGGGTTGTATCGCCAGTAGTTAAGTTAGGGGTAGTCGAGTCATTTACCACTCCGGCGGGACTCGATATATAAGCCATGAGTGTGTGTTGATGGATCTCTCTCTCCGCGACTTAGGGTTTCATTTCCTCCCTCCCCTTTCTCATTTTCGTAGCTATTTTTCCTTCCATTTTCTCTAGGCTAGCATGAGAGCTTCATGAGAGATTTGTTGAGAGGGATGGATGCTAGGGCGGCATGCTAGACCTTGTGAATCTTTCCTGGTTTGTATAGAAGATTCGGGGTTGTGTTTTCGTGGTCTTTTTGTGCTTGTTTTCGTGCCTTTGTTCCCGGTTCGTTTCCGCGGATTTGAGTGGGTTTCTCCCCGGATTTCTTTGAGGGATACATGGATAGATGTATCGCGCATCTTTGTGATTGATCTTGTGCCCTCAAACGCCGGGAAACCACTTGGATTCGAAGTTTTTCGTTTGGTGCTCTAGTTTTTGGTGGTGCTCAATGGATTCGCGATTCCCGGTGATTTAGGGAGTTAGGAGGCAAGATTTTTGGGCTATAGCATCCTTGTGTGACGCTTTTCATGTACCCAAGCCCTTGTCTCCACAGCTTCAACCGTTTGGGAAATCCGATGATGATTTGGGGGAGTTGACTTTTGGGGTTGTGGGTTTTCTGTTCTGTCCGCGCGGCGCGGACGGTCTGCGGGGGGTCGCGGACGGTCCGCGGGTGGATAGTTCGTCACGTGTTCGTCGAGTTCTTGCGCGTCCTCGCTTTCGATCCAGTTTGGCTTTTGGTTTTTGTTGCAGCTAGTTTGCGGACGGTCCGGGCTTGAGTAGCGGACGGTCCGCGGGTGGCGTGGACGGTCCGCCCGGCCTCGGCGGACGGTCCGTTTTTCTCGGGTCGCTTCTGGTGTTCTGTGTGCTTTAACGGACGGTCCGCGGTGTAGGTCCGGACAGTCCGCAAGGTCGGTGCGGACGCGTGCGCGGTGTAGAGACGGACGGTCCGTGAGGCCCGTGCGGACGGTCCGCCCCTCCCCGGCCGGACGGTCCGCCGAGCTCTGTGTTCTTTGCTTCTTGGTTCAATTCCTCCCTCCCTTTCTAGTGCTTCAGCGTGTGCTTCTAGGAATCGTTCCTAAGGCTAGAGGTTGATCCATAACCTCGTGATCTTGGCAATTGGTGCGTGATTCGATCCATCGCTTGTGTGTGACCGGGGTTTGTCTAGGGTATAGGCCGGATTCTTTTGGAAGAATTTTTACCGACTCCTATTCACTCCCCCCCTCTCTAGTCGCCATCTGATCCTTCAGTAGGTTTGCGGTGAACTTGAGCACGGTTTTAAACCGTCAACAAGCCCCTTTTTCTAGCGCCGTTGCCGGGGATTGGCAACTCGAACCCTAGGGCGATCCATCTATCTCATTGACTAACCCTAACTTCTATTATTGCATATATGCTTGCTTTCTTTTTTGTGTCCTTGAAAGTAGGTGAAAAGCTAGGCACAAGACGTTCGAGAAGTTCACAATCCACTCCGACAAGATGATGACTACATCAAGATTCACTCTTTAGTGGTAGGTGCTAACTTTTGTTAGTGGCCCATCATCCGCTATTGAGTCCACACCCTACACGAGTGATGTTAAACAAGGTATGTCAATGTCTCAATTAATGTTTTATGACTAATGTTTTGTGGATGTTTGTTTGTCCAAGCAATAGGTGTTGGAAGCAACCACGTTGCGAAAAAAGTACCCGTCACTTTGGCTAAAGCAAAATCATGAAGAAGACACACCATTGCCATCAGGCTACTCTCTGGTCCAGCAATGGAGATGACTTAAAGCCGAAGGAGACGCGACGTAACGCCCCGAAGACCACAAGATCAAGGTCGTCAACATATTCGGATCAATTCACAAGAAGTTTTTGTTCGCATAAATTTCTACACAACCTCAAGGGAAAACAACAGGATATCTTTGGATATTTAGAAGCCCCATGAAGTTACGCTTCCAACGAACCAAGAATCAAGTCAATCGGAGGTTCCTACAAGTGGATATGGCCGAATTACCGAAGGTTGCGCGTTCTGAAATTTTCTGGACAGCATGCCAGAGCGGAAACAAAACGGCCATAGCTCCCTCATTTGGGCTCCGATTAAGATGAATGAGTACCCGTTGGAAAGGTAATTTTATAAAGTTTTCAATGGAACAATAATTTAGTATATGTTTTGTTATGTATACAGGGGAAAATCCACGAAAAATAGGCAGCAGCAACATGATGAGAACAAGATAGTGGAGATGAGGACGACGACAACGAAGAGAAGCTTGGGCAACGCTTCCATTGGACCACACGAGATGAAATTCAGAAGTTTGGAACAAAACAAAGACCCCAATAGCATTGGCAAGAGAAGGCACAAGTTGACAACATCCGACGCTAGGAGATGTTAGAAGCAAATCACGATGGATTACACACAAACGATAGCATCCAATGGCGCGGATACTCTGGGCTCTCACACAAAGGATCATAGAGCTACATGAAGATATTTGAGACATGTGTGAAGTACCGCAAATGAATAAGAAGAGTGAGTCCACACAAGGCAACCTTGATGATGTGTGGTGCGAACGAAGGAATTGCGAAAAGACGATACAAGCCACCGATCATTGAAGATTGTTTGCTTTCAACAGACCACTCATGATGAAAAGCTTGAAGGACAAGGTACAAATTAACCTCTCAAGATACTTTTGGAGCTGATAATATTCCTTTGATATATCTATGATTCATATCCAATAGTGAGGTTGATTCAATTCTATGCCTTGTTCTTATGATAATCATGATAGGCTAGAATTTCTTGAGAGTGATAAAGAGGCTTTGTTGTGCTTAAAATTTGTGACATGCTTAATGAACCTTTGCCTAATGAGAGCTTGGTGCTGAGCAAGAAACCTCATGCTACAATTAATTACAACTTACTTTGTCATAAATTGTGGTCATGGATGCGTTTGTTTGCGTTATGATTTGTAAATCTTGGACTTGCTTTGTGCTCGGTCAAGCTAGTGACCTTAAAAGATAAAATTGTGGGAGAAATCCCAATTTTCACTAACCATGCAGGGCATTAAACATAAATTAAGAGGAGGAAGTCATATCCAAGGGAATTGCAAACCCGTGCATCACCGTCACCGAACCTCAAAAACGAACGTCGCTGTTTTCATCAATTTTGAGGACCTGGTTAGACATATTCAAGTAAGAAAAAGATGAAAATCAGAAGCTCCATCAAGTGCCGGTTCCAACACATCCAAGATCGATGAATTTGAAGACCCGTACAAGGAGATATGGCAAAAACATTGAGCGATGCGCAGTCTGAACTCAGCTTTGGACAGATTGCAGCGCCGGAGTAGAACGGGCATAACTCACTCGATCGGAGTCCGCTGGGGGTGAATGAATACTTGATGGAAAGAAAATTTCGTGCGCCACGTATGGAAGCTATTGTTTTCTACATGGTCTGATCTGGAAAGAGAGGAAAATTTGTGAAAGGAGAGGCAGCGATAAAGTGCGATGGAGAAGGTGATGATGATGATGATGCAACGAGACGATTGGGCAAGCCTCTCATCGAGCATAAGTGATCGTGTCAAGCATGGAGAGTGGATCAAGGCTGCATGAACACCTTCAAAACTTGCATGAAGGATCATGGCTCCGCAATAATAAGAAGGTATGTGAGAAAGTCGAGCTCTATGACTTTAAATGAAGCGCTTTACGGGAGGCAACCCGGTTTATATACATGACCGTCTACATTGTGCTCTTTAATCGAACCATCAAGTAATATTGTACCATTTCTATAATAAAAACCACAACACCATGTTGTATCATTTAATTGCTATTGAGGGAGCGCTTTGTTATTTGATCTTGGAAAAGTTGTAGACCTTTTTGTGTGCCTATTCGAGTTTAGAGTCTTTTTCTTTTGTTTCTTTTCAGAGAGATATATAAAATTGGCACCATCCTTTGATTCTAAACTTGTGGCTAGTTAATTTAGGCTAACATTTGTGTTTGCTTTAGACAACCTCCATATCATGTTGTTTTGTTCATCCATATTATGTTGCATTGCACGTTCTATTGATCTAACTCTTTGCCAATCAACCTAGGCCTTCCCATAGCCCCCACCAAAAACCATAGCCAATAGAGGTAGGATTGATTGTGCTGACTGTTTGCCGTCCGGATTGAACAAGTCTATCTCTTTCCTCTCTTCTAACTAAAAACTTTGACTAGCCTCCCCATAAAATCCTTAGGAAAACCTTTCACACCTTTAGCCATCCTAAAACCATAGGTTTGTTTTTCATTAAAAGACCCATAGCGCCACCTTAGTTAGAATTTCTATACTTGACTCCCTCTCTTCAAAATCCTCATCTGAGCCAAAAATATAGGATACCCATAACCTACCGTTAAACCTTGTTAGTTTGATTGATTAATTCTTTTCGATGGGTTACTTCCTTGTTGACAATGCCTTCCTCGTATGAAGTGTGAGATCAAGGTTTGTCTATTACTTATTATAGACCACATCAAAAGTGTTTTTAAAACCTTTCTAATGTTTGCTTGTGCTAACATCTTGCATTTTCATTTTGCATCCATCTCTTTGTCATCATCCACTTTATGTTAGCTTGGGATCTTTTGTGAAGCTTTACGATGAATGCTTTCGTACCTATGCTAATGCTTCATATGACGATATGGGATTTTTTTCTTTTTGTAATCTTGTGTAAACATGGTGTTTAGACATGATTAGAGACCCACATCATTCAGTTTTATATACCTTGCTATCATATTGCATTGGATTGTTTATAAACTTTGCAATGTGCCCTACTTATCTTACACCATGAAGAGTTGTTAATCTTAGGATAAGCATGGTGTTTTGACCTTGGTTAATAAATCTTTATAGTGAGGGGGAAATTTGGCATCCAATTTGTAAGCATGGAGCTTAGAATTTGGTGTTAACATTGTTTTGTTTTTATACCATCCTCTCATTTGCATGCACGCTCGCACTCACGTACACCCATTAGGATTTTCGCTAGATTAACTATGCCACAAGTGAAGATCGTAGGGATGTCATGGTTTGTTGGCATAAGGTGAGTATTCCTGACCGTCACCTCGGTGGTACTTTGTGCATTATAGTTATTTTGCAGGCATGGTGAATCACTCCCATGAGTTCGTGATAAAAGCTGAAATCAAGATCATCACCACCTCCAAAATCCCGAAATGAGCACTGCTGTCTTCATCAAGATTAAGCACATGTTCAGATATGTACAAAATGAAAAAATTATATATTCAAGTTCTCCATTAAGTCTACTTTCCAATGCATCAAGAATCAACATTTTAGGAGACCCGTGCAAGAAGTTACAACCAAATCTTTGGGCGTCATACATTCTGAAATCAGCCCGGGACAGCTTGCACCAACAAAGTAAAAAGAGCGTAACTCTCTTGTTCGGAGTCCGATCGGGATGAATGGCCACTCGTTGGAAAGATAATTTCAAGCACTCTGCAATGGAGCTATTATTCAGTACATAATCAGTTCTGGAAGTAGAAGAAAAACTCGTGGAAGATGAACCAGCAATAAAGGACAACATGGAAGGAGGAGAATATGGGATGACAAAAACATTTGGGATCAAGGCTCGTGGCAAAGGGCAAACATTGAAGGATGAACAAAGGCAACAATGGGATGATCTCCTCACATGACAGTAGGACTTCAAGAAGTTTTAGATGGTTCATCATCTTCCGTGCCTAGCAACATGCTAAGCATGAGGGAAGACTTGGTGGACAAAAGAAGACCGCATGGAGTTCAAGGATCACAATTGTTGAGGATGCCGATCTTCCTTCTTCCATGCTAGGAACAATGCTTAAGCATGGGGGAGGGTGCGCTACATCACTGTTGACATAAAATTAGCACCTCATGCCAAACACACAGCAAGCCGGATTAGCTAGCTTCACACACGTGAGCCGGACGTTGAATCCGGAAGCGTGCCAGTCAATTTTCCCTGAAACTGACAAAGGATGAAAATTGTTAGATAAAAACCTGGAACTTGCCGGGTGGTACCAGACAGTTCTGTATTTACGGCTATGAAGCCAGTTAGAACGACATATAGCTATAAACAAGCTATCTGTCAGCAAATTAAACATCATTCGGCAATTGATAAAAGCATGCAAACAGAGTGCTGCCGAATACGTGACGTAAGCATGATGAAAAATCGATCTTTATTTAAATAACGTTATAGCACGTATCCATAACCGATTATCCAGGATAAAGTATGATAAAATAAATAAAAGCGAAGCAGAATCATGAATTTGCAGTAAACAAGCATGCATAGACTAAAAGCACTAGTCTACCGCATGTCTAGGTACTTTCAAACCCGTCGAGCACGACATCAAACAAGTTAATCCACCGCATGATACAACTTGTTTGAAATCACACCACCAACCAAGAATAGATCAATCCACCGCATGATACAATCTAAACATGGAAGGCTAAAAGCATACATTATTTAAAGCAAACTCATGAACATGTTTCACTCGTGATGGAATTGCCGAATACAGCTGTACAGCCGAATCGAGTTCCGTGGAGAAGGAACAAACCATGCAAGATTAACAAGCTTGAACCCGCAACACGTGACTTGATTGCCGCGTCAAGCCAAAGATTTGGGCGTGCAACACGTGTATCACAAACAAGATAAAGCTGAATCTACTCAATCTAAATTGGGCAATAATGGTGTTACATGAATTTAAGCATAAAAGTAGAAATTCAAAGCAACACATGGTAACTTAATGAATCTATTAGATCTTGCCAAATATAATAGAGCCGATAACTAGCTCCAAGCTAGATCTTAGCCTACCGCATGACTCATGATCCAACAAGGAAACCTTCTTGAACCAAGCTTAAATCCACCGCATGATACTAAGCATGGTAACAAGACTACTTGCATCACGGTCTAAATCCACCGCATGATACTAGACATGATACAAAGTTGCTGGTACTTACGGAGGTCGACGGATCGATGGCTCCTCTCGAAGAACTCGATGACTCGACTAGAAGTACTCGAAAGTTGGCACGGGGCCGGTTTGTTGTGAAATTGTTCGATCCCTATTACAAACACTAAGGGTTTATATTTATACCCTAGCTCTAACACAACTCCTAGTTGACCACGATTACAACATTTATTGCCTAAAATTAATACCATGGCGTCATGTCCATCTCGTACCCATCATCAATTCATCCCCTTCTTTATATCCAATCCACGTCATCACGCATTCCCGAATGCTTTCCGCTTTCACCTGTGGAACAGTTCTTCTGCCGAATGACGATGTACTCCCGATCGCAGACGCCTCTCCCGAATGCTTTGAGGAAAACCTTCTGCCGAATGGTGCTATTGTGCCAAATTCGGCCCACATGTCAGTCTCTACCCTGTACCAATTTTTGGTGTTAACATATGCCCCTTCAATTACGGGATAAAAGGTGATTTTATTCTGGAATTGACCATAAATACTCAATGTCCCCTGGCCGAATCTGTTCAACACCTGTTCTTTCCTCCTTCAAACCAGTGGAGCCTTCGTCCAGATCCAAACCCTAGCTCACCAACTTTTCAAGCTTTAATCCTCAAATGGCGAATCAAGACCAAGCTCTCCAGGTAAATCTTATTCTCCTCAAGCTCATTCGGTATTACTCTTCTCGAACCCCATCTCAAACTTTTCCTTTTCACCCTCTTTTGTTCTTGATAGGCTCTAGCCACCGAAATCTTGATTCCCGTCGAGGATCAATCAACATCTTATTTCCTCGGGCCTGTAGGAATTTCCGATCCTTTTGAGTTCATTGCAGCCGAATCCCAGAGGATTCCCTTCAAGACATCACTGACGAAGCCTCATGAGTGGCAGGACACTTTCAAGAACTGGCCTATGCCCCCAATTGTAGGCTGGAGAAATTGGTATAAGAGGATACTTGATGACGACAGCCCCAAGACAAAAAATTGGGACAACCTTCGTATTTCTCATTGCCTAGAATTGTCCCTAGCTGAAACGCCCAAAAATGAGAATCTCTTGATTGCAGCCTGCCACTTTTGGTCTAACGGCACAAATGCCTTTCTTTTCGGCCATGGGCCAATGTCTCCCACCTTGGCCGACGTTTACATGATAACCGGCCTGAAAGTCACAGGAACTGTGTATCCATAAAAGTACAAGGGCTCCTCCAAGCAAACAGGAGTGAAAACAGGAGTTAGATATAAGAGATATATCCAAAACCATATGTCTGATGCCCCCCTGACTGATGTTGAATACATAGCCTTTCTGAATATGTGGTTATGCAGATTTATCTTTTGTGGCAAAGCCAATGAGCCAACCCTGAACCATATTGTGATGACTGAAGACCTGGCTGCTGGTACATCCATTCCCCTTGGGAAGTACCTTCTAGGAAGTGTCTACCATATGCTTAATCAAACCACCTATCTGATGCACACCAGCAAAAAGATCCCCTGTGTCAATGGCCCTTGGTGGTTTGTCCAGATGTGGCTGCAATTATATATGCACCAGATTGTTGCCATTGACCTCAACAATCGGCACTTCCCTTGAACCAACTGTAAGGAAGGAGAAAACCAGAGCACCAAAGGCTGCCAAACTTATGGAGAAGCTGCTTCCACTATGTCTATCAACAAAGACATTGGCCAATGTTGACGGTGAAAATCCGTCAACCTAGCCATGAGTTTACCTTCGGTGTTGGCATGAGTTTTATACCTTATCCATTGGTACTAACCCCCGTGGTATAACAAGTTCACGTGTGCATGTCGGTTTTGGAGTTTAATGTTTATGCGGGGACTTAGTGTTGAATGCAAGACTTTCGGGATAAGTTCATCAAGCACCTCATGACAAGACCTTGAAGTCTCGAACAAGTCATGCAATGAAGCAAAATTAACTCCAAGAAGCCGGGGACTTGATCCGAGAAGACGACAGACTCCGGGGACCCGACGACCGGAAAAGTGCTTGAATCTTGCAAGACAAGGAGTTGAGTCCAATTTGGAGAGAAACCGACGACATGGACCTACATGCGAAGGGGAAGCATCCGGGAAGCAAGGGAACCGACCTCGGGCAAAGGAGCCCACGGGCCGAGCCTAAATGGGCCCGGGCCGGCCGGCCCGGTCCGGTCGGCCCCGAGCCCATTTAGGGCCCAAACCCGTCCTCCTTTGCCCTAGCCGCCAATCGGGCTATTTATAGTCCCCTGACCGAGAGCCACGAAGAGAAGATTTCGTCTTCGGCCGCCGAGAAGCAGAGAAGAGAGGGACACCATGTCGGAGAGGAGAGGGTCGAGCTAGTTGACTAGGGTTTCCCTAGCCGACGTGGGAACCTTGCATGGAAGACCACGTCGGAGTTCCCGGAGCTAGAAGCAAGATAAAGGAAGGATCCCGGTGGTGATCTTGTGTATGTATCATTGTCATAGTTGAATTATCAAGTTGAATCTTTTCTTAGCGATCAAGTGTTTCCTCGAAGATTTCGTTTTTCGATCGGCTTTGCTTATTCCAATTCTATTCGCGCGATAGATTACATAGGGTGTTCTTGTAGCCGCGGTGGCTAGAGGTACACGCCGGATCTTCCGAAAGAATCTCGACTTGTCTTTTGACTCGCCCTAAGCTCCCCGCATGAATAGGGATACGTTGTGACAGAACGGGGGTCTCGAAAGGCGGATGTTTTCGGATTTGGACGGGAAACCACGATTTAAAGAGGCTTCTATTAAGATTCGATTTGCTACTTCTTCTCTTGCTTGGAACTTCAACAAAAGGCTTACCCCGATCCCTCCGGATCGGTTTATCTACCCAATCTTACTTTGTTTTCTCCGGTTTTTAGTAGATTAGATCTCGTTTTGTGTCTTTTACTTAGATGCATTAGGTTCTTTATTGAAGATTGCGGTTATTTGGCTTTAATAGATTAAGTCTTGCGTCACACATTTGTTCCACGGATTCGATACCTTGGGTTCACCACTCGAGGGAAGAAGGGTCCCTTGACTACGACGGGAGACTTGTACGCTTGCGAGTCACGAACGAACTTTGATACAATTATTAACCGTCAACAAGCCCCTTTTTCTCGGCGCCGTTGCCGGGGAGCAAGTGATCAAGATTTGATTTTTTATCGCTTTTTTTTTGTAATTTTCAGTACTGATTTTGTTTTATTTTTGCATCTACTAAACTTTGATCATCCTCAAAATACATCTAATCTGGTTTGTCTAACTCTAGTCTTTATAGATTTGTTTTGTTTTCTAGTTTTCTTTGCATACTTTGCTTATTGCTAACCCCAACCGGAGATGGTTGGCTACCTCTCCAAGAAACCCAAGCTTTTTTGTGGATGATCCAGGAAAACTTTACAGGCAAAGGTGACATGCAACACAAGCTAAAGGGGTGGAAACCCTAGATTCAAAAGTTGAAGTCGAAGGACCGTCGAAATCTCCAAGGGAATCACCACCTCCAAGTCCAAAGGAAGATCAACCTCAACCACCGGAGCGCTGCGCACCCCGGACATCGTTGATCTACCTATCATAAACCTTCAAGATGCCGGAGGCCGTTCAAGATCAAAGTCTCAACTATCCGCATGACGATTGCGAGAGCTGAATGCATACGAGTCGGATTCCTTGAGTGGCATATCGGTTTACTTAAGAGGAGGATGGAGAAGATGGAGATGGAGAAAGAAGCTCAACACCTAAAGGCCGCCGAAGCAAGATCCTCATGCAAGGAGTGTGTGGAGTACGACCATGTCCAAGGACGCCGTCACTAAGTTCGAGGCTATGGAGAAAATATTGAAGAATTTAGATGGCAAGGTGACGGAGGTCGGAAGCTCTATACGTGAAGTGTTCATCGTGATGAAGATGCTAGACGCAAGTGGGACAACTTGCCGGGCGCCCGATCGGTAACAAAGAAGAATATCCGAGACAACTCCAAGGTCCCAAGACGGCGAAGGCTACTCAAGCTCATTCGGGAGAGATGAAGGATCACATTAGAGACCATGAAGATCATGACCGAAGGACCGGAGTTCGAGATGCCGAGCCACAAGGAAGTTGTTGCATCCGTCAAGACCAAAGGACAAAGCGAGCCCGTGAAGACCAAAAAAAAAATGACTAAGCCAAAGTGGGTACCCAAGATTGCAACGCCGCAAAGAGCGTTGATCCGGAGAAATCAAGTGAAGAAGTCTAGCCATGGACTATAAACGAAGCGCTAGGCGAGAGGCAACCCGTTTCGTCAAGTCAAGAATAAGCTACCGGGAGGACAATCCGATTCCGGGTTTTTTGAGTCTTTTTAATAATTTAGTTTTTGAGTTTTATTACGCAAAGACATTAGACTTAGAAGTGGTTGAACAATATTAGAGACATAATTCTTGATTGAATGTTTGCTTTATCATAAACCCTTTGCATGAACCCTCCTATGTGCTTGTTTGATTCTTTTCTTTTCGAGAAACCTCAACCAAATAATTTCAGAACCTTAGCTCAACCTTTCACCCTCATTATGGTGCTGAGGTTGACTTATTTTTCATGCTAAAACCACACGAGTAGAGCCACGATTTATGTTTAAGTGTTAATAAAATTCAGCACGTGGTAGAACTCGCGTGAACCTAGAAATCAAAACTTTTGGTTGGTTTTAAAAATCTATATCCTTGGTTTCTCTAGGATTAGAATTTTTCTAAGCCTATTCTAATTTTGTTTTATTCAAAATCTTTCTTATTTAGCCAAAATTAGAACCTAAACCTATGCCCCCATGATCAAGCCGGGAAAATGTCTGCTCTCAACCTATGAAGGCAAACTATACCGGTGAGACCGAAATCGACGTAAAAAGAAAATATTTTCGACTTGCATTTGTTTTTAATGGTTTAAAAACTTCTCTAAAATTATGTTCGAGCTCTTGCATGGCTCTGAAAAATATTTTAAATTTCGAATTAGAGAAGTGCTTGACCTTAAACACACCTTAATGGAGGCAATCTAGTTTGAATGCATGCACCATAGGATTCCCTTTCATCAACTTTCACCAATTCCACATGCAAAGGACAAGCATGGTGGGCAGCAAGCATCAACTTTGTAGGAATTTCATGGTGGCATGTGAAGCAAGTGGAGCTAGGGAGCATGGACATGACCCAAAACATGAAGCATCAAGTGGAAGGACCAATAGTGGACGAGAGCGTTTGGGCGGTGCAACTCGTGGAGCACGCGGGCGGGGAAAGTTGCGAGAGGTGAAATGATCGTGCTAGAAGAAAGACGAGACGGGAAGGAGCACCGAGGCCGGCCTCACCTACATAAGGAGCCCCCCCCCCCCCCGCTCCCGTTTTCTGCAGCAAGCTTCCCTCTCCTTCCTTTGTTTGTGTGTTCATGTTTGTGTGCTCAAAACCTCCGTAGACATAGCCAACCTTCCCAAGCTTGATAGCTCAAGAAAAAAATCCACATCCTTAATCCACTCAAAGTCCACATCCGAATCAAAGAGATTAAGTGCCTAGTTACCGGTTGCAACCCGGAATTTTAGTTGAAAAAAGAGTGCAGCAACCATGTGGAAGAAGACCACAAGTCTCTTCTCCAAGAAGAAGAGTTCGTCGTCGTCCAAGCCGTCATCAACCACGTCTTTGAGGAGGCACTTGGTTTCCGAGTCTCCCCGGAGCATGGAGACGGATACGGCACCACCGAGAAGGAACGATGCTCTCCTCCTTGGTGGTATAAGGGCTGCAAGAAGCACTTCCATGAGGTTTACCGAACCTCGTGGGCACACGGAGGAGCAACCCGCGCCACCACGACGATCGACTCGCTCAACCGCGCCACCTCCATACACCCCGACATACTCTTCGTACGGCTTCATCATCTTGTCGGCGGAGGAGGAGGAGAGGCTCTCTAATCTTGAGAAGAGGCTTGTGCCCAACGTCGAGTTCGACGACCAAGCACTCTACACCTTGGGTTTTTGCACCGACATATACCATATGTTGGGGCACCTCGGATGGGTGCGGTTCTCCAACGGAATATCGGTGGACACCCATTTGGGTTACGCCTTGGAAATTTTGATGACTATTGCACCCATCGTTGATGATGATAGGGTGCAAAGCTTGTCATTCCGTTTGGAGGGAATCGAACAAGTGGTTCCCTACGAGCACGTTAGGGAGCTGCTTGGATTCCACAAGGGAGCTCCGGAGAAAGTTGACGTGCCACCGGCATGTTAGCGGGAACATGATCTCCCGGAGAAGCCCATCAACAACGCAATTGCATCTGCAACCCCATTATCCGGATATTTCACTCTTGGATGTGCAAGAGGGTATTGGGGGAGGATGAAGGAAACAAAGGTGACCAACACGGAGTTGAATTGGCTATACTCGGCTTTAATTGCCGGGCAGCCAATAGACCCCTCTTACCTCATGATCAACCGTTGGTGTTGTGAAGCAACATCGGGGGCGGGTAATATTGGTTCGGGGTGTTACCTCTCCATGTTGGCCTTTTCCTTGTGGCCGGCGATCGCAAGAAACCCCGCTCACCTTTTGCGTGGTACCTCTCTCGGTTTTGAGTATTTGCGGCAAGGCAAATACATTAGTGGAGATGAGAGAGGAGGTTATCGGTTGGCCATAGTGAACCTACCCCTTCCGAATGAGAGGCTTAGGCTTTTCACCGAAGGAAGGGAAGATTGGTTGGAAGAGGGATTACTTGTCCCTGCAAGGAAGAACAAAAGAGGAAGAATCGTAGAGGAGGGAACATCCTCCGCACATGCGAGTGGAGCACAACCCAATGTGCAACCATTCGGCGGGGTCCCTCCTCCGCCAAGTTATTACGGAGGGCCACAAGAGCAAGCATGGGGGGGTGGTGCACCGGTACCCCCACAAAATTATGTTGTGCCCAACGCTAACCGCGCGGAGTCCTACGCTCATCATCCCCAACCACAACAAAGCATGGCCATTATTGGAGGGCTTGCTGCAAGTAACGCTCAAAATATCGCAGCCATCCAAGCTAACGCAGCTCAACTTGGTGAAGGCAACGCAAATATTGCCTTTGAACTTGGACGCCTTCACCTTGTGGAGCCAAATCAATTCGTCGGAGGAAGTGTCCAATCATATTATGAGCAAGGGTATTATTATCAAGACTATCAACATCAACCACCGGCGGAGGACTAGAAGATTTAGGAACTTTAGTTTTCTTTTCTTTTCTTTTTCTCTGTAATTTTCAGCTTTTGCTTATGTGTGTTTGCGTAGTATTTTCTGTTTTTATTTAAATTTCAGCAAGCATGTTTGTTTATTTTCAGTATGTATTTCAACTTGATGTCACCATTAATAAAGACACCACCTTGATTTTATCATTGGAAAAGTTACAAAATTCGTGCCATGATGATATATGATTATAATTGCAGCGTTGTTCATCTTTGTAATTGATTTATGCATGTTTAAGCTAGTGCTCTCTTAAAAATACAGATCTGAATTTATTTAAATGCTAGCTTAATTTTCAGCGGAGGTTATGATTAAAATAAAGACCCATAGTGTTTTATGTGCTCTCAAGTTATGAATAGATTAAAGATGTCTTTTATGCTCAAAAATATTGCTAACCTTGTCACAAATATCACTTGTGTGTTGCTCAACCTATCCAAAGCCTTGTATATATTTGAGTGCATAAACCTTAGTGTACAAGATTTATTTTTGAGTGAGTTATTGCAGGCCATGATTTCTCTGGCCCGAGACTAAGAAGCTGGTCATTCCGTTTTTGCATATCTATCTTTTTGCTAGCCTTTTATCCGTGCATTGTGTATCCCCGCATCGGTGATCTCACAAACTTCGCCGGATATCCACCCTTAAACCAAATATCATCTTTTGTGATTACCTCCTTGACCACAACCTATCGTTGAGAATGGATCATCAATTCAAGGAAGATCGCAAGACGGTGCCAATGTTGAAGATTTCAAGTATCTCTCCAAGGAAAATTATTTTCGGTACCTACCATATTTTTCGCCTCTTTGCTCGAGGACGAGCATCGTCTAAGCATGGGGGAGGAGGTAGGTACGGTGCAGTTTTAGAGTTCAAAAGGGAGTATTTTAAAAAATAATAATAATATAATGATGAAAGAAAAAAATTCGGCGATGTACGTGACTTTCAAGGTGAAGAAAGAAAGAAAATATATATATATATATAAGAAAGAAAGAAAGAAAAGAATGAGAAATATGAGAAAGAGAAAAAAAATTTTGTGCGTAAAGTGAACTCCCCGGGTCTCTAAAAGTGCATTCAAGGCTTCAAGTTAAAAAGATCCATTCTCATTTTCCAACCATGTGCAATCCGATAACGAGGACTTTCTTTGTGCCTCGGGATCACTCTTTGCCATTTGCACATGTCCACTCATCTAAAAGTGTGTGTATTTTTCTCTTTCCCCTCCTTGATTTAACATTATTTTCCAATGACCTTTTTGACGAGTCTCGGTAAGACCATGAGAAGCTTGTCTTGTTTTGACAACACCTCATTTATAAAATCTTGTTAGGACTAAACTTTCCCAAAGCTCCATATAAAGCCTACCACATGTATATGAGAGGGAAAGGAGTAGAATATATAGGCTTGAGAGACAAGTGAGATGAGAGTTTATGAGCAATACACGAGATGATTTAAATTTGTGAATTTGGTTTAGTTTTTCTTTATCTCGATCTTCATTTCAAAAATTCCGAGATCTATTTAAAACTTTGTGAGCATGTTAATACTTGTGGGATGAGCTTAAAAAGAATCTACCCTCCGTAGAGATGAAGGCTAGTACATTATGGAACTTTAATGAATTAAAATTTTGAGAGCATTATGTTTTCTCATGTGTGATCAAGTGCAAAGTTTAAACACCTTGTTTGGCAATGATGATATCCATCGAAGGCTTACTCGAGGACGAGCAAGGTTTAAGCATGGGGGAGATGTTGACGGTGAAAATCCGTCAACCTAGCCATGAGTTTACCTTCGGTGTTGGCATGAGTTTTATACCTTATCCATTGGTACTAACCCCCGTGGTATAACAAGTTCACGTGTGCATGTCGGTTTTGGAGTTTAATGTTTATGCAGGGATTTAGTGTTGAATGCAAGACTTTCGGGATAAGTTCATCAAGCACCTCATGACAAGACCTTGAAGTCCTGAACAAGTCATGCAATGAAGCAAAATTAACTCCAAGAAGCCGGGGACTTGATCCGAGAAGACGACAGACTCCAGGGACCTGACCAGAAAAGTGTTGAATCTTGCAAGACAAGGAGTTGAGTCCAATTCGGAGAGAAACCGACGACATGGACCTACATGCGAAGGGGGAAGCATCCGGGAAGCATGGGAACCGACCTCGGGCAAAGGAGCCCACGGGGGCCGGGCCTAAATGGGCCCGGGCCGGCCGGCCGGCCCAGTCCGGTCGGCCCAGGCCCATTTAGGGCCCAAACCCGTCCTCCTTTGCCCTAGCCGCCAATCGGGCTATTTATAGTCCCCTGACCGAGAGCCACAAAGAGAAGATTTCGTCTTCGGCCGCCGAGAAGCAGAGAAGAGAGGGACACCATGTCGGAGAGGAGAGGGTCGAGCTAGTTGACTAGGGTTTCCCTAGCCGACGTGGGAACCTTGCATGGAAGACCACGTCGGAGTTCCCAGAGCTAGAAGCAAGATCAAGGAAGGATCCCGGTGGTGATCTTGTGTATGTATCATTGTCATAGTTGAATTATCAAGTTGAATCTTTTCTTAGCGATCAAGTGTTTCCTCGAAGATTTCGTTTTTCGGTCGGCTTTGCTTATTCCAATTCTATTCGCGCGATAGATTACATAGGGTGTTCTTGTAGCCGCGGTGGCTAGAGGTACACGCCGGATCTTCCGAAAGAATCTCGACTTGTCTTTTGACTCGCCCTAAGCTCCCCGCATGAATAGGGATACGTTGTGACGAACGGGGGTCTCGAAAGGCGGATGTTTTCGGATTTGGACGGGAAACCACGATTTAAAGAGGCTTCTATTAAGATTCGATTTGCTACTTCTTCTCTTGCTTGGAACTTCAACAAAAGGCTTACCCCGATCCCTCCGGATCGGTTTATCTACCCAATCTTACTTTGTTTTCTCCGGTTTTTAGTAGATTAGATCTGTTTTGTGTCTTTTACTTAGATGCATTAGGTTCTTTATTGAAGATTGCGTTATTTGGCTTTAATAGATTAAGTCTTGCGTCACACATTTGTTCCACGGATTCGATACCTTGGGTTCACCACTCGAGGGAAGAAGGGTCCCTTGACTACGACGGGAGACTTGTACGCTTGCGAGTCACGAACGAACTTTGATACAATTATTAACCGTCAACGGCCAATTATTTGAGCTCTTCTTCAGAGGTTTTGCCAATCCTCTTTAGTTCCCATATCTGGATCATGACAACTTGACTCTTCCTTGTGAATTCAGTTTTGAAACTAGATGTAATGATGTTCATTCTATAGCAATCTTCAATGCCTTCATTCATCCTTGTATTCTGCCAGCAGAATTTTGTGGAGGAAGGTTGGTTCAGAGTACCTTTGAGTACTACCAGCCAAACATGATGGCTAGACAGTTAGGATGTGGCCAAGTGCCAAGGCTATTTCTCCATGAATTTCTCAAGCCTAGAGAGGATATCGAGGAATCCATAGAAGCAAGAAGGATTTTTGAGTATAAGTGTAGCACGACCTTCAAGCTTTTTGTGCCAATAACATTTGCTCACCCTTCTTTCATTCCTTCGTGGCAAGAACTTCATGATCACATTTTCAACATGCTAGTACACCCTCTCTGCCTTGAATTAATGCCTGACTTCCAACCAACTTCAGAGGTAACATGCTTATCCCCCTTTCTTACATCTGTTCTTACTTCTTAATCATACGCCTCCTCACTGATCATGATTCTGTTATTTTACAGGATACAGTACTTGCCCCACTTGCTAGGACTATCCTTTATAAGATTGAAGGCCCGATCTCTGCTTTGGGATGTCGATCTCCCACTCTGGCTCAACTGATGTCCAGACATGCCACGCTAGATCCAGCTCTCATCAAGCCAACCTCTGACAAAAGAAAAGCTCCATCCCTAATTGCTCCTTCAACTGTTAAGAAGAAAAGAACAAGCAAAAAGCTACTTATTCAGGTCAGAACCCTTTCCTTCCTGAACATAATGCCATTCTTCATTCTGATCATCTTTATCTAAGCATGATTTCAGACCAGAACTCAGGAACCAGTGGTCATTACAGATTCTCCCAATGCCTCATCTATTGGTAAAATTTTCACCATCTCATTCTTTAATCACTTTTCTTCATTGGCACTCATCCCCTACTTGTTAGTTGCAGAGGAAACTTTGGTGAGTCAAACTGTGGGGAGTTCTTCTCCTCATCATGATTCAATTCCAGCCTCACCAAGGATTCAAACATCTTCTCCTCAACCAGAAGTCTCAGCTTCACCAAAAAATCATCCAGTTTCTCCTCAGCCAGACATACAAGAGCCTTCCCTTGAGCCTGATAACCTTCCATCCACCATTCGGGAAGCTAGGAATGATGGAAGCAAGAACATCCATCTTTTCTATTTTCATCCGATAGATCATTATTAATTCGGCAAGAATCTCTTTTCAGGAGGAAACTGTACCATCACCCAGTTATTCCTTCGTTGTGGATGATTTGGTGGCCGAAAAAGGAGATGAAGCATCTTCTAGCCAAGCTTTATCAGAGGAAAATCAAGCAAAGCTGAAGGAAATCCTCTCCTTGCTGCAAAGGGATGTTCAAGACCAAGTCAGGGATGCTGATCTTCTAAGAGAAGCACTTGAATTTATCGATCAAGATCTCCCTGCTGATATCAAGGCTTCCCTAGAACCTATTTCCCAACTGGATAATCACTTTGTAGCAGTAAAACAGGCTTTGAAGAACCTATCCTCCCAACCAGCTCTGGAACAAAGGAGAGGTGCGGCCAAGCAATCCGTGAAAGATTTGCATGCTCAAATGCAGAACAATAAGGAATTGCTAGCCAAATTGCAGCCTGCACTCGAGTTGAAGAAATCCAGAAAAGCTACATTAGAGGCCGAGCTGAGAACCTTGACAGCTGAGATTGAAGCTGGTGAGAAGAAGATGGCAGAACTTCCTGAATCAACGGAGAAAATACGAAAGGAAGCTTCAGTAGCCCTGAATGCAGGAGGCAGCTCAAGACAAAGCTCTCTGCTCTGTCTATAACCCAAGAAGCTGATCAGAGATTGCTGGGGAATATCAACAAGACCATATCAGACGCCACCAATGTAATCTCAAAATACCTGGGTGTATAATTGTAACAAACAATTTGTAGCTGAATGCCTCATCAGCTCTGTAGTTTTGCTCTCTGTTAATCTTTATTTTCCATATTCGTCTTGCCTTATCTTGACGAGTAGCTTCTGGGGCAATTCTGACCATAACAGTGTCAGACCCGAAAAATGACCCGACCGCAACACAGGCGAATCTTAACCAGTCAAACCGAATATGACTCAGCATGAATCCCAAATGACTCGGTGACAGTTTGGTCGAAGAAGTCTCTCCACTTCCCAAATTTCTTGGGATACGCGCCACGATCTCAGGCCAGGATCTCTTCGTCAGTTCCATAAATAAAGGCCTTGGGTGCCCCTAGTCTTTCACCAAATCCTCTACCTCCCAAGCCTCTGCTAACTCGAGCTCTTTCTCTCGAAGCACTAGTACTCCCAAGAGCTTCATGGCCAACAGCGGCAACAGGCGTCCAGCCAACGACGAGGCCGAAGGGAGCCGCACCAGCGCTCGTCGGAGGTGGTGATCGTCGACTTCTTCACAACCTTCTTTTAGATCTTGTCTCATCCCTGACGATTTTCTTTGTGCTTTCAGGCTCATCCAATGGAACCCTGCCCCTGCTCCAGCTACAACTCTGGCCATGGCGAGTGACTCCTCGGGGTCGTCTAGCCGCTCCTACTCCTCCAGGTCCTCTGATGGGGACTTACGCTATTCTGACCGTGACGCCCGCTGATTCAGGGAGGAACGTGACGCAACCCGACACGAGTTGGAGATCATCTCCAAACAGGTCAGGATTGCCGAGCTCGAGTGGCAGCATCAACGCAAGCAGCTGCTCGAGGCCATCGATGATGAGTCCTGCTACTTGCTCAATTTCAACTTAATCTTGAACTAACTGTCGTTGCTCTGTGACCCCCGCAGATCGCGATGCCGAGCTCAATCGGCTGAAGGCGCTGGCCGAGAAGCTGGTGAACAAGGTGAACGCTCCCGGAGACATGACGGAAGCTTGCCTTGGCGCGGTGGTAGGCCGCGTCGACGAGGTGGCCCTACATGGTGTCCGTCTGGTCACCGCCTTGGGCATGGCCGCGATGTCGACGTGCACCGGCGTCGACTACTCCACACAGCCACCCGGCTTCGACAGTGGCGTGCCAGAGGACCTCGATGACATCGAGGCCAGTGTGGAGCGCCTCGATGACCATGGCGCCGCTATTACTGATTCCATCCACCCCCAGTCTGTTCTGAACAGGCTGTTTGATTAGTTTATACTAGGGGTTATGGAATTTTGGCAATGAAATAAAAATTTAACTTTTGCAGTTGTCTTCTGATGACTTTCTTCATTTGTGCATATGAATCTTTCATTGTTTTGAACGCATTCGGGAACCTTTCCTCTAGCCGAATACGCACAAACTCTTGCCCCTTGGCGTAGAATCCGCAGAGAATCCTCATTAAGAAATCATGAACACTATTTCGTTGAAAAAACCCTTCGCATCCAAAGAAAACCCCCGTTGTTTGGTATTCTCATCAATGCACGCCAGTCAGTCATCACTGCCGATGCATTTCCACTGCTAATAATAGCTCTCTGGTGCTCTGCAAACCCACTCGTACACACTTCCATCATTTGACTTCCACTCATCCTCCTCCTCCAGAAAAAACCCCTAAAGCCATCGCGGACAAGGGGAAAACACTATGCGAGGAGAACAGCTTCCCATCAAAGAAGTGAACTATCCGAGAGTAATCTTCTCTTCTCATCCCTTTCTCTTGATCTTGATTGCAATCTCGTGATCCTTCTTTCTCTGATTTTATCTTCAACTTACTGCTGGAGGACATTTTCGGCACTGAAGAAATCCCTGTGCACATCCGCTCCGACTCCTCGACCGAAGAAGAAAACACTACACATGAGCAGAGGGTTAACCATCAACTCCGTCGTCGCATTCGGCACTTAGAGCATGATCTGCGGGATATCACCACTTGTTGTTGCGCCGAACGCGAACGCCGCATGAGCTTGGAGGTGGAGATAGGTGGTGAGATCTTTTATCCTCCATTGAATCTCATGATTAAGTTCAGATCCCGTGTTTGATGAGAACCTCTTCTTCTTCTTCAGATATGTCTGATAGGTACAACAACCTGAAGGCTGCCTGGGACAGTTTGATGGAGGCTGCAGAACATGCCAGCCCTCAAGCTTTCCACGTCGCCGTCACTGTGGTCTTGGAGCAGCTAAAGAGGGACGAGCTCAAGAGGAAAAGCATTGAGCCAAAGAAATGAAGATACTTTCGCTTCTTCCTCCAGGCCTTCTGCTTCCTGCAGGCCTTCTTCTATAATCTCAAGTAGCTAGAAGAACCTGCAAGAATGTTTGTGATGCAAAAAATATTTTTGTGCTAAGGGCAATACACTTTAGTATTGGCCATTTCCCTTTGTCGAATTTTGTTCTGAAGGCGGCTTCCTCCCGAATGCCAGCTATTTACATTTTTCTGACGCTTGGAACATCAATCAACGATCAACTTCAATACTAGGATAATATCTCTTCAAGTATCTCCCGTTTATAGCAGCAGTGAATTCTTCTCCTAGCGAAGTTTTCAAGATGTATGCATTTCCAGGCGTACACCTAACCACTCGAAAGGGACCTTCCCAATTTGGAGACCACTTACCGAATGTACTGTACTTAGTCCCAATCAGCAATAACGCTTTCCAAACCAAATCTCCTTCTACAAATTGCTTGACCTTTAACTTCTTGTTATAGTACTTAGCAACTCGCATTTTATTTTTTCTCAATATTCTCCAAGGCCCTAAGACGAATCATATGCAAATCCTCTAATTCGTCCATCATTAAGTCATTGTAATCTTTGGAACTCAAATCCTTTTGCAAGATTATTCTCCTTGAGTATGACTACATCTCCCATGGCAAGACAACATGATGTCCATATACCAACTCATAAGGAGATGTGTGTGTAGCTCCATGAGGAGCCATTCGGTAAGTACCGAATGCCACCTTTTTGGCCTCTGATCAATCTTCTTTTGTATAATCTTGATCATGATCTTGTTAGAAGCTTCTTCCTGACCATTAGCTTGGGCATAATAAGGAGAAGAATTTAACAATTTGATCCCCATACTTTCAGCAAAATCTCTGAACTCTGAGGATGTAAACTGAGTTACCTGATCTGTTGTAATTGTCTGAGGAATTCCAAATCTATAAATGATATGCTCTTTGACAAACTCAACCATATTTTCTGATGTCACCTTCTTCAATGGAATTGCCTCAGCCCACTTAGTGAAATAATCTATTGCTAAAAGCACAAACTTATGCCCCTTGCTAGATGGAGGATTTATTTGGCCAATCAAATCTATTCCCCATCCTCTGAATGGCCAGGGCTTGATAATAGGATTTAGAGCTGATGCTGGAACTCTCTGAATATTTCCAAACTTCAAACAATCTTGACACCCCTTGTAATATTCAAAGCAATCTTCCAGCATTGTCGGCCAATAACATCCAGTTTTCCTGCTGACCCATTTCATTCGGTAAGCCGACTAATGTGCTCCACACAGCCCATCATGCACTTTATTCATCATCCTCTTCGCTTCTTCTTGACCCAGGCATTGTAGCAAAACCCCCTCCATGGATTTATAATAAAAACTTCCATCAAGAGGAACAAACTTTATAGCTTTGTACCTGAGCTTCCTAGAGACCTTCCGGGATGGATTCTCCAAATAATCAACAATTTCTTTTCTCCAATCATCTTCTGCTAGACCACTCCCAAAAGCATATACATCAACGGCAAACACTTCTTGATTCTCTCTATAACCTGAAGCACTTTGAGCTAGCCTGTTTTTCTCTCCATTGCTTTCTCTAGGAATATGTTGTAGAATTACTAACTAAAAACTTTTCAAGATTTCTTTGCACTCCTCGTAGTAATTCCTTAGGATATCGTTTCTGCATTCATATTCGCCATTCAATTATTTTATAACTAACTCTGAATCTCCATAAATCTCAACTGCAATCGCCTTTGCTTCTCTCAAGTATTGAAGCCCTCTGAACAATGCTTCATACTCATCTAGGTTGTTTGTGACAGTAGGTTGAATAGGAATAGCAAATTCAAACATTTCTCCCCTGGGTGAAATTAATAAAATACCTACTCCACCACCTTTGCCACATGAAGATCCATCAAAAATAAAGCTCAAGGAGTAATCTCAAGTAAATTAATTGATGAACCACGATGTTCGGTAATGAAGTCAGCAATAATCTGTCCTTTAACAGCTTTTGCCGATTCAAACCTTAATTCAAACTCAGACAAGGCTAAAATCTATTTGCCAATCCTTCCATTCAAAATTGGCATAGACAATATGTGTTTGATTACATCAAATTTTGAATATACAATGCATTCGGCATTCAACAAATAGTGCCGAAACTTTGTACACGAGTAATAAACACACAAGCAAAGCTTCTCTGTAGCCGAATATCTTGTCTCGGGATCAAGCAACTTTCGGCTAAGGTATGCAACTACTCTTTCTTTTCCCTCAAATTCTTGTATAAGGGCCGATCCAATGGTTTGTGAGAAGATTCATATCAAATTTGTCACAACTTAAAAGACTTGTTCAATTGTGGAGGTACCAATACTGGTGGTTCCTTCATATATTCCTTGATTTCATTGAAAGCCTTCTATTGTTCGTCACCCCATACAAACTTCTGATCCTTTTTAACTCTTAACAGTGGAGAAAAAGGCAACACCTTTTGTGACAAATTTGATATGAATCTTTCCACAAAATTTATCTTGCCAAGCAGTGACTGCAATTCCTTAAGATTGGTTGGAGGAATAACCTCATCAATAGCTTTCATACTTTTCTTGCCAACTTCTATTTCTCCCTCGTGCACCAAAAATCCCAAGAACTCTCCAGCTGAAACTCCAAAAGCACATTTGTTTTGGTTCATCTTAAGCCCGTGTTTCCTAGTGCATTCTAGAGTTTTCCTCACATCAGCCAAATGTGATCCATGATCCAATGACTTGATCACGACATCATCAATATATATATCTCCACAATTTTGTCGTTCAACTCGTGAAAAATATAATTCATGTCTCTTTGATAAGTTGCACCAACATTCTTCAACCCAAATGTCATGACAATCCACTCGAATAACCCTAAATGTCCAGGACATCTGAAGGCTGTTTTTGATACATCTTCCACTGCCATAAAAATCTGATTGTACCCTGCATTGCCATCCATGAAGCTAATAACTCTATGTCCAGTAGAAGCATCAACCAATAAGTCAGCAACAGGCATTGGATATCCATCCATGGGTGTAGCCCTGTTTAGATCTCTAAAGTCTATGCAAACCCTCATCTTTCCGTTTTTCTTGTAAACAGGAACAATATTAGAGATCCACTCTGCATATCTGCATGGCTGAATGAAATTTTCTTCTATTAATCTATCAACCTCTTTTTCACGTCGGCCAATACTTCATCCTTGTAAATCTTTCGGGGAGGTTGCTTGTAAGGCTTATAACCAGGCTTGATTGGCAACCGATGCTCAACAATGGAACGATCTAAACCAAGCATCTCCGAATAATCCCAAGTGAAGAAATCTTTATATTCTTTCAATAGCTTAATCAACTCTTCTCTGAAAACTAAATCCAAGTTAGCACTGATGAATGTCGGCCTTGGCTTGTCACCATATCCAATGTCTATTTCTTCCAATTTATCGGCCGACATAAATCCACGCCCTAACTTTCCATCAGTTCCATCAATTGGATTCTCCATTACAAATTACTATAAGAGCCGACTGCTTGAATCGGCTGTTGATCACTGCTGACTGGTTCAATAGGACCTTCACCCCAGTCCTTGCCTGAGAAGCAATCTATGCCTTGATACTCCTAGAAGGCTGGTTCCACATTAGCCACGCTTACCGAATTATCTGCTTGGACAACTTCCACATCATCATCTACCCACTGAACAAGTTGTTGATGCATAGTAGATGGAATGCGGCAATTCGCATGGATCCAATCCCTTCCAAGCAGCAAGCTATATGTAAACAAAGTCTTAGATCCGATCATTAAATCCACATGTACACAGCCCTTGGTGTCTGAAGGATTTCCAGCAAAATCATTCAGAACTATACTTGTTGGCGTCAAATCTCCAAGGCCCATGCCAAGCTTTCTGAATGTAGTATATGGCATCACATTGACAGCAGCTCCACCATCAACAAATATTTTGGTCAATGGCTTCCCATTGACGTACCCTCTTAAGTACAGCGGTCTCATGTGTCGATTCTTGGTTGGCTTATCAAAAGTAGCTTGCTTGGCCAACATTAACTGTGCCATCAGCCCAAATTGCTCGGCCTTATCCATATTTGGCAATACCTCCTCCTGCACAATTTGATTAGTTGGAGCCATGAATTCATTCGGCAAGAAACATAACATGCATGTATGAGCCAAACGACCAGATTCATTTGGTTTGTCTTTTGGGCGCCACACTTGTCTCTTCTTGATCCCTGCCTGCTTCAGTTCCTGATTCCTCAAGCATTGTACCCTTCTCTTCTGGTTTCTTCTTAAACTAGGTGGGCACCACTGTCCCTTTTGCCAGACATACCCATGATCTTCTTCTTCATCATGATCAACCCATCTGTGATCAGCATACCTTTTCCTCGGTTGATCATCAATCTTATTTATTTTTAGGCGCCGACCATCACTAGGATGCACCCTTCCAATTCTTTCATGAACGGATCGGCGATTGACGGTTATTCCGTGTGGGAAGCTTCAAACCCTCGTTCCAACAGTGTCTGAAGAAGGCATCCCCAATTTGCGTGCTCTTGTTCTCTCATATATTCCTCTTCTTCATATCTCTGCTTCTCCTCTTCGTACTTATGCTTCTGGTAGCATTCCTTTTCTTGCTGACGCTGCCATCTATTGAGGAGGATACGCGAAGTCACTCCGGGTTTAGAGGATTCACCCACTTCGATTTGACTTTTCGGGAAGCGAGGCTCTTTCTTATTAATCTATTCAAATGTGACTTGTCGAGTGGGATCAACTGAGTCATCCTGCTTTGCCTTTTCTGAAGTTAAAACTTTCACCTTTCCTTTCCCTTCAACAGCGTTCACCATGTTAACTGAGAACCCAATCATGTTCTGAGGGAAAGGGTTTCCATCCAACTTCATCTTATTATTGTTGACGGTTAATAGTTGTATCAAAGTTCGTTTAGACTTGCAAGCGGACAAGTCTCCCGTCGTAGTCAAGGGACCCTTCTTCCCTCGAGTGGTGAACCCAAGGTATCGAATCCGTGGAACAATGTGCAACGCAAGGATTAAATCTAGTAAAGCAAGGTAAAGCTATCTATTGAAGAACAAGTTGCATCTAATCTACTAACTCATAAAGAAAATGAATCTAATCTAATCTACTAAAGAGGTAGCAAGAGAAAGCAAGAGATAACCAATCTAGAGAATCTAGATCATGCTTATGTTGTAGCTCCAAACAAGATAGATGAAGATAGAAAAGCGAATTTCATTAAAAGCATCTTTAAATCGTGGCCTTCCCATCCGACTCCGAAAACGCCCGCCTTTCGGAACCCCCGTTCTGTCACAACGTATCCCTATTCATGTGGGTAGTCTAGGGCGAGTTCGATAGAACAAGTTGAAATCACTTGGCCGGTCCGGTATGCACCTCTAGCCACCGCGGCTACAAGAGCACCCTATGTAATCTAGCTATAGACTAGATCGTAGAAGAAGCAAAACCAAGAAGAAAACAAAATCATCGAGAAGGCACTTAATCGCTAGAAATCGGATTCACTTACAAACTTCACCATGAATGATTACATGAACAAGATCACCACCGGGGCCCTCCCTCGATCTTGATCCTCGCTCCGGAGCTCCGAAGTGGTCTTCCATGCAAGGTTCCCACGTCGGCTAGGGAAACCCTAGGCAACTAGCACGACCCTCATCTCGAGATGGTGTCCCTCAAGCTTCTCTGCTCCTCGGCGGCGGATTACGACTTGGATTCTCCGTGGCTCTCGGTCAGGGGGCTATTTATAGCCTGAGAAGCAATTAGGTCAAAGGGGAGGCCGATTGGGCCCCGAAAAGGGCCGGGTCGGCCGGCCCGGGCCCAATTCGGCCCATCTCGTGGCTCCTTCGCCGGTGTTGCTTCCCGCGTCTTCTAGATGTTCTCCCCTTTTGCATGTGGGCCCTTGACGTCGGTTTCTCTCCGAATTGGACTCAACTCCTTGTCTTGCAAGATTCGAGCACTTTTTCGGTTCGGTCCTCGGAGTTTATCATCTTCTCGGGCTTGGTCCTTGGGCTCTTGGAGTCATGTTCACTTCATTGCTTGACTTGTATCGGGCTTCATGGGCTTGTCATGAGGTGCTTAATGAACTTATCCCGGAAGTCTTGCTTTCAACGTTAAAACCCCGCGTAAACACTTAACTCCAAAACCAACATGCACAAGTGAACTTGTTATACCACGGGGGTTAGTACCATTGAATAAGATACAAAAGTCATGCCAACACCGAAGGTAAACTCATGGCTAGGTTGACGGATTTTCACCGTTAACATCTCCCCCATGCTTAAACCTTGCTCATCCTTGAGTAAGCCTTCGATGGATATCATCGTTGCCCATCAATGTTTAAACCTTGCACTTGATCATACATGAAAAAAAAACATAATGCTCTCAAAAGTTTAATTCGTTAAAGTTCCATAATCTACTAGCCTTCACCTCTACGGAGGGTAGATTCTTATTAAGCTTATCCCACAAGTATTAACATGGTCACAAAGTTTAAATAGATCTCGGAATTTTTGAAATAAAGAACGAGATAAAGAAAAGAGCTAAACCAATTCACAAATTTAAATCACCTTGCATATTGCTCATGAACTCTCATCTTGCTTGTCTCTCAAGCCTATATATTCTACTCCTTTCCCTCTCATAACATATATGTGTGGTAGGCTTTATATGGAGCTTTGGGAAAGTTTAGTCATAAAAGATTTTATAAATGAGGTGTTGTCAAAACAAGACAAGCTTCTCATGCTCTTACCGAGACTCGTCAAAAAGGTCATTGGAAAATAATGTTAAATCAAGGAGGGGAAAGAGAAAAATACACACACTTTTAGATGAGTGGACATGTGCAAATGGCAAAGAGTGATCCCGAGGCACAAAGGAAGTCCTCGTTATCGGATTGCACATGGTTGGAAAATGAGAATGGATCTTTTAAACTTGAAGCCTTGAATGCACTCTTAGAGAACCGGAGAGGTCACTTTACGCATACTCATATTTTTATCTCTTTCTCATATTTCTCATTCTTTTCGTTTCTTTCTTTCTTTCTTTCATTCATTTTTTCTGTCATATATTCGGTTACGTGACCTTCACAACGGAGTTTTGATTTTTTTTATTTGCTTGCTCCTCTTTTGAACTTCCTTTTTTTAAAATTGCTCCCCTTTAAACTCTAAAACTGCACCGTACCTACCTCCTCCCCCATGCTTAGACGTTGCTCGTCCTCGAGCAAAGAGGCGAAAAATAAGGTAGGTACTGGAAATATTTTTCCTTTGGAGAGATACTTGAAATCTTCAATGTCGGCACCGTCTTGCGATCTTCCTTGAATTGGTGATCCATTCTCAACGATAGGTTGTGGTCAAGGAGGTAATCACAAAAGATGATATTTGGTTTAAGGGTGGATATCCGGCGAAGTTTGTGAGATCTCCGATGCGGGGATACACAATGCACGGATAAAAGGCTAGCAAAAAGATAGATACGCAAAAACGGAATGACCATCTTCTTAGTCTCGGGCCGAGAGAAATCATGGCCTGCAATAACTCACTCAAAAATAAATCTTGTACACTAAAGTTTATGCACTCAAATATATATAAGGCTCGGATAGGTTGAGCAACACACAAGTGATATTTGTGAAAAGGTTAGCAATATTTTTTAGCATAAAAGACATCTTTAATCTATTCATAACTTGAGAGCACATAAAACACTATGGGTCTTTATTTTAATCATAACCTCCGCTAAAGATTAAGCTAGCATTTAGATAATTTCAGATTTGTATTTTTAAGAGAGCACTAGTTCAAACATGCATAAGTCAATTACAAAGGTAAACAAAACGGCAATTATAATCATATATCATCATGGCATAAACCTTGTAACTTTACTAATGGTAAAAACTTGGTGGCGACATTATTCATGATGAAAATAAAAACTAACACACATGCTGAAAATTAAACTAAAAACTGAAAATTAAAGCAAAGCTGAAAAATACTACGCAAACATAGGCACATCCAAGCTGAAAATTAAAGAAAAGGGGGTAAAGGAAAGATAACTAAAGCTCCTCCTCTCTCTAATCTTCCGCCGGTGGTTGATATTGATAGTCTTGGTTGTTGTACCCTTACTTGTAATGCACTACTCCTCATATGAATTGTCTGACAGTGCTAGGTGAAGGTGTCCAAGCACATAAGCAATGTTTGCATTTCCTTCACCCATTTGGTTTGCATTAGTTAGGATGGCTGCAATAATTTGCACGTTCCTTGCAGCGTATCCTGCAATGGTGGCCACATTTTGTTGTGGTTGAGGAAGGTGTGCATATGGTTCCGCAAAGGCTACGTTGGGCACCGCAAAAATGGTGGGGGTATGGCTGCACCACTCCCCCATGCTTGCATTGGTACACCAGCGTAGTAACTCGGCGGCGCCGGGGTTCCTCCCAAGGTGGGACATAATTTTCTTGTGCACCTCCTTCTTGGGCCATAGAAGATCCTTCTCCTATAATCCTTCTCTTTTATTTTTCTTCGCCGGCACAAGAAGTCCTTCCTCTAACCGATCTTCTTCCCCTCAAGAAAAGTCTTAATCTTCAATCCGGAAGGGGCAAATTCACCTAGGCCACTTGGAAGCCTCCTCTCTCATCTTCACTCTTATATTTTCCTTTCTTCATATATTCCTAGGGAAGTCCCGGGTAGGAGATGATCTGGGTTCCTTGTAATACCCGGTTTTAAAGAGATAGCCAATATGGAGAGGTAACACCCCGAACCAATATCTTCCGAACTCGATGTTGCTTAACAACACCACCGGTTGATCATAGGTGAGTGGGGTCTATTGGCCACTTGGCAATCAAAGCCGAGTAAAGCCAATTCAACTCCGTGTTGGTTATCTTTGTCTCTCTCATTCTCCCAAAAATCCACTTGCACAAAAGTGACACACTTGGATGATGGGGTTCCGGATAGTATTTCTTCGTTGATGGTCTCCTCCCGTGATCATACTCCAAAAACCTTCCCATGTGCCTTCATGCACATCCACTTGTTCCGGAGCTCCCTTTTGAAAATAGGAGATACTCGCCCATGGGTCTACGATACTAGAACATGCAATCGTTTCGAACATGAAAACCAATCTAATCTATCAGGGGTTGTGTTGAATGGATCCAAGGAAGCATTGAGCCCTTACTCCCTTTACGGCATGGTAGCTAACCTTAAGCAATAAAGTATTTCCAACACAAGATGGTAGATAGATAATCCAACAAAGTGTGATTACATCTCAAGATCGATTGCAACCCATGGATGAAAGGAGATTACCCCATCAAGGTGCTAGAAATAGCATCATTGATCAAGGTTACCCTTCCGACGGTGTCTTCCTTCTTCTCCACTTGTGGGCTCCCTCCAACGGAATGAGAGACTCAGCACTCCTTCACCAAGGGTATGCGCCATGGTCATGAAAATTTCCTAGGCGAATTCCTTGTGGGTGTTTGCCGACACTCCGTTAGAGAATTGCACCGGTGTCCCGTGTGAAACCCAATATGTGGAGAGCTTGGTCGTCGATGTCGACATTCCATGATTGCAGCACTCTCCCTCACAAATATATATCCGGGGTTTTCACCCGGTAACAAGGTATACAAATATTATTTTGGAGTCTGGACTTTGAGTGGATTAAGGATGTGATTTGTTGCACGAAACAAACGCGGTGGAAGGCTAAGTCTAAGGTGGTTCCGGCCTACAAACTAGAGCACACGAACAAAGAGTTGGATGAAAGACATACCTCTCTCCTCCTCTTGGCTCGGTTCTTCTCTAGTGCATGTTGCTTCGTGACCGCGTACACCTTCCAAACGTTCCCGTCCACTCCTTCGCTTGCATTATTGCTCCTTCCACTTGATGTGTTCGCTTGATTCACTTCCATACTCCCTTGCCTAACATGCATCCATGATATTCCTACAAAACAAGGCCTTGGCTGCCCCCCATGCTTGTACTTTGCATGTGGTTTGATAAAAGATGTTGGAGGGGCATCCCATGATGTATCACGGTGCATGTATGGTTAATTCAAACTAGATTGCCTCCCTTTAAGTGTGTTTAAGGCTAAGCACTCCTCTAATTTCGAAATTTAAAAATATTTTTCAGAGCCATGCAAGAGCTCAAGCATAAATTTAGAGAAGTTTTTAAACCATTAAAAACAAATGTAAGTCGAAAATATTTTCCGACTACGTTGATATCGGTCTCGCCGGTATTGTTTGCCTTCATTAGTTGAGAGCAAGCTTTTCCCGGCTTGATCATGGGGGCATAGGTTTAGGTCCTAATTTTGATTAGATGAGAGAGATTTTGAATGAAATAAAATTAAGTGGGGCTTAGAAAAATTCTAATCTTTAGAGAAACCAAGGATATGGATTTTTAAATCAACCAAAAATCGAGATTCTAGGTTCACGCGAGTCCTACCACGTACTGAAATTTAAATAACATCTAGATATAAGTCGTGGCTCTACTCGTGTGTTTTTAGCATGAAAAACAAGTCAACCACATCATCATAAAGAGGATGAAAGGTTGAGTTAGGTTCTGAAATTATTTGGTTGTGGTTTCTCGAAAAGAAGCAAACAAACACATAGGATGGTTCATGTAAAGGGTTTATGATCAAGCAAAATATTCAACCAAGAATTATGTCTCTAATATTGTTCAACCATTCTAAGTCTAAGGTTTTGCGTAGTAAAATTCAAAACTGAATTATATTTAAAAAGACTTGAAAAACCTGGAATCGGGTTGTCCTCCCGTAGCTTATTCTTGACTCGACGAAACGGGTTGCCTCCCCGCCTAGCGCTTCGTTTATAGTCCATGGCTAGACTTCTTCACTTGATTACTCCGGATCAACGCTCTTTGCGGGCGTTGCAATCTTGGGTACCCACTTCGGCTTAGTCATTTTTTTTGGTCTTCACGAGTCGGCTTTGTCCTTTGGTCTTGACGGATGCAACAACTTCCTTGTGGCTCGGCATCTCGAACTCCGGTCATTCGGTCGTGATCGTCATGGTCTCTAGTGTGATCCTTCTTCTCTCCCGAGTGAGCTTGAGTAGCCTTCGCCGTCTTGGGACCTTGGAGTTGTCTCGGATATTCTTCTTTGTTACCCATCGGGCGCCCGGCAAGTTGTCCCACTTGCGTCTAGCATCTTTATCACGATGAACACTTCACGTATAGAGCTTCCGACCTCCGTCACCTTGCCATCTAAATTCTTCAATATTTTCTCCATAGCCTCGAACTTAGTGACGGCACCCTTGTTGATCTTAGCTTGCTCGTCCATCAAGTCCTTGAATTGTGCACAAAGAGGAACCAAAACTTGAATCGACGAACTTGCATTAAATCGGGGTTACCTTGGACATGGTCGTACTCCACACACTCCTTGCATGTGGATCTTGCTTCGGCGGCCTTTAGGTGTTGAGCTTCTTTCTCCATCTCCATCTTCTCCATCCTCCTCTTAAGTAAACGGATATGCCACTCAAGGAATCCGGCTCGTATGCATTCAGCTCTCGCAATCGTCATGCGGATAGTTGAGACTTTGATCTTGAACGGCCTCCCGGCGTCTTGAAGGTTTATGATAGGTAGATCAACGATGTCCGGGGTGCGTAGCGCTCCGGTGGTTGAGGTTGATCTCCCTTTGGACTTGGAGGTGGTGATTCCCTTGGAGATTTCGATGGTCCTTCGACTTTGACTTTTGAATCTAGGGTTTCGAACCCTTTAGCTTGTGTTGCACGTCACCTTTGCCTGTAAAGTTTTCCTGAATCATCCACAAAAAAGTTTTGGGTTTTTGGAGAGGTAGCCAACCATCTCCGGTTAGGGTTAGCAATAAAACAAAAATCTAAAAAGAAAAGAAAAATTAGGGTTAATCAAAACTAGATTAGATTGATTTTTTTTCTTTTTGAGGATGATCAAACATAAGAGATGCAAAAGAAAATCAAAAGAAAAACTGAAAGATAAGCGATACTAGATCGGATCTTGATTGCTTGTTCCCCGGCAACGGCGCCAGAAAAAGGGGCTTGTTGACGGTTAATAGTTGTATCAAAGTTCGTTTAGACTTGCAAGCGGACAAGTCTCCCGTCGTAGTCAAGGGACCCTTCTTCCCTCGAGTGGTGAACCCAAGGTATCGAATCCGTGGAACAATGTGCAACGCAAGGATTCAATCTAGTAAAGCAAGGTAAAGCTATCTATTGAAGAGCAAGTTGCATATAATCTACTAACTCATAAAGAAAACGAATCTAATCTAATCTACTAAAGAGGTAGCAAGAGAAAGCAAGAGATAACCAATCTAGAGAATCTAGATCATGCTTATGTTGTAGCTCCAAACAAGATAGATGAAGATAGAAAAGCGAATCTCATTAAAAGCATCTTTAAATCGTGGCCTTCCCATCCGACTCCGAAAACGCCCGCCTTTCGGAACCCCCGTTCTGTCACAACGTATCCCTATTCATGCGGGTAGTCTAGGGGGAGTTTGATAGAACAAGTTGAAATCACTTGGCCGGTCCGGTATGCACCTCTAGCCACCGCGGCTACAAGAGCACCCTATGTAATCTAGCTATAGACTAGATCGTAGAAGAAGCAAAACCAAGAAGAAAACAAAATCATCGAGAAGGCACTTAATCGCTAGAAATCGGATTCACTTACAAACTTCACCATGAATGATTACATGAACAAGATCACCACCGGGGCCCTCCCTCGATCTTGATCCTCACTCCGGAGCTCCGACGTGGTCTTCCATGCAAGGTTCCCACGTCGGCTAGGTAAACCCTAGGCAACTAGCACGACCCTCATCTCCGAGATGGTGTCCCTCAAGCTTCTCTGCTCCTCGGTGGCGGATTACGACTTGGATTCTCCGTGGCTCTCGTGAGGGGGCTATTTATAGCCTGAGAAGCAATTAGGTCAAAGGGGAGACCGATTGGGCCCCGAAAAGGGCTGGGCCAGCCGGCCTGGGCCGGCCGGCCTGGGCCCAATTCGGCCCATCTCGTGGCCTGCTTCGCCCGGTGTTGCTTCCCGCATCTTCTAGATGTTCTCCCCTTTTGCATGTGGGCCCTTGACGTCGGTTTCTCTCCGAATTGGACTCAACTCCTTGTCTTGCAAGATTCAGCACTTTTCTGGTTCGGTCCTCGGAGTTTATCATCTTCTCGGGCTTGGTCCTTGGGCTCTTGGAGTCATGTTCACTTCATTGCTTGACTTGTATCGGGCTTCAAGGTCTTGTCATGAGGTGCTTAATGAACTTATCCCGAAGTCTTGCTTTCAACGTTAAAACCTCGCGTAAACACTTAACTCCAAAACCGACATGCACAAGTGAACTTATTATACCACGGGGGTTAGTACCAATGAATAAGATACAAAAGTCATGCCAACACCGAAGGTAAACTCATGGCTAGGTTGACGGATTTTCACCATCAACAATTATCAAACTTCAGATGCCCTTCTTGGATAGCTTTCTGAATCCTCATTCTAAAGACCCTGCATTCATTAATGGAATGAGAATTTCTATCATGAAATCCACAGTACTTCTTATCTTTCACTCCATCAGGCCGAAGCATAGAATGCCCCTCTGGCAACTTGATTTGGCCTTCTTTCACGAGGAAATCGAAGAGCTTATCTGCCTTGGTTACATCAAAATCATAGGTGCATTTATCTTGTTTGATCCACCTCTGATTTACTGTCAATGGCTCCTTGCCCCATATAATCTCTACTGCTGCTATTTCCTCTTCATCATCATATTCATCTCCTTGATCTGCACTTTCGAGGAATTGATTGTAAATGACAGTTATATCATTGTGCTTGACAAATCTGGAGTCTTTCTTGAAGCCATATGCTTGATTGCTCATCAATGACAGCCGGTGTGACAGCTGGCCAAGGTCGTCGAATTCCATCCCGAATAGCTTCTCCCGAATGGCTGGCAACATCCCAGCTACAGCCATACCAGCCAAGTGATCATCCGGTATGTTCAGAGAAAAGCACATGCTTTTTGTCTCTCTGAATCTCCTGAGGAACTCCATTGGTGTTTCAGTGTTCCTCTGCCTCAAGGTAGTCAGATCAATTAGCTTTTTCTCATTACTGCCAGTATAATAATGAGCATGGAACTTTTGCTCCAAATCTTTCCAAGAGCAGATAGAATGAGCAGGTAGAGAAGTGAACCATGTAAACGCTGGGCCTGTCAAGGACAAAGGGAAATATCAAATTCTGAAGGCCTCATCAGCAGAAGCTTCCCCAAGCTGCATTAGGTACCGGGCTATGTGTTCCACAGTGCTGGTATCATCTTGCCCTGAAAACTTAGTGAACTCCCTGGGAACTTTAACCCTGTTTAGTAATGCCACCCTGTGGTACCATTCTGGGAAGGGAGGCGTATACACGTGTCCTTGATTCTTAGGCTTTAGACCGAATTGATTTTGCAGCACATCGGTCATTCTCTGCACCAGGAGATCAACATTGGTGTCTTGATTCCCTGCCCCCAGTAGGCATCCCTGTAGCACCACCATACCCTGGATTCGGGAGAGCATCGATAGCACTATTGTCCATGAAATTTGAATACCCATTCCCGTACATATTCCTCTGCAGCTTGTTACTTGTTGGGGCTATCCTGTAGGCCGAGACAAGTTGAACTCCAGAAGTACTGAATGCCATCTCACCATATGTGCGTGGATTAGGTATTGCTTGATGAGGGTTCTGTTGGATCGATTGACTACCCACATGCTGAGTTGGCTGAACACTCATACTCTGCTGAGGCGGCTGAGCACTTGCATCTTGACGAGGTGGTTGGCCATTAGCAGCAGCACTTGATTCACCTTGCTCAAAATGTTTGTCCATGTTTGGGCCAAAGACACCAACCATCATTTGTCAGAAGCTATTTAAAAAGGCAGTGTTGTGTCTAGCCATTATTTCTTCCATGGCTTGCCGTATCATACCAAAAGCTTCTTGTTTCTCCGCAGCAGCTGTGGCATCAGTCTCTCCTGGCATCAGAACTCTTGGCACGTTCTGATCTGCTGGTCGTGGTTGCAAGGGCGCGTGTGATCCGCGCCGGGATGACCAGAAGTTGGCAAAGGTGAAGCAGGAGCTAAACACCTCCCTCCTCAAGGTCATCAAGAAGGATGGTGCCATCGGGCGCTTGTCAAAGCAGCTTCAGAGTAAGTGTCGAATCTCGGCTCTGTCTTCCCCTTTTCCGTGGACTCACCATAACTTGTCATTCTATTCATCTTTCAGAGGTCAAGAGCGAGCTAGAGCAGTCGCAGATCGCTCAGGAGCAGGACGCGACCGCCTTAAACCAAGCTCGGGATGCCCAGTGCAAGTCAGAATCCATCAGCCAGAAGGTCATCGGGGACATAGCCAAGCTCGGAAGGGTGATGAGCACAGCAATGGCCGGGCTCGGCGTGTCGCTTGGACTGATGACGCCTGAGACATTTATCGAAGAAGTCGGGCACCTCCCTGGCGTAGTGCGAGAGCTTGAGCTGACGACGGCCCGGTGAGCAGTGCACCGAGTCCTTGCCATGTTCGAGTCACACTACCAAGGGCGCTGAGCGGCGTCTGGGCCCCTGGCATTTCTGACGAGCAGTGCGACGAGCTAAAAGAAGACTGCGCCCCCTTCTCCCGCGACATGGCCGATGCCGCCTTGAAGGACCTGGAGCTGCTGCCACAAGACGCATCAGAGGACCCAGAAGCCCCCGAGCCCTCAAGTTAATTGTACCATAATTTGCTTTATGTAATAACTCGAACAAGTCGTAAGGCTACAAGCTGTGTAGCTAAGTACTTTATTCGAATTGTGTTACATCCCGACTGCTTCCGAGCACTTGAGGACCACTGCAGCAATGCGTAGTCAATCTTAGAAAACCGAGACGACCGAGCCTTACTCTAGAGCCGCGGAGGTGTAGGAGTCGAAAAGCTTGGCCTCCCCAATTCGCTAAGTGCAACCCTTCGTTCGCAGCCCCCGAGAACTCGGAAGATTCGGGAGGTAACTTGACGTGGTTTTGCCTGCGAAATCATTTTTTGGACCAGGGTCCGGGCGATCTCTCGAATGCTTTTGAAAAGAGGTCGGACAGAGGCCTGAGGACCCGGGGAGTGTTCGCAAGTCTTCGTGTTGTAGCCGCGGAGGCATAAGCACTAGGAGCTTTGAACGAACAGCAGCCCCTCACCCCACGCGGGTCGTCGTCTTTACTTTTCGCAAGATTGAGCTTCTGTCAAAAAACCTTTCGCTTGGGCGATCGGTCTCGACACAATTGTCAAGATTTTTTGAAAATTTCATAAAAAACGAGGGAGGGCATCGTGCCCTGGGTAGCCCCCGAGAGGGGAGCGTCTTTGCACTGGTGCAAAGACGTTCGCTGCTCAGCCCCAAGCGTTGTCACAAACACATGAACACAACCAAATGATAAGTTTTTCAAACTCAGAGACATGTGAACAAGGCATACAACATCTATTTATTGATGTACGGGGTTTGAACATTTACTCAAGGATAAAACAGGCGCAGGTGTTCGATGTTCCATGCGTTGGAGATGACCCTCCCGTCCTCGTACTGGATCTTGTATGTCCCTGGTCGGAGCACCTCGTGGATGATGAATGGCCCCTTCCAAGGTGGCAACAGCTTGTGCCTGTCTTTGCTGCTTTGAACTTGTTGGAGCACGAGATCTTCGACGTGGAACTCGCGGGAGCGCACATTGTGCTCATAGTAGAGCCGCAGGTCCTGCTGGTACTTGGCGTATCACAGCAGTGCTACGTCACGTGCCTCGTCGACTTGATCAATCGCGTCCTCAAGCGCGACTTGATTTCCTTCCTCAGTGTAAGCCCGCACCTGCGGGCGTCCGTAGTCGATGTCTGTGGGCAAGACCGCTTCGAAGCCATGCACCATGAAGAAGGGTGTGAACCCCGTGGCTCGGCACAGTGTGGTGCGTAGACTCCATAATAAGGACGGTAGCTCTGCTACCCATCTTGCTCGGAACTTGTCGAGCCGCTTGAAGATTCGTGGCTTCAAGCCTTGTAGGATCATGCCGTTCGCCCTCTCGACTTGCCCATTCGTCTTCGGGTGAGCAACAGCGAACAAGTCCACATGGATGTTGTTGTCGTCGCAGAAGTTGAGGAATTTCTTCCCCGTAAACTTGTGTTGACGGTGTATTTTGGTACACCAAACATGTTCATTACACTTTGGTTTGGATTTGTTGATGGAACTAACCCGCCACTAGGCACACTAATCATATAACAAGTTCATATTTGTGCATGCATTTGGAAGTGTTGTGTTTATGTAGGAAAACATGGACATAAATGACGGATTCACAACAAGTTCAAACGAGCAATTGCGGAGTCTTGTTCGTGTTCATGAGCTTGATGAAATCACTTCCAATGGTGGCGAGGACCGAAGTGTTACGAAGGAACATCCTCGAGGACTGAAGCATAAAAGATCGGACTTCATGCACGGAGAACCTCCATCTTCGACGCGAGGATGACATCGTCAAAATGGTGCAAGTGGAGAGGGAAAAGTGCATAAATGCATGAGGACCCACGAGAGCGAAGGGGTGACCGAACCGAGCCGGGATGGGCCTGGGCCGGTCGGCCCAAGCCGGCCGACCTGGCCCACTCTGAGGGTCGGTTCGGCCCCCCTTTCCTTGCACTCGAAGGATCTTCAACCCTAAGTCCCTAGAGGCGCCGCCATTCGCAAAACGGAGAGCCACTCACACTGAGAGGCCATCCACAAGCTAGAGAGGAGGGAGGTCTCCGGAGGAGGATCACCCATATCGAAGGAAGCACCCACAGGTGGAGAAGAGGGAAGACACTGCAGAAGCGTCACCATGATCAACGGTGCCATTTCTAGCACCTTGATGGGGTAATCTTCTCATTCGTCCATGGGTTGTAATCGGCCTTGAGATGTAATCGTTACTTTGTTGGAATATTTATCTATCATCTTGTGTAGAATGTGCTTATATTCTTAAGGTTAGCTACCATGCCGTAAAGGAAGTAAGGGCCCCAATGCTCCCTTGGATCAATTCAATACGCCATGTCCATCATAGGTCTAGTCACGAATACCTCTGCGTAGTGACAGTAGGGGGGGAGGGAAAGGGCGAAACTATGGTAACAACCCCTAATATATTAGATCGGTTTTCACATCTTAAAGCGGTTGCATGTTCAAGTATCGTAGACCCATGGGTGAGTGTCTTCTATCTTGATAGCTTAATTGTCCTCTCTAGTGTAGTATAGCCGTTTTCTAGTTTAACCATATATAGGGTTCAGATAAGTTAGTGAGCAGAGGTAGATCAGATGCTTGTAATCCCCTTGCTCCGCGGATTGACAAGAACCTAGGGAATCCCGTGGTGAAAAAGGTGTAGGTCCGTACGCTTGCGGATCGTAGGTGGATACGTCTTTTATCCGTCAACAAGCCCCTTTTTCTGGCGCCGTTGCCGGGGAGCAAGCTAGTTTACATCGTTTGGTTTGCATCTAACTTTCTTTTATATTTAGTTTTTCTTTTGTTTACTAATATCTAACCCATATTGTCTAGAAAAACCATTTTGTTTTGTTTTTGTTTTTGTTTTTATCTTATTGTCTAGATGGCGTTTGTCAATAACCCCGTGGAAGAACTGGAGAAATCACTAAGGGATTACGCTAGTCCTCGATGTGAAGACATAAGAGTACAAGAGTCGAATTCGAAGCTCAAAGCGACCAAGTATGAAATCAAATCCAAGATCATCGAGATGGCGGTGGCAAACCCGTTTGAAGGGATGGTTACGGAGAACCCATATAGACACATAACACATTTCACAACTCTATGCAATACGGTGCGTCAAGAAGGAGTTCCCGATGAATTGTTCAAATGGAATCTAAGGAGGCAAGTGATCACTTTCACACAAGGGGAAGAGGAAGGGATAGACCAAGCTTGGAATAGGTTTAATGAGTTGATCGAACAAGGACCAAGACTCGGCTTCTCTGGTGATGTACTCTTGCATACATTTTTCTTTTCCCTAACCCCAAGATGCATGCAACACATCCAAATATGTGTAGGTGGGGATCTCATAGAGAAAACACTCACGGAAGCCGCTCAACTTTTACAAAAAATTAGTAAAGCGGCGGCCATGCGAAGAGATTGGGAAACAGGACTTGCGGGAGAGCCGGAATACAATTCAAGGATGAAGAAGCATGCTGAAATTTATAAATAGGCAACCCCGGAAGTCACAAAAGAGAAGCCAATCCTGGAAAAGCTTGAAGAAGAGCGCATCAAGTCAAGAACTACCTCGAGCATTGACTTCGCCGAATCAAACGAAAGAACCAAGAGAAGTATGTCAAATGTGAAGCCATTAAGGGAGTTCAAACACATGGATGGGTTCCAATCGATTACGGAGAAGTATTCGACAAGAGAAGACTGTTCCCTAACCAAAAGGGGATGGCAAGAGCGTTGGAAATGGATTTCCCATCGGAAAAGAAAGCGGAAGATTCATACGATCTTGAAACCACCGGTGAGATCTTTCAAAAGCTCTTTGGAGATGATGAAGTGGATCCCGAACACATAGCCGAGGTGAAAATAATCATGGGGAGCCCGAAGCATCGCCATATGCTCACCTCGCCAAAGTTTACGCGATAGGATCCGAAGAAGAAAAGAAGATGACACCACATTTGAGTTGTGAGATCAATGGAGTTCAATGCAAAGCTTTGTGCGACATCGGAGCCCAAGTGATAGGTCCTAACCCGGTGTTAGAACGAGGATGGCCCGATCTTCACGGCACTAGGTCTTGAACTTGAAGAACGGCGATGGGGTAGCGGAAAGACGATGATAACTTACTGAAATTAGATGAGAACTTGCTGAAGATCAGCGGATAACTAGCTTTATACCTAGCCAAGGTTGGATGCGACCCAAACGACGGGGAGAGAGACACCGAAACCACGAGGACTTCGACTCGATCTCCAAACGACCGCGAGAACCACAACCGGAGCTAATCGACACAAGGTGAGGCAGCCGTACTTGGAACTCACAGAGCACGAACTAGTGGACCTCGGAGAGATCTCTTCACAAGTCCAAGTAGAACAAGGAAGAAAAAGGGTGTGAGTAAGGCACTCGGGCGGCTCGGCTGCGAAATCACTTGGATTATCTCAATTCATCAAAAGTTGTTTTTAGCTTACATATGGGGGGTATTTATACTAGGAACAACCCTCCTAGGTGGGTGAAATACGAAAACAAACTGAATTACGTCACCAATGTGAAAGGATCTCCCGAGATGACCTTCTGAGTTGTTTCCGCGTGACTGTTTGACTGCTGAGCAGTCTTCAATGTTTTGATCATAACTTCTTCTAAGAATCTTCAAATGATGTGGGACTAGATGCGTTGGAAAGCTAACTCGATTATCTTTCCAACGGTGTATAGCATGCTATGGGAAACTTCGTAGATTGGTACAGTTTAATGCCCAAACTTATGCTTCAGGAAACTGCCGAATGGATTGCCGAATGGATTGGGAAATTGCCGAATGGCCTTGCTGAATGACGAGAACTTTGCCGATTCTAGCTTCACGACCTTCGTCTTGATGATTCTCTTCAACGTACCCGAGAAGTATCAACATACAAGACTTAGGTAGCATAAAATTATCATTAGAATTGAGTTTAAGTTCACAAAGTAACGCGTGCACCTCTTGTTGTATCGTTTTAGCTCGGCTACGTGTGATTGGTCCCGTAGGTGTTGGTGTAGAGGTCGGCAATGTAGTCGATGAGGTCGGCATCGTGGTTGGAGTGGTCGATGATGCTGGCGTGTGCATATCATCCTCCCCCCCCTTCAAAAAGAGTCGTCCTCGACTCTTCCAATCCAAAGAATGGAGAGAGATCGGACACATTGAAACGGTACTCACTCCATAAGTACTTGCGATCGATCTCATAGGCGTTGTCGTTGATCTTGCGAAGCACTCTGAAAGGACCATCAGCCCGGGGCTGCAGCTTGCTCTTGCGTTGCTCAGGAAATCTGTCTTTGCGTAGATGCACCCAAACAAGGTCACCTTCTTCAAAGATCATCTTCCGTCTTCCCTTGTTGGCTTGCTTCTCATATTGTTTGGTCATCTTCTCAATGTTTGTGCGAGCTCTATCATGGAGATTCTTCACAAACTCAGCTCGCTTGCTTGCATCAAAGTTCACTCACTCCTGCACAGGCAAAGGCAGAAGATCTATGGGAGCAGTGGGTTTGTAACCATACACAATTTCAAATGGACAAAATTTAGTGGTTGAGTGAATGGCTCTATTGTAGGCAAACTCAACATGCGGCAAACTTTCTTCCCAAAGTTTCAAATTCTTTTTGAGAACAGCTCTCAGCAACATGGACAAAGTTCGATTTACAACTTCAGTTTGTCCATCTGTTTGTGGGTGACATGTAGTGGAAAATAACAAGCGTGTTCCAAGTTTTCCCCATAAAGTTTTCCAAAAGTAACTCAAAAATTTTGTGTCACGATCGAAACGATAGTTCGTGGCACCCCATGTAATCGCACAACTTCTCTCGAAAAATAATTCAGCAATATGCGAAGCATCATCACTTTTGTGGCAAGGAATAAAATGTGCCATTTTGCTAAATCGATCAACCACAACAAAAATTGAATCCCTTCCCTTTTTGGTTCGAGGTAAACCAAGAACAAAATCCATAGAAATATCCTCCCATGGTGCACTAGGAATAGGAAGAGGAGTAAACACAATATATATATAAATGATGCTGACTAGCAACTAGATGAACACAAACCCAAGGAAAAACAGTACCGCCAAAGGGTTATAGGTAATTTTTATGGCTCTGGACTGTAGGATAAAACAAAATATATGTGATAAATGATCAAGGGATAAATATATGACGATGGTGAGACCTACCGTGTCAACGAAATCTCTGATACCAGATGATAGGTCCTAACCCGGCGTTAGAACGAGGATGGCCCGATCTTCACGGCAGTAGGTCTTGAACTTGAAGAACGACGATGGGGTAGCGGAAAGAGGATGATAACTTACTGAAATTAGATGAGAACTTGCTGAAGATCAGTGGATAACTAGCTTTATACCTAGCCAAGGTTGGATGCGACCCAAACGACGGGGAGAGAGACACCGAAACCACGAGGACTTCGACTCGATCTCCAAACGACCACAGAACCACAACCGGAGCTAATCGACACAAGGTGAGGCAGCCGTCTTGGAACTCACAAAGCACGAACTAGTGGACCTCGGAGATATCTCTTCACAAGTCCAAGTAGAACAAGGAAGAACAAGGGTGTGAGTAAGGCACTCAGGCAGCTCGGCTGCGAAATCACTTGGATTATCTCAATTCATCAAAAGTTGTTTTTAGCTTACATATGGGGGTATTTATACTAGGAACAACCCTCCTAGGTGGGTGAAAACACGAAAACAAACTGAATTACGTCGCTAATGTGAAAGGATCTCCCGAGATGACCTTCTGAGTTGTTTCCGCGTGACTGTTTGACTGCTGAGCAGTCTTCAATGTTTTGATCATAACTTCTTCTAGGAATCTTCAAATGACGTGGGACTAGATGCGTTGGAAAGCTAACTCGATTATCTTTCCAACGGTGTATAGCATGCTATGGGAAACTTCGTATATTGGTACAGTTTAATGCCCGAACTTATGCTTCAGGAAACTGCCGAATGGATTGCCGAATGGATTGGGAAATTGCCGAATGGCCTTACCGAATGACGAGAACTTTGCCGATTCTAGCTTCTCGACCTTCGTCTTGATGATTCTCTTCAACATACCCGAGAAGTATCAACATACAAGACTTAGCTAGCATAAAGTTATCATTAGAATTGAGTTTAAGTTCACAAAGTAGCGCGTGCACCTCTTGTTGTATCGTTTTAGCTCGGCTACGTGTGATTGGTCCTGTAGGTGTTGGTGTAGAGGTCGGCAATGTAGTCGATGAGGTCGGCAAAGTGGTTGGAGTGGTCGATAACGCTGGCGTGTGCATATCACCAAGTAAGTGTCCTATCTTCTAAAATTTACGATAAAGTTCAAGACCACAACCTAGACTTAGCCCCAACATCAACGAAATTAATCATGGGAGATGGTAGAACTATTAGACCTCTAGGTATTGCTTGCAACATGAATGTAAACATCTCTAGAAAATGTATACCAACCAATTTATTTGTTATTAATGCTTACCATAGTAATCATGATCACATAATCCTAGGTAGGCCCTTTCTTAAGTTGGTTGATGCCGTGTTGGATGCTGGAAAAGGCAAAGTAACAATGAACTTTAATGGAAAGAAGTACACATATAATTTTCTTCGCGTTTCTAAACACCCTTCACCTTTTCCTCCCGAAGATGAAGAAGTAGAGAAGGTAGATAGTCTTTGTTTTGTTGAAACCCTTAGAGACCCGCTGCAAAGGGCGATGGAGAATCAAGCCAATGATCAACAACATGAAGAACTAGAGGAAGCAACAAAGCAATTAGAACCACAAGATGGAAGCGTGGAGGAAGAAAATTTTGAGGACATAGGAGAAATAGAACCTGAGGAGCCACAAGTGCCCGAGGTGGATCTTAAACCTCTGCCCAAAGGATTAAAGTATGAATTTTGGGGCCCAGACAAGACTTATCCAGTCATCGTGAGCGACGAGTTGAGTCCTGAAGAAAATGAGAAGTTGCTGAATTTACTGAAAAATCATAGAAAGGTGATTGGATACCCGATCAATGATCTCAAAGGTCTTAGCCCAGCCTTTTGCACTCATCGTATACTTATGGAAGACCAATGTAAGCCCGTAGTGGACCACCAAAGGAGGCTAACTCATGCCATGTGAGAGGTAGTAAAGAAAGAGGTCATCAAGTTACTTGATGCCGGAATCATCTACCTGGTTCCGCATAGAGAATGGGTGAGCCCGGTACATTGTGTACCGAAGAAAGGAGGTTTAACCGTGGTGAAGAATGAGAAGAACAAAATGGTATCGCAAAGAACCGTGACCGGGTGGTGGATGTTTATCGATTATCGAAAGCTAAACAAAGCAACGAAGAAAGATCACTTCCCCCTATTGTTCATCGACGAGATGCTCGAGAGATTAGCGAACCACACTTACTTTTGTTTTCTTGATGGGTACTCAAGGTTCATGCAAATTCCCATTCACCCGGATGATCAACACAAAACAACATTTACATGCCCTTATGGAATGTTTCCATATAGAAGGATGCCCTTCGGCCTATGCAACGCTCTGGCCTCTTTTCAACGTTGCATGATGGCCGTATCCTCGGAATTCATCAAAGAAACTGTCAAGGTGTTCATGGATGATTTTTCCGTTTATGGGAAGACATTCATAGATTGCTTGGCAAACTCGGATAAGGTCCTTACGAGGTGTGCGGAGGTAGACTTGGTGCTAAATTGGGAAAAGTGCCACTTCATGGTTAAGCAAGAAATAGTGCTCGGACGTGTTATATCCGAGAGAGGAATTGAAGTGGAGAAAGCTAAAGTGGAGACGGTTGCCAACTCCCACCTATGACGGATGTTAAGTCCTTGAGGAGCTTTCTAGGCCATGTCGGGTTTTATAGAAAATTTATTAAGGACTTCTCAAAGATCACTAAGCCTTTAACGCATCTCCTTCAAAAGGATGTGGTTTTTGACTTCGATGAGAAGTGCTTAGCGGCATTTCTGACCTTGGAAAGTGCTTTGGTGAGTGCTCCCATTATTCAACCTCCGGATTGGAGCCAACCTTTCGAGATCATGTGTGATGCAAGTGACTGTGCCGTAGGAGCGATTTTGGGTCAAAGAAAGGAAGGTCGAGTTCACGTCGTTTACTACGCTAGTAAAACTCTTAACGAGGCACAATTAAATTATACCACTACAGAGAAAGAGTTGCTAGCGGTGGTATTCGCCTTTGAAAAATTCAGATCTTACATCATGAACTCGAAGGTCATTGTTTACACCGATCACGCGGCCATCAAGTATCTCTTGGATAAGAAGGATGCTAAACCACGATTGATCCGTCGGATCCTTCTTCTCCAAGAGTTCGATGCTGAAATTCATGATAAGAAGGGGGTGGAAAATGTTGTGGCCGATCACTTGTCTAGGATGAACCATGGACAAGATGATAAAGAGCCCATAGAAGATAAGATGAGAGATTACCACCTCTATCGAGTGCTTGATAAAGACACTTGGATGATTGATATCATTCGAGCAATTCGGAAGATGCCTCTTGATCATCTAGATAAAAACTCTCAAAGGAGGATAATCTCCGAAAGTCAAAAATACATTTGGGATGCACCTTACCTCTTCAAACTTGGTAATGATGGAGTCATCAGAAGATGTGTGCCAAGAGAAGAGAGGCTAGCAATTTTGAGAAAGTGCCACTCGACGGAGTATGGTGGACACTATAGCCATTTTCGGACCCAAGCAAAAGTGTGGTCCAACGGACTATATTGGTCGGAGATGCATGAAGATACTAAAGGATACATTGTGTCATGCCCCAAATGCCAAAGAACCGGAAATATTTCTCAAAGAAATTCTATGCCCTTGAAATATATGTAGTGAACATGGACCCATTTGCCATTTGTTCGAGTTGATTTTGGTGATCCGTGCTAACATGTCACACCTAGTTTTAAAGGCAAAACCGAATGCATTGATCACGTGTGCGCCAGGATCAAGTTGCACACACGCTTAGACATTATGAATACCAAAAACAGTGCCACACGAATAAAGAGTTATTACAAACCATAGTCTTAAATGAAACTTAAATAACGAGTTCTCGCAGCGGACAAAATGCCTCCACAGGCAGATGACTGAAGACTACGCACACCTATAACTCCTGGAAATCTCCTGGAATATCTTCGAAGTTCTCCCAGTCTGAGCAGCAAATCCGGGTATTGTAGATGCAAGAGAATAAACAAGCGTGAGCACATGACGTACTCAGCAAGAGAGAACAACATAACATGCAAGGCCATATGGTGGATGGCTAAGGATTCAAGCAGTTAAGCATTTTAGTAAGTCAAGTTTTATTAGCAACCTGATTACTAAAGAGTGTAAGTTCATACCAACCCAATTAATAAGATATAAGCATCATAAATAAAGAATAAAACAACAATTAATCATTAGAGTTCCATAATTTAATCATGTGAGTGCCCAGGCCGCTCTTGACCGTGAGCACGGCTAATCGATTAGTTTAACACTCTGCAGAGGTTGTACATCTTTACCCACAAGTAGCGTAAAAGCTCCGAAGAACTTTGGACCCAACCATGCGGTGTTTGCAAGGCACCATACCACACTACCGAGGTGTGATTGCATAGGGACGCTACATGGCCTTTACAAAGGTTCTCTAGCAAGTTATGACCCACAAGGTCCGGATCAGTTAGCAAGGTATAAAGTCCCCTAGCAGGTCGATACCCCACCATAAAAAGAATAACTCACCCAACCCCCTGCTAGAGCGAGTCTATACCCCACAGTACCGCCGATCCCTTGTCCTTATCAGGTAAGACCATCCCAAGCTAAAGTTCCTAATTATTCAGCCAAGACCATTGCCCATTAGTTCTTGCGGTTGTCTTGTTTTCTGGGTGGTTCTCCATGTTCCGATTAACATATTAAAGTGGTCTTGTAAAGTAAAGATCATAAACGGAACATAGAATAATAAAAGTAACCAAGTTTGATTAATACCAATCCCAGTTGAGCATGCTAAGCAATAGCTACCACAAGATTAATTTAATTCCCGGTGGCAAGTTAAAGGTAGCAAAAGTCTAGGCATGATCCTTAATAGGTTCCCATCAAATTAATGCAAGCGGAAAAGTAAATATAGTGAATTTAAATGCATGTTATGTAGGATAAGCGGGTATGCATCAAGGAATACTTGCCTTCAACAAAGCCTTGCTGCTCAAACTCTTGCATGACTTGATCTTCAAATCCCTCGAATGAATCGCTCTCTACGGTCCACAATCATCACATACAAGCATACAACAAGAATAAATAAGAAACAGTCACCAAACAGATCAAACAGATCTAAACAGTAGCATAAAACTAATCTACGCTTCAAGATGAACGCATGGACATAAAGAACGCTAAAATCAGAGCTAAAACGACCAAGTTATGGCTTAAAGAAGGTGTAGGGACTAAACTGTGAAGGTTTTAAAAGAAAAAGGGTCTAAAATAAAGAAAAAGGACTAAACTGCAAGGAAACTTCTAAGGTGGAAGGGTATTTTTGTGAATATCGGAAAACTTGGGGGGTTTTCCGCAAAACTACCAGTGCCGGCGGGGTTTGACTGGCTGACTTGGGCCGGCTTGATCTGGATCCATTGGATCTAGATCCAAGGGCTACGGTGGCTTGCGGGCGGCGCGATTAGATCTGGTCCGCTAGATCTCGATCCGGCGGCGTAGGACGCATGCGAGCGCTGGCAGCGGTGGGTGGCGAGGCGACGGCGGCGGCCGGCAACGAGGGGCGGTGGAGCTCGCCGGCGGGACCCCAAACTAGGGTTCCGGTGCACGAATTGAAACGCGGATTGCATCCACGCGAAGCGCGCGAAGCGGCGAGGCAATCTAGGGTGGCGGTCTCGGCGGAGACGCGGCGGCACGGGCGCTCGGTGCGGCGGCGCGGCTCGGCAAGGGTGGCGAAGTCCGGCGAGGTCCCCCGGTTGCTACAGTGCACGAAGACAATGACAAGCGACGCCGGCGGGTTCCAAACCTCCTTGCGCGTCTCTGGGTGTGCTCCTTGACGATGAGGCGGCGTCGACGGCGGGAAACCGAAAGCGTCGGCGGCTAGGGTTTCGGCGAGATGCGGCGCAAGAGGCGGCGGGCGGCGGGTGTCTCAGGTAGGAGGTCCAGGGGCGGCGGCGGCCTTAAATAGTCCCGGGCGGACTTCTTGGCGTGCGGGCCACGCGGAGGACGCGTGGTCCGGCGGACTCGGACGGCGGCGGCGCGGTCGGACTCGAAGACGAGTCCGGCCTGGGGACGACGCGACGGAGCGGATGACCAGTGGGCCCCACTGGTCAGCGACCGAGGGCGCTGTTGACGGATAAAAGACGTATCCCTCTACGATCCGCAAGCGTACGAACCCCACACCTTTTTCACCACGGGATTCCCAAGGTTCTTGTCAATCCGCGGAGCAAGGGGATTATAAGAGCTCGATCTATAACGACACACTAACTACTAAAACCCTAACTATTATTATACTAGAAAACAACTAAACTGCACTAGAGAGAATGATTAAGATATCAAGATAAAAGACACTCGCCCACGGGTCTACGATACTAGAGCATGCAATCGCTTAAAGACATGAAAACCAATCTAATCTATCGGGGTTGTGACCACGGTTTCGCCCTTTCCCTCCTCTCGTACTGTCACTACGCGAAGGTATTCATGACTAGACCTTTGATGGACACGGCGTATTGAATGGATCCAAGGAAGCATTGGAGCTCTACTCCCTTTACGGCATGGTAGCTAACCTTAAGCATTAAAGCATATTCAACACAAGATGATAGATAGATAATCCGACAAAGTGCGATTACATCTCAAGATCAATTACAACCCATGGACGAATGAGAAGATTACCCCATCAAGGTGCTGATCATGGCACCGTTGATCATGGTTTCCCTTCCGACGGTGTCTTCCTTCTTCTCCACGAGAGGGTGCTTCCTTCGAGGTGGTTGATCTCCCTCCGGAGATCCTCCTCCTCTCTCTCTAGCTTGAGGATGGCGTTCTGATGCGAATGACTCTCCCTCCTGTCGAATGGCGGCGCCCAGGCTTTTAGGGTTCAAGATCCTTAAGGTGCAAGGAAAACGGGACCGAATCGGCCACCGGAGTGGGCTGGGCTGGCCGGCCTGGGCCAACCGGCCTGGGCCCACCTCAGCCCGGTTCGGTCGCCCCTTTCGCTCCGTGGGTCCTTATGCATTTATGTACTTTGCCCCCCTCCACTTGCATGATTTTGACGATGTCATCCTCGCGTCCAAGATGGAGGTTCTCTTCGCATGAAGTTCGATCTTTTACGCTTCAATCCCCGGGGGTGTTCCTCGTAGCACTTCGGTCCTTGCCACCATTGGAAGTGATTTCATCAAGCTCATGAACACGAACAAGACTCCATAAATGCTCCTTTGAACTTGTTGTGAATCCGTCCTTTATGTCCATGTTTTCCTACATAAACACAACACTTCCAAATGCATGCACATAGATGAACTTGTTATATGATTAGTGTGCCTAGTGGCGGGTTAGTTCCATAATCAAATCCAAACCAAAGTGTAATGAACATGCTAGGTGTACCAAAATACACCGTCAACATCTCCCCCACGCTTAGCTCTTGCTCGTCCTCGAGCAAGTAATCGTAAAAGAACTTCGTCCAAGGTGTTGTAATCGTGTACCGCTAATCCTTCTTCACAAGTTAGTCAATCCTTTCATCCTTAATACATAAACACAAAGTAATGATCATCAAACATAAACATGGGCGTTTAGAATCTTTACCACGTCAATATTTACCCCACAACTCAAACTCTTCACTCAAAGTCTTCAATTTCAGCCATACTTACTTCTTTGCTTCCATCGGAGGGTTTTTATGATTTTAAAAACAAAATTCCTGCAACAAGTATTAGACAAAAAACCTTTCTCTAAGCTCTTTCAAGTCACTCATATGAGGTGGCTATCCTAGACCAATTTTATAAAACTCTCACCTCCCATAAGTCTCTCATATAACATGTAAAGTGGAGCTATAGGTAGGGCTAGTGCAACCAACACAAGTATTGTCAAACTAAGAACTTCCTCTAATGGTTGGTTACCTTCCAAAGCCAATGATCATGAGAATTAACCATATGTAGGGATATCAAGGATGAGAAGATTTAGAATGGTGGACATGTGCAAGGGCAAAAGAAAATTATGACTACAAGGCACCGATGACGTCCTCATTGTCGGATTGCACATGGTTGGAAAAAGAGTGAAAGTTTCGTCTCTCAACAACGTGACATCCTTCCTTACACTTTATTTTTCTTTTCTTCACTTGATCCATCCCTCTCATATCTTTATTACTACCTCATCTTTCTCTTTTTCTTTTTCTTCTTTCATTCTTCCATTCTCATATTTTTTATTTCACATATATATATTTCTTTCTTTCTTTCTTTCTTTTCTTTTCCATACTCATACTTTTTCTCTTTATTTTCTCTCTCTTAACAACTTTTCAAAGCTATCAACTCCTCTCTTTCTTGCACGCATACAATCTGAAATTTTAATTAAACTATGCTAGAGACGAGGCGAAACTTTGAGAATAGGTTGTGTTCAAGGAATGCGATGTACAAAAGAGATATATAGGGTTGGGTATGCAATTCGGCGATGTACGAGACTTCCAAGGTGAAAGGTCTCATGACCGAATGAATGACGAGGCTAGCAATAAAAGATAAGCACAAGAACATGATCATTGCTCGAAATTAAAACTCCCAAGAGAGAAGGATCCTAGCCCAACTCATCGTGCTAATCACACTTATGGTGGAGCAAAAAATAAATTGGCTTTGTATAGGATTTTTTTTCTTACTCTCAACTTGGAAAAAGAGGTTTTGCTAACCTTTATTACAAGGGTTTTAAGATAATTTTCAGAACTGAAATCCTCCAACTTTTAGCATTGAACATAGCACAACTAACATGTGAAGATCAAGATCGAAGTGTGGTATGGATACTTTAAGTAGTAGCAATTCCACTAAGCACCACAGTAAACATTTTTCAAACCACACACTTATGTTCATACATCAAGAATCAAAGATAAACAAACAAGTGAATAAAGATAAGCATCACACTAAAATATATAAAGACTCTTTTAATTTGGTTTTCTTTGACTCAACACTAATTTAAGACACTTTCAAACTTGCAAAAATTTAAAAAAAAAACACACTCGAAAACTAAGACTCATTAAACTCTAAGACTCTCGCTCGAAGATTAAACCGAACCTAAAAACTTGACACTCAAAAGCTAAGGCTAGCTAGCTAGCTCTCCCCCACGCTAAAAACATACGACGTCCTCGTCGTATCTTACAAAATCCTAAGGGGAAAAACTAGACCTAGTGGTACTTCAAGCAAGTATTGCACCACTTGCCTCTCATGTTTCCAACCATGCCAAAAAGTTTGCGCATGTTACGGTTAAGGAACTTGAAGTTGTCTCCAACTACGTGCTCCAAATCCTCCATACGCTGCTTTATCGCTTCCATGGCTTGGAGACATTCATCGACCGACGTGTAGAGATCCCCGATGGATTGACGGCAAGTTCGACAACACATCGGATGCAATCCGAAGGGGTCTTCATCGCCATTGTCTCCACCGTCGTCACCGCCGTCGTCGCCACCTCCATTGTCGTTGCCGCTCTCGTTGCCATCGTTACTTGTCGTTGGGGCCTTCGGGAGTCCTCTCTTTGGGCTGCTCATCCCAAATGTAGAGATCATTATCATCTCTTCCGGAAGCCGCCCACGAGTATCGTCGGAGTAGTCGCTACCCCCATAATCCTTATGCTCAGGCGACGCCTCCTTATAGTCTTTGCGCTTCATGCCTTGGATGCGTGCCGACCTTCGAACGGGTGTAGGGACATTCTCTCCTTCGACGGGGTTGCGAAACGCAAGAGCTCCGGTCGGGACACGCCCTCCGCAACGGATGCGTGCGGTCCTCTTGACGGGTAGCATGAGCTCGCATCGCATCGCCTCCTCCATCGATGGCTTCTTGGCTTCTAGCTTCAACTCTAAGCTCCTTGGGGGCACAATGGCTGCTGCAAGGGTGCAAATCATTGCTTGGAGGGGTTGATTCCCGAGCTCCTAATTCGGCCAAATAAATAGTCCGAAGAGATAAACCCTGAGAACCTCGTTTTCCTTTTTTTAAGCTTCCCTTAAAATTTTCTGACCAAAGAAGGAAGTCGAAAAAGGAGGAATTCGGGTGAAAATCGGGGACGACAGCCGCCGGGACCCACACGGGCCGGTCGGCACAGGCCGGCCGGCCCACCCTGTCTCGGGGGCCGGGCCAGTCCAGTTTTTCGCGTACCGCCCTTATTTCGCCTCCTTAGCCCATGGGAAAAAGTTGGCCCAGCAAATCTTCGCGAGGAACTCCAGAAAACTTAAAGAAAAACTATTTACAGAAATGCATGCCTTGTTTTTCGTCCTTGGCGGGACGTTCGGGCTGTTCCTCCATGATGAAGACATCCACATGGTGAAGGGGAAAAACGTCGGGTTCGTAGTAAACCTTAAGCCGTTGGCCATTCACCATGAATTGATCGCTGTTTATATCCATAATGGTTACCGCTCCGTTGGAGAACACTGAATGCACAACATAAGGTCCGTCCCATTTGCTTTGCAATTTCCCCTTTCCGAAGGTTTTAAACCTCGAATTGTAGAGGAGGACCTTATCTCCTTCTTTAAATTCTTTCTTTTTCAATCTTTTATCGTACCACCTTTTGATTCTCTCTTTGTATATGCTTGCATTTTCATATGCTTTCAACCTCAACTCCTCTAGCTCGCTTATTTGGATCCTTCATTTCACCACCGCGGCATCGAGATCGAGGTTCATCTCTTTAATCGCCCAATAGGCTTTATGTTCCAACTCAACCGGAAGGTGGCAATCTTTTCCATAGACGAATTGATAAGGGGTCATACCTATCGGTGTCTTAAATGTCGTTCGATAAGCCCATAAAGCTCCATCTAATTTCTTTGACCAATCTTTGCCTCCCTTCTCTATGGTTTGTTGAGGATGCTTTTTAATTTCCTATTTGACGTTTCCGCTTGTCCGTTGGTTTGTGGGTGATAGGCCATAGAGACCCTATGCTCAATTCCCAACTTGGACAAGCACTTTTTGAAATTCTTCCCGGTGAAGTGAGTTCCTCCATCACTTATCAAGATTCTCGGTGTACCAAAACGAGGGAAAATCACGTTCTTGATCATAGTAATGGACTCCTCAGTGGAAGCTTTACGACATGGTATAGCCTCTACCCACTTGGATACATAATCAACCATGACTAGGATATACTCAAATCCAAATGAGTTTTAAAAGGCCCCATGAAGTCTATACCCCATACATCGAATATGTCGATTTGTAGGTTGTATTTCAAAGGCGTAGAATTCCTTTGAGAGATGTTTCCGGTTCTTTGGCATTCGGGGCATGATGCAACATATCTTTTAGTATCTTCATGCATCTCCGGCCAAAAGAATCCGCTCGACCATACTTTTGCTTGGGTTCGAAAATGGCTATAGTGTCCACCGTACTCCGCCGAGTGGCACTTCCTTAGAATCTCAACCCTCTCTTCTCTTGGCACACATCTTCTCATCACTTCATCATTGCCAAGTTTGAAGAGGTATGGTGCATCCCAAAAGTATTTCCTACTTTCGGAGATTATCTTCTTTTGAGAGTTTTTATCTAGATGATCGAGGGGCATCTTTCGAATTGCTCGAATGATATCGAACATCCAAGTATCTTTATCAAGCACTCTATAGAGGTGGTCATCTCTCAGCTTATCTTTGATGGGCTCTTTATCATCTTGTCCACGATTCATCCTAGACAAATGATCGGCCACAACATTTTCCACCCCCTTTTTATCACGAATTTCAACATCAAACTCTTGGAGAAGAAGGATCCAACGAATCAAACGTGGTTTAGCTTCCTTCTTAGCCAAGAGATACTTGATGGCTGCGTGATCGGTGTAAACAATGACCTTCGAGTTCACGATGTAAGATCTGAATTTTTCGAAAGCGAATACCACTGCTAGCAACTCTTTTTCTGCAGTGGCATAATTTAATTGCACCCCACTAAGAGTTTTGCTAGCATAGTAAACGGCGTGAACTCGGCCTTCCTTTCTTTAACCCAAGACGGCGCCTACGGCGTAGTCACTTGCGTCACACATGATCTCGAAAGGTTGGCTCCAATCCGGAGGTTGGATGATGGGAGCACTCACCAATGCACTTTTCAAGGTCCGGAATGCCGCTAGGCACTTCTCATAGAAGTCGAAAGCCACATCCTTTTGAAGAAGATGCGTTAAAGGCTTAGTGATCTTCGAGAAGTCCTTGATAAATCTTCTATAGAATCCGGCATGGCCTAGAAAGCTCCTTAAGGACTTAACATCCGTAAGAGGTGGGAGTTGCTCAACCATATCTACCTTAGCCTTGTCCACTTCAATTCCTCTCTCGGATATAACATGTCCGAGCACTATGCCTTGCCTAACCATGAAGTGGCACTTTTCCCAATTTAACACCAAGTCTACCTCCGCACACCTCGTGAGGACCTTTTCCAAGTTTGCCAGGCAATCCATGAACGTCTTCCCATAAACGGAAAAATCATCCATGAACTTCTCGACAAGCTCCTCGATGAATTCCGAAAATACGGCCATCATGCAACGTTGAAAAGAGGCCGGAGCGTTGCATAGACCGAAGGGCATCCTTCTATATGCAAACGTTCCATAAGGGAAAGTAAACGTTGTCTTGTGTTGATTGTCCGGGTCAATGGGAATTTGCATGAACCCCGAGTACCCATCGAGAAAGCAAAAATAAGCGTGGTTTGCTAACCTCTCGAGCATCTCGTCGATGAACGGTAGGGGGAAGTGATCTTTCTTCGTCGCTTTGTTAAGCTTATGATAATCGATACACATCCACCACCCGGTCACGGTCCTTTGCGGTATCAATTCGTTCTTCTAATTCTTCACCATGGTCAAACCTCCTTTCTTTGGTACACAATGTACCGGGCTCACCCATTCGCTATGCGGAACCGGGTAGATGATTCCGGCATCAAGTAACTTGATGACCTCTTTCTTTACTACCTCTCACATGGCATGAGTTAGCTTCCTTTGGTGGTCCACTACGGGCTTACATTGGTCTTCCATTGTTATACGATGAGTGCAAAAGGCTGGGCTAATACCTTTGAGATCATTAATTGAATATCCAATCACCTTCCTATGTTTTTTCAATAAAATCAGCAACGCCTCATTTTCTTTGGGACTCAACTCGTCACTCACGATGACTGGATAGGTCTTGTCAGGGCCCAAAAATTCATACTTTAATCCTTTGGGCAAAGGTTTAAGGTCTAACTCGGGCGCTTGTGGCTCCTCGGGTTTTATTTCTCCTATGTCTTCGAATTTTCCTTCCTCCATGCTTCCATCATGTGGCTCTAAGCCTTTTGTTGCTTCTTCTAGTTCTTCATCTTGTTGATCACTAATTTGATTTTCCATCGCTCTTTGCAGCAGGTCTCTAAGGGTTTCAACAAAACAAAGACTATCTATCTCTTCTACTTCTTCATCTTGGGGAGGAAAGGGTGTAAGGTGTTTAGAAGCACGAAGAAAGTTATATGTGTACTTTGTTCCATTAAGGTTCATTGTCACTTTGCCTTCTCCGGCATCTAACACGGCATCAACCAACTTAAGAAAAGGCCTACCTAAGATTATGTGATCATGATTACTATGGTAAGCATCAATAACAAAGAAATCGGTTGGTATATAGTTTCTAGAGATTTTTACTTTCATGTTGCAAGCAATACCTAGAGGTTTGATAGTTCTACCATCTCCCATAATTAATTTCATTGATGTTGGAGCTAAGTCTAGGTTGTGGTCTTGAACTTTATCGTAAATTTTAGAAGATAGAACACTTACTTGGGCTCCGATGTCTCATAAAGCTTTGCATTAAACTCCGTTGATCTCGCAACTCAAGTGTGGTGTCATCTTCTCTTCTTCCTCGGATCCTATCGCGTAGACTTCGGCGAGGCGAGCGTATGGTGATGCTTCGGGCTTGATCCCCATGATTCTCTTTACCTTGGCTATGTGTTCCGGATCCACTATGTCATCTCCAAAGAGTTTTTGAAAAATCTCACCGTTGGTTTCAAGGTCGTATGAATTTTCCGCTTTCTTCTCCGGTGGGAAATCCACTTCCAATGCTCTCTCCATTCCCTTTTGATTAGGGAACGGTCTTCTCTTGTCGAATACTTCTCCGTAATCGATAGGAACCCAATCCATTGGTTCGAACTCCTTTAGTGGCTTCACGCTTGACATGCTTCTCTTGTTCGTCTCATTTGGTACGGCGAAGTCGACGCTCGGTGTAGTTCTTGACTTGATGTGTTCTTGTTCAAGCTTTTCCGTGATTGGTTCCTCTTTTGTAACTTCCGGGGTTGCCTCTTTAGAAAAAACAGCACACTTCTTCTTGCTCGAATTATATTTCGGCTCTTCCGCAAGTCTTGTTTCCCAATCTCTTCGCATGGCAGCCGCTTTACTAATTTTTTGTAGAAGTTGGGCGGCTTCCGTGAGTGTTTTCTCCATGAGATCCCCACCGCACACATTTCAACGTGTTGCATGCAACTAGGGGTTAGGGAAAAGAAAAATGTATGCAAGAGTATGTCACCGGTGAAGCCGAGTTTTGGTCCTTGTTCGATTAACCCATTAAACCTATCCCAGGCTTGGTCTATCCCTTCCTCTTCTCCTTGCATGAAATTGATCACTTGCCTCCTTAGATGTTGAACCTTGCTAATTGGAAAGAACTTCTCACAAAACTTGTTTGTCAACTTGTTCCAATTGCCTTCAACTTCAAAGGACGCAAACGAATACCATGTCTTTGCATTGCCGGCAAGTGAGTAGGGAAAGAGATTCCATTTGAACCATTCATCGGGGACTCCTCCTTGACGCACCGTGTTGCATATCGTCGTGAAATCCCTTATGTGTCTATATGGGTTCTCCGTAACCATCCCTTCAAACGGGTTTGCCGCCACCATATCGATGATCTTGGATTTAATCTCATACTTGGTCGCTTCGAGCTTCGAATCCGACTCTTGTACTTTTATGTCTTCACATCGAGGGCTAGCGTAATCCCTTAGTGATTTCTCCGGCTCTTCCATGGGTTGATTAACGAACGCCATCTAGACAATAAGATAAAAACAAAAACAAAAACAAAACAAGGTGGTTTTCTAGATAATATATGTTAGATATAGCAAACGAAAGACAAACTAAAATATAAAACTAAGTTAAATGCAAATCAAACGATGTAAACTAGCATGCTCCCCAACAATGGCGCCAAAAAAAGGGGCTTGTTGACGGATAAAAGACGTATCCCTCTACGATCCGCAAGCATACGAACCCCACACCTTTTTCACCACGGGATTCCCAAGGTTCTTGTCAATCCGCGGAGCAAGGGGATTACAAGCGTTCGATCTACAACGACACACTAACTACTAAAACCCTAACTATTATTATACTAGAAAACAACTAAACTACACTAGAGAGAATGATTAAGATATCAAGATAAAAGACACTCGCCCACGGGTCTACGATACTAGAGCATGCAATCGCTTAAAGACATGAAAACCAATCTAATCTATCGGGGTTGTGACCACGGTTTCGCCCTTTCCCTCCTCTCGTCTTGTCACTACACGAAGGTATTCATGACTAGACCTTTGATGGACACGGCGTATTGAATGGATCCAAGGAAGCATTGGAGCTCTACTCCCTTTACGGCATGGTAGCTAACCTTAAGCATTAAAGTATATTCAACAGAAGATGATAGATAGATAATCCAACAAAGTGCGATTACATCTCAAGATCGATTACAACCCATGGACGAATGAGAAGATTACCCTGTCAAGGTGCTGATCATGGCACCGTTGATCATGGTTTCCCTTCCGATGGTGTCTTCCTTCTCCACGAGAGGGTGCTTCCTTCGAGGTGGTTGATCTCCCTCCGGAGATCCTCCTCCTCTCTCTCTAGCTTGAGGATGGCCTTCTGGTGCGAATGACTCTCCCTCCTGTCGAATGGCGGTGCCCAGGCATTTAGGGTTCAAGATCCTTCGGGTGTAAGGAAAACGGGACCGAACCGGCCACCGGAGTGGGCTGGGCCGGCCGGCCTGGGCCGACCGGCTCGGGCCCACCTCGGCCCGGTTCGGTCACCCCTTTCGCTCCGTGGGTCCTTATGCATTTATGTACTTTGCCCCCCTCCACTTGCATGATTTTGACGATGTCATCCTCGCGTCCAAGATGGAGGTTCTCTTCGCATGAAGTTCGATCTTTTACGCTTCAATCCCTGGGGGTGTTCCTCGTAGCACTTCGGTCCTTGCCACCATTGGAAGTGATTTCATCAAGCTCATGAACACGAACAAGACTCCATAAATGCTCCTTTGAACTTGTTGTGAATCCGTCCTTTATGTCCATATTTTACTACATAAACACAACACTTCCAAATGCATGCACATAGATGAACTTGTTATATGATTAGTGTGCCTAGTGGCGGGTTAGTTCCATAATCAAATCCAAACCAAAGTGTAATGAACATGCTAGGTGTAACAAAATACACCGTCAATAGGCGCGGAGGCGGGGAAATGGAGCGGCGGGCTGGCTGGGCCATGCGCGACGAAGAGCAGGTGGGCCGCGCAGGAGGAAACGGCTAGCTGGGCCGGCTGGTTAGGCAGGCGGCAGCCGCTGGGTTGGCTTGGGCTGAACGGCCAAGCGGGGCGGTGCGCTAGGCGGGTGCGGAGGCACCGCACGGCCGCCGGCCGGTGCTTCCGGGCTTGTGCGGGCTACGCGGCTGTCTGCGGGCTGGGCTTGCGCAGGCTGGTGGGCTGGAAAGTGGTAGGGGTTTAGGAATAGGGTTTAGGTATTTTATAAAAGGATTCAAACAAATGAATTCAAACTTGAATTTGAATTCCAGCAAACAAAAGAAATGCACCAGCATGAATGCCACAATTAATTCCTATATGTCATTAACTTTATTTTAGAAAAGTTTTAAATGCCTAGAAATAAATAAAGCAACCTTATATTCCTTAAGAAATTAAGGGTTTCTAGCAAATTTTAATAAAGCCAAATTTTTAGTAAAATTAGGGTGTTACAAATCCTACCCCCCTTAAGAAGAATCTCATCCTCGAGATTAGGACAGATTGGGAGAAAGATCTGGAAACTCTGCTTTCAGCTCATCCTTTCTTTCCCATGTTGCCTCATCTTCTGCATGATTACTCCACTGTACTTTGCACATCCTGATCACACTATTCCTGGTGACCCTTGTCATAGTTTCCAATATCCGGATAGGGTGTTCAACAATAGTGAGATCCTCTTTAATGTTTAGATCGTCCAAGGGTAACGGCTCCTTGTCATGAGGACCAAAACCCTTCTTCAACTGAGAGATATGGAATACATCATGCACATCAGCTAGCTGGACTGGCAACTCCAACCTGTAAGCCACTTCTCCTACTCTCTCAAGGATCTTGAAAGGTCTGATAAACGAGGTGACAACTTTCCTTTAACTCCGAATTGATGCAAACCTCTGATAGGTGATACCTTTAGGTACACATAATCACCTTCCTGAAAGACCACATCCCTTCGTTTAACATCTGCATAACTTTTCTTTCTAGACTGAGCAATCCTCAAATTCTCTTTGATGATCTGAACTTGTTTCTCTGCTTCTCTGATGATATCTGCCCCGAATAACTGCCTTTCGCCTGTCTCACTCCAGTATAACGGAGTTCTACACTTCCTTCCATACAAGGCCTCAAAGGGTGACATTTCGAGACTGGCTTGGTAGCTGTTGTTATAAGAGAACTCAGCGTACGGCAAGCTCTTATCCCAACTACCACCATGCTTAAGCGCACAGGCTCTCAGCATGTCTTCTAGGATCTGATTGGTCCTCTATGTCTGTCCATCTGTCTGTGGATGATAAGTTGAGATGAAGTTTAACTTAGTATCTAGAGACTCATGCAACTTCCCCCATAATCGAGAAGTGAACTGAGTACCTCTGTCCGACACGATCTTCTTTGGTACACCATGCAAACACACAATCCTGGACATGTATAGCTCTGCCAACTTAGCTCCTGTATACGTAGTTTTCACCGCAATGAAGTGAGCTACCTTGGTCAAACGATCCACAATGACCCAAATCGAATCATAACCATCTCGGGTTCGAGGTAAACCCACTATGAAGTCCATTCCGATCTCTTCCCACTTCCACTCAGGCACCTTCAATGGTTGAAGCAAACCAGCGGGTCTCTGATGTTCAGCCTTAACCCGGTGGCAAGTGTCACACAAAGCCACATGTGCGGCCACATTTCTCTTCATACCGTACCACCAATACCTATGCTTGAGATCCTGGTACATCTTAGTACTGCCTGGATGGATGGAGTAAGCTGAGTCGTGAGCTTCTCTCAAGATAGTCTCTCTGAGGTCTCCTGTCTCTGGTACACACAACCGGTTCTTGAACCACACGGCTACTTGTTCATCCTCTGTGAAATCTGGGGCTTCTCCTTGTTTCATACTCTCCTTGATTTTCTGTATTCCAGCATCCTCTAACTGCCACTTACGTATCTCCTGCTCCAGAGTGGACTGTACTTCCAAAGTCACTCCCTCTGCATGTGCAACTACCTTCAAGTTGAGCCTTTCAAATTCTTTTACCAACTCATCGGGAAACTTGATAATCATAGCCATATTAGTATGGCCCTTCCGACTCAAAGCATCAGCGACCAGATTCGCTTTACCAGGATGATAGTGATGCTCCAGATCATAGTCTTTGATCAACTCTAACCAATGACGTTGTCTCAGATTGAGATCCTTCTGAGTGAAGATGTACTTCAGACTCTTGTGATCAGTATAGATCTGACACTTAGTTCCCATAATGTAGTGTCTCCAAATCTTCAATGCATTAACTACTGCTGCTAACTCAAGATCATGCGTAGGGTAGTTCAACTCATGCTTCCTCAACTGATGAGATGCATAGGCTATAAAGACCTTCTTGCATCAACACACATCCTAGACCCTGTCGGGACACATCACAATAGATGTCAAAGCTCTTCTGCAGATCAGGCATTACTAGAACAGGTGCTGTGGTTAATCGCTTCTTCAACTCTTCAAAACTGGACTGACACGCACCGGTCCATTTGAACTCCCTGTCCTTCTCTAGCAGTGTGGTGAGAGGCTTCACAATCTTAGAGAATTCTTCAATGAACCGACGGTAGTAACCAGCGAGTCCAAGGAAACTCCTGATCTCAGACACTGTACGAGGGGCTTCCCACTTCAACAAGTCACTGACCTTGCTTGGATCTACCGCAATACCTCCGTTGGTGATGATATGACCCAGAAAAGACACTTCCTTGAGCCAGAACTCACACTTGCTGAACTTTGCATATAACTCATGCTCTCTCAGCTTCTGCAACACAAGCCTCAAATGCTCCCCATGCTCTTCCTCATTCTTGGAGTAGATCAAAATGTCATCAATGAATACCACAACAAACTTGTCCAGATACTCCATAAAGATCTTGTTCATCAGGTACATGAAGTAGGCAGGTGCATTGGTTAACCCAAAGGACATAACTGTGTACTCATAAAGTCCGTACCTGGTGGTAAAAGCTATCTTAGGAATATCTGAAGGTCTGATCTTCATCTGATGATAACCAGATCGCAGATCAATCTTAGAGAACACTTTAGCTCCTTTCATTTGATCAAACAAGTTTTCAATACGTGGCAGAGGATACCTGTTCTCGATGTTAACATCATTGAGAGACCTGTAATCAACACACATCTCTGTGTGCCATCTTTCTTACCCACAAAGATAACTGGTGCTCCCCAAGGTGATGAACTAGCACGAATGAACCCTTTACCCATTAATTCTATATGGGCGCTTAGAGATAGGAGCAGTACCAGGCAAAAGATCAATAACGAACTCAACATCTCGGTCAGGGGGCATACCTGGCAACTCCTCAGGAAACACATCAGGGTAATTGCACACCACTCGTATGTCTTCCAAGGCTGCTCCATCAAGCTTATTCACGGCACTGGCGTTTGATGGTGCGGGATCTGCTGCAAACACAAACCTTTCACTAGCTGGACTTGTAAGAAGGACTGATCTCTTAGCACACTGTATCACCGCATCACACACGGTCAACCATCCCATTCCCAGTATCACATCAATCCCCTTTGAATCCAAGATTATAAGACTGGCACAGAAATCTCTGCCCACAATCTTGAGATGGACGTTGTCACATTTATATATGGCTTTCAATTCCCCCCAAGTGAGGTAACTAACATGTGGCGAGACATGGGACTGATGGGTATATTATGTTGAGCTACGAACTGTGATGTAATGAAAGAATGGGATGCTCCAGAATCAAACAAAACTGAGGCAGGAGTAGAGTTGACTAGAAACATACCGAGCACTACTCTGGGGTTCTCCTGGGCAACTTCAGCATCAACGTGCATCGCCTTGCCTCGTGCGTAGCTCTGTTGTCCTTTGTTGGTCTGCGGGGTCTGACTCCCGCTCCTTGTCTGCTTCTGGTTCTGCACTGGGGTGTGTGGAGGGTTCCTCTTTGGGCAAGCATTGGCATAGTGACCAAGCTCTCCGCAATTGAAGCAAGTAGTGGTGGCAGGATTAGGAGTTGCCACAGACCTCACAGGTGTGCCAACTGGAGCTCTCTGCTGACTCTGCTGGGAAGCTGGGCGTGGAGTCTAAGGAACAGGATGCTGAAACTGCTGAGCAGACTACTGGAACTGCTGCGCAGGACGTTGGGACTGCTGCTGCCCAAAGTTTCCACCCGGTCCCCCAAAGCGGAACGGGGTGTTCGGCGGTGGGTTGAAGCGCGGGCGAGACGCACTCCCAAACAGCCCAGAGCTGGCAGCCTTCCTCTTCTGCTCTCCGAGCTCCTTGCGCTTGTGCTCCAAGCGGATGGCGGCATCAACTAGCTGCTGAAAGTTGGGGAAAGGATAAGACATCAGCTGGTACTACAACAAACTAGCTAACCCATCCAGGAACAGCTCCTGCTTCTTCCTGTCTTCTGCAACCTCCTCAGCTGCATAGCGAGACAACTCAGTGAACTTGTCTCTGTACTCAGCCACTGACATTCCTCCCTGCTTCAGAGAAAGGAACTCCTTCTTCTTGATCTTCATGACTCCAGAGGGTATGTGATGGCTCCTGAAGTTGGTGGTAAACTCTTCCCAGGTGATAGTGTCTGGGGCGGCATGAGCGGCAGAGTATGCATCCCACCAAGCGGCTGCAGATCCTTGAAGTCGTCCTGCAGCATACAGGACCTTCTCTCTGTCGTCACACTGACACGTAGTGAGCATCTTCAGCACTGTCTTCAGCCAATATTCAGCTTCAAGTGGATCAGCAGCATGAGTGAACTCGGGAGGATGGTGCTCATAAACTCCCGGTGCTTGTTGCGAGGCGCCGGTGGCTGCACTGGTGGGTTGTTGACCTGGGCTTCCAGGTTTGTCACGGTGTTGGTCAGGTTCTGGAGGAGCTGAGTCTGTGCCTCCAGGAACTGCTGCATAGCGGGATCCATTGGTGCCGGGCCGGGGTGCTCTTCTGCTGGTTGATCAACTCCTGATCCTGACCTGGTGTTCACCATCTGAGTGTTAGGGACATTACTTTAGATGATTGCACCAAGGGTTAAACTCAGAAAGATAAGATAGCAATGATGTTTAGATAAGACAGATTTTGTTGACTCCAAACAATCAGGCATAACTCGCAGTGTGGGTAACCAAAAATTATGGATTTTGGACTGATAAAAGGTAATGAAATTACGAAACCACTCCAACTGGAATCACCTCAATCGGAGTTGTGTAACTCTGGTTATAAAATAAACAAGTCAGGTAGGTCAGCAGTGTTTAACAGATTCGTGAGGCTGTAATGTTTCAGTCATAACTCTCTGATTATCTATCCAAATATTCTGAATTTTTCATAGAACATCAGTCACAAAATTTCTGAAGTTTTCCAATTGATTTACTGCAATCGGAGTTCTCTAGCTCGAGATAAAATTAAAACAGTGCAGCTGACTCAGAAAGCTGCGCGAACAGATTTAGAGCTCTCGGATTTGCATTAAGGAAAAACTTAAAGGGACAAAAGGATTAAGATAGATAATTGATTGAGACTGAAAGTTGACCCCCACAAACTTACTACTAAACCAATGTCGTTGTGGTCATACCCCACAACACATTGCACTCAAACAAAAATCCAGCTCAAACATTAAGCACAAAACCAAGCATTCAACCACACTTCTAAACTAAGCACACTTTACCGATCGTCTACTAGCGATTACAAAAAGACCCTAATCTTAACTTAATCCTAAGGACTATCTTCTGCCATGGCATCTGTGCGGGCGTCAGGGGAGTCGTAGTGTGGCCTCTTGGGCGACGGGGAGGTACATCCTTTTGTGGCTTCATGAGCAACGGGTCGCTCCACGTTGCGAAGTGCGGCTTCTAAGGCACGCCTGCGTCTCCGGAGTGAAAATCTGTTGCCGCGCCGCATATAGAGTGTTGTTGGCATCGTCTCGTGCGGTGTTCACGGCTGCAAGTAGACTCCGCACATTGTTCGGCGTTCCTTCATAGGGCCGGCGGCCGGGGCAATGTAGGTCTTGGCTTCCCCACTGGCTCTGAAAGGTGTGTAACAACAGTGGGTATCCTCCAACCTGTCACACTCCTTGTGAGAGAGCACATAAAGCGCCCTTCGAGCTAACTCTGCTATACCAGCGTCCATAGTAGTCCTGTGAGCCACATCATGATGCTTGGACATCTCCCTCACTCCACGGCATGGAATGTACTCCTCCCGGGATGGCGACAACTTCCCAATGGGGCTCGAACCACGGATGAGTCCACAGCTCACAATGGTAGACAGGGGCCTTATCATAGCCCAAGCGGAGTACCATAGCTCGCAGGTGGTCAGCCATGGGAATGCCCACCCCATCAGCTCTGTAGTGGTACACTTCCCAGATCGCTTCCTCCTCTTGCTCTTGCTCTTGTTCTTCCTCCTCCATCTCTAGATCAAGGTGATCTTCCAGATCTTCTCCTGGCGCTAGCTCCTCTAGGTTGGGCTATTCAATAGGCTCATCCTCTTCTAGGATCATCTCCTCTGGATCCTCCTCATCATCAGACACCATGATGAGGTTAGGGAAGACCATAGGTGCAGGCTCCATCTCAATCTCCTCATCTGTGTCTCCATCATGGAAGTCATTGTACTGTTCTTGCGGGGCATACTGGTGGACTGCTCCAGCATGAGAGGTCCTCAAACCGCGAACCATCTGTAGTGCAGTGCAGAATGAGATAGATGGTAAGACAAAAAGGATGAGAGCTAAACCAAGCACAAGGTAAAGAATGTAGACAGCTCAAGAGTAAGGCAAAAAGGCAATAGTGAGGTTAATAGAAGTAAAGCAAACATGTAAGAGAAAGCTTCTATGATAATAAGATCCTTAGTTCGACCATTTCTATATAGGCTAGCGTTCCTACAGTCAACACAGCTCTGGTACCACTCTGTCACACCCAGTTTTAAAGGCAAAACCGAATGCATTGATCACGTGTGTGCCAGGATCAAGTCACAAACACGCTTAGACATTATGAATACCAAAAATAGTGCCACACGAATAAAGAGTTATTACAAACCATAGTCTTAAATGAAACTTAAATAACGAGTTCTCGCAGCGGACAAAATGCCTCCACAGGCAGATGACTGAAGACTACGCACACCTATAACTCCCCGGAAATCTCCTGGAATATCTTCGAAGTTCTCCCCGGTCCGAGCGAGCGAATCCGGTATTGTAGATGCAAGAGAATAAACAAGCGTGAGCACATGACGTACTCAGCAAGAGAGAACAACATAACATGCAAGGCCATATGGTGGATGGCTAAGGATTCAAGCAGTTAAGCATTTTAGTGAGTCAAGTTTTATTAGCAACCTGATTACTAAAGAGTGTAAGTTCATACCAACCCAATTAATAAGATATAAGCATCATAAATAAAGAATAAAACAACAATTAAACATTAGAGTTCCATAATTTAATCATGTGAGTGTCCAGGCCGCTCTTGACCGTGAGCACGGCTAATCGATTAGTTTAATACTCTGCAGAGGTTGTACATCTTTACCCACAAGTAGCGTAAAAGCTCCGAAGAACTTTGGACCCAACCATGCGGTGTTTCCAAGGCACCATACCACACTACCGAGGTGTGATTGCATAGGGACGCTACATGGCCTTTACAAAGGTTCCCTAGCAAGTTATGACCCACAAGGTCCGGATCAGATAGCAAGGTATAAAGTCCCCTAGCAGGTCGATACCCCACCATAAAAAGAATAACTCACCCAACCCCCTGCTAGAGCGAGTCTATACCCCACAGTACCGCCGATCCCTTGTCCTTATCAGGTAAGACCATCCCAAGCTAAAGTTCCTAATTATTCGGCCAAGACCATTGCCCATTAGTTTTTTTGGTTGTCTTGTTTTCTGGGTGGTTCTCCATGTTCCGATTAACATATTAACGTGGTCTTGTAAAGTAAAGATCATAAACGGAACATAGAATAATAAAAGTAACCAAGTTTGATTAATACCAATCCCAGTTGAGCATGCTAAGCAATAGCTACCACAAGATTAATTTAATTCCCGGTGGCAAGGTAAAGGTAGCAAAAGTCTAGGCATGATCCTTAATAGGTTCCCATCAAATTAATGCAAGCGGAAAAGTAAATACAGTGAATTTAAATGCATGTTATGTAGGATAAGCAGGTATGCATCAAGGAATACTTTCCTTCAACAAAGCCTTGCTGCTCAAACTCTTGCACGACTTGATCTTCAAATCCCTCGAACGAATCGCTCTCTACGGTCCACAATCATCACATACAAGCATACAACAAGAATAAATAAGAAACAGTTACCAAACAGATCAAACAGATCTAAACAGTAGCATCAAACTAATCTACGCTTCGAGACGAACGCATGGACATAAAGAACGCTAAAATCGGAGCTAAAACGACCAAGTTATGGCTTAAAGAAGGTGTAGGGACTAAACGGTGAAGGTTTTAAAAGAAAACGAGGCTAAAATAAAGAAAAGGGACTAAACTGCAAGGAAACTTCTAAGGTGGAAGGGTATTTTTGTGAATATCGGAAAACTTGGGGGGTTTTCCGCAAAACTGCCAGGGCCGGCGGGGTTTGACTGGCTGACTTGGGCCGGCTTGATCTGGATCCATTGGATCTAGATCCAAGGGCTACGGTGGCTTGCGGGCGGCGCGATTGGATCTGGTCCGCTGGATCTCGATCCGGCGGCGTAGGACGCATGCGAGCACTGGCGGCGGCGGGTGGCGAGGCGACGGCGGCGGCCGGCCGACGTGGGGCGGCGGAGCTCGTCGGCGGGACCCTAAACTAGGGTTCCGGTGCACGAATTGAAACAAGGATTGCGTCCACGCGAAGCACGTGAAGCGGCGAGGCAATCTAAGGCGGCGGTCTCGGCGGAGACGCGGCGGCGCGGGCGCTCGGCGCGGCGGCACGGCTCGGCAAGGGTGGCGAAGTCCGGCGAGGTCCCCCGGTTGCTACGGTGCACGAAGACGACGACAAGCGACACCGGCAGGTTCCTCACCTCCTTGCGCGTCTCTGGGTGTGCTCCTTGACGATGAGGCGGCGTCGACGGCGGGAAACCAAAAGCAGCGGCGGCTAGGGTTTCGGCGAGATGCGGCGCAAGAGGCGGCGGGCGGCGGGTGTCTCGGGTAGGAGGTCCAGGGGCGGTGGTGGCGGCCTTAAATAGTCCCGGGCGGACTTCTTGGCGTGCGGGCCACGTGGAGGACGCGTGCTCGGGCGGACTCGGACGGCGGCGGCGCGGTCGGACTCGAAGACGAGTCCGGCCCGGGGACGACGCGGCGGAGGAGATGACCGGTGGGCCCCACCGGTCGGCCGACCGAGGGCGCGGTGGCGGGGGAGACGGAGCGGCGGGCTAGGCCGGGCCATGCGCGGTGCGAGCGAGGGTGGGCCGCGCAGAGGAAACGGCTAGGCCGGGCCGGGCCGGTTGGGGCGGCGGCCGGCCGCCGGGTTGGCTTGGGTCGAAAGGCCAAGCGGGCTAGTGCGCTAGGCGGGTACGGCGGCACACTGCGGCCGTCGGGCCGGTGTTGGGCTTGTGCGAGCTACGCGGTGGGCGCGGCGGGCCGGGCTTGCGCAGGCTGGTGGGCTGGAAAGGGGTAGGGATTAGGAATAGGGTTTAGGTATGTTAGAAAAGGATTCAAACAAATGAATTCAAACTTGAATTTGAATTCCAGCAAACCAAACAAATGCAGTAGTATGAATGCCACAATTAATTCCTACATTTCATTAACTTTATTTTGGAAAAGTTTTAATTGCCTAGAAATAAATAAAGCAACCTTATATTCCTTAAGCAATTAAGGGTTTCTACCAAATTTTAATAAAGCCAAATTTTTAGTAAAATTAGGGTGTTACATAACACAAGTAATGGGACTAACCACATTGTCTAGCATGTCTTTGTAGGCATTCATAGGTCCCATGGATGTTACCACATGTTTACATACCATGCCCAAGCTAACATGTCATGCCACAAGTTAACATACCATGGACATGTTAGGTTACTTACAGCAAATTTGAGGACTTAGTATATATTTGGAGGCCATAAGTAATGGCATGTTAAATATGTTAAGTATGGTAAGTTGAAGCAAAGATCCAAGTTGAAGACGCGAAGAAAAAGAAGGAAAAAGACACCGTCGGATGAACCGATAGTACCCAAATAGCAAGTGTCGGTGCAATTGTCGAATGAGTTGGTACACTGGTTGAAACCCTAGGCACCGTCGGATGAACCGACGGTCCAATTTCTAGATGCGTCAGACGAGTTGCAGAGGAAGAGCAGCGAAGACAGTAGCACCGGATGATCCGACGGTCTAAGTGGGGACACCGTCAGTCTATCCGACGCTTAGTTTGAATCAAGACAGAGACGCGCCAAGATGAAACCTTCAGCACTGGATGATCCGACGCCTTGGTCAAGGGGTAGCGTCAGTCTATCCAACAGTCGCGTGGAAGCTAACAGAGACGACTTGGTTGCGGGGTTTTCAGCACCGAATGATCCGATGGACCGTCGGTGTATAGCGTCGGAGCATGGGAGGGGCACCGAATGAACCGACGCCCTGGAAATTCTAGCATCGGTTCATCCGACGCTTACTTTTTCAGTGGCCGTTAGCCAACGGCTAGTTTGATGCCTTGGGCTATTTATACCCCCTCCACTCACCCATTTGAGGTTGCTGGATTGTGTGGAAGTGTAGAGGAGTTCAAGACACACTGAACATCATATCCAATCCATCCAAGTGCTTAATTGCTCATCCTTAGACTTGCATATGCTTAGTGTATGTTCTTAGTGCTAGGCTTAGCTTAGAGCTGAGTGAGTGCAAGGTTGTGCCAACCTTGTGAGGACCATGTGTGGTTCGAGGACCGGTGGATGGTCGCTTCCTTTGTGTGATGAGTGATTGACAACGTTGTGTGGACTGATTCTTGGCTAAGTATTGCAGGTGTAGGTTGCGGCTTGACTCGTGTTGGTGCAGGTGAAGAACAAGCGCGAAAGGTCATTGCCGATGAGGCCTCCAGGTGTAGAGAAGACAAGTAGGCTTCGTTCGAGGGACCCGGTGGCCAGTGGGGTCAAGTGCGGGCCGCATGGTGGCATGAACAGCAAGATGAAGTCGTGGACGGTTTCTTGGTAGAGCCTCAAAACCAAGGTCGAGCCGGGACTACGTGGGAGCCAAGTCATGAGTGGAGATTGGCGGAGGCTACACCGAGTTCGCGGGGTTTGAAGTGGTTCACCAGAAAACCAGCGGGTTACTCGGTTGAGCCACAAAACCGAGACCGAAGACTCGACGAGGAGGTGTGGCCAACCTAGGCCGGTTCAACCGCCGGGAGGGGCGGTCGGACCGCCGGGCCGGTCGGATTGCCGGGCCGGTCCTAACCGCCCGGGGGGCGGTCCGACCGCCCGGTCGCTGGCGCCGAGATGCTTCGAAGCGGAGGACACGTGTCAGGATCGCAAGGCTTGCGTCGAGGCTAAGCAGGTTGCGGTCGTCGGGCATCCGTCCGATGAAGAAAATCTGTAGACTTCCAAATTCGCCCTTGAGGGGCTTGTATCCCTAGTGTTAAGTAAGGCTAGTTTAGTCTTTTGGGTGCCTCCATATGTACTCATTGAGTGGATGGATGGCAGCCAACTCTTGGAACCCTAGCTCATTTGGTTTTCCATTTTCGTTCTCCTTTTTCCCTAGTTTTTCCTAGGACTAGCTTGAGAGCTTCATGTGAGATCTAGAGAGAGGGATGGATGTTTGCGTGGCAAGCTAGACCTTATACGAACCTTCATGATATGTATAGATGGTTCGGCGTTGTTCCTCAAGGTGGTTTTCCCATCCTTCTTTGTGTTGATTTTCGGGGCTCTTTGTTGGGGGTGTTTTGAGGACGATTTCTTGGGGTTTTTGGTGGGTGTCACGTATGATGATCTCGTGCCTCTTTGGCTGGTGTCTTTGCCCCCAAATCTCTCTTCAATCAGACTCGATTTGGTGGTTTTTCGAGTTGGGCAAGTTCTTGACCTAGAGAGCCGATTTCTTCGATTCCTCTTGATTGTGAGCGTTTCAGGACGATTCCTTTGAGGTAGAGGTTGCCCAGGAGGTAACCCAGCTATTCCCGAAGTTTTGCTGCAATCCGGGGAGTGATTCGGGAGATCGGGCGCGAGGATGTTGAGGTTTGACCCGCGGGTTCGTTTTCTGGAAGGGGTGGTCTAACCGCCTGGAGGGGCAGTCTAACCGCCCTAGGCTTTCCAGGTCAAAGTTCTGTTTAACCAGATTTTCCTCTGTGAGTTTGTTCGCCTTGATCAGAGGAGCGTCTGGGTGAAATTTTGGGTCGTTCTCGTGCTGTTTGCTAGGTGTTCTTGTTTGGAGTTCGTTGCTGGGTACAGGAGGTTAGACCGGGGCGGTCTAACCACCCCTAGGCCCCTGGGTGGAGTTTTGGTTTTCGCCAAGATTTTCTGGTAGATAGGATGGCCCTGACCAAAGATCTCTATTGGTGAAACCGTGGTGCGTTTTGGTGCCGGAAGAGGTGTTTCGAGAGGATTTCTTGGTTGCCCGGTGGAGGCGGCCTAACCGCCCCCTATACCCGGTCCTAACCGCCCCCTCCGGACGGCCGACTTTCGAGTTGTTTCCGCCGTCGTGGGTGCGTGTGTGTTGAGGTTGCTGGTAGTGTTTGTTCCTATGACCGGTAGCACTCCGGTGGCTACGTGGTTTTAGCAAACGGAAGGTAGAAGTGCGAGCGTGTGATTTTGGGGGTCCGACCGAGCGAGTTCATCTTGTCGGAGTTTCAATCTCCTTCGAGAAGAATTTTTATCGGCTCCCATTCACTCCCCCCCCCCTCTCCGGTCGCCTAATCGGTCCTTCAAGTGGTATCGAGCCGGTTCGGGTCTTTGTTGACTCTAACCAGTCTAAGATCCAAGGATGGCATACCAGGAACAGGGTTCGGGTCCTCCACACTTTGATGGCAAGAACTACCAGATGTGGAGTAAGCGGATGGGAGCGTTCCTCCACAGAAAGGGTCAGATCCTTTGGGATGTCACGGTGGACACAGGCTATGTCTAGCCGATGGACTTCCTCTCTCCAGGATCGAGGGACAGATTCGACACCAACAATAAGGCGGTCGACTACTTGTTTCGTGCTTTGTGTCAGCCTGAGTTCGATCGGGTGCACACCGAGCACTTGGCTTGTAGAATTTGGACGGTGTTGAAGGAGGCTCATGTTGGGAATGCCCAGGTTCAGGCACGGATCTATGCGACCTACCAGAGAGAGTACGAGAACTTCACTCATCTCCTAGGTGAGTCCATCGATGCCTTGTTTCAGAGGTTCACGATGGTTGTGAACAACATGAGGGCCAATGTGGATGTGCTCCCATACGATGATCATGATAGAGCTGTCAAGCGCTTACACTCTTTGGATCGTACAATATGGGGAGTAAAGTTCGAGGCCATTGTGGAGTCGGAGAAGTATGACACTCTGACGGTGAACGAGCTGTTCTCGAAGCTCAAGTCGGCTGAGGTGGATAGGGGCATGACTGCCAAGCTCGAGGGTCCGACTGATTCCCATAGTCTTGCCCTCGTTGGTGGTTCGAAAGGAAAAGCTAACACTAACCCATCCACCAGGATGTTATCTTTGTCCTCTTTGATATCTATGCCAGATGAGGAGTTGGACGTGCTTGGAGAGGACGAGCTGACGAGGAGGTTCGAGAGGCTGTACGAGAACCTGGTGAACATGAGGAGGAACACGAGGACTTCTTGCCCTGTTTTGCATGCTAAAATTGATGAGATGCATGCTTACACTAGTTCTCTTGAGGCTAAATTGAAGGAACCCATACCTACATCATGCTCTACCTGTGAAATGCATGCTTTGAAAAATTTGGAACTTGCACATTATGTTGATTGTTTGCAGGATGAGAATGATGAGCTGAGAAAGTTGATGGGTTGGTTGTCTGGTCATGAGCCTCAGTTGAGGATGATGATCGAGGCATTTAAGAGGCAGGATGGTGAGGGACTTGGGGCAAACAAGGTTGGTGAGGGAAGTGGAGAGAATATTCCAGAGCCACCAAAAACTCACCACAAGAATGATTTCCCTCCAAAACCTAACCATCTTAGGAACCGACTAGACACAACCCCAGCTCCACCCGTGTTTCCTACACCCACAAATGATCTCCAAAAGCCTATCAAGTTTGTGAGCACTTCAGGGAAAGTGTTCTTTGGGAAAGAGAATGAGAAGGCTAGTGAGGAGAAACCGGTGGAGAAATTGAGTGGAGAGAAACCAAGTGAGCAGCCCCAATCCAAGCCTAAACCTAAACTTGTGAGGTTCCATTGTTGCTATTGTGGAAGAGATGGTCACAAGGATGAGTTTTGCATCAAGAGGAAGCGAGAGGAAAGATGGCAAAGGAGTGGGCGAACAAGGATAGGTACAACCCTTCCCATGGTGTACCTAAGCCTCGTATGCCACTGCCCAGGGGTAAAGCTGTGGTGAGAAGTATTCCGGCATGGAGAGAAGCAAATTCCCGCAGCCGAGGAGCTATTCTGGAGAGGGCGGTCAGACCGGCCTGGCTAGGCGGTCAGACCGGCTCGCCTGCAGGGGGCGGGGGCGAGACCGGCCCGGCTCGGCTGTTCAACCACCCCCCCCCCCCCCCCCGACTCGGGCGGAGTGGTTTTCGAGGTGGAGAGTCGAGAGGTTTCAGTTCTGGAGATAGTGGTGCTGGTGGTTGGTCTGGAGAGTCAGCAGGTGGTCAGTTTGCTAGGCATTCTCTCCCTCGAGTTCACTACGGGGATGGGAGGAGTCGTAGCTTTGAGAAGGAGAGGAGGGATGGTCCACGAGCCTTCTTTCATGGTTTTGGTCCTCCTCCAGGCAGCGAGGGTTGGTTTCCTCGGAGTGGCTACCGAGGTGGTGTTCGTGGTGGTAGTTTTGGTAGGAAAGATGGTTTGATGTGTGCTAACCCCACTTTCGAGCAAATGGCTCGGCACTGGTTTGACTCTTTTGGTACTAACCCCAGTGCTGAGTCGTTTGTTCGCTCATGTGCTCGTTTTTGAATTTTAGGTGGGAGACTTGAAGAACATTTGGTTGATTGACTCTCGTTGCTCGAGGCATATGACCGGAGACAGGGGGTGGTTCTCAAGTCTCGTCCCGGTGGTGACGAAGAGGTACATCACTTTTGGGGACAATGGGCGTGGGCGTGTGCTTTCAGAAGGTGAGATTAAGGTGAGTGACAAGATCACTCTCAGGCGTGTTGCTCTTGTTCAATCACTGGGGTACAATCGCTTTCGTGTCTCGGCTCGTTGGATGAGGGCTTTGAGGTGTTGTTTCGGCCAGGTGGTTCTCAGATTTTGGACTCTCGAGGGGACCTTGTCTGTATGGTCGTTCCCGAGGATCAGGTGTTTCATGCTGATTTTTCTCAGTCTTTGGGTGTGGAGCGTTGTTTCTTGGTTGGTTCTTCGAGTGAGTTGTGGAAGTGGCATAGGAAGTTGGGTCACTTGAGCTTTGACCTTTTGTCTCGCTTGAGTAAACTCAATTTGGTCCGAGGATTGCCACGGTTGAGGCTTGAGAAAGAGTTGGTTTGTGTGCCGTGTAAGCATGCCAAGATGGTAGCCTCTTCTCACCCGCCTCTCACCGATGTGATGACCGAGCGTCCATGTGACCTGCTCCATATGGACCTTGTTGGCCCAGCTCGTGTGCGATCTGCGGGTGGGAAGTGGTATGTCCTTGTTGTGGTAGACGACTATTCTCGGTATGCGTGGGTGTTCTTTCTTGAGGATAAGGGGAAGACATTTGGTTTTGTTCGAGATCTAGTCTTGAGGTTGAGGAACGAGAGGCACGGAGATGCCATACGAGCTATCCGCAAGGATAATGGCTCGGAATTCGAAACTCTCGTTTTGAAACCTTTTGCCATGACTTGGGTCTTGAGCACCGCGTTTTCGAGTCCGTATACGCCTCCCCGAATGGTGTTGTGGAAAGGAAGAACATGACCTTGTGCGAGATGGCTCGGACGATGCTTGATGAGCATAGGACTCCGAGGAGGTATTGGGGCGTGAGGCGGTGAATACCGCGTGCTATGTGTCGAACAGGATCTACCTCAGAGTGCACAAGAAGAAAACATGCTATGAGTTGATGCATGGTTGCACACCCAAGGTGAGTCACTTCCATGTCTTTGGTTGCAAGTGTTTCATTCGAAGAAAGGCGGGAAGTCGGATAAGTTTGAGGCTAGGTCTGTCGATGGTATTTTCTTTGGTTATGCATCTCATTCTAGAGCATATCGTGTGCTCAATCTTGAAACTAACCAAATCGTGGAGACTTGTGAAGTAACCTTCGACGAGACAGAGCCACGTAGTCAGCTTGTCTTTGAGTGTGCAGGTGATGATGAGCTTGGTGAGGAGATCTTTCAGGAGGAGGAGCATGAACATGGAGACGATGAAGATGGCGGTGTGGTGCCCCCGCTGAACATGTACCCACTACTTCAACTACGGTGATGGATGGACCCTCTCCTACACCTACGACGACAAATCGAGAACGAGGAGAAGCTAATGTTGAGGGGGAGGTAGCATCGAGGCGAGAACCTCCCCGGCGAGTACAAGTGGATCACCCGGCTTCGAGGATCATTGGCGACATGAATGAACACACTACACGGTCGAGGTTTCGGAACAATTCTCATTTCACTCATGCTGCATTTGTTGCTACTTTTCAGCCCAAAGACATTGGACACGCACTATCCGATCACAATTGGGTTAATTCGATGCATGAGGAGTTGGAGAACTTTGAGAGGAATCGGGTTTGGGAGTTGGTTGACCCTCCCCCGGGGTGTAAGCCGATTGGTACAAAGTGGGTGCGGAAGAACAAAAAGGGAGAGAAAGGTGAGGTTGTGAGGAACAAGTCGAGGCTTGTTGCTCGGGGGTTCGGTCGAAGGAGGGGATTGACTACGAGGAGACCTTTGCTCCCGTAGCCCGTTTGGAGGTGATTAGGATCCTTCTAGCCTTTTCTCGTGGCTAAAGGGTTCAAGTTGCACCAAATGGATGTGAAGAGTGCTTTTCGAATGGTGTGTTGGAGGAAGAAGTGTATGTGAGACGACCTCCGGGGTTTGAGAGTGAGAAGTACCTCCACCGGATGTACAAGTTGAGGAAGGCGCTCGTATGGGTTGAAGCAGGCGCCTAGAGCTTGGTATGGTAGGTTGAGGGGGTTCTTGTTTGAGAGAGGTTTTGAGATGGGGAAGGTCGATCAGACCTTGTTTTTACTGAGGCAGGGCAGAGATATCCTGATTGTGCAGGTGTACGTGGATGATATTGTCTTTGGTGGCTCGTCTAACTCTCTTGTTGCAAGGTTTGCGAGAAAATATGAGCGAGGAATTTGAGATGAGCATGATGGGCGAGTTGCGGTTCTTCCTCGGGCTACAAATCAAACAATCAAAGGAAGGAACATTTGTGCACCAAGCTAAGTACACCAAGGACATTGTGCGGAAGTTCAAGATGGAGGATTCCAAGGCTATGACGCCGTCGATGAGTACGACTACAGCTCTTGATGCGGACGAGGAAGGTGAACATGTGGACCAGAAGGAGTACCGGAGCATGATCGGGTCACTCCTCTACTTGACGGCGACGAGCCCGGACATCCAGTTCTCGGTATGTCTGTGCGCTCGTTTTCAAGCGTCTCCGAGGATTTCGCATCGGCAAGTAGTGAAGCGCATTTTCAGGTACTTGCGTCACACTCCCGACTTCGGCCTTTGGTACTCCGCGTCCTCTTCTTTGGCGCTTCATGGTTTTTCGGATGCGGATTTTGCTGGGTGTCGGTTGGATAGGAAGTCCACTTCTGGGACTTGCCGCTTTGGGTTCTTCTTTGGTGTCTTGGTCTTCCCGCAAACAAGTCGAGTGTTGCACAATCCACTACCGAGGCAGAGTATGTTGCTTGCTCGCTAGTTGTTGCTCTCGGCTCCTTTGGATTTCATACACCATGAGTGACTTTGGTGAGGAGTATACCGATGTCCCACTTCAATGTGATAGCACCGGTGCCATAAGCGTTGCAAAGAACCCGGTGCTCCACTCCAAAACTAAGCACATAGAAGTGAGGTACCATTTTCTGAGAGACAATGTAGAGAAAGGAAAGATAGCTTTGATCCATGTACCCACACATGACCAACTAGCCTATATTTTCACCAAACCCCTAGATCAAGCAACTTTCACTCGTTTGCGAGGGGAAGTTGGTGTGTGTTTGATTTCTTGAGTTGGGTGTGTAGGAGCTCCTTTGTAGCATATGTATAGTTTCCTTTGTGCATTTCTTGCATTTGGCATGGCATATGTAACATGATGTATAGGCATCCTTGTACCTTAGATTGCATGCATTTTGTATCATATGCATTGGATAGGAAAAGCTTCGCCTATATACGTTGTTCACCATGGGATGCTATATATGTCTTTGTGAGGTTGTTTGGTATGCTATGGTTAGTTTGGCTTAGCTCTTGATGATCTTGATGAATAATCCATGGTTGATGGCTATATTTTTTAAAAATGTCACATGTATGCTCTCTCATGTGTAAAAGCCTTTATATGATCTTGACATGTTTTAGTGGCTTGGTTATGCTCAATTTGTGGTTGGATAGCTAGTTTATTGATCATATGGGGCCAAAGGCTCATTTGCCATCATGAATGTTTAGCCCTCTTGCTTTATCTTGTGGAGGGGCATAAGTTCCTTTTTGTCGCAAAGACATTTCATGTACCATGTAAGAATCTGAAAATGAAATATAAAATGCTTGAAAAATATGCTCCAATGTCATTTGTGCTAAATTTAATTTGCTTTGGGTGCTAGACCGTTGCATGATGCCTACCAATGAGAAGTCTCATATATAGAAGTAGGCACATGGCTCGGTGGCTTTGACATGACATGAGGTGCTTGTGGGTGTTTGTGATGGTCTTATGATTAGAGTGGCTGTCCTAGCATGAAGTTTGTATGGCTTTGCCTTTTCGACATGTTTTGCTCATGTTTAGGTTTTTGCTTATGAGAGAGTAACTTTTCGCAAAATTACTCAAATCCTTTTTAGCCTTGTCCATTGGTTGTGAAACTTGGTGATCATGTAGTTAAGGTCATTACGAACCTGTAGAGTATCTAACTTGCTCATTGGGACTTGTGTAGCTCCTTGTGATGAATTTTGTATATTTGAGAAGCTATATGTTGAAATTTTTCGCATTTTGCCTTGATTCATGCATTGTCAACAAGGGGGAGAAGTTTGTGCATGCTTTGGGCACCTGGGAGTGTTTGGAAGGTGTTCAAATTGGTTCGGGCAAATTTTGAGCAGTTTGGTGCACGGCCAGTCTCTTGGGGCGGTCTAATCGCCCCCAGGCGGTTAGTGTCTGTGCAGGCGTTCTAACCGCCCTGTGCATGTTGAGCAGTTTTCTGCACTTTGCTGCATTCCCGTGTTGCATTGCTGCATTGGTTCAGGGGGAGTGTGCTTTGGCTCAGGGGGAGCTTGCCTATGTGTAGGGGGAGCTCTTTGTGGTGTTCGAGCTTTGGTTCGGTGGTTTGCGCTCTTTGTTTGAGCATGGTTTTGTCTCGGATGTGTCGAGTCGTTGCCCTTGCCTAAGGGGTTCGAGACTTGTCTTCTTCAAGTGATCTTGCTCTTCGCCTTTCTTTGGCTTTCGATCGCTTGTTGAGTTTTCTTTTTATTTGTTTCTTTTCTTTTTCTTTTCTCTTGTGTTACTTCATGTGGGTGTTGTCAATGCACTGATCAAGGGGGAGATTGAGGACCATGTGTGGTTCGAGGACCGGTGGATGGTCGCTTCCTTTGTGTGATGAGTGATTGACAACGTTGTGTGGACTGATTCTTGGCTAAGTATTGCAGGTGCAGGTTGCGGCTTGACTCGTATTGGTGCAGGTGAAGAATAAGCGCGAAAGGTCATTGCCGGTGAGGCCTCTAGGTGTGGAGAAGACAAGTAGGCTTCGTTCGAGGGACCCGGTGGCCAGTGGGGTCAAGTGTGGGCCGCATGGTGGCATGAACAGCAAGATGAAGTCGTGGACGGTTTCTTGGTAGAGCCTCAAAACCAAGGTCGAGCCGGGACTACGTGGGAGCCAAGTCATGAGTGGAGATTGGCGGAGGCTACACCGAGTTCGCGGGGTTTGCAGTGGTTCACCAGAAAACCACTGGGTTACTCGGTTGAGCCACAAAACTGAGGCCGAAGACTCGACTTGGAGGTGTGGCCAACCTAGGCCGGTTCAACCGCCCAGGAGGGGCGGTCAGGCCGCCCGTGCCGGTCAGATTGCCCGGGCCGGTCTAACCGCCCAGGGGGCGGTCTGACCGCCCTGGTCACTGGCACCGAGATGCTTCGAAGCGGAGCACACGCGTCGGGATCGCAAGGCTTGCGTCGAGCCTAAGCAAGTTGCGGTCGCCGGGCATCCATCCAATGAAGAAAATCTGAAGACTTCCAAATTCTCCCTTGAGGGGCTTGTATCCCTAGTGTTAAGTAAGTCTAGTTTAGTCTTTTGGGTGCCTCCATATATACTCATTGAGTGGATGGATGGCAGCCAACTCTTGTAAATCTAGCTCATTTGTTTTTCCATTTTCGTTCTCCTTTTTCCCTAGTTTTTCCTAGGACTAGCTTGAGAGCTTCATGTGAGATCTAGAGAGAGGGGTGGATGTTTGGGTGGCAAGCTAGACCTTGTACGAACCTTCATGGTATGTATAAATGGTTCGGCTTTGTTCCTCAAGGTGGTTTTCCCGTCCTTCTCTGTGTTGATTTTCGGAGCTCTTTGTTGGCGGTGTTTTGAGGACGATTTCTCGGGGTTTTTGGTGGGTGTCACGTATGAGGATCTCGTGCCTCTTTGGCTGGTGACTTTGCACCCAAATCTGTCTTGAATCGGACTCGATTTGGTGGTTTTTCGAGTTGGGTGAGTTCTTGACCTAGAGAGGCGATTTCTTCGATTCCTCTTGATTGTGAGCGTTTCGGGTCGATTCCTTTGAGGCAGAGGTTGCCCAAGAGGTAACCCAGCTATTCCTGAAGTTTTGCTGCAATCCATGGAGTGATTCAGGAGATCGGGCGCGAGGATGTTGAGGTTTGACCCGCGGGTTCGTTTTCTGGAAGGGGCAGTCTAACCGCCTGGAGGGGGCGGTCTAACCACCTTGGGCTTTCCAGGTCAAAGTTCTGTTTCGCCAGATTTTCCTCTGTGAGTTTGTTCGCCTTGATCAGAGGAGCGTCTGGGTGAAATTTTGGGTCGTTCTCGTGCTGTTTGCTAGGTGTTCTTGTTTGGAGATCGTTGCTGGGTACAGGAGGTTAGACCGCCCCTGGTAGCCAGTCTAACCGCCCCTAGGCCCCTGGGTGGAGTTTTGGTTTTCGCCAAGATTTTCTAGTAGCTAGCATGGCCCTGACCAGAGATCTCTGTTGGTGAAACCGTGGTGCGTTTTGGTGCTCGGAAGAGGTGTTTCGGAGGATTTCTTGGTTGCCTGGTGGAGGCGGTCTAACCGCCCCCTCTGGACAGCCGGCTTTCGAGTTTTTTCCGCTGTCGTGGGTGCGTGTGTGTTGAGGTTGCTGGTAGTGTTTGTTCCTAGGACCAGTGGCACTCCAGTGGCTACGTGGATTTGGCAAACGGAAGGTAGAAGTGCGGAGCGTGTGATTTTGGGGGTCCGACCGAGCGAGTTCATCTTGTTGGAGTTTCAATCTCCTTCGATAAGAATTTTTATCGGCTCCCATTCACTCCCCCCCCCCCCTCGGTCGCCTAATCGGTCCTTCACCTTGTGAGGTGATTCTTGACCGGATCAAGTTGTACAAGGTTTGCCGGAAACCTTGGGGCCTAAGTGTCTCACCGGCAATCGTCATCGACCCTCCGGCTTGGTGTGGAGCGGCGAGGACACTTTGTGCGGAGGACGTGGAGACCCCCTTCCTTGGTGGAGAAGCTCCTTAGTGGAGGGCGCATCAAGGTGACCAAGAGAGCTTGGCAAGTGCCTAAGTGGCTAGCCTTTGTGGCGGGTCAAGTGGTGCTCTTGGGAGAGACTTTGTGACCGGGAAGCAATACTCTTGTGTGAGTGCTTCAACAACGTGGACTAGGGGTGGCTTAGTGCCTACCGATACCACTGGATAAATTGTTTGTCAAGAGTTTGCTTACTCTCATCCCCTTTACGTTTCTGCATTTACTCTTTTGCGATCTTTGCTTGCCTTTACTTTCCTAGAGTAGTATCATGTTAGGAATGGCTATAGGTTGCAAACCTTGTTTTGGGATGGGTGTTTCACACTAGAACAACCCTAGTTGCACATCTAGATAGTATGTTCTAGTTTATCTTTGTGTAAATTTAGTGAAGCCATAGGTTAAGGTTTTTAGTTGCCTAATTCACCCCCTCCTCCTCTTAGGCTAACGAGCATCTGATTCCTTACAATTGGTATCAGAGCCGGGACTCACTTCCTTCACAAGGATACGCCAATTCAATTGGTAAATTGTGAAAACCGGCTCATTGGAACGATTAGGCTTCACCGCCTAGTGAGTTGCTCTATAGAGGAATGAAAGGGGTGGATACCTTAGGTTTGGCTCCACATTTTGATGGCACGGGCTATCCTCGGTGGAAGGTTCTCATGGAGGCCTATCTCCAAGCAAAGGACCTTGATGTTTAGAGAGTCGCCGATGAGGGCATGAAAAATGGTACTAAGAAGGAAAAGCAATTTGATGTAATTGCTAAGAGTATCATTTTGTCCTCACTAGATGTAGGCATTTTCAATAGAGTTTTTACTTGTGAAAATGCTCATGAGCTATGGAAAACCATCAAGGAGCAAAATGAGGGTTCAAAAGAAGTTGCTAATGAACGCTACAGTTGTCTCCTTGAGGAATTCAATAGCTTTACGCAACTAGCAAATGAAAATGTTGAATCTATGTACTCACGCCTAAATGTGCTTGTCAATGAGATCAATGCTCTAGGTGTGAAGGACATCACGGACTTTAACATCATCCGCAAGATCCTTCAAAGTCTCCGAAAGCCGGATTATGACTTGGTGAAGGCAATCATCTACGAGAAGAAGCTCGAAGACTTGAAGCCATCTCATATCTTGAGCAAGATCATCGCACATGAGCTTCAAATCATGCACAAGTCAAAGAAGGCGCCCTAAGAAAAGCCCCAAGAACCATCCTCTCCAACTACAAGTCATGCTCTCTCAAGCCAATAAGAGAAGATGTTGAGTAGGATGGCTACTCATGGAAGCTCAAGCGAGGATGATGGTGATGATGGTGACGATGAAGATTCCTCAAGTGATGAAGAGGTTGAATCCATGGTGGCCGAGTACATGAAGAAGATCTTCAAGTATGTGAATAAAGTCAACATGTACGGCTACAACGTCCACTCGAGAGAAGGGCGTCATCATCAACACATCAAGTTCACCAAGATCGAGCACAAGCCCAAGAAGAAGGTGGTCAAGGATAGGAGACCAAGGCAAGAAGCAACTATCGCCGTCCGTGAGTGGACAAGTGGTGGAGAATCAAGTTCTTCTAGCTCAAGTGATGAATCAAGAAAGAACTTCACCACCCGCTTCATGCAAGGTCCTTCAACATCACTACAAATGTGCCTTATGGCCAAAGGTATGGAGAGCAATGTAAGTGATGACGAATCCGACACCACCTCTCTTGATGATCTTGTTGAGCTAGTCCATGAGCAAAAAGGAATGCTTGAGAAACAAGCTAATGAAATTAAAGAACTCAATGCTCTCAATGATCTTAGTGGAACCCTTGCTACAAATTATGAACATCTGTTGTGCAAATTCAAATTGCTTAGCAAGGAGTGTGATGAGCTAAAATCTAAGCTTGAGAACAATGAGACTAAAACAAGCAATTCCTTTGAGCTTGATGAATCATCTATCCCTTGTGCAATTCCTATCTCCAAGGTAGATGCTTCAACTTCTTGCATTGATTTGATTGATGAATCATGCTCACCATCTTGCAATGAGAATGTTGTTGTAGAAACATGTGATTCCCTCATAGGCAAGAAGAATGATGAGCTTAAGCAAGAAGTGAAATGGCTTCGAGAGAGGTTGGCAAGCTTGATGGGCAAGGGCAAGAACAATGAGGAACAAGTGGACATCTCTCAAGATATGAGGAGCAAAGTCCAACCTTCTCAAGATAACCGTGATCCCATGGTGAAGAAGCTTGAGAAGGGTGCAACCGTGACTTGCTATAAGTGTCATGGAGAAGGGCACAAATTCTATAAATGCCCTCAATTTGTCAAGAAGATGAACAAGGGCGCAAAGAAGAAGTTGAACCCCCACCATCAAGAGCTCCCTCATATACACCAAGTCCAACCGCAAGAACAAGACCAAGAGCAACACCTACGTCATCAAGAAGAAGGCTAATGGCAAGGTGGTTGCACACAAGGTTGGGAAGATGAAGGAGGAGCGAGGTTGGAACCAACCCATTTGGGTGGCCAAAGAAGTCATCACAAACATGAAGGGGCCTCAAATGGTTTGGGTTCCAAAGGCCACTTGAAGGCCATATGAGCAGGGACTTGGGAGGCTTGGCACAAAGAAGTTGTGAAGTTTCAAGCCTAGAAGCCAAACTTGCAAGTTGGACATGTGTTGCCCAAGTTCCCCGGTTGAGGTAATGGAAACTTGAACCGATCTCATGTCTCATTGTAGCTCCATTGCCTTGTTTAGGTTGCATTTTTTGCAATATTTACATATGGTAGGTTGCTTGTGCCATGTTCTAACCCATGAGCAACCTACATGGTTTGATTAGTGTGTAGGAAAGCTACACTTGTTCTTTCATGATGCATGTTTTCATATATATCTTTTTGCATCATGAGCAAGCTATAGGGTTAGCTTCCCTTTTGTTGTCATAAAAAATGTGCATACATTCGGTTTGTGATTCAAACACTAAATGCACACATTTAGGGGGAGCTCATCCTATGGTTTGGTTATGGGACTAACATTGTTTCAAGCTTATCTTATGTAGTCCCTTGGCGACGCGTTCCGGTGCGGCACTTCATTCTAAGAGAATGCTATTTCACTCTCAATGTGATCTAACATCTCTAAAAGAGTGAATATAGTAATATGAGCTTCATGCTATTGAGTCATGTCCTTGCGAGCTTATGTCTATATAAGTTCAAAGGCAATGTACTCATACATTCCTAATCCTTGTGGTACCCCAAGTGTCTTCTATGCAAGCTTCTTTCAAGTGGTGTCACCTAGTGATATCATCTCCAAGAGGCTCATCTCAATGTGGTGCCAACAAGGTAGAGAGGATCAACCCCCCGGAGGTATGCAATGATCAAAAGACTACAAGTGATATCTACAAGTGGTAATGTAACAAGAACCCATTTGTCTTATCTCTTGTCATTTAAGCTACCTCCTTGCATGATATGCTCTAAGCTTCCTTGACTTACAAGTTTCTAGTTGTGCACTTGTTTTTCACACTATCATTTTGTGCACACACTTAGGGGGAGCTTAGTTTGTATCATGCTAGTCTCATGAGCTTGTGATCCACCTTAGTTATTCTCACATGTGGTATCTTCATTGATATCATACATATGGAGCAAGGTTCATGCGGCTTTCTCCCTTGTATTTACCATTTCTCTTTGAGCTATGTTTGCTAGGACTTGCTAGTTTCCTTGGAGCCCTTTTGTTTTGGACTTTTTGGAGATTTTATTCCAAAGGGGGAGAATGTGAGATCAAAGCAAGCTAGTGGTTCCAAGGATGTGAGACCAAAGGGGGAGAATGTGAACATAGGAAGAGAAGATCAAGAAGGGGGAAGGTTGATCTAGGGGGAGTTTGGATGATGGTAAGCATCCAAGCAAGTGTAAGTGGTTCTAATTTTGTCAATTTTTGCAAATTTATGCTTGCTTTGCTTCTGTTGTCATAAATCACCAAAAAAGGGGAAGATTGTAGCGAACATGGCCCCATTTGCCATTTGTTCGAGTTGATTTTGGTGATCCATGCTAACACAAGTAATGGGACTAACCACATTGTATAGCATGTCTTTGTAGGCATTCATAGGTCCCATGGATGTTACCACATGTTAACATACCATGCTCAAGCTAACATGTCATGCCACAAGTTAACATACCATGGACATGTTAGGTTACTTACAGCAAATTTGAGGACTTAGTATATATTTGGAGGCTATAAGTAATGGCATGTTAAGTATGTTAAGTATGGTAAGTTGAAGCAAAGATCCAAGTTCAAGACGCGAAAAAAACGAAGGAAAAAGACACCATCGGATGAACCGACGGTACCCAAATAGCAAACGTCGGTGCAATCGTCAGACGAGTTGGTACACTAGTTGAAACCCTAGGCACCGTCGGATGAACCGACGGTCCAATATCTAGATGCGTCGGACGAGTTGCAGAGGAAGAGCAGCGAAGACAGTAGCACTGGATGATCCGACGGTCTGTGTGGGGACACTGTCGGTCTATCCGATTCTTAGTTTGAATCAAGACAGAGACGAGCCAAGACGAAGCCTTCAGCACTGGATGATCCGATGCCTTGGTCAATGGGTAGTGTCGGTCTATCTGACGGTCGCGTGGAAGCTAACAGAAACGACTTGGTTGCGGGGTCTTCAGCACCGAATGATCCGACGGACCGTCGGTGTATAGCGTCGCAGCAGTTGTGTCAGAGAATCTCAACGGCTATGTGACGTGGGAGGGGCACCGGATAAACCGACGCCCTAGAAAATCTAGCATCGGTTCATCCGACGCTTACTTTTTCAGTGGCCGTTAGCCAACGGCTAGTTTGATGCCTTGGGCTATTTATACCCCTCCACTCACCCATTTGAGGTTGCTGGATTGTGTGGAAGTGCAGAGGAGTTCAAGACACATTGAAGATAATATCCAATCCATCCAAGTGCTTAGTTGCTCATCCTTAGACTTGCATATGCTTAGTGTATGTGCTTAGTGCTAGGCTTAGCTTAGAGTTGAGTGAGTGCAAGGTTGTGCCAACCTTGTGAGGTGATTCTTGAGTGGGTCAAGTTGTACAAGGTTCGCCGGAAGACTTAGGGCCTAAGTGGCTCACCGACAATCGTCATCGACCCTCCGGCTTGGTGTGGAGTGGCGAGGACACTTTGTGCGGGGGACGTGGAGACCCCCTTCCTTGGTGGAGAAGCTCCTTAGTGGAGACGGCATCAAGGTGACCAAGGGAGCTTGGCAAGTGCCTAAGTGGCTAGCCTTTGTGGTGGGTCAAGTGGTGCTCTTGGGAGAGACTTGGTGACCGAGAAGCAATACTCTTGTGTGAGTGCTTCAACAACGTGGACTAGGGGTGGATTAGTGCCTACCGATACCACGGGATAAATCGCGGTCAAGAGTTTGCTTCCTCTCATCCCCTTTACGTTTCCGCATTTACTCTTTTTCAATCTTTGCTTGCCTTTACTTTCCTAGAGTAGTATCATGCTAGGAATGGCTATAGGTTGCAAACCTTGTTTTGGGATGGGTGTTTCACACTAGAACAACCCTAGTTGCACATCTAGATAGTATGTTCTAGTTTATCTTTGTGTAAATTTAGTGAAGCCACAGGTTAAGGTTTTTAGTTGCCTAATTCACCCCCTCCCCCTCTTAGGCTAATGAGCACATCTGATTCCTTACAATATAATCTACAAATTGACTTATTCGATGTGTGGGGAATAGACTTCATGGGGCCTTTCAAAAACTCACATGGATATGAGCATATCCAAGTCATGGTTGATTATGTATCCAAGTGGGTAGAGGCCATGCCATGTCATAAAGCTTCCACGGAGGAGTCCATTGCCATGATCAAGAGCATGATTTTTCCGCATTTCGATACTCCGAGAATCTTGATTAGCGATGGAGGAACTCACTTCACCGGGAAGAATTTCAAAAGGTGCTTGTCCAAGTTGGGAATCGAACATAGGGTCTCTACGGCCTATCACCCACAAACCAACGGACAAGCGGAAACGTCAAATAGGCAATTAAAAAGTATCCTCAACGAAACCATAGAGAAGGGAGGCAAAGATTGGCCAAAGAAATTAGACGGAGCTTTATGGGCTTATCGAACGGCGTTCAAGACACCGATAGTCATGACCCCTTATCAATTCGTCTATGGAAAAGCTTGCCACCTTCCGGTTGAGTTGGAACATAAAGCCTATTGGGCGATCAAAGATATGAACCTTGCTCTTGATGCCGCGGTGGTAAAACGAAGATTGCAAATAAGCGAGCTAGAGGAGATGAGGTTGAAAGCTTACGAAAATGCAAGCATTTACAAAGAGAGGATTGAAAGGTGGTATGACAAAAGGTTGAAGAAGAAAGAATTTAAAGAAGGAGATAAGGTCCTCCTCTACAATTCGAGGTTTAAAACCTTCGGAAAGGGGAAATTGCAAAGCAAGTGGGACGGACCGTACATTGTTCATTCGGTGCTCTCCAACGGAGCGGTAACCATTATGGATGTGAAAGGTGATCAATTAATGGTGAATGGTCAACGGCTTAAGGTTTACTACGAACCTGACGTTGTGCCCCTTCACCATATTGACGTCTTCACCATGGAAGAAGAGCCCGATCGTCTAGCCTAGGACGTAAAACGAGGTGTGGATTTTTTGTAAATAGTTTTTCTTTTATTTTTCTAGAGTTTCTCGCGAAGTTTTATCGGGTCAACCTTTTCTCATGGTCTAATAATGCGAAATAAAGGGGGTACGCGGAAAACGGGACCAGACCGACCCGCGGAGAAGGATGGGCTGGTCGGCCCGGTCCGATCGGCCCAGGGGGCCCGGCGGCGGTTCACCCCGATTTTCCCCTGTAACGTGCCTTTTCGACTTCCTTCTTTGGTCAGAAAATTTTAAGGGGAGTTTGAAAAAGGAAAATGCGGTTTCTAGAGCATTCCATTTTGGACTATTTAATTGGCCGAATTGGGAGCTCGGGAATCCATCCCATCTCGCATTCTCTTGCACCCACGCAGCTGCCATGATGTCCCCGAAGAGCGTAGAGTTGAAGCAAGGCGCCAAGGAGCCGTCGATGGAGGAGGCAAAGCGATGCGAGCTTAATCTACCTGTGGAGACCAAGAGGACCTCCCGCATCCGTTGCGGAGGGTGTGTCCCAACCGGGGCAATCGCATCTCGCAACCCCATCAAGGAGGAGAAGGTCCCTATTCCCGTTCGAACGTCGGCGCGCATCCGAGGCATGAAGAGGAAGGATTACAAGGAGGTGTCGCCCGAGCCTAAGGACTATGGGGAGAGCGACTATTCTGATGATTGTAGCCCGAGCTCGTGGGCGGCCACCGGAACGGAAGACAATCACTTGTACTATTGGGAAGAGGTGCCCAAGGAGAAGACTCCCGAAGGCCCCAACGGCGACAGCAACGACGATGGCGGCGACGATGATGGCGACGACGGCGACGACAGTGACAACGACGACGGAGACCCTGGCGATGACGACCCTTTTGGGATGCATCCGATGTGTTGTGCGGCTTGCCGTCACTCCATCTCGCAGCTCTACGCATCGGTCGACGAATGTTTCCAGGCCATGGAGGTGACGAGGCAGCGCATGGAGGATTTGGAGCACGTGGTCGAAGACGACTACAAGTTCCTGAATCGCAACGTGCGCAAGTTATTTGGCATGGTGGGGAACATGAAGGGCAAGTGGTGCAATAGTTGCGGGAAGTACCATTAGGTTTATGTTTCCCCCCTAGGTTTTTTGTAAGATACGACGAGGACGTCGTATGATTTTAGCGTGGGGGAGAGCTAGCTAGCTAGCCTTTAGCTTCAAGTTTAGTTTGCTTTGGTTTAGTTTTCGAGAGAGTTTTAGAGTTTAAGAGTCTTAAGTTTGAGTTTGAGTGTGCTTTAAATTTTTGCAAGTTTGAAGTGTCTTAATTTAGTGTTTGCGTCAAAGAAAATCAAATAAAAAGTGTCTTTTAAATTTGTGTCTCTTGTGATGCTTTTTCTTGCTTTACTCATTGTTCATCTTTAATTTTTGATATACGAACATAAGTGTTTGGTTTGAAACGTTTACCGTGGTGCTTAGTGGAATTGCTACCTCTAAAAGTACTCGTACCATGCTTCGATCTAGAGCTTTATATTTTAGTTGTGCTATGTTCGATGCTAGAAATTGGAGGAATTCAATTCTGAAAATTATCGAAAAACCCTTGTAATAAAGGTTAGCAAATTCTCTTTTTCCAAGTTAAGAGTAAGAAGAAAATCCTATACAAAGCCTAATTAAATTTTGCTCCACCATAAGTGCGACTAGCACAATGAGTTGGGCTAGTATCCTTCTCTCTTGGAAGTTTTAATTTCAAGCAATGATCATGTTCTTCATGTCCTTGTGCTTATCTTTTATTGTCAGCCTCGTCATGTATTCGGTAACGTGACTTTCATATCGGAAGTCCCGTACATCGCCGAATTCCATACTCGTACCATTATATCTCTTTTGTACATCATATTCCTTGAACACAACCTATTTTCAAAGTTTCGTCTCGTCTCTAGCATGGTTTTATTTTAAAATTCAAATTGTATTTATGCAAGAAAGAGATGAGTTGAGAGCTTTGAAAAGAGAGAAAAAGATGTCGAGAGGGAGAAGTGAAGACAAAAATATGTCGATGGAAAAGAAAAAAATAGAAAAGTAAAGAAGAACAAGTATATATGTGCATGAAAGAATGAAAGAGAGTGGTTGAAAAGAAAAGGAAGAAAAAGAGAGAAGAGGAGTGGCAAGAAAGATATGAGAGGGATGAATCAAGTGAAAGAAAAAATAAAGTGCAAGGAAGGATGTCACGTTGTTGAGATACGAAACTTTTATTCTTTTTCCAACCATGTGCAATCAAACAACGAGGACGTCGTCGGTGCCACATAGTCATATTTTTCTTTTGCCCTTGCACATGTCCACCATTCTATATCTGCTCATCCTTGATATCCCCACATATGATTTATTCTCATGGTCATTGGCTTTGAAAGGTAAACAACCTTTAGAGGAAGTTCTTAGTTTGACAATATTTGTGTTAGTTGTGCTAGCCATACCTATAGCTCCACTTTACATGTTATATGAGAGACTTATGGGAGGTGAGAGTTTTATAAAAATTGAGTAGGATAGCCACCTCATATGAGCGACATGTGAGAGCTTGGAGAAGGGTTTTTGTCTAACACTTGTTGCAGGAATTTTATTTTTGAAAATCATAAAAAAACCTCCAATGGAAGCAAAGTAAGCATGGCTGAAATTGAAGACCTCGAGTGAAGAGTTTGAGTTGTGGGGTAAATCTTGACGTGGTAAAGATTCTAAACACCCATGTTTATGTATGATGATCATTACTTTATGTTAATGTATTAAAGATAAAAGATTGACTAACTTGTGAAGAAAGAACTAGCGGAGCAAGATTACAACGCCTTGGACGAAGTTCTTTTACGAGTACTTGCTCGAGGACGAGCAAGATCTAAGCGTGCGGGAGATGTTGACAGTGTATTTTGGTACACCAAACATGTTCATTACACTTTGGTTTGGATTTGTTTATGGAACTAACCCGCCACTAGACACACTAATCATATAACAAGTTCATCTTTGTGCATGCATTTGGAAGTGTTATGTTTATGTAGGAAAACATGGACATAAAGGACGGATTCACAACAAGTTCAATGGAGCAATTGCGGAGTCTTGTTCGTGTTCATGAGCTTGATGAAATCACTTCCAATGGTGGCGAGGACCGAAGTGTTACGAAGGAACATCCCCGAGGATTGAAGCGTAAAAGACCGGACTTCATGCACGGAGAACCTCCATCTTGGACGCGAAGATGGCATCGTCAAAATGGTGCAAGTGGAGGGGGCAAAGTGCATAAATGCATGGGGACCCACGGGAGCGAAGGGGCGACCGAACCGGGCCGGGATGGGCCTGGGCCGGTCGGCCCAAGCCGGCCGCCCGGCCCACTCCGAGGGTCGGTTCGGCCCCCCTTTCCTTGCACCCGAAGGATCTTCAACCCTAAGTCCCTGGAGGCGCCGCCATTCACAAAACAGAGAGCCATTCGCACTGAGAGGCCATCCACAAGCTAGAGAGAGGAGGGAGATCTCCGGAGGAGGATCGCCCATCTCGAAGGAAGCACCCACAAGTGGAGAAGAGGGAAGACACCGTCGGAAGCGTCACCATGATCAACAGTGCCATGTCTAGCACCTTGATGGGGTAATCTTCTCATTCATCCATGGGTTGTAATCGGTCTTGAGATGTAATCGTTACTTTGTTGGAACATCTATCTATCATCTTGTGTTGAATGTGCTTAGATACTTAAGGTTAGCTACCATGTCGTAAAGGAAGTAAGGGCCCCAATGCTCCCTTGGATCAATTCAATATTCCATGTTCATCATAGGTCTAATCACGAATACCTCCGCATAGTGACAGTACGGGGGGGAGGGAAAGGGCGAAACCGTGGTCACAAGCCCCGATATATTAGATCGGTTTTCACGTCTTAAAGTGGTTGCATGTTCAAGTATCGTAGACCCATGGGCGAGTGTCTTCTATCTTGATAGCTTAATCGTTCTCTCTAGTGTAGTATAGTTGTTTTCTAGTTTAACCATAGATAGGGTTTAGATAAGTTAGTGAGTCGAGGTAGATCAAACGCTTGTAATCCCCTTGCTCCGCGGATTGACAAGAACCTAGGGAATCCCGTGGTGAAAAAGGTGTAGGTCCGTACGCTTGCGCATCGTAGGTGGATACGTCTTTGATCCATCAACAACTGGGTGCCATTAATGGTTGTGTTGGGTATGCCGAAGCAATAGATGATGTCAGTGAAGAATGATACCACCTCCTCGGAGCGGACATTGACGATGGGCCGAGCCTCGATCCATTTGGAGAACTTGTCGACCGCTACGAGAAGGTGGGTGAATCCCCTGAGCGCTTGTCGGAGTGGCCCCACCATGTCGAGGTGCCAATCGGCAAAAGGCCACGTGATGGGGATGGTCTGTAGCATCTGCGCTGGGAGGTGAGTTTGTCGAGTGTACAATTAGCACCCTTCACAGATCACAGTGCCGCATGATGTCCTTGGAGTCTGTGACCGCCGTGGGCCAGTGGAAACCTTGTCAGAAAGCCTTTTCGACAAATGTTCTCGGACCGGCGTGGTGACTGCAGGTGCCCGCATGTATTTCTTGCAACAGCTCGCGGCCTTGATCCTAGAGGATGCACTGCATGAGTTTGCTAGCTTCCCCATGCTTCTAGATCTCGCCGTCGATGAGAACAAACGCTTTTCTCGGCAGGCAATGCGTCGAGCCTCCGTCGGGTCGGAGGGGAGCTTCCCCTCGACTAACCGCTCGAGGATTGGAAAACACAGTCAGGATCTTTGAGGTTCAGCTCGGGCGGCGGGTCGATCTCCATGAGTTCGGGTTCCGACTCCTTAGCTGGCTTCTTGCCCTCCGCTCGCAAGGAGGGTGCATGTTGATCACTCACGAAGACCCCGTGAGGCATCGGGCTGCGACTGGATGCGGTCTTTGCGAGTACGTCGGCTGCTTTGTTGTAGTCGCGCAGCACATGATGAAGCTCGAGGCCGTGGAACTTGCCCTCCAGATCTCATACGGCTTGACAGTACGTTGTTGATGGTTAATAGTTGTATCAAAGTTCGTTTAGACTTGCAAGTGGACAAGTCTCCCGTCGTAGTCAAGGGACCCTTCTTCCCTCGAGTGGTGAACCCAAGGTATCGAATCCGTGGAACAATGTGCAATGCAAGGATTCAATCTAGTAAAGCAAGGTAAGCTATCTAATGAAGACAAGTTGCATCTAATCTACTAACTCATAAAGAAAACGAATCTAATCTAATCTACTAAAGAGGTAGCAAGAGTAAGCAAGAGATAACCGATCTAGAGAGCCTAGATCATGCTTATGTTGTAGCTCCAAACAAGATAGATGAAGATAGAAAAGCGAATCTCATTAAAAGCATCTTTAAATCGTGGCCTTCCATCCGACTCCGAAAACGCCCGCCTTTCGGAACCCCCGTTCTGTCACAACGTATCCCTACTCATGCGGGTAGTCTAGGGCGAGTTCGATAAGAACAAGTTGAAAACACTTGGCCGGTCCGGTATGCACCTCTAGCCACCGCGGCTACAAGAGCACCCTATAAATCTATCTTAAGTATAGATCGTAGAAGAAGCAAAACCAAGAAGAAAACAAAATCATCGAGAAGGCACTTGATCGCTAGAAATCGGATTCACTTAAAGACTTCACCATGAATGATTACATGAACAAGATCACCACCGGGGCCCTACCTCGATCTTGATCCTCGCTCCGGAGCTCCGACATGGTCTTCCATGCAAGGTTCCCACGTCGGCTAGGGAGACTCTAGACAACTAGCACGACCCTCATCTCCGAGATGATGTCCCTCAAGCTTCTCTGCTCCTCGGCGGCGGATGACGAATTGGATTCTCCGTGGCTCTCGGTCAGGGGGCTATAAATAGCCCGAGAGGCATCTAGGGCAAAGGTGAGGCCGACTGGGCCCTGGATCAGGCTGGGCCGACCGGCCTGGGCCCATCCAGGCCCAGCCCGTGTCCTCCTTCGTCTGGTATTGCTTCCCGAGTCTTCTAGATCCTCTCTCCTTTTGCATGTGGGCCCTTGTCGTCGGTTTCTCTCCGAATTGGACGAAACTCCTTGTCTTGCAAGATTCAGCACTTTTCTGGCTAGGTCCTCGGAGTTTGTCATCTTCTCGGGCTTGGTCCTTAGGCTCTTAAAGTCATGTTCACTTCATTGCTTGACTTGTACCGGGCTTCAAGGTCTTGTCATGAGGTGCTTAATGAACTTATCCCAGAAGTCTTGCTTTCAACGTTAAAACCCTGCGTAAACACTTAACTCCAAAACCGACATGCACAAGTGAACTTGTTATACCACGGGGGTTAGTACCAATGGATAAGATACAAAAGTCATGCCAACACCGAAGGTAAACTCATGGCTAGGTTGACGGATTTTCACCGTCAACAGCTCCCCCATGCTTAAACCTTGCTCGTCCTCGAGTAAGCCTTCGATGGATATCATCGTTGCCCTTCATTGTTTAAACCTTGCACTTGATCATACATGAAAAAAACATAATGCTCTCAAAAGTTTAATTCGTTGAAGTTCCATAATGTACTAGGCTTCATCCCTACGGAGGGTAGATGTTTAATTAAGCTTATCCCACAAGTATTAACATGCTCCCAAAATTCAAATGGATCTCAGAAATTTTGAAATAAAGAATAAGATGAAAAAGGGCTAAACCAAGTTCACAAATTTAAACCACCTAGCATCTTGCTCATGAACTCTCATCTCATCTTTGTCTCTGAAGCCTATTTATTCTACTCCTTTCCCTCTCATAACACACATATATGTGGTAGGCTTTATATGGAGCTTTTTGGGAAAGTTTAGTCCTACCAAGATATTATAAATGAGATGTTGTCAAAACAAGACAAGCTTCTCATGGTCTTACCGAGACTCGTCAAAAAGGTCATTGGAAAATAATGTTAAATCAAGGAGGGGAAAGAGAAAAATACACACACTTTAGATGAGTGGACATGTGTAAAAGGGCAAAGGGTGATCCCGAGGCACAAATGAAGTCCTCGTTATCGGATTGCACATGGTTGGAAAATGAGAATGGATCTTTTAATCTTGAAGCCTTGAATTTCCTAATGCACTTTAGAGAACCGGGGAGTTCACTTTAAGCATACTCATATTTTTCTTTCTTCTTCTCATATATCTCCTTCTTTTCTTTCTTTCTTTCTTTTTCTCATTCATTCATTTTTTTTCTTGTCATACATTCGGTCACGAGACTTTCACATCGGAGTTTTGATTTTTTCATTTGCAGCCCTTTGAATTTTTTTATTTACTCCCCTTTGAACTCTAAAATTGCATCGTACCTACCTCCTCCCCCATGCTTAGACGTTGCTCGTCCTCGAGCAAAGAGGCGATGAATAAGGTAGGTACCGGAAATACTTTTCCTTGGAGAGATACTTGAATTCTTCAATATTGGCACCGTCTTGCGATCTTCCTTGAATTGATGATCCATTCTCAACGATAGGTTGTGGTTAAGGAGGTAAACACAAAAGATGATATTTGGTTTTAAGGGTGGATATCCGCCGAGGTTTGTGAGATCTCCGATGTGGGGATACACAATGCACGGATAAGAGGCTAGCAATAAGATAGATACGCAAAAACGGAATGACCAGCTTCTTAGTCTCGGGCCAGAGAAATCAAGGCCTGAAATAACTCACCCAAAAATAAACCTTGTATACTAAGTTTTTGCACTCAAATATTTATATGGCTCTGGATAGGTAGAGCAACACACAAGTGGTATTTATGACAAGGTTAGCTTTACATTTAAGAACAAAAATAAATCATCTTTAATCCATCTAAAACTTGAGAGCACATAAAACACTATGGGTCTTTATTTTTATCATAACCTCCGCTAAAGATTAAGCTAGCATTTAGATAATTTCAGATTTGTATTTTTAAGAGAGCACTAGGTTAAACATGCATAAATCAATTACAAAGATAAACAAAGCGGCAATTATAATCATATATCATCATGGCACAAACTTTGTAACTTTACTAATGGTAAAAACTTGGTGGTGACATTATTCATGATGAAAATAAACACTAACACACATGCTGAAAATAAAAGTGAAAACTAAAAATTAAAGTAAAGCTGAAAATACTACGCACACATAGGCGCACACAAGCTGAAAATTAAAGAAAAGGGGGTAAAGGAAAGATAACTAAAGCTCGTCCTCTCTCTAATCTTCCGCCGGTGGTTGATATTAATAATCATGGTTGTTGCACCCTTACTTGTAATAGGAATGCGCCTCTCCTATGAATTGTCCGACGGTGTTAGGTGAAGGTGTCCAAGCACATAAGCAATGTTTGCATTTCCTTCACCCATTTGGTTTGCATTGGTTTGGATGGCTGCAATAATTTGCATGTTTCTTGCAGCGTATCCTCCAATGGTGGCCACTTTGTTGTGGTTGAGGAAGGTGTGCATATGGCTCCTCAAAGGCTACGTTGAGTACCGCAAAATTTGGTGGGGGCATGGCTGCACCACTCCCCCATGCTTGCATTGGTACATCACCGTAGTAACTTGGCGGCGCCAGAATTCCTACAATTGGTGGCACATAATTTTGTTGTGCACCTCCTTCTTGGGCCATAAAAGATCCTTCTACTATAATCCTTCTCTTTTATCTTCCTTCGCCGGCACAAGAAGTCCTTCCTCAAACCAATCTTCTTTCCCCTCAAGAAATCTTCCATCCGATAGGGGCAAATTTACTTTGGCCACTTCGAAGCCTCCTCTCTCATCTTCATTTAAATTTTCCTTTCTTCATATACCTAGGGAGCTCCCAGGTAGGAGATGATTCGGGTTCCTTGTAATATCCGGTTTTAAAGAGATAGCTAACATGGAGAGGTAACACCCCGAGGTGAGTGGGGACGGTTGGCTGCCTGGCAATCAAAGCCGAGTAAAGCCAATTCAACTCTGTGTTGGTTATCTTTGTCTCTCTCATTCTCCCAAAAATCCACTTGCACAAAAGTGACACACTTGGATGATGGGGTTCCGGATAGTATTTCTTCGTTGATGGTCTCCTCCCGTGATCATACTCCAAAAACCTTCCCATGTGCCTTCATGCACATCCACTTGTTCCGGAGCTCCCTTTTTGAAAATAGGAGACACTCGCCCATGGGTCTATGATACTAGAACATGCAATCGTTTTGATCAAGAAAACCAATCTAATCTATCGGGGGTTGTGACCATGGTTTCGCCCTTTCCCTCCTCTCGTATTCTCACTACGCGAAGGTATTCATGACTAAACCTATGATGGTCACGGTGTAAGATGATAGATAGATAATCCAACAAAGCATGATTGCATCTCAAGATCGATTGCAACCCATGGATGAAAAGGGATTACCCCATCAAGGTGCTAGATATATCATCGTTGATCAAGGTTACCCTTCCGACGGTGTCTTCCTTCTTCTCCACTTGTGGGCTCCCTCCAAACGGAATGAGAGACTCAACACTCCATCAAGGGTATGCGCCATGGTCATGAGAATTTCCTAGGCGAATTCCTTGTGGGTGTTTGCCGACACTCTGTTAGACAATTGCACCGGTGTTCCGTATGAAAACCCAATATGTGGAGAGCTTGGTCATCGAAGTCGACATTCACTACAAGCCTCTACTCAAGGCGAGCGAGCTTCTTCTCCTCCTCCGTCATGATGATAAACCCATTGGAATACCACGGTGCGCATGGAGGTGGAGCGGATGATCGTGTCAAGTGGTGAGGTTGGACAGACGGCTCCTCCATATGTCCTTGAGGTTTGGTGAACCTTGTAGACGAGTTTCGTGTGGCCCCTCATGCCACCGAGGAGAAGAGTGTGGTTCCTCCTCGGTGGTGCCGTGTCCTCCTCCATACTCCGAGGAAACTCGGAAACCGAGTGCCTCCTCGAAGAGGTTGATGGCTTAGACGACGATGATCCCTTCTTCTTCGGTGAAAAGGCTTGTAGTTTTCCTTCATGATTGCAGCACTCTCCCTCGCAAATATATATCCGGGGTTTTCACCCGGTAACAAGGTACACAAATATTATTTTGGAGTCTGGACTTTGAGTGGATTAAGGATGTGATTTGTTGCACGAAACAAGCGCGGTGGAAGGCTAAGTCTAAGGTGGTTCCGGCCTACAAACTAAAGCACACGAACAAAGAGCTGGATGGGAGACTTTCCTCTCTCCTCCTCTTGGCTCGGTTCTTCTCTATTGCATTCATGCTTGTTGCTTCGTGACTGCGTGCACCTTCCAAACGTTCAGGTCCACTTCGCTTGCATTATTGCTCCTTCCACTTGATGTTTTCGCTTGACTCACTTCCATACTCCCTTGCCTCACATGCGTCCATGATATTCCTACAAAACAAGGCCTTGGCTGCCCCCCATGCTTGTACTTTGCATGTGGTTTGATAAAAGATGTTGGAGGGGCATCCCGTGATGCATCATGGTGCATGTATGGTTAGGTTAACTAGATTGCCTTCCTTTAAGTGTGTTTAAGGCTAAGCACTCCTCTAATTTCGAAATTTAAAAATATTTTTCAGAGCCATGCAAGAGCTCAAGCATAAATTTAGAGAAGTTTTTAAACCATTAAAAACAAATGTAAGTCGAAAATATTTTCCGACTACGTTGATATCGGTCTCACCGGTATAGTTTACCTTCATTAGTTGAGAGCAAGCTTTTCCCGGCTTGATCATGGGGGCATAGGTTTAGGTTCTAATTTTGATTAGATAAGAGAGATTTTGAATAAACTAAAATTAAATGAGGCTTAGAAAAATTCTAATCTTAGAGAAACCAAGGATATGGATTTTTAAATCAACCAAAAATCAAGATTCTAGGTTCACGCGAGTCCTACCACATGCTGAAATTTAAATAACATCTAGATACAAGTCGTGGCTCTACTCGAGTGTTTTTAGCACGTAAAACAAGTCAACCACAACATCATAAAGAGGATGAATGGTTGAGTTAGGTTCTGAATTTTTTTTTGTTTTGGTTTCTCGAAAAAGAAGCAAACAACATGGGATGGTTCATGTAAAGGGTTTATGATCAAGCAAAATATTCAACCAAGAATTATGTCCCTAATATTGTTCAACCATTCTAAGTCTAATGTTTTGCATAGTAAAATTCAAAACTGAATTATATTTAAAAAGACTTGAAAAACCTGGAATCAGGTTGTCCTCCCGGTAGCTTATTCTTGACTCGACGAAACGGGTTGCCTCCCCGCCTAGCGCTTCGTTTATAGTCCATGGCTAGACTTCTTCACTTGATTACTTTGGATCAACGCTCTTTGCGGGCGTTGCAATCTTGGGTACCCACTTCGGCTTAGTCATTTTTTTGGTCTTCACAGGCTAGCTTTGTCCTTTGGTCTTGACGGATGCAACAACTTCCTTGTGGCTCGGCATCTCGAACTCCGGTCCTTCGGTCGTGATCTTCATGGTCTCTAGTGTGATCCTTCATCTCTCCCGAATGAGTTTGAGTAGCCTTCGCCGTCTTGGGACCTTGGAGTTGTCTCGGAAATTCTTCTTTGTTACACATCGGGCGCCCGACAAGTTGTCCCATTTGCGTCTCTTGCAATCCTCGCATGTGGGTCTTGCCTTGGCAGCCTTTAGGTGTTGAGCTTCTTTCTCTATCTCCATCTTCTCCATCCTCCTTGATCTTGAACGGCCTTCCGGCATCTTGACTTGGAGGTGGTGATTCCCTTGGAGATTTTGATGGTCCTTCGAGTTTGACTTTTGAATCTAGGGTTTCCAACCCTTTAGCTTGTGTTGTACGTCACCTTTGCCTGTAAAGTTTTGTTGGATCATCCACAAAAAAGTTTGAGTTTCTTGGAGAGGTAGCCAACCATCTCCGGTTAGGGTTAGCAATAAAACAAAAATCTGAAAAGAGAAAAATTAGGGTTAATCAAAACTAGATTAGATTGATTTTTTTCTTTTGAGGATGATCAAACTTAAGAGATGCAAAAGAAAATCAAAAGAAAAACTGAAAAATAAGCGATACTAGATTGGATCTTGATTGCTTGTTCCCCGGCAACGGCGCCGAAAAAAGGGGCTTGTTGACGGTTAATAGTTGTATCAAAATTCATTTAGACTTGCAAGCGGACAAGTCTCCCGTCGTAGTCAAGGGACCCTTCTTCCCTCGAGTGGTGAACCCAAGGTATCGAATCCGTGGAACAATGTGCAACGCAAGGATTCAATCTAGTAAAGCAAGGTAAGCTATCTTATGAAGACAAGTTGCATCTAATCTACTAACTCATAAAGAAAACAAATCTAATCTAATCTACTAAAGAGGTAGCAAGAGGAAGCAAGAGATAACCGATCTAGAGAGTCTAGATCATGCTTATGTTGTAGCTCCAAACAAGATAGATGAAGATAGAAAAGCGAATCTCATTAAAAGCATCTTTAAATCGTGGCCTTCCATCCGACTCCGAAAACGCCCGCCTTTCGGAACCCCCGTTCTGTCACAACGTATCCCTACTCATGCGGGTAGTCTAGGGCGAGTTCGATAAGAACAAGTTGAAAACACTTGGCCGGTCTGGTATGCACCTCTAGCTACCGCGACTACAAGAGCATCCTATGTAATCTATCTTAAGTATAGATCGTAGAAGAACCAAAACCAAGAAGAAAACAAAATCATCGAGAAGGCACTTGATCGCTAGAAATCGGATTCACTTAAAGACTTCACCATGAATGATTACATGAACAAGATCACCACCGGGGCCCTACCTCGATCTTGATCCTCGCTCCGAAGCTCCGACGTGGTCTTCCATGCAAGGTTCCCACGTCGGCTAGGGAGACCCTAGAAAACTAGCACGACCCTCATCTCCGAGATGATGTCCCTCAAGCTTCTCTGCTCCTTGGCGGTGGATGACGAATTGGATTCTCCGTGGCTCTCGGTCAGGAGGCTATAAATAGCCCGAGAGGCATCTAGGTCAAAGGGGAGGCCGACTGGGCCCTGGATCAGGCTGGGCCGACCGGCTTGGGCCGACCGGCCCGGGCCCATCCGAGCCCGGCCCCGTGTCCTCCTTCGTCTGGTATTGCTTCCCGAGTTTGTCATCTTCTCGGGCTTGGTCTTGCAAGATTCAGCACTTTTCTGGCTAGGTCCTCGAAGTTTGTCATCTTCTTGGACTTGGTCCTTGGGCTCTTGAAGTCATTCCAACACCGAAGGTAAACTCATGGCTAGGTTGACGGATTTTCACCGTCAACATACGCCACCATCTTCGGGTCCACCCAGTTTTTGTTCTTCATGACTTGATCCACGACCAGCTCCGAGTCACCCCTTATATCAAGGCGCTTGATCCTGAGCTTGACAATGATTCGGAGACCGTTGATCAGGGTTTCGTACTCGGTAGTGTTGTTCAATGCCGGGAAGTGTTGTCATACCAAGTACTCCATGCACACGCCAAGAGGCGAGATGAAGACAAGGCCTACACCGGCTCCTTCCTTCATGACCAAGCCATTGAAATACATGATCCATGTCTCGTGCTCGATCGATGCTGGGGGAGTTTGAATCTCCGTCCACTCGGCCACAAAGTCCGTCAGTACTTGCGACTTGATAGCGTTGTATGGTGCGTACGTGATGTTCTGTCCCATTAGCTCGAGCGCCCACTTGGCGATCCTCCCTTCGGCCTCGGGGTTCTGGATGACCTCCCCGAGCGGGTACTTGGACACCACTGTGATGGGGTGTGCGTCGAAGTAGTGTCAGAGCTTGCGCTTGGTCACAAGGATCGCGTACACAAGCTTCTGCATCTGGGAGTAGCGCGTCTTGGAGTCGGAGAGCACCTCGCTAAAGAAGTACACAGGCCGTTGCACCTTCTGCGACCTTCCAGGCTCTTCTCACTTGACCACCAACGCTGCACTGACCACCTGGGTTGTCGTTGAGATGTACAGGAGCATTGGCTCCTCAGGGGTAGGAGCGGTCAGATTCGGAGGACTCTTGAGCATATTCTTGAGGGAATCTTGTGCCTCTTGTGCCTCGATGGTCCACGTGAAGTGGTCGGACTTCTTCATAATCTTGTACAACGGCAGGCTATGCTCTTCGAGTCACGCTATATAGCGCCTTAGAGCCGCGAGGCAACCCGTGACACTCTGCACGCCCTTCAGGTTCTTGATCGGTCCCATGTCTATGATGGCTGAGATCTTCTCAGGATTAGCCTCAATGTCGCGTTCCGACACGACAAAGCCGAGAGCATGCCCCTCGGAACCCTGAAAACGCACTTCTTGGGGTTTAGCTTCACCCCGTGTTGTCTTAGCTTTGCGAAGACCTCGGTGAGATCGGCGACCAGGTCCCCCGTCTTTTTTGACTTGACGACGATGTCGTCGATGTACACCTCTATGATGCGTCCTATCAATTCTCCAAAGACACATCGCATGCATCATTGGAAAGTGGCTCCCGCGTTCTTGAGCCTGAAGGGCATCGTCTGGTAGCAGTACGCGTCGAACGGAGTGGTGAATGAGGTCGCGAGTTGGTACGCGATGCACATCGCTATCTGGTGGTACCCAGAGTACGCATCGAGAAAACAGAGGGTTTCTCACCCTGATGTTGAATCGACTACCTTAGGACACGCCTTGTTAAGGCTCGTATAGTCAACACACATCCTCCATTTCTTGTTCTTCTTCTTTACAAGTACAGGGTTTGCTAGCCACTCGGGGTGGAAGACTTCTCGGATGAACCCTGCTCTAAGGAGCTTCATGATCTCCTCACCAATCGTCTTGCACTTCTTGTTATTGAAGCGGCGAAGGCGCTGTTTCACCAGTTTCGACCCCGGCTTGATGTTTAACTTGTGCTCGGCAACCTCTCTTGGGATTCCCTTCATGTCGAAGGGTTTCCATGCAAACACATCGAGGTTCGCTTTGAGGAAGTCGACGAGCATACATTCCTATTTAGGATCGAGTGTCGTCCCGATACGGAGCATACGGCCATCGTCAGAGACGACCGCATCCTTGACGTCCTTGGCGGGCTCGAAAGAGCAGGTCGCTCGCTTGGACGACTCGGGGACATCCTGGTCCTCGGATCGAGGCTCGACGCGGAGCCTCTCGGACCGGATGATTGCCTCAGGGAACTGAAAACATTCAGCGTCGCGCTCGTATGCGTGCTGATATGTTGGCCCTACTGTGATGATCCCCTTCGGACTGGGAATCTTAAGTTTCAGTTACGTATAATTCAGCACAGCCATAAACTTCGCGTATGCCGGCCTCCCGAGGATTGTGTGGTACGTCCCCGAGAACCCCACCACTTCGAAGGTGAGGGTTTCCGTGCGGAAGTTCCGCACGTCCCCAAACGTGACGGGTAGATCGATCTGCCGGATGGGGAGCGCCTCCATCCCGGGTACGACCCCGAGGAATGGCGTAGTCGACAGCCTCAGTGCGGACCGCGAGATGCCCATGTCGTCAAGCGTTGATGCATAGAGCACATGGATCCCGCTTCCCCCATCCATCAGGACCTTGTGGACCCTTTTGGACTTGAATAGGGGAGCTCCACTAGTGGGTAGGATCCAGGCTAAGGCACGTGGTCGGGATGGTCCTCGCAGTCGAAGGTTATCGGAACCTCCGACCACTTTAGGTAGGATGGCTTCGCAATGTCGGCGTTGAAGACTTCTAGTCGAATGACCTTCTCGCGCCACCTTGAGAGTCTTGCCGGAGATCCCCCGAAGATCATGTGCGCCACGCCGTCTTCCCCTGGGAACACAGCCCTCGTGTCGTCATTGTTGTCGGGGGAGGGGCCTCCCTTCTTGGGCTGGTCCGCCGCTCTTAGCTTGAGGGTGCCGTTGACGTAGTTCTTCATAAGCCAGCACTCCCTGAGTGTTTGCTTGACGGGGACCTCGTGGTGCGGGCACGGCGCATCCAGGAGCCTCTCGAAATGATGCTTGGATGGTGCGGGTTTGGTTGAGTTGCCCTTGGGGCGCGACGTCTTGCGCTCTTCCACCGCGACAAAGTTGTCTTCACGGCAGCGCTTGTCGTTCTTCTTCTTCTTCTTAAAGCGCGAGGATGTCCCTTCGCCGTGGTCCACGACTTGCTTCCCCTTGCCCTGAAGGGTGTTAAGTGTCGCAGGAACCGCTTCCTCACCATCGTCATGGTTGCTCGCGAGTCGTGCGGGCCATGCGACGCCCAAGTCAGTGGATGAGGGGACGTGCACGTTGTGCCGTTCTGGAACGTCGAGATGGCGTCGTTATCGGTTGCACCAGGGAGCTGGAGAAGCGTTGTATGTACTCGCAGAGGCTCTCCCCCGGTTGCTGCTTGTAGTTGCGCAGCTCCCACTGCTTGCCGAGGCACATGTAGGTGCCTTGGAAGTTGCCGACGAACCTGACGTAGGTCGGTACAGTCATTGATCTTTTCCCGCGACAGATGCTCGATCCAAGTCCGCACGGAGTCACCGAGGTAGAGAGGCAGGTTCTTGATGATGAAGAGATCATCTGTCACTCCTCCGGCATGGCACGCGAGCCGGTAGTCCTCGAGCCACACGCTGGGGTTGGTGTCCACGTCGTATCTTGGCACATTGGTCAGAGCACGGAAGCGCGAAGGGAACTTCGCGTCGCAGATGCTCTAGCCAAAGGCCCGCAGACCTCTCTGGTTTGGTGACCAGCTGCGGTCGTGGTCGTCGTCGTTGTCGTGGCGCCGCCCGCATCCGCGGTCGTCGTGGTGGCGCGAGCGATTGTCAGGGTGGTTGTCGACGCTCTCGGCCCGCCGTTGAGCCTCGATGGTGTTCCGGTCGTCGTGGTTGGGCCCAAGACGGCTCCTGGCCGCTGATGCCACGGCTCCGCCCCCTCCCCGCGCTCTCGATGCTGGGAAGGAGGTGGATTCGGGCCGTGCACGGAGGGTGGTCCTGCCCTCCCGCGCTCCGAGCACTGGCGCGAGGCTGAGCTCTCTACTTGTTGTGCTACCGTCGCCTCGAGCAGCGCCTTCAGTTGTTGGCGCACCCGTCGCTCCTCAGAGGTCGCTGCCTCCGGGTAGCCGCGCAGCAGCATGGCCGCAGCAAGCAAGGTTCCGCGACGCCCGCCGGAAGAGTGGCGGACCGTCAGCGTCAGCGATGGCGTCGACGTTCGCACCCTCATTGGCGCGTCGGTTGTTGTCGCGTGCCGGCCCGCGCGCCGGTGGCATTGGTGTGGGACCGTGCAGCTGATCGGCAGCCGGACGGCGCTCGCGTCAGTCGCCATTCCCCTCACGGTGCTCCTCCTGCACGGGGATGTCTTGTGCAGGCCGTCGGTCGCAGGGCTCTACATCCATGCCCAGCTCTTAGTGAAGAAGGGCCAGCTCCTCGTCGAGCTAGCGCCTTGCCTCCGTGAGTTCGTCAAGCCGCGCCGACCACTGGGTGTTGGCGGCACGATGGTGCGGAGCCAGCTCTGGTTCGGAGCTGCTCGATGCGGAGGCCACGCAGACGTTGCATTCCCACATGGGATCGTGTCGTCGCATGGTTTGTGCTCTCCGAGTCGTCGTAGACCCAAGAGCGGTGCTGGTCGCGTGGAGGTCGTTGACATAGGCCGTCACCGGGTCGTCTGGGAGGCCGGGTTGTCCACGGGGGTACATTGTGGTGTACCACTCCATGAACTCCCCCCAGGCCAGCGGCTCGTCTCCGCTAGCCTGGAAGGCAAGGTCAGTGAGGTAGTAGGCGGCGAGCCTAAAACGCTCCTGTGTTGGGTTGGGCCCCAACATGCCGATGATGATCTCGGACGAAAGCCTCGCGTCCTGCAGCCCCTGTTAGGACATTGGGGCGAAGCGGCCGGGTGAAGGTGCACCCGGCGATGGACCCCGCCAGCCCGGTGTAGACGAAGCCAAGGGAGCCGAAGCGCAGAGTGGCCCCAAGAGTCAACGTGATCCTGCGGTTGTCCATCTGATCCGCTGAAGTTCGTCAAGATACACGATGTGCCCCTACTAGGCGCGCCAATTGTCGGGGTTCTCTACCGCCGGCAGTAAAGTTGTATCGATTGTGCGTCGGGTCGGATGGTTAGCACAGGAGACAATGGGATTTAGACTGGTTCGGGCCTCCGAGGAGTAATACCCTACGTCCAGTGTCGAGTTGCAATGTTCCTGAGCTAGGAGTGCTTGTAGTAGGGGTTACAAGCTGGTCAGGATAGGGTGCCGAGCCCAGGTCCCTTGAGGTGGTGCTCCATCTATCGAAGGTCTAACCCTTGTAACCGTTGCCCTCCTCTCCCTTTTATAGTCACAAGGGGAGGGGCACAAGGGGGAAGTAAAAAGAGGTACCGTACTTGGTTGCTGGGATGTCTCGTCGCATGTCGCTGTCCGTCAGGATGCATTGAAGCTGAGTTGTGATGCTTGGTCGTGGGAGCTGCCGTGTGGCCAGGTGTGACTGTCCACCCCGGGACGCTTGGCATCTCCTTCGAGTAGTTTGTGTTTGTCTTAGCCTGCCTGAGTACTTGACTAGCCCACCACACTTGAGCCTAAGTCTAGGCCCGCGCGCATTGTAGACGGTGCTTGAGTTCCTCAGGCTGAGCTTGCATGTGGCAGAGCAAGAGATGATGGCGATGGGATGGACGTGCAGCCAGTCAGGCCAGCATTAAGGCTCTTGTCGGGGTGAGTTGCTTGCATGGTCGCCAGCTGTTGTCTTGCATGGCGTGGGGAATCGTTCCCCCACGCTCGTCAGTGGTGGTGCTTGCGCCCTGTGCTCGTGCCGCGTGTCATGGCCCACGTACCAGTCGGAGGCGAAGACTTGTCATGCGAGGCGGAGACTTCTCATGCGAGGCAGAGACTTGTCATGCGAGGCGAAGACTCGTCGTGCGAGGTGGAGACCTGTCGTGCGGATCCCTCTTATAGGGAACTGGTCGGAGATGTAGCCAAATGGCCGAAGACTGGACGATGCTGATCAGGCATCATACCACACTGCCGAGGTGTGATTGCATAGGGACGCTACGAGGCCTTTACAAAGATTCCCCAATGTGAAACAACCCGCGAAGGTTCCGAGTCGTTGTAGAGTATAAAGTCCCCTAGTAGGTACTGTGTCTTAGAAAAGCCCAACTCCCTACTAGAGCGAGTCTATACCCCACTGGCGCTCCCCATTGCCCTTATCAGGTAAGGTCACCTCATCACCAAGGTTTCTAATTATTCAGCCAAGCCAGAGCCATATAGCCTTGTGGTTGTACTGCTGTCCTGGGTGGTTCTTCCATGTTCCAATTAAACACATGGTCTTGTAATTAACTTACCGTTAAAGAACATAGAGCATAAATGAGTAGTATGTTGTTTATTACCAACCCAGTTGAGCAGCTAAGCAGCATCTACAATCAAGATTAATTAATCAACCCATTTACAAGGCAATGGTCACAAGAAACTAGGCATAATCCTTAATAGGAACCCATCAAAATTAATGCAAGCAAGAAAGTAAATATAGTGATTAAATGCATGTTTATATAGGATAAGTGGGTATGACCAAGGACACTTGCCTCCCACAAGATCCGGAATTGCTCGAAGTCTTCAAGTCTTCACCACAGAAAATCCTTCGGACTACTCGTTCTCTACGCATCACACATTCACATGCAAGAGACAATACGATAAATAAGAAAACAATTCACCAATCAATTCAAACAGGAACGAAAACTTTACTAAACTTATCTACTCGTCGAGACGAACAAAAGGATATAAAGAACGCTAAAACGGAGTTAGAACGCAAAAGATATGCACTAAACAAGGTACAAAGGTTTAAACACAAGGAAAGGACTAAACTGTAAGGGTTTTTGTACTGTGGAAGGACCTAAATGTAAATCAGGGAAAATAGGGGGTATCTTAAGCAAAACGCACGCGGCTGCCGGCGGTTCACCCGTATTGACCCCGGCTGGAGTTGATCCAAGCCGTTGGATCAGGATCTGGCGGTTAGGCGGCTTCAGCCGGAGCAGCCGGCGTTTGAACGACGGCGAGCGGCAGCGCTAGCGGCGGTCCTCGCCGGCGAACCTCGATCCAGAGCTCCCGGGAACAATTTGACATGGGGTTTAGCTCTAGATGAAGCTGGGAAGCTGGCAAACTCAAACAAGGGGTTCTTGCGGGCGGACCGGAGACGACGGAGACGCGCAGCACGTCGGGGTGGTCGGCGGTGCAAGATGCAACTCCGACGAGCTTTTGCCGGTGGTTCAGGACATGAGAGCGTCCACAAGCAACCAGTGCGGCTTCCTCACCTCCACGGGAACCACCGGAGCTGCTCCACACGGAAGGAAAGGCGGCGGCTGAGGAAATCGACAGTGGCGGCGGCCTAGGGTTTGGAAACCGGCGGCGGCGCGGTGCTGCTAGGGTTTCGGGCGAAAGGGATAGGGTAGGAGGTGGTGGCGGCTTTATAGGAGGCGGAGACCGACCTCGGCTTGTGGGCCCACAGCCAGGGACGCAGGGGATGCGGCGGGCGCGGCGCGGACTCAGAGTCCAGCTCGGGTGCGACTGGAGGTCAGGGATGACCGTCGGGACCCACTCGTCAGCGAAACAGAGTGGAGGCGGGCTGCGCAAGCAAGCTGGGCCACGGTGTGCTGGGCCGCACAGCTGAATTGGGCCAAGGCAAGCGGGCTGCACGGAGGAGGAGGTGGTGCGGGTCGGCTGTTGGGCCGAGATGGGCTGTGGCACGCAAGCTGGGACAGAAGCAAGGGAAGAGAAGGGTGGGAAAAGAAATTGCTTTTTGCTATTTTTCAAAAGAGATCAAACAAATGAATTCAAAAACTGATTTGAATTCAACCAAACAAAAATAGTGTTCCAACATGAATGCAACAACAAACTCTTATAGTTCATTATTTTGATTAGGAAAAATAATTAAATGCCTATAAAAATTGAACAAAGTCCTTAAAATCCTTAAATAGAAACAATATTGCTAGCAAACTTTTAATAAAGATAATAGTTGAAATTTAGGGTGTTACAAGTCCTACCCCCTTAAGATGAACCTCGTCCTCGAGATTCGGATGGACCATCAAAAAGATTGGGATAATCTGCCTTCAATTCATCATCTCTTTCCCATGTTGCCTCATCCTGTGCATGATTACTCCACTGCACCTTGCACATTTTAATGACCCGATTCCTTGTAACTCGTGCTAGAGTATCCAAGATACGGATGGAATGTTCAGTGTAAGTGAGATCCTCCTTAACGCTCAATCCGTCCATAGGTAATGGCTCCTTATCATGAGGTTTGAGACCCTTTTTCAACTGAGAGATATGAAACACATCATGCACATCTGAGAGCTGATTTGGTAACTCCAGTCGGTATGCTACCTCTTCCACTCTCTCTAAGATCTTGAAGGGTACAATAAAGAGAGGTGACAACTTCCCCTTTACTTTAAACCTGCGCAAACCTCTAATCGGTGACACTTTTAGGTACACATAGTCACCATCTTGAAAAACCTCGTCTCTCCTTTTTCTGTCTGCATAACTGTTCTGCCTAGATTGTGCAGTCCTCAAGTTTTCTCTTATGATCTAAACTTGCCTCTCTGCCTCCTTAACGATATCTGTTCCAAACAACTGACTCTCTCCTGTTTGGCTCCAATACAAAGGTGTTCTACACTTTCTTCCATACAATGCCTCGAAGGGTGCCATCTTGAGACTAGCATGATAGCTGTTGTTGTAAGAGAACTCAGCGTAGGGCTAACTCTTATCCCAGCTACCTCCATGCTTAAGAGCACAAGCTCTCAACATGTCCTCCAAAATCTGATTAGTTCTCTCAGTTTGTCCATCTGTCTGTGGGTGATAGGCTGAGCTGAAATTTAACTTCGTATCCAGGGATTCATGAAGCTTTTCCCAGAAACAAGACGTAAACTGAGTACCTCTATCAGACACTATCTTCTTAGGTACACCATGCAAGCACACGATCCTGGACATGTACAACTCAGCTAGCTTTGCCCCTGTATAGGTGGTTCGCACTGGTATGAAGTGAGCAACCTTTGTTAAACAATCCACTATAACCCATGTTGAATCATACCCATCGCGAGTATGGGGCAACCCAACAATGAAATCCATGTCGATCTCTTCCCACTCCCACGATGTTCCTCCTCCCACTCTGCTTCTTCCCCTTCATCTTGGTCCTGCCTGCTACGGTGGACATTGCCAACGGCGGACGTCGCCTCTAGGCTTGTGGTGCCCAGATCCAGCACCGGTGCACCTCCGTTGGGCACCGCTCAGGCCGTTGGAGCCTCCTCAACTGATCCTGGGGTGGTTGCTTCTGGGGCTGAGCTCACTTCGTCTGGTCAAGTTTCACTAAGATGTTGTTGCTCCTCATCAGCTTGTCGAGTTGTGCCTCCACCTCACTGGTGAGGCTCTGTCGCTGCATGCATCTTCTCGCGGATGCCCATGGGGTGAGTAGGCCATGGTTGCCGAGGGGCATAGTGAGCGAGGGCCTTGTGGACTCCGGCGCTGTTTCTGACAACCTTCGCCAAGTTGTGCCTTGGCGCAGGGTGCCCTCAGTCACTTGGGGCCCCCAACGTTAGAGTACTATGAAATTTCGGTGATCATTTTAAGATTCAGAGTACTATGAATTAGTATGAACCTTACAATTGTCCTGCTTACTCTCATCCAAAAAATTTAGTATAGTCGCAATGTCTTTTGCACGCCCTGTTGGGTTATCCGTTACCTATGAGATGTTCTTACTTTGACTTCTACTACCTTAATGCATCATACATTTTTTGTTTCTGACTGTGGTGCACATGGGATTATGTGCTTATTGTATTCTTTCACCATGAGTCCCAGGATTGTGTAAAATTGAGCTAACTGCTGATGATGCAGTAGTTAGCTGCCAAGCTAGTTGCTTTCCTAGTGTACCACATATCGATACATACAGTGTTTTGTAGTGCACAGTTTGAGGTTCATCACGGGATCTTTGACCAGGTGACAATGAAATTCTCACTCATAATATAAGAACGGCTCCTTAGCAAATTTGAAGGAAAACGTACTAACACTACTGGAAAAACGGTCATTTGTACTTGTTCATAACCCTCATTTGTACCGGGTATTGAACCGGTACAAAGCATATGGTACAAATGTGGTGGAGCATTTGTACCGGGCGAGATACTACCCTGTACAAATGTGCCCTCCCCCCTCCGACGTGGCGGGGGGGTATTTGTACCGGGTGGAGGTACCACCTAGTACAAATGATGTTTTTTTGTTTTATGTTTTTTCTCTAACGTATTTGCTTAAAGTACTAATACTAATTGTAATACGTTGTAATATAAAGTCGTGTGGCATACAAAATGTTATTTTTGAGATAATATTCTACATACACTTGTGTCATATAAAATGTTATATTTGAGATAATATTCTACATACACTCGTCTCTAATATTATACAAATAAATATATATGAATGTTGGTAGAATGTATCATCTCAAATCCTGAAAATGAAGAACTTTGGAAATAATATTATACATTAGCATATTGTGCACACTGAAATTTAGATTAATAATACAGATGCAATGTTAGCAGAGTTTAACTTTTGCTTCTAGATGCTTAGCCTTTGTCTTTACTTTCAAATGCTTCCTTCGTGTTCTATCTTGTCTCTTCCCCGGTCGTCAATCATATACTAAGAATGGAGGATAAGCCAGCATAAAACTCTCCCCTTGGACTAATAACCTCATCTAGAAGAAATCCACGTAATTGTTCTTGTATCAATCAGATTTGTTTTGTCTTCAGGAATGTTTCCTTGATGTTGGAAATCTACCAAAGAATATGAACAAAAGAATAAGAATCGAATCGGAGAATATGAACAATAAGAACTACATGTAGTCGTAGTTGTGTGTGCACGCACCTTCTCTTCGAATTTGCTACCATCAGCGCAGGCTATAACACGGTGCATGAACTCGCACGCATAATATCTACATAGATTGGTGTCAGAAGGTTGCGTCATGACTTGCACAAATGGGAAAACCAAGTCATGAAATAAGTTTTTATTGTAATGTAAGAATTGAAGAATAAGCAAAGACACATAGTGGCCAATCATAGTGAACATAAAGGTTTTTGTGGAACTTTCTAGGGTACTTATCACAGACACAAGTCCATACAGTTTTAATCAACTCTACGACATCTTGATATCTACTTTTATCTGTAGTCTTGTACAAAGAGTCAAAGACAAAGACCTTGCTTCGCGTCATACAAAAACTAAAGAGAATCTAGTGGAAGTTGTTCATAGATGCAGAAGTATTAGTTTCTTAAATATGCAATGTAATTTTTGAAAAAGATAAGGATATGATATACACATTGCTCACCCGAAGTTGTATGGCAGCTCTATGACAGCCCTCTCATGGTGTTTATCTAGAAAGTTGATGATATGATTAAGTGTTTCCATCTCATTAAGTTTGAGAGTGTTCTGATTTATCATCAAAGGATCCATATAGCCCACACTCAGATTCATGATTCCATTCCTCCTGGTCCGTTGCATCTCAAAACTGTATGACACAAACAATATAGAAGCTTAGATCTGGGATAAAGTGGCTAGAGCATTGATGTTTAACATAAAGTAGAATAAACACTTACAGAGCCCAGCAACTGACGAATGAGACATCAAGTGCATCCATATTGAACAGGAACCAGAATTCCTTCAGGGGAATAGTGAAGACCCAATGCCCATGGAAATAATGATGGTCCTCAATGAACATAGAGCAAGTCCATCCCGCCGACAGCTTGATCAATGCGAACATAGAGCATATTGAAGAAACGCTTCCCCATTAGGCCCCGGTATCTCCAGCTCTAGGTCAGCCCAACCATCGACCACTCGGTCCACAAAAACTCAAGTGTAATATTCAATTCCACGATGGTGGCCCGTGATACTATCCCCTTCTACAGTTTTCTCAGCGACGCCATGAGCCACCACAAGCTTCTTCTCTATGCAAACATCGAGAAGCTCACACGCACCTCACGGTGATGTCATCCACGGGCCAGTGTGGCTAATTTTTCGGTGAGCCTAGGTTTGCTACTTCAACTGCTCGTGTTGTTGCTACTTCTGTGGCTGTTGGTGCAAGTTCTGTTGAAGCAACGCTGCTTTTCCCCTTAGCAGATGGGCTCATTTCATCAGTAGGACCTTGCTGATGAGATGATTGTTTGCTAAGAGCAAGAGCCACACGCTCGTCAATGATTTGCTCCATTCTTGCAACTCCCTTAGTTGTCGTTCTTGTTGGTCCTTAGACCTTTTGCGACTTTTATAGGAGTCAATTTCCTCAAGCCATGCGAGTTTCCATGGAACTGCACCTTTGCCTCGGCAATGTCCACCATGTTCTTTAGTGCATATTGCAGCAGTAAGTTCGTCTCTCTCTCTCTCTCGATCAGGCACAAATGTTCCTTCAATTCAACAAGTCTTGCCGCAATCTCTCTTATTTGGTCGCTTGGTACTAATGTTCCATCTTCAGGATTGATCGTGCCACCATGTGCATTAATAATAAGTCCTTGTTCGTTCGGGCCAATCTATAGTTGCCGGTATGAGTCCATGTGCAATACAATCATGGGATAAATGTGCGATTCTCTAGTAGTATAGATATTTTTATATAACCTTATATTAATTCCTTTTACTCTCCTATTGCCATTTGCAAATAATATTACGGTGCTAATTACATTTTTATCAATAATAAAAAAATTGTTTATACTATCATACTAACATCTGGTAGTATTGTGCACCGTAAAAGATCTCTTCTTACGGATGGGCAAGAGCATATGTAGATGAGTTGAGAAAGGGGTCGAGCCAAGCTGTGCTGCCCTTATTGCATGGTTTTGGAGCTACCTCCCATACAGAGATACATAGAAGCGGTTCACTGATGAGCACTACGACGTAAATGTTTTGTTTGGCCAATCATAACGAAGACATTCCTAGCCGTCAAGTGTTTTACTTCGCATTACAGATTGAGACCATCAAAGAAGTCCGGTGGTAATAACCACGTCACGATCAATCACTCTGGGGCTGTCTCTAGAGCCCAATCAACTTCACTACTTCAGTTTGAACGAGCTTTCACTTCTCTCCTTATTTTGTTTCATTAAATATCTGTTTAAAATAACAAAATTGTCCAAAATCATGTGCTTGTTAAATTTTGCTTGCTTTGCATTATACTGAAAGGCTGGTAAATATTGTACCCACCAGAAGTTTGGGCGCTAATTGTCACTCACTCCTCTTCTATATAAATCTATATAAATGACGCAAGGGAGCTTGAGGAGGGTTCTCACTTTTTAAGTAGTGCCACATTTCTCTCTAGTTTTGTCTTCTTCGTTTCCTCTCTTTATTTCATAGACTTGTTTACCCCACTTCGAGGATGGTTTAATTTTCACCCAATAATCCCTTTCACCTTATTTTCGTCAACCTCAACGGCCACAACTTATTTAGTATCAATAGCTTTTTTTCTTGCAAATAACTTATGCCTTATTTAGTTCAATAGCGCAAAACTTTGTAGTGTCACATTAAATGTTTCATAAGATGTCAAAAGGGGTGTTCGGATACTAATAAAAATTAATTATAGAACTTGCCTCATGAGACTAATTTTTTAAACTTAATTAAATCAACATTAGCACATGTTTACTGACGACATTGTCAAATCATGAACTAATTATGCTTAACATATTCGTCTGACAAAGTTTTTGTAATCTATGCAATTAGTTATTTTTTGTCTATATTTAAGACTATTAAATTGTATTGTCCATTCAACTTCATGCGTCATAATATCTTGCAAAAACCAACCGGCTTAAATCATTTTAGCATTGATACTTTTCCTTTTGATTGATAATTAGAACTGTAGTTTCTTTCCTCGCATGACAAACACCAACAATAGATAGAAGTTAAGATGACGAAACTTTATACACTAAAACATCCAAGAGAGTAGTGGCAATGGTTCGCTCGAGACATTTGTTTTCAAGCCTCATTCCTAAAAAACAGGAGCAGCCAGTACGTCGAAGGTCTGTCTTCCTTCCTGGTGGTGACAAAACATAGCACTCCCATAAAGCAATTTTTGTAGTTAAAAGGTTCCAGACCAGTCTACTTTCGTCGTGATCATGATGCAGGTTATGAGAGGGCCATGACCTTAGCACTAAATGGCCCTTTGGACTTAATGAAGATGGTGTTTGTGTCTAAAGGATTCCAAGTAGAGTACTCTCATCAACGAGTCTGTTTACTACACACACTCAACTACTGCTTTCACAATGAGTGGCATCATGGCGAAAGCAGACTGACCTCGAGGAGTCTGGTGACTACCTCACACTCAACTACTGCTTTCACAATGAAGGGCATCATGGCGAGAGCAAACTGAACTCAACTTCAGTATTAGACGTGACTCGTGAGTGATAATGATCTTAGCATTGTGCACTCCAACTATGGTTGAGTGGTAGCGAATTAGTCAGACCTCAACAAGAAGCGAATCATGCTAGCAGGTTGTATTGACAGTCTCCTGAACAGGCTTTTGGCCAAGATGATTGGAGAATGACTCTTGCACATTGCAAGCAAAGCCCACAGAGGCTTTTTTCTACTCTATGTATGTTTATTTGCTTTCTCTAATGGAAAATAGATATTTTGGTGATTGAGCAAATATATAATGTGTCTGAAAATGATGAATGTCAACATGCCGAGAAAATGAGAATCTAGCCAAGAATTAGACTATTTTTATTTCTAGGTGTGGTACGCATAGGAATGAGATGGCAATGCGAGGTGCCGTGAAGGTGAAGGACCGAAACGGCGAACCAGAGAGGGGGGGAGTGAATGGGAGCCGATAAAAATTCTATTCAAGAATTCGGCCTATGAACCCAAATTCACTCGTGCACCTCCGCAAGCTTCTCTTGCCAAGTTCACGTAGCCACTGGAGTGCTACTGAACCTAGGAACAAGACCCGAACAACAGCCTCAACACACACGCAGCGGAAACACACACTACAAGGCTGCTGGCAGCACAAACCGGTCAGGCCGGTTTCTGAAACCGGTCGGACCGCTCCTGTTGGACTTAGCCTCACGAAGGCAGGAAAAACCGGTCAGACCGGTTAGGCAAACCGGTCAGACCGATTCTGTCCAGAAACTCCTCAAAGACCCCAAACACTTCGAAAACCCTTCCACATCTGAACAAACGAAGCCATGGAGCAGCAAAGACTTCCTTGTTCAAAGATCTCTCTCGACGACCCACCGGGCGAAACCGGTCGACCGGTTTGGGAAACCGGTCGGACGGTTTTGGCCCGAGCGATCCGAGAAGAACACAGCCCGCGGGTCAACTCCCCCAAAACCAAATCTCAATCTCCCGAATCACTCCACGGACTTGAACAAGACTTTGGGGATATCAGGAACACCTCATGAGGAGTCCATAGCCAAGTTTAATCCCACCAAATCTCGTCCAAAAAGGAGGAATCGAAGAAATCCCGCCAAAGGCACTACCAACCCAAGAACTCAAGAAACCCCAAAATCGAGCACTTTTCCTCACGGATTTGGGAGGGGAATCACAGCCAAAGAACCACGAAGGGTTCCCACAAATTTCCCCCATCAAATCCCCAAAGGAAAGGTCCCGAAAACACCGCAAAGAAATCACCGGGAGAGGGCTCCGAAAATCACCACCAAGAACAATCGGGAAAAACACATTCAAACCTTGAGGAATCATGCCGAATCATCTATACATGAAACAAAGATTCGTACAAGGTCTAGCAAGCCGCCCGATCATCCATCCCTCTCTACAAGATTTCTCCGTGAAGCTCTCTTGCTAGTCCTAAGGAAAACCTAGAGAAAATAGGTGGAAAATAGGAAAACTAATGAGCTAGGGTTCCAAGAGTTGGCTGCCAACCTCTCACCTCTTGGGTTATATAGGCGGCAACCGAATGTCTAAAATGCCCCTCTCTACTAACTAGGGATACAAGCCCCTCAAGGGCGGATTCGGAATTCTTGATGTATTCACCATCGGACGGATGCCCGGCCGACCGCACCTCGCGTAGCCTCAACGCAAGCCTTGCGATCCCGACGCGTGTCCTCCGCCTCGAAGCTTCCGGCGCCCTCGCGACCCCAAACCGGTCGGGACCGGTTCTCCAAACCGGTCGAGGCCGGTTTTGGCCGACAACCACACCCGATCTTCGGCCTCGGCTTTGTGGCTCGGCCCGAGTAACCCGGTGATTTTCTCGGTGAACCACCGCAAACCCCACGAACTTGATGTAGCCTCCGCCAATCACCACTCATGACTTGGCTCCCATGAAGTCCCGGCTCGACCTTGGTTTTTGTGGCTCAACCAAGAAACCGTCCACCGACTTCATCTTGTCGTTCTTGCCACCATGCGACTCGCACTCGACCCCCGCCGGCCACCGGGTCCCTCGAACGAAGCCTACTTGTCTTCTCCACACCCGGAGGCCTCACCAACAACGACCTTTCGCGCTTGTTCTTCACCCGCACCAACACGAGTCAAGCCGCAACCTCGCACCTACAATACTTAGCCAAGAATCAGTCCACACAACGTTGTCAATCACTCATCACACAAGGAAGCGACCATCCACCGGTCCTCGAACCACACATGGTCCTCAATCTCCCCCTTGATGAGTGCATTGACAACACACACACATGGTAAGAAAAGAGAAAAGGAAAACCGAAAAGAAACAAAAAGAAAAAACTCCAACAAGCGATCGAAAGCCGAGAAAGGCAAAACACAAGATCACTTGAAAAAGACAAGTCTCGGACCCCTTAGGCAAGGGCAACGGCTCGACACATCCGAGACAAAAACCATGCTCAAGCAAAGAGCACCAACCACCAAAGCACACAAGAGCTCCCCCCGCACGAAGCAAGCTCCCCCCCCGATCAAGTGCCAACTCGGGGCACAAACCGGTCGACCGGTTCCACCAAAACCGGTCGGACCGGTTTCCACAACCGGTCGAGCCGATTTCACACGGCGAGACCATACCCCAAAAGCCAAAAATGCAAAAGAAATGCACAAGCTCCCCCTTGACACTTGGGATAGATTCTAGGGATACAAAACAACTTTTCTCCACCTTCCTTTCTCCCCCCTTGTTGCCAATGCATGAATCAAGGCACAAATGCAAGCTAGAGCTTCTCAAGTATACAAAATTCATCACAAGATGCTACACATGTCCAACTGAGCAAGTTAGGTACTCTACGGCTTCGTATCGATCTCAACTACATGATCACCAAGTTTCACAACCATTGGACGAAGCTAAAATGGATTTTGGCAATTTTGCGAAAAACTTGCCTCTCATGAGCAAAGCCCTAAACATGATCAAAGCATATCAAAATGGCAGAGCCACACAAACTTCATGCTAGGACAAACTATTCTAACCATAAGACCATCACAAACACCCACAAGCACCTCATGTCATGTCAAAGCCACCGAGCCATGTGCCTACTTCTATGTATGAGACTTCTCATTGGTTGGCATCATGCAACGGTTTAGCACCCAAAGCAAATTAAATTCAGCACATATGACATGGGAGCATATTTCCAAGCATTTTTCATTTCATTTTCAGATTTGTAAATGGTACATGAAATGTCTTTGCGACAAAAAGGAACTTATGCTCCTCCACAAGATAAATCAAGAGGGCTAAACATTCATGATGGCAAATGAGCCTTTGGCCCCATATGATCAATAAGCTAGCTATCCAACCACAATTTAAGCATAGCAAAGCCACAAAAACATGTCAAGAGCATGTAAAGGCATTTACACATGAGAGAGCATACATGTGACATTTTTCAAAATCATAGCTAGCAACCATGGATTATTCATCAAGATCATCAAGAGCTAAGCCAAACTAACCGTAGCAAACCAAACAAGCTCACAAAGACATATATCTCATTCCATGGTGAACAATGTATATGAGAGAAGCTTTTCCTAACCAATGCATATGATACAAGGATGCAATCTAAGATACAAGGATGCCTATACATCATGTTACATATGCCATGCCAAATGCAAGAAATGCACAAAGGAAAGCTATACATATGCTACAAACCGGCTCCTCGAGGGGAGGCAAAACGGGCTCGACACCACCGGCAAAAGAAAGCTCCCACACACCCAACTCAGGAAATCAAACACACACCAAGTTCCCCCCGCAAACGAGTGAAAGTTGCTTGATCTAGGGGTTTGGTGAAAATATCGGCTAGTTGGTGATGTGTGGGTACATGGATCAACGCTATCTTTCCTTTCTCAACGTTGTCTCTCAGGAAATGATACCTCACTTCTATGTGTTTGGTTTTAGAATGGAGCACTGGGTTCTTTGCAACGCTTATGGCACTGGTGCTATCACATTGAAGTGGGACATGGGTATACTCCTCACCAAAGTCACTCATGGTGTAGGTGATCCAAAGGAGCTGAGAGCAACAACTAGCAGCGGCAACATACTCGGCTTCGGTCGTGGATTGAGCAACACTCGACTGCTTACGAGAAGACCAAGACACCAAAGAAGAACCCAAAAACTGGCAAGTCCCAGAAGTGGACTTCCTATCCAACCGACACCCGGCAAAATCCGCGTCTGAAAAACCATGAAGCGCCAAAGAAGAGGACGCGGAGTACCAAAGGCCGAAGTCGGGAGTGTGACGCAAGTACCTGAAAATTCTCTTCACCGCTTGCCAATGCGAAGTCCTCGGAGACACTTGAAAACGAGCGCAGAGACACACCGAGAACTGTATGTCCGGCCTCGTCGCCGTCAAGTAGAGGAGTGACCCGATCATGCTCCGGTACTCCTTCTGGTCCACATGTTCACCTTCCTCGTCCGCATCAAGAGCCGTAGTCGTACTCATCGGCGTCATCATAGCCTTGGAGTCCTCCATCTTGAACTTACTCACAATGTCCTTGGTGTACTTAGCCTGGTGCACAAATGTTCCTTCCTTTGATTGCTTGATTTGTAGCCCGAGGAAGAACTCGCAACTCGCCCATCATGCTCATCTCAAACTCCCTGCTCATATCATCCGCAAACCTCGCAACAAGAGAGTTAGACGAGCCACCAAAGACAATATCATCCACGTACACCCGCACAATCGGGATATCTCCCGCCCTGCCTCGCAAAAACAAGGTCCGATCAACCTTCCCCATCTCAAAACCTCTCTCAAACAAGAACCCCCTCAACCTCGCCATACCAAGCTCTAGGCGCCCCGCTTCAACCCATACGAGCCGCCTTCCTCAACTTGTACACCCGTGGGGGTACCTCTCACTCTCAAACCCCGAGGTCGTCTCACATACACTTCTTCCTCCAACACTCCATTCGGAAAAGCACTCTTCACATCCATTTGGTGCAACTTGAACCCTTTAGCCACGAAAAAGGCTAGAAGGATCCTAATCGCCTCCAAACGGGCTACGGGAGCAAAGGTCTCCTCGTAGTCGATCCCCTCCTTCTGACTGAACCCCTGAGCAACAAGTCTCGACTTGTTCCTCACAACCTCACCCTTCTCTCCCTCTTTGTTTTTCCACACCCACTTTGTACCAATCGGCTTACACCCCGGGGGGAGGGTCAACCAACTCCCACACCTGATTCCTCTCAAAGTTCTCCAGCTCCTCATGCATCGAGTTAACCCAATTGTGATCGATAGTGCGTGTCCAATGTCTTTGGGCTCGAAAGAAGCAACAAACGCAGCATGAGCAAAATGGGAATTGTTTCGAACCCTCGACCGTGTAGTGCGTTCATTCATGTCGCCGATGATCCTCGAAGCCGGGTGATCCACTTGAACTCGCCGGGGAGGTTCTCGCCTCGAAGCTACCTCCCCCTCAACATCGCCTTCTCCTCGTTCTTGATTTGTCGTCGTAGGTGTAGCGAGAGGGTCCATCCATCATCGTAGTCGAAGTAGTGGGTGCATGTTCAGCCGGGGGCACCACACCGCCATCTTCATCATCACCATGTTCATGCTCCTCCTCCTGAAAGATCTCCTCTCCAAGCTCATCATCACCTGCACACTCAAAGACAAGCTGACTACGTGGCTCTGTCTCGTCGAAGGTTACCTCGCAAGTCTCCACGATTTGGTTAGTTTCAAGATTGAGCACACGATATGCTCTAGAATGAGATGCATAACCAAAGAAAATGCCATCGACAGACCTAGCCTCAAACTTATCCAACTTCCTGCCTTTCTTCAGAATGAAACACTTGCAACCGAAGACATGGAAGTGACTCACTTTGGGTGTGCGTCCATGCATCAACTCATAGCATGTTTTCTTCTTGTGCACTCTGAGGTATATCCTGTTCGACACATAGCATGCGGTATTCACCGCCTCTGCCCAATACCTCCTCGGAGTCCTATGCTCATCAAGCATCGTCCGAGCCATCTCGCACAAGGTCCCGTTCTTCCTTTCCACAACACCATTCCCGGGGAGGCGTATACGGACTCGAAAACCGGTGCTCAAGACCCAAGTCATGACAAAAGGTTTCAAAACGAGAGTTCCCGAATTCCGAGCCATTATCACCGCGGATAGCTCGTATGGCATCTCCGTGCCTCTCGTTCCTCAACCTCAAGACTAGATCTCGAACAAAACCAAACGTCTCCCCCTTATCCTCCCGTAAAGAACACCCACGCATACCGAGAATAGTCGTCCACCACAACAAGGACATACCACTTCCCACCCGCGATCGCACACGAGCTGGGCCAACAAGGTCCATATGGAGCAGCTCGCATGGACGCTCAGTCATCACATCGGTGAGAGGCGGGTGAGAAGAGGCCACCATCTTGGCATGCCTACAAGGAGCACAAACCAACTCTTTCTCAAGCTTTAACCGTGGCAATCCTCGGACCAAATTGAGTTTACTCAAGCGAGACAAAAGGTCAAAGCTCAAGTGACCCAACTTCCTATGCCATTTCCACAACTCACTCGAAGAACCAGCCAAAAAACAACGCTCCACACCCGAAGACTGAGAAAAATCAGCACGAAACACCTGACCCTCGGGAACGACCATACGTACAAGGTCCCCTCGAGAGTCCACAATCCGAGAACCACCAGGCCGAAACAACACCTCAAAACCCTCATCCAACAACCGGGGACACGAAAAGCAAATTGTACCCCAGCGATTGAACAAGAGCAACACGCCTCAGAGTGATCTTGTCACTCACTTTTATCTCACCTTCTGAAAGCACACGCCCACGCCCATTGTCCCCAAAGGTGATGTACCTCTTCGTCACCACCGGGACGAGACTTGAGAACCACCCCCCTGTCTCCGGTCATATGCCTCGAGCAACCGGAGTCAATCAACCAAATGTTCTTCAAGTCTCCCACCTGAAAATCAAAAATAGGCACGTGAGCGAACAAACGACTCAAAGACCGGGGTTAGTACCAAAGGAGGAAAACCAAAGTGCCGAGCCATTTGCTCGAAAGTGGGGTTAGCACCAACCAAAGCATCTCTCCTACCAAAACTACCTCCACGAACACCACCACGGTAACCACCCCGAGAGAACCACCCCTCTCTCGCCCGGAGGAGGACCAAAACCACGAAAGAGGACTCGTGGACCGTCCCTCCTTTCCTTCTCAAAGCTACGACTCCTCCCATCCCCGTAGTGAGCTCGAGGGGGAGAACGCCTAGCAACCCGACCACCCGCAAACTCTCCGGCCCATCCACCGAACCACGACCTCCGTAAACAACCCTCGCACCTATACGAGCACGGAAACCAAGCTTGTCATTCCGCGACCCCAAACCGGTCCGACCGGTTCCAAAACCGGTCCGACCGGTTTCACTCCTCCAAAGAAGCACCTCCCGCACTCTTTCGATCACCCCAAGCCGAACTATCCTCACACTCGCCTTGGCCCCGGGCATCCGCACACGAGGCTTAAGTACACCGCCGGAGGGGTGAAACTTGTCCCCGTTAGCCCACTCCTTCGCCATTTTCTCCTCTCGCTTCCTCTTGAAGCAAAACTCCTCCTTGTGGCCATCTCTTCCACAATAGCCACAATGGAACCTCACAAGCTTAGGCTTAGGCTTGGGATGTGGCTGCTCACTCGGTTTCTCTCCACTCAAATCCTCCACCGGTTTCTCACCACTAGCCTTCTCACTCTCCTTTCCAAAGAACACTTTCCCCGAAGTGCTCACAAATTTGATAGGCTTTTGTAGGTCATTTGTGGGTGTAGGAAACACGGGTGGAGCTGGGGTTGTGTCTAGTCGGTTCCTTAGATGGTTAGGTTTTGGTGGGAAATCATTTTTGTGGTGGGTTTTTGGTGGCTCCGGGATATTCTCTCCACTTCCCTCACCAACCTTGTTTGCTCCAAGCCCCTCACCATCTTGCCTCTTAAAGGCCTCGATCATCATCCTCAACTGAGGCTCGTGACCGGACAACCAACCCATCAACTTCCTCAAATCATCATTCTCATCCTGCAAGCGATCAACATAATGTGCAAGCTCCAAATTTTTCAATGCATGCATTTCACAGGTAGAGCAAGATGTAGGCATGGGTTCCTTCAATTTAGCCTCGAGCGAACTAGTGTAAGCATGCATCTCATCAATCTTAGCATGCAAAACGGGGCAAGAAGTGCAAGCACCTAGCAAAGCGAGTCTAGACTTAAGCTCGCCCACTTCAACCCTAAGCACATCTAGTTCCTCACACTTGGAGGCATGCTTCTCCTTGAACAAAGCAAGATCGGCAAGGAAAATAGAGCAATCGAGCACAATCATTCTCATCGAAACAACGGGGCTAGCCTTAAGCGAATCAATCTCAAGCTTGCTTTGTCAAGCACCCGTGTCTCTAGCTCGGCCACTCTAGTCCTAGCATCCTCGAGTGAAGCCCTAAGCTCTTTCCTCATTTTCTTGGCCTCTCTAAGCATGTCATCACGGTTATCAAGCAAGGAGCCAAGCCTCTCATTCTCCCCGGCGCAAGAAGGGAAGCTCATCACGCACCTCGTCGTCGGACTCGCAGTCCGAGTCGCTCCGTGTGCTCTTCTTCTGCCGCCGAGCTCAACGCCATGGTGCGAAGCCGTCTCTCGCGAAGCGGCTCGGCCCGCTCGGGTTCTTGGACGACCTCTTGTTCTTGCGGCGATCTCCCTCGTCGTCGCGCTCGCTCGAGCTCGAGGTGGAGTACGCGGAACTGGAGTCGACGTCGCTCGCTCCAACCATCGCTCGGGCCTTGCCTCGGCCCTCCTTCTTCCTCGATCGTCGCTCGTCCTTGTACTTGTTCTTGTGCTTGCTCTTGTGGTCGCGCCTCGAACGGTACTTGTCATCGTTCTTCCTCGGCTTGTGCTTGTAGCTGTCCTTGTTCTCGGTCTTCTCTGGGCAGTCGGCGACGAAGTGTCCCGGCTTGCCGCACTGGAAGCAAGTCCTCGTGTTCCTCCTCATGTTCACGCGGTTCTCGTGCAACCTCTCGAACCGCCTCGTCAACAGCGCCAGCTCGTCCTCTCCAAGGTCATCAAACTCCTCATCTGGCATAGACATCAAAGAGGAAAACGAGAACATCCCGGTGGATGGGTTAGAGTTAGTCTTTCCTTTGGAACCACCAACGAGGGCAAGACTATGGGAATCGGTCGGTCCCTCGAGCTTGGCGGTCATGCCCCTATCCACCTCGGCCGACTTGAGCTTCGAGAACGGCTCGTTCACCGTCGAGTATCATACCGCTCCGACTCGACTATGGCCTCGAACTTTCCGCCCCATATCGTACGATCCAAAGAGTGTAAGAGCTTGACCGCTCTATCATGATCATCGTACGGGAGCACGTCCACATTGGCCCTCATGTTGTTCACCACCACCGTGAACCTCGAAACAAGGCATCGATGGACTCACCGGGGAGATGAGTGAAGTTCTCGTACTCTCTCCGTAGGTCGCATACAACCGTGCCTCGAACCCGGGTGTTCCCAACATGAGCCTCCTTCAACACCGCCCAAATCCTACAAGCCAAGTGCTCGGTGTGCACCCGATCGAACTCGGGCCGACACAAAGCACGAAACAAGTAGTCGACCGCCTTATTGTTGGCGTCGAATCGTCCCTCGACCCCGGAGCAAGGAAATCCATCGGCCGGACATAGCCTCGTGTCCACCGTGACATCCCAAAGCGGTCGACCCTTTCCGCGGAGGAATGCACCCATCCGCTTGCTCCACATCCGGTAGTTCTTGCCATCGAAGTGTGGAGGACCCGAACCCCGTTCTCGGTACGCCATCCTTGGATCTTAGACCGGTTAGAGTCAACAAAGACCCGAACCTCGCTCGATACCACTTGAAGGACCGAAACGGCGAACCGCAGAGGGGGGGGTGAATGGGAGCCGATAAAAATTCTATTCAAGAATTCGGCCTATGAACCCAAATTCACTCGTGCACCTCCGCAAGCTTCTCTTGCCAAGTTCACGTAGCCACCGGAGTGCTACCGAACCTAGGAACAAGACCCGAACAACGACCTCAACACACACGCAACGGAAACACACACTACAAGGCTGCGGCAAGACAAACCGGTCGAAGCCGGTTTCCGAAACCGGTCGGACCGCTCCCGTTGGACTTAGCCTCACGAAGGCGGGGAAAACCGGTCGGACCGGTTAGGCAAACCGGTCGGACCGATTCGTCCCGTCGAAACTCCTCAAAGACCCCAAACACTTCGAAAACCCTTCCACATCCGAACAAACGAAGCCATGGAGCAGCAAAGACTTCCTTGTTCAAAGATCTCTCTCGACGACCCACCGGGCGAAACCGGTCGACCGGTTTGGGAAACCGGTCGAGCCGGTTTTGGCCCGAGCGATCGAGAAGAACACGGCCCGCGGGTCAACTCCCCCCAAAACCAAATCTCAATCTCCCGAATCACTCCACGGACTTGAACAAGACTTTGGGGATATCAGGAACACCTCATGAGGAGTCCATAGCCAAGTTTAATCCCACCAAATCTCGTCCAAAAAGGAGGAATCGAAGAAATCCCGCCAAAGGCACTACCAACCCAAGAACTCAAGAAACCCCAAAATCGAGCACTTTTCCTCACGGATTTGGGAGGGGAATCACAGCCCAAAGAACCACGAAGGGTTCCCACAAATTTCCCCCATCAAATCCCCAAAGGAAAGGTCCCGAAAACACCGCAAAGAAATCACCGGGAGAGGGCTCCGAAAATCACCACCAAGAACAATCGGGAAAAACACATTCAAACCTTGAGGAATCACGCCGAATCATCTATACATGAAACAAAGATTCGTACAAGGTCTAGCAAGCCGCCCGATCATCCATCCCTCTCTACAAGATTTCTCCGTGAAGCTCTCTTGCTAGTCCTAAGGAAAACCTAGAGAAAATAGGTGGAAAATAGGAAAACTAATGAGCTAGGGTTCCAAGAGTTGGCTGCCAACCTCTCACCTCTTGGGTTATATAGGCGGCAACCGAATGTCTAAAATGCCCCTCTCTACTAACTAGGGATACAAGCCCCTCAAGGGCGGATTCGGAATTCTTGATGTATTCACCATCGGACGGATGCCCAGCGACCGCACCTCGCGTAGCCTCAACGCAAGCCTTGCGATCCCGACGCGTGTCCTCCGCCTCGAAGCTTCCGGCGCCTGCGACCCCAAACCGGTCGACCGGTTCTCCAAACCGGTCGGGCCGGTTTTGGCCAGACAGCCACACCCGATCTTCGGCCTCGGCTTTGTGGCTCAGCCGAGTAACCCGGTGATTTTCTGGTGAACCACCGCAAACCCCGCGAACTTGATGTAGCCTCCGCCAATCACCACTCATGACTTGGCTCCCATGAAGTCTCGGCTCGACCTTGGTTTTTGTGGCTCAACCAAGAAACCGTCCACCGACTTCATCTTGCTCGTTCTTGCCACCATGCGACTCGCACTCGACCCCGCCGGCCACCGGGTCCCTCGAACGAAGCCTACTTGTCTTCTCCACACCCGGAGGCCTCACCAAAGAACGACCTTTCGCGCTTGTTCTTCACCTACACCAACACGAGTCAAGCCGCAACCTCGCACCCGCAATACTTAGCCAAGAATCGGTCCACACAACGTTGTCAATCACTCATCAAACAAGGAAGCGACCATCCACCGGTCCTCGAACCACACATGGTCCTCGAAGGTACTATGCTTGCCATCACATTGGCACACCAAGATCGCCACCATTGTGGACGACCGCGGTGGTAGTGTGGGTACCCCTTCTTCGTCGGAGTGTGATAGACACGCTTACGATGTCCGGATTATTTTGGCCCAATCTTTCATGGCACAACTATGATTCAGATTATCTTCTTTGAATTCATAAATAAAAATAGTTAAAAGTATGTGCTGGCTTTAATCTGTAACGACACTTCAATTTACCCCTACCCAACCAGTTAACTGAAGCACCGGTGCTTGTGTTTGACCCAAAGATAAATAAAGTTTCATGACTGACCAACAGTAACGAGCTAGTAGAGAGATGGATCTCACAGCAACAATTTCAACTCACAAATAATATCGGATCGGATCCAAATAAGGCCTTGTTCGTTTTGGTTGGATTGAATTCCGGTCGGGATTACTTCGGGCTTGGATTGAGTGAATCCACCCGTGTCACTCAATCCGGTAGATCCGGTTGTTTTCTTTCCGGACCTCAAGAGGTGTGGAACAAATCCGGGTGATTTGGTATACAAAATGGGTGAATTCAAAACCGTCTAATTCAATCCGTCCGGAACAATTGCTTAACCGAACGCTCATTTTAACATGAACCGGATTCAAAACTAGGCCAAATCAATCCGTCCGGATTGGGCCCAATCCGACCGAAACGAACGAGGCCTAAGAGTGCGGTATAACTTGACAATGCAAGATAACTATGATAGATTAATATCCCAAACAAGCAGTAGCAATGATGATAAATTAGGATCAGCTTACAGTTGCAATCCGAAACCCTAGATAGTCCTTCCACCCGTGGCCTCGATAAACCACGATAAGAAGATGAGCTCTTGATGAGATCGAGACACGCACCCAGGTTGTAACCTGATCACGAGCTCTCCACAATCCTCGATTGGATCGGCGCGCCGCCTCTCTTCTCGCTCCGGAGGAGAAACCCTCGACAAAAATCCACGACCATCCCAAATTACCCTCCGTACAGGGCCCATCCCTGGCCAAATGGCGTGATTTGAACTGGACCTGGGCTAAACTACTGCTAGGTCCAATTCGACCCACTAAAACAATTGGATGTCGTGGCTAAAACCCCCAGCTCAAGAACACTCAGTGACTCGCGATTGGGCCTGTAGTCCAATGGTAGAGGGTTCAAATCCCGGTGCTCGCACCTTTTCCTGATTTTTCAGGATTTACCGGCGTTATGCATTTAGTGGTAAGCGACATTCCCGTCGACGACGAGGTGCCATAGGTGACTTCGGGAATCTCCAGATCTGCCGGTGCTCAGTCCTTCAGAGGTGCTCGTAGGGGTAGGGTTTGTGTACGTGTATTCATAAGGGTGAGTGTGCGTGTGTGTTGTGGGCGTCTGCGTTGTACTGTGTCATTCTAAAAAACGAACACTCAGTGACTCATGATAGCATGAGGCCCTAAAATAAGAAAAAAAAGAAAGAAAGTGCACGCAAGCACTAAAATAAGAATATAAAGAAAAGGACTTTTTTTACAACAAAGAAAAGGACTTGACTTGATCATGCCGAATACAACTCACGTTAGACTCAACCAAAAGAGACTCGTGATAGTACGAGGCCCTTACATTGGATTTTCCTTAGCCTGTACTTTCGTATACTGCTTGCTATGAAAATAAGATCCCACAATTAACTTCTTGCGCCATGGCATACAAAATGCTTCCTTCCTTATTGTTCTTCAAATCAAATAAAAAATGAACCAAACTTGATAGAAGGCACTTTCCAGGAATTACCAGCGCTGTGAGATTTAAATCATTGCACAATTTTTCAGAATAAATATTTGAAGATTTGATGGCCACATCAGAGTGCTTTGTCGATCTTCCCATCTGGTGAGCTCTACCTTCTTGAGATCGTTGGTGATGTGCGACAAAAGTGCCACGCTCGTTGCGTGGGAGGTGCCCTACCTCTGCAGTCTGCACAACCTCGCTCTCTTAGTATTCTTGGGCTCGCTTATTACCTTGCAGCGATTGTGTTGTTGTTGGTTTTTGCAGCGAAAGCATCAATCCACCGTTGAGCCTGCTTGCAGCTTCTGTCTTGTGTTGCTCCTTGTGTTTCTCCTTGTCTTCGTCCGTCCTTGGGTTTGATGCGTCCTTGCTGGCCGGCCTCTTCCGCGACTTGTTGAGTGTCCTTCCTTGCACCTTTGCTCCGTCAGCGTGCTCCTTGTTTGTGGTGTCATCAAATCTATTACCAGGTGCTTTCCACCGATACGCCATTCCCCTCAGGGGTTCCTCCCCCTTGGGTGGCGTTGGATGGTGGTAAGCGGTGGAGCCTGGATGTACGGTGAAAGGGGTCACCACTAGCTGGACGGGAGATCATCGTGTCTGGTGAAGCTCTGGCTTGCGTATCTGTCACCGCCCTCGGTCCCCATTTCGTTGAGCGGCCCCCAGATGGAGGGTGTCATCGGTGCGGCATAGCCACGAGTAGTAGTGTGGAGGTGCAACGGTCATGGTTTAATCAATGAGCATGTCGTTCAATGGGGTGCAAACCGACGATCGAAAGTAGTCTTTCGGCTTGTGTCATAGATGGTCCTTGATGTGGTCGTTTGCCAGCCTGTGTCCTCTCTTTCTCGGTTGTGTTCAATTGTACTCATTGATTTTGTAAATCTGTGGTTTACCACACCTTTTAATGGAATGTCCTGACAGGCTATTGTCGGCCATAGCCTCTTAAAAAACATGATTACCAAAAACTCATTCCCCATGGTTTTTTATCTACTTCGTCAAAGATATATATCAGAAACCGTCTATCATTTGCAAATAAAACTTTGAGTAAATAGGGTACTCTTTGTAGTGGTGAGGTTTTTTCTGACAACAACATACTTATATATTAAGCAACCAAGATACAGTTCAGTCCTCGAAAGAAGACCGTTACTAGAAGGTCCTTGGACTAGATAACCACAAGCACAAGGCAAAGATGACGACAAACTTGCCGACAAGGGTCGCAGAGGCGCCGGAGGCGCATACACCACGGTGGAGGCCGCGCAGAGCGTCGATTGAAGAAGGCTCGACGGAGTTGATGAAGAGCACACCGAGCGGCCGAGGGATTTGGTATGAAATCATCACCGGAGTTTGATGAAACTCCAAATCGAAGCCTAACACCCCGTTTGGAAGTTGATATTGGAGGGTTGAATTCGGAATTGGTATTGTGTATCATCAATACCTGCTATTTGGGTGTTCATTCGAATCGGAATTAGAAACCCCCTTCAATACCAAGTGGTATTGGGCCAACTACCGCAACCCCACTCTCAATTCAAACCCCTTCCGCTCCGTATTCATCTGCATTCACCTCCTCTTCGTGTCCCGCGTTCGCCATCGTCTCCCTCTCGCCGACAGCACAACGTAGATTCTCCCCGCCAGCCACACTCTTCACTGGAGTTTCAGGGCGGTCTCCCGCCCTCCTCCTGCGCAACCCGAGCTGCAGGCGCGACGTCGTGCCTATGTCTGGGGGGTGGGGGTCACACATATGGCAGAGGAGAAGCTGAGCTGACAGCATGGTGTGTGAATTCGAAGGATGGAGCTGGCGCTCACGCCCTTCAATTTCTCCGGTGATTCCCGACGACACCAAGCTTGGCTGGGGCTTGCTTAGAGAGGTGGAGTGGTGGTAGCAATTTGGGATTGGTTGGGTGTGGGTAGCGATTTGGCTGACAGAAGATCTGTGCAAGTAGAGAGAGAGCAGAATGCCTTCGGCTTCCACAAGCAGTCAGGCAAGTGATTCGGCGGCAACCTGCAGACCTCCATGTGCGGTGGTTCTCGGTGGTGGAGCAATGGAATAGAGAAGAAGATGGTCAATTTTCTTTATTCGATGATATGTACGTCCAAACAGGAATTAGTATTGGCCACCGCCATCAATTCTATCCGGCAATTCTATTCACATCCAAACAATAATTTTGGTATTGTAACTCATTTCCAATACCAATCTGATTTGGCATTGAACTCAATTCAATACCAAGTCTGCCAATGTCGACATCCAAACAGACCCTAAGGGAAGACGAAGTCGTCGAGGCAGAGCTTGATGTCGTCGTTGCGATTGTAGAGTAAATATGTAATACCAGAGGCTACTTGAACCAAAGGGGAGGCGAGGCGGAGACTGAGAGGCTGAGATAGGATCTCGTCGATGCGTTCAACAACTCCACGCTCGCCATATCCCAAGGGAAGCACAACAGTTAGAACAACCACTAATGAGTTGGTGGCCAGGCCAGAACTGTCGAGGATGATGAGCTAACCTCAACCTAGGTGGAGGCACCTCGTCGGAACAGCCACCAGTTGGCAGATTCCAGAGTGAGACAAGAGGAAATCAGTGTGTTCAACAATGGCACGCATCGGAACAACCACCGATTCACAGTCTCAACTTCCAAACCGGGCATATGGAGGCAAAGCAGGCGGATCTCAGGGGAGGTGGGGGTGGAATAGGTGGAAGCAGGGAGATGTCACAGCGTTCAATGACGACTCACGCTGGAACAACCATCTATTCATAGTCCCATCATACACATGAGGGCCCGAGAAGAGCACGGCGGGCCAGATCTGTGGTGGCGGCGAGGCATGGAAGAGTAGGGTGGTGCAGATCTGCGGCGGGCTGGGCAAGGTGACAGAGGCAAGAAGGAGATCCATGGGACGAGATGGAGGAGAAGATTATTTAAACATACCTTGATCGGAGCTCTGTCGACGGCAACGGGGTCGACTGCAGCCGCGGTGATGACGATGAGGAGCACAGCCAAGGGAGCACCCATCACGAGGCTCCTATACCTACTGTACAACCGGAGGGGTGCTCCTTTCCCTACCCGCTCTAGAGTGAGCACCAGAGCAAGGAGGGAAGAGGCCAGGGGAAGCAAGAGACATCAGCGGTGACAGCAGTGTGGAGGGAAGGGTCGGATGGAGGCGAGGATCAGCAGCACTGGTGGCGAGATCTAGAAAGAAGAGGAGGAACAAGAGGGAGACACGGCACTTGACCAATAATACTACTGAGAGCTTCTCTCTCGTAGTGGTGAGATTTGTATGTTGAGGAAATGTTTGAATACGTTCCACATACTCTTTTTTTATCTTTTTTATCCTACACAGCGTATGTGCATTCTGTAAGCATGCTCTTTTTTTTCTTCCTCGCAAAAAAATGTGCATTCTGTAAGCATAATCACATACAGGTGCAGCAAGGACCCCACCGCCGCCGCTAGCATTATCCACGGCACTCCACGTTGTTGGGGAATTCAGGAAAACCTATCACCCTCAAAACGTCGAGTTTTATGAAATTCGTGAAATGAGTTTTCAGGAATCTTGAACCTGTGAAGATCTGGAATCTTGAACCTGTCAAGCTCCGAAATCGCGAACTTGCGAAGATCTGAAGCCCTGGACCTACGAAGCTCGGAGTCGCGAACTTGTGAAGATCTGGAATCTTGAACCTGCAAATCCCCTGAGGTCGTGAACCTGTGAAGACCCGAAGTCATGAACCGGCGAAACCATGAAATCAGAAATCTGCGAAGTTCGGGAATTTGCTAAAGTTCGAGTTCGGAAGTCACGGCATATGAAGATTTCCTGAATGAGGAGATTCATGAATCAGTAGGAAGCCAAGTCAAAGACGTTATCTCAAAAAGTCCGGGTTTAATGTGTGAACTAGTGGCAGGCTTGTAAATGTATGAGATGTAAAAGACATTCATGTACATGTTCACACTAGGAATATTCCTTGAGTCCGAGGGTATTTTCGGAATGTAAAAGTCCCTTCGTCTCCCTATAAAAGGGGGCGCGAGGGCACGTGTAAAAGGATTCACAACTTTTGAGGTTTGAGCAGTCTTTAGGAGATTGTTTGTCTCCTCTTGTGTCATCTGTGTACTTGAACGTTTTGACTTCCCCTCAACTCGTGTTCGGGGGTTTCATCCAAATCTTCGGACACCCCCAACATTGGCGTCCACCGTGTTTCAGCCGAAAAACAACTCACGTTGCCACCACAGAAGAGGTCGAAGAAGAACATTCCAGTTGAGACAGATCAAAAAGAGCACCATTATTTTGAAGGCAATGAAATCTCCTTTGTTCCTGAACCTTCAAACATCACAGATCAAGAACGAAGAGCAAAAGTTTAAGCTCTGATGAAGGCAAGAGCTGAAAAAGCAGCACACATTCAAGAACAACCTCCTGAACAGCAAACACTTGAGAACAATGATGATGATGACGAGACCATAGACAGAGAGCTAGAAATAGTTCAGCAAAAAATACAGTAGCTGCAGAAAGAGAAAGAAAAATTCGCAAGCTAGTTGCAAGCAAAAAGAAAGGCCTCTGAAAAGCTAGAGAAACTCAACCAAGCAAAAGAAGAAATCGAAGCAATTCAAAGAGAAATAGATGAAATGAAGGAACAAGAAAAACAGTTCACTTTGGCAAGAATCACCACTTCACAACTCTGGACCAAACAAAAGAACCCCGAAAGAAATTTTTTTCGCGGGAAATGGAATTTCACAGTTCGTGGATTCTGAGTCACCTCTATCCATAGGGCCGCAAACGGCACCATGGCCACCAAAGTTCAAACTGGTCTCTCTCTTGAAATATAATGGCTTCGGAAACTCCAGGCAGTTCCTCCTGAGGTATGAATCGGCTGTGAATTCAGCAGGAGGAGGAAATGTTGCACTGGCCAAATCCTTCATCATTGCTTGCGAAGGACCAGTCCTAAATTGGCATTCTTTGCTGCCACCGCATTCAGTCTGTAGCTGGGTAGACCTCAAGACAAAATTCATGCGAGCATTTCAGATGTTCCATGACACAACAGCTGAGTCATCAGATCTGTATAACTACAAGCAGAAAGACAGAGAGCCATTGCGGAACTTCGTGAGAAGATTCATGCAGCAGAGATCACAGATCCCAAAAGCCGATGACAAAACAACGATCAAGGCACTGATCAAAGGTCTAACTCCAGGACCAACAGCTTCCCATCTGACGCAAAAGAAACCCAAGACGGTTGAAGAACTTTTTCATGAACTGGAAGAATACATCTTGTCCGATGACGATCACTGCAAAAGAGTGGCCGGGCGAAATGAAGCACGACAAGGCAATAGAGAAATGACTTGGAGACCACAATCCCAGAATCCACGAAACATCAACAATGTGGAAAATCCTCAGCATGACCAGAATAGCAGACCAAGCACAAGAGGAGGATTCGCACCCAGGGGAAGGGGGAGAGGAAGAGGACCCCCGAGACTCACGAATCACAACCCAAGAGACCCATATTTCTATTGTCAGTATCATGGAAGAGGACATAGCACTGAAGGGTGCCCAAAAACCAAAAAGAACATCGCAATAATTCAGCAAGAGAAAGCTTTGATGAGTATTGCATCCTCAATGCCGAACAAACTACGCCCGAATTTCTGGCAGCCACTGTTCATGAATTCTCAACCAAATTCAGTTGCAATGCAGCAATTTCAACAGCCGCAACCATCATGGAAACCTTCTCAGCAATTTTTCACTCAGTCATAGGCAATTCAGTCAATCCAGCAACCACAACCAATTCGAGAAGTCTTGCCACCACCACCTGATAATTCGTCAAGACCAGAATCAAGTTCAAGACCTCAGAATTCAAAAGCTTTGCCATCCTTCGGGACCATCATGCCAATTTCAGGAGGCTCAGCCATGGAATTCGAGACTAAGAAGAAAAGAAACAATTATTTCAGGTCTGTGAACACCATCATCAATGACGGTCCAGCTGCGCAACCAGAATGGGCCAAAGTGCCAATCACCTTCATCGAAGAGGATTTCAAACCGAAATCTGTGATTCACAATGATGCCATGGTCATTGAGGTAAACATAGCTGGATGGACCATTGGAAAAGTCCTAGTAGACAATGGAAGTTCGGCAGATATTTTATTCTTGAAAACTTTCGAGAAAATGAACCTGAGTCAGCACATGTTGCATCCTCCAGAATACCCACTGCAAGGCTTCGGAGGAAAACCAATCAAGCTAGTTGGAAAGATATCGCTTCCTGTATCTTTCGGAGATCTTGACAATGTCAGGACAGAGACTCTTACCTTTGATGTGGTCGACATCTATCACCCGTACCTTGCGATTTTCGGTAGAGGCTTCATGAACAAATTCGATGTAGTCATAAGACAGCAATTCTTGTGTATGAAGATACCTGCACCAAGGGGGTCATCACAGTGTTCGACGATCAACAAGAGGCCAGAAACATAGAAAAAGGTCATACTCCAGGCCAGGCAAATGTGTACCAGCTGAAAACAGCTGAAGAAGGGAAGGAACCTTACGAAGAGGCTAAGCGGGACAAAAAGAAGATTGAGATAGCAGCAGATGGTGAAACCAAGAAAGTATACCTGGATGATATGCCCAACAGAGCAGTCACAATTGGGGTTAACCTCAATCCCGAAGAAGAGAAAGAGCTCATTCAATTCCTGAATAGGAACAAAGATGTTTTTGCCTGGTCAGCCAAGGACCTGCAAGGCGTTGACAGGGACATCATTGAACATGCCCTGGAAACAGATGAAAGAATAGCTCCCAAAAAGCAAAAACTTCGGAAAATGTCCGAAGAAAAAGTGAAGGCAGTTGAAGCTGAAGTTCAAAGACTGCAAGATGCGAAAGTGATCAGAGAAGTGAAGTATCCAGTTTGGCTGGCCAACACTGTACCAGAGAAGAAGAAGAATGGAAAGTGGAGAATGTGTGTAGATTTCACAGATTTGAACAAGGCATGCAAGAAAGACGATTTTCCCTTGGAAAGGGTAGATAAAATCATACATGATGCCGCTAACAGTGAGATGCTTTCACTCCTGGACATGTTTTCAGGATATCATCAGATCAAAGTTCGTAAGGAAGGTGAAGAAAAGACAAGCTTTATCACTCCCTTCGGAACGTTTTGTTTCGTGAGAATGCCAGAGGAGCTGAAGAACGTAGGATGCACTTTCTCGAGAATGATAGCGATAGTCCTCCACCCTCAAATTCGGAGAAACATTTTGGCATATGTGGATGACATAATCGTCAAAAGTTTCAAGAGAAGAGATCATATCAGTGATTTGGCAGAGACATTCGCGCACTTGAGAGCAGCGAATCTGAAGCTTAATCCCGAAAAGTGCGTTTTCGGCATTCATAAAGAGAAAGTTCTCGGATGCCTAATCTCAACAAAGGGCATAGAGGCCAATCCAGACAAAATCAAGGCATTGATGGAAATGCAAGATCCAGTTTCCGTGAAGGATGTGCAGAAATTGACAGGAAGAGTGGCCGCGCTCAACAAGTTCATTCCTAGGGCTGCAGAAAGAAGCTTACCATTCTTTCAAGTTCTCAGAAGTGCTAAGAACTTTCAGTGGTCCGAAACTTAGAAGCAAGCTTTCCAAGAACTAAAAGACTACTTGTCCAACATGACCAAACTGTGCCCTCCCGAACCAAGATCGCCACTTCTCCTATATGTGTCTACATCAAATTCGGCAGTGAGTGCCGTATTAGTGCAAGAAAAGGAAGAAGAAGGAAAGCTCAAACAGATTCCCATATATTTCGCTTCAGAATCCCTGTCTGGCTCAAAAATCTTCTATTCCAAGTTGGAAAAGATTGCATACGCAGTCATCATGGCTGCAAGGAAGCTGAGACACCACTTCGAGGGTCACAGGATAAGGGTCATCACCAATCAACCACTGAGTGACTTGTTCGCAAATAGAGAGGCATCTACCCAAATAATCAATTGGGGCGCTGAACTCTCAGAATACATCGTGGACTTCGAGAGAAGAAGCGCGATAACATCTCGAAATCTCAATGAAAAATACCCACGCCTTGGATAGTGCAGTGTGATAGAGCTTGGTGTCACAAGGGAGTTGGAATTTCAGCAATCGTAACATCTCTGGTGGGAGTTGTGATAAGATATGCAGCTCGACTCATATTCGCGAATAATGAATATTCCACGAACAATACAACAGAATATGAAGTCTTACTCTTAGCACTAAGGAATATGAAAGCCTTGGGACAGCAGACCTTCATAATCAGAACGGATTCAAAAGTTATTCAAGAACATATTGAGAAAGAAAGTGAAGCAAGGAATCCCGTTTTGATGAAGTACCTGGAAAAGGTCAGAGAAATGGAAAGGCACTTCAAAGGTTACTCAGTGCAGCATATTCCAAGAGATGACAACAACGAAGCAGACAAGCTGGCGAAAGCGGTAGCTAGAAATCAAGAATTGCCTCCAGATGTGTTCTTCGAAATCATCAGAGAATCTTCTATCAAGGAATCAAGGATGAAAATCGTGAATGTTGTGGAAACCCCTGATTGGAGAGCAGAAATCATGGCTTATCTGAGAGGCCATTATGAACCACGAGATGAGTTGCAAGAAAAAAGATTAAAACAAAGGGCAAGGGGCTATGCAGTGGTAAATGGAAAGATGTACAAATCGGGAGTCACCGAGCCTTGGCTAAGGTGTATCACCTCCGAGAAAGGCCTGGAACTTCTCAGAGAAATCCACAGTGGATTCCGCGGTGCACACATAGGCACCAGGGCTTTAGCAGGAAAGGTGATAAAGCAGGGATTCTATTGGCCTACCATAAACATAAACGCGAAAGCACTGGTTCGGCAATGTGAAGCATGTCAGAAAACGGCGAATCAACATAATCTACCTTCCATGCCAGTTCACCTCATTCCACCATCCTGGCCATTGCAAAGGTGGGGGATGGACCTAGTCGGACCATTGCCAACGGCTCAAGGAAACTGCAGATTTGCAGCCGTTGTTGTCGACTATTTCACGAAGGGGGTAGAAGCGAAACCACTCACGAACATCAAAGCACCAACAATTTAGAAGTTCTTTTGGCAGAACATAATCTGCAGATTTGGAGTTCCCATAGAACTGACTGTTGATAATGGGAAACATTTCGACTGTTACACTTTCAAAGAATATTGCAAGACCTTGGGCACTCATGCAAAATTCTCATCGGTGTATCATCTGCAGTCCAACAGAACGATTGAGAGGGAAAATGGTCTGATATTTTCAGGAATCAAGAAGTGCTTATTTGATCAGAAGAAGGGTAAATGGGTAGATGAATTGTCAAAAGTGATCTGGTCTCACAACACTACTGTGTCGAGGGCAACAGGTTTCACGCCTTTTCGCCTACTCTTCGGCACTGAGGCAATGACGCCAGAGGAAATCAAGAATAAGAGTATGAGAGTACTGAAAGCAAAAGAAATTGAAGAAGTTGACCAGAAAGTGGAAAAAGACATGATTGAGCTAACAATCCTTGAAGCTGCTGAGAACATCGAGAAGTATCAAAAAGAGACCAAGGCATGGAGAGATAAGAAAGTGGTTCGAAAGGACATCAAAATTGGCGATTTGGTGTTGAAAAGAACAAAGAACTGGGAAAACCTGGGAAAACTTCATGAATCATGGGAAGGACCATACATAGCAAAAGAAACAGACATGCCAGGGGCTTTTCGTTTGCTAGAGCAAACTGGCGAAGAGTTGCCATATTCGTGGAATGCCGACAGCCTGAAAACGTACTACCCATGAGAATTCTAGAGTTAGGTAGATTTAATTTAGAGTATTTTTCCTTTTTTCATAAGTTTATATTCTAGAAAACCTAAAAGCCGAATCACAAGTCTATAAGTGATTTCGGAGGAAAAAAGACATTTGCTTTCTTTTTCGCAATTACATTAGAATAAGGAGGACCGTACTCTTTTCCTTGCAAAGGGGGCTCTAAATCAAGAGGCAAGGTTTTTAACGAGGTGGATCCTATGTAAATACTCTTTGTGATATATATGAAAAGAGTCTCCCCCCAATCGTGCATTTTGTGCATTCCATCGTGTGGAAGAAAAATTCATGAGAAGGCTCCGTGATAGCCAAGATTCCATTGTGTGAAAGAAAAATTCGTGAGAAAGCTCCGTGATAACCAAGATTCCATTGTGTGAAAGAAAAAATCGTGAGAAGGCTCCGTGATAGCTAGAATTCCATCGTGAAAGGAAAGAAAAAATACGTGAAAAGGCTCTGTGATAGCCAGAATTCCATCGTGAAAGAAAAGAAAAAGTTCCTGTGAAAGGCTTCCTGATAGCCAGAATTTCATCGTGAAAGAAAAGAAAAGGTTCGTGTGAAAGGCTTCCTGATAGCCAGAATTCCATCGTGAAAGAGAAGAAAAAGTTCATGTAAAAGGCTCTGTGATAGGCAGAATCTCGTCATGAAAAGAGGAAGAGTTTGTGAAAAGGCTTCGTGATAGCCAGAGGCTCTGTGAAAGCCTAAAATCCCACCGTCAAAGGGATTCCCACCGAAAGGCCTGAGACAACAACAAGTTGTGGCCTAAATCCCACCGTCAAAGGGATTCCCACTGAAAAGTCTCGAGACAACAATGAGTTGTAGCCTGAGTTTCCGTCATGATAATTAATGGTAACCGCGGCTAAGCGAATGTATATGTCGTTGTTTAAGAATTCTTTGGGAGGGGTTCGTGAAATCCTTTCAAGATGAGTGTTTTCCGTGGAAGAGGCAAGGGGCTCGAGTGAAGATTCGTAGAAAATACTGGTTGAAGCAACTGAGGGTTGCAGTAACAACCAGGGTGAGTGCGCCAAGTGGGTCAAGTCCACAAAATTCGCAAGCAAATTTTGTCGATTTGCATCACATTAATTGTGACTTCAAAACCCGCGAAAAATTTCTCAAAAATGCAGTTGGTCAAGACGACTGCATAATAATAAAATTTCTTTAACTTGCCTCGAGATTTTCATGCAAAACGGCAAGGTGGGGAAGGGTGACATTTTTTCTCAAGAAAACGTTTTTATTTCCTTATTTGCATAAAAATCTTGACTTAGCATCTCAGAATTACATTGAGAATTACAAATTCTAGAATGAGAGTTCAACAACATGCCCTGGTTCACGGCTGCTATTCTCCGCAACATCGCTAGCATAGGCGAAGTCGAGCCCGGTAGTGATGGGGCTAAGGGGCTCCATCTTCGGGATCTTCGGAGAGCTCGAGTTCGCAGAAGTGGAGTCCTCGTCTTTATGAGAAGGAAGAAAGAAGAAAGATCGAAGCAGTCCATCGAAAATCTAAGCGAAACTTCAAGCCAAAAATCCGAGAAATCTTGCTCCGGATGAGCTTCGTTGAACAAACAACATGCTTCACCACTAACAAATATGTTCCCATGATGAATTCGTAGTGGCATCACATCCTGCGTAGGCCCAACTTCCAGGACCTGCGCAGGTTAAAGTTTACAAGACAACTTGTTCAGACAAAAATATTACAGCCTAATGAATTTACATATGTACACAACGGCCACGAGGGGCAAATGTTTCATCAATGTTTATCATGTGATGTCAACCTTCGGGGAATCTTCCTCATGTTCAGAGGTATGGTCACCATCACTGTCGTCGTCGCTGAAGGACCGATACAGCGAACTAGAGGGGGGGGGAGTGAATGGGAGCCGATAAAAATTCTTCTCGAAGGAGATGGAAACTCCAACAAGATGAACGCGGCTTCCAACACACTTCTCCAACTCACTACTCAAGTTGGTCAAGCCCACGTAGCCACTGGAGTGCCACTGGACCTAGGAACCAACACACAACCTTCCGACCCGAGAACGCAGCGGAACACCAAACCTCGAGTCTACAGACCAACACCGGTCAGTACCGGTTAGCACCACCGGTCAGACCGGTCCCTGCTGGTGAAACTGAGCAACTTTCACTAAGTGGCTCCACACCGGTCAGACCGGTGAAACACACCGGTCAGACCGGTCACAGCCTGAAAGCCCCCAAAACACCAAACAGGCCAACCGACCACCAAACTGACCCAAACTCGAAACAGCAGCAACACAGGACAACAGCGAACACACCCAGACGTTCACCCGAGCAAAAACCCACCGAGGGTTGCACCGGTCAGACCGGTCAAGAGCACCGGTCAGACCGGTGTAGCACAGGCGGCTCGGGATGAACAAAGACACCGCGGGTCAACTCCCCCAAATCCAAACCTCGATCTCCCGAATCGCTCCACGGACTTGAACAAGACTTTGGGGATATTAGGAACACCTCATGAGGAGTCCATAGCCAAGTTTAATCGCACCAAAACTTGTCCAAAAAGGAGGAATCGAAGAAATCCCGCCCAGAGCACCACAAACCCTAGAACACGGAAAACCCCAAAATCGAGTCCCTTTACTCACGGATTTGGGAGGGGAATCACAGCCCAAAGAACCACGAAGGGTTCCCACAAATTTCCCCCATCAAATCTCCAAGAGAAAGGTCCCGAAAACAACCCAAAGAAATCACCAAGAGAGGGCTCCGAAAATCACCACCAAGAACAACCGGGAACAACACATCCAAACCTTGAGGAACCATGCCGAATCATCTATACATGCAACAAAGGTTCATACAAGGTCTAGCTTGCCGCCCGATCATCCAACCCTCTCACAAGATCTCACCATGAAGCTCTCAAGCTAGTCCTATGGAAATCCTAAGGGAAATAGGAAGGAAAATAGGAAAGCAAAATGAACAAGGGTTCCAAGAGTTGGCTGCCATCCTCTCACCTCTTGGGTTATATGGAGGCAACCGAAAGTCTAAAATACCCATCTCTAACAACTAGGGATACAAGCCCCTCAAGGGCGGTTTTGGAAGACTTGAAGCTTTCTCCATCGGATGGATGCCCGGCGACCGCAACCTGCTTAGCCTCGACGCAAGCCTTGCGATCCCAACATGTGTCCTCCGCTTCGAAGATTCCGGACTGCGTCGTTGCTCACCGGTCAGACCGGTCCCCACCGGTCAGACCGGTCCCCACCGGTCGGACCCACCGCCGTCCGACCGGTCCGCACTGCTTCGCACACCATCTTCGGTTCTTCGGTCTTGGCTTTGGATCAACCAAGGAACCCGGTGGTTTTCGGGTGAACCACCGGAAACCCCCGCGAACTCGGTGTAGCCTCCGCCAATCTCCACTCATGACTCGGCTCCCACGTAGTCCCGGCTCGACCTTGGTTTTGAGGCTCAACCAAGAAACCGTCCACGACTTCATCTTCTTGTTCATGCCACCATGCGGCCCGCACTTGACCCCACTGTCCACCGGGTCCCTCGAACGAAGCCTACTTATCTTCTCCACACCTGGAGGCCTCACCGGCGACGACCTTTCATGCTTGTTCTTCACCTGCACCAACACCAGTCAAGCCGCAACCTGCACCTGCAATACTTAGCCAAGAATCAGTCCACACAACGTTGTCAATCACTCATTAAACAAGGAAGCGACCATCCACCGGTCCTTGAACCACACATGGTCCTCAATCTCCCCCTTGATGAGTGCATTGACAACACCCACACGAAAATAACAAGAGAGAAAAGAAAAAGAAAAGAAACGAATAAAAAGAAACTCCAACAAGCGATCGAAAGCCAAACAAAGGCAAAGAACAAGATCACTTGAAGAAGACAAGTCTCGGACCCCTTAGGCAAGAGCAACGGCTCGACACATCCGAGACAAAAACCAAGCTCAAGCAAAAAGCGCAAACCACCGAAACAAAGCTTGAACAACCACAAAGAGCTCCCCCTGCACACATGCAAGCTCCCCCTGAACAAATGCACCTCCCCCTGGACAAATGCATGCAAACTAGCTGAAAACAGGGCAGCTGCAGCAACTTCAGCTCACACCGGCCAGACCGGTCATCACCACCGGTCAGATCGGTGCCTAAGATGTGCACAGGATCAGCACTAACACCGGTCAGACCGGTGACCTTGACCGGTCAGACCGGTGCACAACAGAGCCCTAGAAATGGCTCGAAACCACCTGAAAACCTTCTAAATGCGTCCAGCAAGCCATTTCAAGCTCAAACTTCTCCCCCTTGTTGGCAATGTATGAATCAAGCCAAAAATGCAAAATTTTCAACCTAGAGCTTCTCAAATAGACAAAATTCAAAAAGAATGCTACACATGTCCAAACGAGCAAGTTAGATACTCTACGGCTTCGTATCGATCTCAACTACATGATCACCAAGTTTCACAACCATTGGACGAAGCTAAGATGGATTTGGGCAATTTTGCGAAAAACTTGCCTCTCATGAGCAAAGTCCTAAACATGATCAAAGCATGTCAAAATGGCAAAGCCACACAAACTTCATGCTAGGACAACCATTCTAATCATAAGACCATCACAAACACCCACAAGCACCTATGTCATGTCAAAGCCACCGAGCCATGTGCCTACTTCTATGTATGAGACTTCTCATTGGTAGGCATCATGCAACGGTTTAGCACCCAAAGCAAATTAAATTCAGCACATATGACATGGGAGCATATTTTCCAAGCATTTTTCATTTCATTTGCAGATTTATAATTGGTACATGAAATGTCTTTGTGACAAAAAGGAACTTATGCCCCTCCACAAGATGAAGCAAGAGGGCTAAACATTCATGATGGCAAATGAGCCTTTGGCCCCATATGATCAATAAACTGTCTATCCAACCACAAATTAAGCATAGCAAAGCCACTAAAACATGTCAAGATCATATAAAGGCATTTACACATGAGAGAGCATACATATGACATTTTTCAAAAACATAGCCATCAACCATGGATTATTCATCAAGATCATCAAGAGCTAAGCCAAACAAACCATAGCATATCAAACAAGCTCACAAAGACATATCTCATTCCATGGTGAACAATGTATATGAGAGAAGCTTTTCCTATCCAATGCATATGATACAAAATGCATGCAATCTAAGATACAAGGATGCCTATACATCATGTTACATATGTCATGCCAAATGCAAGAAATGCACAAAGGAAACTATACATATGCTACAAAGGAGCTCCCACACACCCAACTCAAGAAATCAAACACAAACCAAGTTCCCCCGCAAAAGCGAGTGAAAGTTGCTTGATCTAGGGGTTTGGAGAAAATATCGGCTAGTTGGTCATGTGTGGGTACATGGATCAAAGCTATCTTTCCTTTCTCTACGTTGTCTCTCGAAAAATGATACCTCACTTCTATGTGCTTGGTTTTGGAATGGAGCACTGGGTTCTTTGCAACGCTTATGGCACTGGTGCTATCACATTGAAGTGGGACATGCGTATACTCCTCACCAAAGTCACTCATAGTGTATGAAATCCAAAGGAGCTGAGAGCAACAAATAGCAGCAGCAACATACTCTGCCTCGGTAGTGGATTGAGCAACACTCGATTGCTTGCGGGAAGACCAAGACACCAAAGAAGAACCCAAAAACTGGCATGTCCCAGAAGTGGACTTCCTATCCAAACGACACCCGGCAAAATCCGCGTCTGAAAAGCCATGAAGCGCCAAAGAAGAAGACGCGGGGTACCAAAGGCCGAAGTCGGGAGTGTGACGCAAGTACCTGAAAATTCGCTTCACTACTTGCCGATGCGAAGTCCTCAGAGACGCTTGAAAACAAGCGCACAAACACACCGAGAACTGTATGTCCGGCCTCATCGCCGTCAAGTAGAGGAGTGACCCGATCATGCACCGGTACTCCTTCTGGTCCACATGTTCACCTTCCTCGTCCGCATCAAGAGCTGTAGTCGTACTCATCAGCGTCGTCATAGCCTTGGAGTCCTCCATCTTGAACTTCCGCACAATGTCCTTGGTGTACTTAGCCTGGTGCACAAATGATCCTTCCTTTGATTGCTTGATTTGTAGCTCGAGGAAGAACCGCAACTCGCCCATCATGCTCATCTCAAATTCCCTACTCATATCCTCTGCAAACCTTGCAACAAGAGAGTTAGACGAGCCACCAAAGACAATATCATCCACGTACACCTACACAATCAGGATATCTCTCGCCCTCCTCTCTGCAAAAACAAGGTCGATCGACCTTCCCCATATCAAAACCTCTCTCAAACAAGAACCCCCTCAACCTACCATACCAAGCTCTAGGCGCCTGCTTCAACCCATACGAGCGCCTTCCTCAACTTGTACACCGGTGGGGGTACTTCTCACTCTCAAACCCCGGAGGTTGCCTCACATACACTTCTTCCTCCAACACACCATTCGAAAGGCACTCTTCACATCCATTTGGTGCAACTTGAACCCTTTAGCCACGAGAAAAGTCTAGAAGGATCCTAATCGCCTCCAAACGGGCTACGGGAGCAAAGGTCTCCTCGTAGTCGATCCCCTCCTTCTGACTGAACCCTTGAGCAACAAGCCTAGACTTGTTCCTCACAACCTCACCTTTCTCTCCCTCTTTGTTCTTCCACACCCACTTTGTACCAATCGGCTTACACCCTGGGGGAGGGTCAACTAACTCCCAAACCTGATTCCTCTCAAAGTTCTCCAACTCCTCATGCATCGAATTAACCCAATTGTGATCAGATAGTGTGTGTCCAATGTCTTTCGGCTCAAAAGTAGCAACAAATGCAGCATGAGCGAAATGAGAGTTGTTCCGAACCCTCGACCGTGTAGTGCGTTCATCCATGTCGCCGATGATCCTCGAAGCTGGGTGATCCACTTATACTCACCGGGGAGGTTCTCGCCTCGATACTACCTCCCCCTCAACATCAGCTTCTCGTTCTTGATTTGTCGTCGTAGGTGTAGGAGAGGGTCCGTCCATCACCGTAGTCGAAGTAGTGGGTACATGTTCAGCCAGGGGCACCACACCGCCATCTTCATCGTCTCCATGTTCATGCTCCTCCTCCTGAAAGATCTCCTCGCCAAGCTCATCATCACCTGCACACTCAAAGACAAGCTGACTATGTGGCTCTGTCTCGTCGAAGGTTACCTCGCAAGTCTCCATGATTTGGTTAGTTTCAAGATTGAGCACACGATATGCTCTAGAATGAGATGCATAACCAAAGAAAATACCATCGACGGACCTAGCCTCAAACTTATCCAACTTCCCGCCTTTCTTCGAATGAAACACTTGCAACCAAAGACATGGAAGTGACTCACCTTGGGTGTGCGACCATGCATCAACTCATAGCATGTTTTCTTCTTGTGCACTCTGAGGTAGATCCTGTTTGACACATAGCACGCGGTATTCACCACCTCAGCCCAATACCTCCTCGGAGTCCTATGCTCATCGAGCATCGTCCGAGCCATCTCGCACAAGATCCTGTTCTTCCTTTCCACAACACCATTCTGGGGAGGCGTATACGGACTCAAAAACTGGTGCTCAAGACCCAAGTCATGGCAAAAGGTTTCAAAACGAGAGTTTCTGAATTCCGAGCCATTATCACTGCGGATAGCTCGTATGGCATCTCCGTGCCTCTCGTTCCTCAACCTCAAGACTAGATCTCGAACAAAACCAAACGTCTCCCCCTTATCCTCGAGAAAGAACACCCATGCATACCGAGAATAGTCGTCCACCACAACAAGGACATACCACTTCCCACCCGCAGATCGCACACGAGCTGGGCCAACAAGGTCCATATGGAGCAGCTCGCATGGACGCTCAGTCATCACATCGGTGAGAGGTGGGTGAGAAGAGGCTACCATCTTGGCATGCCTACACGGCGCACAAACCAAATCTTTCTCAAGCCTCAACCGTGGCAATCCTCGGACCAAATTGAGTTTACTCAAGCGAGACAAAAGGTCAAAGCTCAAGTGACCCAACTTCCTATGCCACCTTCACAACTCACTTGAAGAACCAGCCAAGAAACAACGCTCCACACCCGAAGACTGAGAAAAATCAGCACGAAACACCTGACCCTCGGGAACGACCATACAGACAAGGTCCCCTCGAGAGTCCAAAATCCGAGAACCACTTGGCCGAAACAACACCTCAAAACCCTCATCCAACAACTGGGACACAGAAAGCAAATTGTACCCCAGCGATTGAACAAGAGCAACACGCCTCAGAGTGATCTTGTCGCTCACTTTGATCTCACCTTCTGAAAGCACACGCCCACGCCCATTGTCCCCAAAAGTGATATACCTCTTTGTCACCACCGGGACGAGACTTGAGAACCACCCCCTGTCTCCGGTCATATGCCTCGAGCAATCGGAGTCAATCAACCAAATGTTCTTCAAGTCTCCCACCTGAAATTCAAAAATGAGCACGTGAGCGAACAAACGACTCGGCAAAGCCGGGGTTAGTACCAAAAGAGTAAAACCGATCCCGAGCCATTTGCTCGAAAGTGGGGTTAGCACCAACCAAAGCATCTCTCCTACCAAAACTACCTCCACGAACACCACCACGGTAACCACCCTGAGGGAACCACCCCTCTCTGCCTGGAGGAGGACCAAAACCACGAAAGAGAACCCGTGGACCGTCCCTCCTCTCCTTCTCAAAGCTACGACTCCTCCCATCCCCGTAGTGAACTCGAGGGGGAGAACGCCTAGCAACCTGACCACCTGCAAACTCTCCAGCCCAACCACCAGAACCACGACCTCCAGAAACAACCCTCGCACCTGTACGAGCACGAAACCCGAAACGCTGCCTGTCCAGGCCTGCACCGGTCTGACCGGTGCTCCACACCGTCCGACCGGTGTGACTCGGCGCGAGCACCTCCAACAGCCTTCCGCTCTCCCCAAGCCCGAACCGTCCTCACACTCGCCTTGGCCCTGGGCGTCTGCACACGAGGCTCAAGTACACCATCGGAAAGGTGGTACTTGTCCTTGTTAGCTGTCACACCCAATTTCCTGAGGGAAACCAGATGCATCTCATATGTGTGCCAGGATCTAGTTCCACACATATGATAGATGAAATGAGTGTAATATCATAGACAGTAAAAACGTAACAAGGGGTTTAACAACTTACTACACTCATTCGGAAGACACAAAGGTCTTTAACATCGGAAAACGATAACTACACGACGAGTCTTCATCTTCCGCTTCCACAGGCACTTGACTGGGGGAGACGCATGCCTCAGAACTCCTCAAAGTCGATGTAGGACTCTTCACCATTGTTCTCTTCTGAACAGCGGTAAGCAAGGCTGAGTACACTTATGGTTGGTACTCAATAAGTGGGGGAATATGCAAGGCTATCAAGGATAGGCTATGGTTTTGCAGCGGTTAGCATTTTAATGTTGGTCAAACTTTTAATTAAAGAACGCCTAATTACTAGATGTAAGTATATACCAACCCACTTAAGAAAAACTTTTAAACAAAACATCTCCAAGCTCATCAAACCACGATTTATTCTCATCTTTAAGTTTATTAATCATGTGAGGGTCCAAGCCGCTCATGACCGTGAGCACGGCTGATCGATCGCCTTTACACTCGCAGAGGTTTGCACACTTTACCCACGGCTCGCGTAAAAGTTACGAAGAACTTTGAACCCAACCATGCAATGCTGATCGGGCATCATACCACACTTCCGAGGTGTGATTGCATAGGGACGCTACGAAGCCTTTACAAAGGTATATAAAAGACTAACGACCCGCATAGTTACGGATCGGGGCGGACTATAACCCTCCCTAGTGGTCGGCACCTTAGCAAAGGCTGCTACCCCAAAAGGACCGGGCTATACCCCTGCAACCCGGATCCCCCTCTGCTCCTTTCAGAAAAGGGCCATCAGATCAATCGCACACCTAATTAATTGGCTAAGGTTAGAGCCATGTAACACTGTGGTTGCACATGTTTTCTTGGGTGGTTCTCCATGTTCTGAATAAATCACATGATCTTGTTTTACCAAAAGCATCATCGTCATAAAACATATAAGCATTTATCTTTGAAAACCATTTTTATCCAACCCAAGTTGAGCAACTAGCATATTCTACCCAAAAACATTTGTTAAACCGGGTTGATCCAAGGATTGTGGATAAAAGTCTAGGTAAGTCCTTAAAAAGGGTGTTCCCATCAATTTAATGCAATAAAATAATAAATATAAACTTAGTTGTCATGCAATTACATAGGATAAAATAGAATCATGTAGGGGGAGAAGACCACTTGCCTTCCTTGCTTAAACACTAAGGTTCTTCTTCTTCAAACACTTGCTCTTGATCTACTTCAACTGGTTGCTCGCTTGAAACTGGCACGATGTCTACGAGCACACAAGAATACATACAATAAACAAAACAATACACCAAGCATGAAAAGCTTAAAGGGAAAACATGGTTTGGGTTTAGGAAAGCGAACACAAGGAACACTCGGAACTATCGGGAGGTTTAGATGATCACAAACAAGAGCTAGCTATGCGTTTGGTATCTTTTAATTAAGTAAAATCATGTGTATAGGTTATTTCAGAGAAATACCCTATTTATAATTAAGCAAGTTATATTTGTATTTAAAAGACGATGTAGGCATAGTCCAATTTTACTTATAAATATTCAAGTATGATTTATGCAAATTAAACATTTAATTTTAAAAGAAGCATTTAAAAGTATCTAGGCATTTATCTTTATATTTCGAGTTATTCTAATCAAATTATAATTTAAAAACACATTTATATTCTTTTAATCAAATTAACATTTAATTAAGAAAACTTGGGATATAACCTATGTTACATTTTAGTAGAAAGCAAATTGCATAATCATTAATCAAATTAAGTTTGATTATAAAACCGAGGTATACATCTAATTAACTTTTAATTAAAAGAAATGTTCATTTAATATTAATCATATTAACTTTCTTATGAAAACACGTGTTGAACTCTGCTTAGATTTTAATTAGAAAAGCATGTGTAATAGAATTTAATCATATTTAATATTTAAATAAATTATAAAACAAGGAACATGTACAACATTGGTCCTATCACGTAGTTTTAGTTGATATGAGCCTAACGCGACTTGAAACGGTGGAATCGGAGCTACAACGCAAAAGATGCGGCCAAAACAAGGTTCTAAAGCTGACGGGCTTGAAAAGACGGTCGCATGGACACCAAGAACGCTTAAAACGGATAAAAGACGGAAAAGATATGGCTAAAACAAGGTTCAGGGGCTTTTCTGTGAAGAAACGGGATTTCAGGGGCTTAACTACAAGAAATCAGGGACCTAAGCGTAAATATGTGTAAGACTCAAGGGTTTTGGTGTAAAAGAACAGAGCTTGGACCTTGGGTGGGGTTTTATAGAAAAGTCAAGGGCTTAAACAATAAAAACAGAGCCTCTTTGTGATGGTCTTTATAGGTGGGAGGGTGTGGTTATGATAATAGAAAAGCTAGGGGCTTTTTAGCAAAACCGCCTCGGTTGACCGTTATGGATGGGATTCACTTGGGGTCACGAGTTGATCTGGGCCGTCAGATCTGGATCGGATGGCGGGCGTGGCCGTGGACCGGGTGGTGGACGTGGTCTACGGGGTTCATGGTGGACCGGGGCTAAGGGGGTAACCCCCGATCTAATCTGGACCGTAGGTCACAGATCGATCGGCCGGGGTGGCCCGCAAGCGGCAGGTGGCGGCGCTCGGCCGGAGATGGCGGCGGCTCGCCGGAGCATCGCCGGAGTTCGCTCGATCTCGAGCTACGGGCTCCGTTTCGAGTGCGGTTTGGACGAGGAGGAAGAGAAGGATGGCGCGGAGCTCACCAGGGGCTCGGAGGGGAGGGAATCACAGCGGAGGAGGAGATCGGGGCGGCGGCGCTCCGGCGGCAGGCGGCGCTCCGGTGGCGGCGCGTGAAGAGGTGGGGAGAGGGTGTGGGAGCACGGGAGAGTGAGAAAAGGGGTGAGACGGAAGCTTTAGCTCGGTTTATATAGAGTCGGAGAGGGGCAGAGGCCGGGGGCGAGGTGCAAGGGCCATTAATGGCCATGGCGGTGGCCGGCGGCCTTGATTGCATTAAGGAGGAGCGCTTGATGGCGGAGGGTAACTGAAGGGGATTGATGGAGGGGAGTAAGGGAGGGTTATTACCGCGCCTTGATGGGGAGGATTGAAGAAGGGAGGAGGCGCAAGGCGGTGGTGGCGAGGTCGGTGGGCAGCCGCCATTAATGGCTAGGGGCGGTGCGGTTTGGTGCGATGGCGGCGGAAGGGGAAAGGGTGAGGCGGCGCGAGGGGAGTGGGCCGGCGCATTAGTGCGCCTGGTGGGGAGGCGGAGCGGTGCGGGGACGGCGGGGGACGGCGCCGGGGTGCGGCGCGCGCGGGAGGGCCCGCGCGCGGCGGTGGAAGGAGAGGGGGGAGCTGGAGGTGGGAGACGAGCCCGACAGGTGGGCCCCACCTGTCGGTGGCTACGTGAGAGAGAAGGGGAGGGAAGCGGGCGCATGTGGGCCGGCGTGGGCCAAAAGCTGGCGGCGCGGGAGAAATTGGGCCGGAGTAACTGGGCCGCGGCGGGAAAAAGAAAGGGGGAAAAGAAAAGAGGGAGGTGGGCTGGACCGCGGGTAGAGGTTAGATAGGTTTTGTTTTTCGTTTTTTTTCTTTCTTTTCCAAATCCATTTCAAATCTTTTCCAAACCTTTTTAAATCAAATCTTTTACATCTTTTCAAATTCAAAATTTTAACACAAATTTCTCTAACTATTTTAAAGGCTTTTCACAAACTATTTTTAACAACTTTTCAACCATATTTTAAATTCAACCTTTACACAAATTTTCACAAACTATTTCACAATTATTTTTAAGAATTTTCACAAGTATTTTAAGACTTTTAAAACCACACCACAGCCAAAACTCATGCATTCAAATCATGATGCACAAGCACTTATTGCTTCTAAATTATTAAAATGATATTTAAATATTTTAAAGGCCAAATTTATTTGATAATTTAATTAATCCTTAGAAAATAAAATCTAAACACCATGTTACTTACATTAATTTAGTGATGGAATTTTAGGGTGTTACATTAGCCCACTCCTTTGCCATTCTCTTCTCTCGCTTCCTCTTGAAGCAAAACTCATCCTTATGGCCATCTCTCCCACAATAGCCACAATGGAACCTCACAAGCTTAGGTTTAGGCTTGGGCTGTGGCTGCTCAATTGGTTTCTCTCCACTCAACCTCTCCACCGGTTTCCCCTCACTAGCCTTCTCACTTTCTTTCCCAAAGAACACTTTCCCGGAAGTGCTCACAAACTTGATAGGCTTTTGTAGGCATTTGTGGGTGTAGGAAACACGGGTGGAGCTGGGGTTGTGTCTAGTCGGTTCCTAAGATGGTTAGGTTTTGGGGGGAAATCATTTTTTGTGGTGGGTTTTTTGTGGCTCGGGATATTCTCTCCACTTCCCTCACCAACCTTGTTTGCCCCAAGTCCCTCACTATCCCGCCTCTTAAATGCCTCGATCATCATCCACAACTGAGGCTCATGACCAGACAACCAACCCATCAACTTTCTCAGCTCATCATTCTCATCCTGCAAACGATCAACATAATGTGCAAGTTCCAAATTTTTCAAAGCATGCATTTCACCGATAGAGCATGATGTAGGCATGGGTTCCTTCAATTTAGCCTCAAGAGAACTAGTGTAAGCATGCATCTCATCAATCTTAGTATGCAAAACAGGGCAAGAAGTGCAAGCACCTAGCAAAGCAGGTCTAGACTTAAGCTCAGCCACTTCAACCCTAAGCACATCTAGTTCCTCCGAGGGCGAGACTATGGGAGCCGGGCCGACCCTCGAGCTTGGCAAGCCATGCCCCTATCCACCTCGCCCGACTTGAGCTTCGAGAACAACTTGTTCACCGTCGTGAGTGTCAAACTTCTCTCGACTCCACAATGGCCTCGAACTTTCCGCCCCAAATCGTACGATCCAAAGAGTGTAAGAGCTTCACCGCTCTATCATGATCATCGCACGGGAGCACGTCCACATTGGCCCTCATGTTGTTCACAACCACCGTGAACCTCTCAAACAAGGCACTTGCGGACTCACCGGGAGAGATGAGTGAAGTTCTCGTACTCTCTCCGTAGGTCGCATACATCCGTGCTCGAACTTGGGCGTTCCCAACATGAGCCTCCTTCAACACCGCCCAAATCCTACAAGCCAAGTGCTTGGTGTGCACTCGATCGAACTCAGCCGACACAAAGCACGAAACAAGTAGTCGACCGCCTTATTGTTGGCGGCCGGGACCGTCCCTCGATCCTCGAGCGAGGGAAGTCCATCGGCCGGACATAGCTGTGTCCACCGTGACATCCCAAGGAGTTCCGACCTTCCGCGAGAAACGCACCCATCCGCTTGCTCCATCCGGTAGTTCTTGCCATCGAAGTGTGGAGACCCGAACCCTGCTCTCGGTACGCCATCCTTGGATCACCGTTAGAGTCAACAAAGTCCCGAACCCTCGCTCTCGATACCACTTGAAGGACCGATACGACAGAACCGTGAGAGGGGGTGGAGTGAATGGGAGCCGATAAAATTCTTTCTCGAAGGAGATAGAAACTCCAACTAGATGAACACGGTTTCCAACACACGTCTCCGACTCACTACCCAAGTTGGCCAAGCCCACGTAGTCACCGGAGTGCCACCGGACCTAAGAACCAACAACGTACAACCTTCCGACCCGAGAAAGCAAAATTTTAAAACCAAACCTCGAGTCTACAAACCCACACCGGTCGCACCGGTGAACGCCACCGCCGGGCCTCGGTCCCCCGCCGGTGAACCGAGCAACTTTCACTAAGTGGTGTTTACACGGTCGACCGTGAGACACACCGGTCGTACCGATCACGTGCCCCTCGAAAGCCCCAAGGCACCAAACAAAGCCAACCGACCACCAAACTCGACCCAAACTCGAAATGTTAGGCGCACTCCACAGACAACAGCGAACACACTCACAAGACGTTCACCCGAGCAAAATCCCATCGAGGGTTGCACCGCCGTACCGGCCAAAAGCACCGGTCGAATTCTGGTAGCTCGGCGGTTTCTGGGATGAACAACAACACCATGTGTCAACTCCCCAAATCCAAACCTCTCGATCTCCTAATCGCTCCACGACTCTGAACAAGACTTTGGGGATATTAGGAACACCTCATGAGGAGTCCATAGCCAAGTTTATTCCACCAAAACTCATCCATAAAGGAGGAATCAAGAAAATCCCACCAAGAGCACTTCCAACCCAAGAACTCAAGAAAACCCCAAAATCGATCACCTTTACTCACGGATTTGGGAGGGGAATCGATGTACCAAAGAACCACGAAGGGTTCCCACAAATTTCGCCCATCAAATCCCCAAGAGAAAAGTCCCGAAAACAACCCAAAGAAATCACCAAGAGAGGGCTCCGAAAATCACCACCAAGAACGACCTAGGGAAAACATATATCCAACCTTTGAGGAACCACGCCGAATCATCTATACATGAAACAAAGGTTCATACAAGGTCTAGCAAGCTCCCGATCATCCATCCCTCTCAACAAGATCTCTCCATGAAGCTCTCGCTAGTCCTATGGAGAACCTAAGGAAAATAGGAAGGAAAATGGGAAAACAAATGAGCTAGGGTTCCAATAGTTGGCTGCCATCCTCACCGTCGTACCGTCGTACCCACCGCCGGGGACCGAACCGCGCCGCCACAGCCTCCGTCTTCGTTCTTCGTTCTTGGCTTTATGGATCAAATCTAACCCGAAATGAACTCGGTGTAGCCTCCGCCAATCTCCACTCATGACTTGGCTCCCACGTAGTCCCGCTCGACCTTGGTTTTGAGGCTCAACCAAGAAACCGTCCATGACTTCATCTTGTCGTTCATGCCACCATGCGGCCTCGCACTTGACCCCGCCGCCACCGGGTCCCCGAGCGAAGCCTACTTGTCATCTCCACACCTGGAGGCCTCACCCTACGACGACCTTTCGCGCTTGTTCTTCACTCCGCACCAACACCCGCCTCGGGGCCGCACCGCACTGCAATACTTAGCCAAGAATCAGGCCCACACAATGTTGTCAATCACTCATCACACAAGGAAGCGACCAACCACCGGTCCCCCGAACCACACATGGTCCTCGAAGGAAGCACCCTCTCGTGGAGAAGAAGGAAGACACCGTTTTAAGGAAACCATGATCAATGGTGCCATGATCGCACCTCCATGGGGTAATCTTCTCATTCGTCCTTGGGTTGTAATCGATCTTGAGATGTAATCGCACTTTGTCGGATTATCTATCTATCATCTTGTGTTGAATATACTTTAATGCTTAAGGTTAGCTACCGTGCCGTAAAGGGAGTAGAGCTCCAACGCTTCCTTGGATCCATTCAATACGCTGTGTCCATCAAAGTTCTAGTCATGAATACCTTCGCGTAGTGACAAGATTTGTATACTTAGGGCGAAACCGTGGTCACAACCCCGATAGATTAGATTGGTTTTCATGTCTTTAAGCGATTGCATGTTCTAGTATCGTAGACCCGTGGGCGAGTGTCTTTTATCTTGATATCTTAATCATTCTCTCTAGTATAGGTTAGTTGTTTTCTAGTATAATATTAGTTAGGGTTTTAGTAGTTAGTATGTCATTGTAGATCGAACGCTTGTAATCCCCTTGCTCCGCGGATTGACAAAATCTCGTGGTGAAAAAGGTGTGGGGTCCCACGCTGCGATCGCAGACGTGAGAAGGTCGCCGGGACTCGCTTGATGTAAAGCAGGGCACGCGGGGTACCCATGCCACGTAAAACCCTCGAGCGGGGCGAGCCCTCGGCTCAAAACGAAAACAACCCTCGACGGGATATCGACGTGAGAAGGTCGCCGGGACTGCTTGATGTAAAGCGGGCACCGCGGGTACCCATGCCACGAAAAACCCTCGAGCGGGGCGAGCCCTTGGCTCGAGACAACCCTCGACGGGATATCTCCGGGAGAAGGAAGCCGGGCACATACGCGGGTGCCGCGCACAAAAACCCTCGCGGGCGAGCCCGGCACGAGCTCGGGAAGGGCACATACGGCTCGCCACGGCACCTCTCGCGCCACCCTCGACGGCCGCAAACGTGAAAAGACGGGGCCGCCCAGGCGCCACCCCGCACGGCCCTACTGATCAGAGGTCCGAAGCCTGACCCTCGACGGGTTCGAACAGGCGCCACAGATCGCGCGAGTTAGGGACGACGAGGGCACGCGCATTCGAGCCGTTCCTCGAGCCCGTCGGCTCGAGGGTGCCCCACATGTCGTGTTCGAGAGCCGGCGAGGGCAGCTAGCGGGGGATCCAACCGAGGGGAGAGCTTCCGCGCCCTCGGTCCATATCGAACGGGACCGAGCCCCACCTAGCAAACCCACGCAAGTGCTTCCATGGACGTGTCTCCGGACCGCGCGGCCTACCCTTATCGAACGGGGCATGGACGTCCACTTGAACCACCCGCTAGCGGCTCGACGAGGAATCCGCAATCCGCGACCCGCTCGATGGGGGTTGCGGAAACCTCACCCTCCGTCCCGCGGAGGGACGGCGAGGGCGCGTTAAAAAACAAGTCGCCAAGCTCTACCCGATCGCCTCGAACGGGCCAAGGCTCGGGGGCTTGGCGCACGGCTACACCTCCTTGAAATTGCACCCACCGAGACGAGTGCCGGCGGTGCGTGCACCCCCGAAGCCGGGCCGAAATACCGCCGATGCCGGTTGGCATATGTGCCACGCCTCTCTGACCAAAATTCTCGCGGTTAACCCCTGCAGGAGAACCCACACTCCTGCAGGGCTTCGGGAGCTAGACCCGCGGGTCCGCTGACGCAGCCCCACGGAAAGCGTTCGCAGAACAAGGAGGGAAGAACGTCCTATCAGTAGGTTCCAGCATCTGCGGGAGCCTCAATGGCAAACCCACAGATGCTTGGGGGGCCACGCTCGGGGATTGCCCCTAGGAGTCCCCTTAAACAATGGGGAAAACCTCACTTAAAACCCGCAACGAAACCCAAATACGTTAGGCCTAACCACGCAGGTGCCTAACCATGCAGGACACGGCCCACAGAGGCTCCGACGGCCCATCGAGGCGGCCCACGAAAGGATCCCCTCGAACAGGCTCCACCCCGCTCGAGGGGCAGCACTTCCCTCGAGCGGGCTCCGCCTCGCTTGAGGGTACGCCCCGCCCTCGGCCGGGGTCCGCCACGCTCGAGGGTGCCCCTCACGCGTGCGCCGGCCCCGTACACGGGCATTTAACGCCCGACGCCGCGGACGGCGCCATCATGCGCCCGGGCTCGCACCCGCGTGCCGCCGCACCTACTCCCCGGGGAGGAGCCCATCACCGCCACCGTGGGAGGGAGCGTGCGCGGCGGCCGTGTCGGTCCCGTGACACCGTGCGCACGCCCTAGTACGGCTAACCCCGCCGAGCCCTCGAAAGGGGGCCGGCGCACCCTCGATTCACTTTCTTGTGACCCTACAGGGTTAGGTGGAGGCGCTAGGCCGGTGGACTGCCATCCCCGCCACCCGTAACGGCGTGCCCGCCGTACCCGCGCGTGCAGGCGCACGCCGGGCCCTGTAGCAACGACTCCAGCCCCGTGAAGCGCGTCGGGAAGGAACGCCGTTCTGACTATTCCTGTACGCCGTACGGGCCTCGCGCGGCACCTCCCTCGAGCCTATCGAAGGACATCACCACCATCCGCCGCTCTCCTACCCTCGAACGCCACCGTTCGGGTACAAGTCGAGCCATGATGACCGGATCGGCCGCAAGGATCGCCGGATGGCCGCCCATTCTCCAAAGATATCACGTCGTGCTTCTCCACGTAGCTAGATAGCGCGGCATGCATGTAGTTCGCCCCCCTTGATCTATAAAAGGGGGACGAACCCCCCCGACCGCGGGGAGAGACACGAAACGACGCGACACACTCAAGGCCATAGACCAAGAGCCCTTGACATACGCTGTGCACTCACTCTCTAATTCTCCCACAACATCTTCAGCCACTCCACTAGGGACTTGGAAGCCACGCTTCCTCTCCCGCCTTGCTTGTAGCGCCCCCCACTCTGAGCACCCCCCGTGCTGAGCAATATAGTGCCGTGAGCACACCTGCCGGGACGTACGGCCCCCTCGGCCGGAACCAGGATAAAAACCCTGTGTCACTTGTTGCTTAGCATCAACCATTGAGGGATAGACCTCGGCGCTATCTATCGGTTAGTGTCGGGACCATATTCCGCACCGACATTAGCCTCGACACAAGCCTTGCTATCCCAACGCGTGTCCTCCACTTCGAAGATTCCGAACCGCGTCGTCGCGCACCAGGCCGACCGGTGCTCCTCACCGTCAAATCGGTCGGACCCACCGGTCGGACCGGTCCGGCAGCTGCGGCAAAGACCGTCTTTGGTTCTTCGGTCTTGGCTTTGTGGATCAACCAAGGAACCCAGTGGTTTTCTGGTGAACCACCGGAAACCCCGCGAACTCGGTGTAGCCTCCGCCAATCTCCACTCATGACTCGGCTCCCACGTAGTCCCGGCTCGACCTTGGTTTTGAGGCTCAACCAAGAAACCGTCCACGACTTCATCTTGCTTGTTCATGCCACCATGCGGCCCGCACTTGACCCCCGCCGGCCACCGGGTCCCTCGAACGAAGCCTACTTGTCTTCTCCACACCCGGAGGCCTCACCGCGACGACCTTTCGCGCTTGTTCTTCACCTGCACCAACACCAGTCAAGCCGCAACCTGCACCTGCAATACTTCGCCAAGAATCAGTCCACACAATGTTGTCAATCACTCATCAAACAAGGAAGCGACCATCCACCGGTCCTCGAACCACACATGGTCCTCAGTCACTGCTATCGCCAGAGTCTTCCCCACCCGAGTCTGTTGATTCTTCATCTTCAGTAGAGCATTCTGGAGGCGCAGTGCCCTTTTCTCGCTTCTCTTCTTCAATTAACTGAGGGAGGCAAAGAAAGAAACATAAGAAAAATCAAAAGAGAAAGCTTTGCGAATTAGCAGAAGTGAATAGAATCGTTCGGAAATCAACCTGGGCAAGCTTAGCACGAGTAGTGCTTTTGACAGCTTCCTTCCTGCTAGCGAGCTAGAATTCTCTTGCGAATTTAGCTCTGATAGCTTGAACATCTTCATTAGGCCGAAGTCTTGAAGTACCCAGGGCATCGGGAAATTGTGGAAGTTTCTCGCGAAAATTCACAAGATCCACGCAGTCGAAATCGTGAAGAAGCTTCAAGATGCTTTCTACAGAGAAGGCTGATGCAAAATCATTAGCACCAGAAATAACCTCGGGGAGCGCTTTGAATTCAGTGTCGATCCATTCCATGAACTCAGGAAGTCCCAAGTCAGCAGGGAGTGGTGCAGGATGAACACTAAATTCGTTCAGAGATTTTTCGTACTTTTCAAACAAATTCTTCAACTTGCTGATAGTTTCAGAAACGCTTCTCCCCGAAGCTTCCCTCTGATCAGTCAATGCTCTTTCGAGATCTTGTATCTTTTGTTCCTTGCTGCTCAAAGACTTGGCCAGATCGGCGTTGTTGGTACGAAGATCTTCGACAGTTTTCAAGGATTTGTCATGATCTTTACAAAGATTCTCGATTAGCCGCAAGTCATCATCATGTGTCTTCTGTAGTTTTTCCAGATCTTTTTTAGACCGGTCAAGGACCTCTTCAGCAGTTTTCTTCTCGTCTTGACAACTCTTGAGAGCCACTGCAAGTTCAGCCACTTTCTTTTCTAAGTCCAAGTTCGCCGCTTGAGACAATTTGAAGTCGCGACTCAGTTTCTGGGAGTCTTCTATCAACTTCTTATTTATCTTCTCTTGTTCAATCAAGCGTTCACACGCAATCCTTCCAGATATGGAGGCTTTCGCTGCATAATCACTGCGATATTCTGCGAACTTGGACACAGGGTACGAACGAAGAAGATTCTCAAATTCTGAAAAATCGCAAGAAAAAGCCATGAGTAGAAAGTTGAGAAGTCCGAAGCAGAGTAAGTTGCAAAAAGAAATGAACCTTTTTTATCCTTAGTGGCAAGCTTCTTCCTCGAACTCGTAGAGGACTTGCCCAAACTCGTTGGAGTCTTCTTCGAGGAACTACTTGTCGTATGGACCTCCCTGGGCCCACTACCTCGGTGGGTACCAGGACCGACTACTCGGTGGGCCCCTGGGACTACTCGAGTTGTGTTGCACGATACCTGATGGCGTGAAGCGCAAGGACTACGGTGGAGAAGTACTCGGATAGGAAGCTATACAAGTCTTGTACTGTGTAGAGAACTCCTAGATGTACCCGACCAGTACTCTCTCCCTGAACCGACTTGTAACCCTGCCTCCCGGGCTATATAAGGTGAGGCAGGGACCCTTCTCTCTCATACGCATCATCTTGTAAACACACCCAATCAAACCAGAGCTACGCAGCATACAGGACGTAGGGTATTACGCATCTCGCGGCCCGAACCTGTCTAAATTGTGTTCCACGTGTCTCTTCCTTCGAGTTACCGATCTCGACAAGGCCACATTCATCTACCTCGGGTACTCCCCTTGGTAGGTTGCCAGTCTAAAACACCGACAGCTGGCGCGCTAGGTAGGGGATCTCACCTGAAGATCTCATGGCAAACTTGTCGGGGACAACCTTAGAGGTCCCCTTTAACAACCGGGATATCCCCACTTAAAACCTGCAACAAAGCCAAACACACTTTGCCTAACCATGCGGGATACGGCCCACGCTGCAAGGACCTCAACGGCCCACCAAGGCGGCCCTCTTGAAGATCCCCTCGAGCAGGCTTCGCCCTCGCTCGAGGGTGCGCGCCCCTCGGGCGGGCTCCGGTCCCGTTCGAGGGGTGCGCTCCCCCTGAGCGGGCTCCGCCGCTCGAGGGCCCGCTCCCCTCGAGCAGGCTCCGCCTCGCTCGAGGGTCCGCCCCGCCCTCGACCGGGGTCCGCCTCGCTCGAGGGCGCCCGCCGCGTGCGCCTGCCCCCGCACACGGGCATTTAACGCCACGACTCCGGCGGGACGGCGCCATCATGCGCCCGGGGCTCGCGCCCGGTGCCGCCGCACCAACTCCCCGGAGGGAGCCCATCCCCATCCTCGTGGGGAGGGACGTGCAACGCGGCGGTGTCGGTCCCGTGACGCCGTGCGCCCTCGCTCCGGAGTACGGCTAACGCGCCGAGCCCTCGAAAGGGGGCCGGCTACACCCCTCGATTTGCTTTCTTGTGACCCTACAGGGTTAGGTGGAGGCGCTAGGCCGGAGGAACGCCATCCCTCGCCACGCTTACGGCATGGCCGCCGTCCCCCGCGCGCGGGGTGCATGCCCGGCGCCGTAGCAACAACTCCAGTACGGTGAAACGTATTAGAACGGGACGCCGTTTTACCTACTCCTGTACTCCGTACGGCCAACGCGTCGACGCCTCCCTCGAGCCCATCGAGAAGACATCACCGCCATCCGCCGCCCTTCTACCCTCGAACCGCCACCGTTCGGGTACAAGATAGGTCATGATGGCCGGATCGCCGCAAGGATCGTCCGACGGCCGCCCACTCTACGATAGCACGCCACGCCCCTTCACGTAGCTAGATAGCGCGGCGCGCATGTGATTCGCTCCCTCCTTGATCTATAAAAGGGGGACGAACCCCCCCCTCGCCGCGGAGGGAGGGGGACGAAGGGAACGCGTACAACACGGAGAGGCGAGCCGTGCCACGTGCTTGCTCTCCAATTCTCCCACAACATCTTCGCCATCACACCGGGGACTTGGAAGCCGGGCTTCCTCTCCCGCCTTGCTTGTAGTAGCCCCACTACGAGCACCCCCGGTGCTAAGTAATATAGTGCCTTGAGCACGCCACTGGCTGGACGTACGGCCCCCCGGCCGAACCAGGATAAAAACTCGTGTCACTTGTTGCTTAGCATCGACCATTGAGGGATAGACCACGGCGCTTACTGCGGTTAGTGTCGGGACCATATTCCGCACCGACAGCTTGGCGCCCACCGTGGGGCAATCCGAGCGTCTAAGGTCAATCCGTCAACTCCCTCCATGGTGATCCGCACCGAGTACCCGTGGTACACGCTATTGCATGGGCAGCTCGGACCCCCTCCCCCGCCGGGTTCGAAATCCGGTTCGGGGGCCCGAACTTTCGGACACGGGGAATGGCTACCTCATGCGCCTCACCAACCGTGAGGAGCTCCGCGCGCGGCGCCGGCCGGGCCCGCTCCGGTCCCCGCCGCACGCACCACCACCGGCGCGGACGCCCGTAGGCGCGGATGCCGCGGGCCCGTCGACGCCACGACGCCGCCGCCGCTGCGGGCCGCGTTCGCGCCGGGCGCGATCCGAGCGACGAGCGGCCGAGCGCGCCGCCTCTCGGCACGGCGCGCCCACCGCCACGACGACCGCCACCACCCCGGCGGGGACGCGCGCGCGGTCTCCGACCGCGCATCCCCATTGGGTTGCGTGGTGCCACGTCGGCATACAACGCAAGCGTCAACACCACGATGCACGGGTCCCGCCCTTGGCCGTCATGTCTTCGTCGCCGTGGATCCCGGCGCCTCGGCGGGCGACGAGTCGTCCCCGGCCTCCCTCGACCGCGTTGCCGCCCGCCGACCGCCACGGGTACGCGAGAATGGGGACTTCTCCCGCGTGCCGACCCGGTCATGTTCAGGCGTTTCCTTGACGCTACGGACTACTGGTTCGGCTGTTCCGACGACTCCAGCACCGGGAGCTTCGACCCCGCGCGGGAGTGCTACGCTGTCATCGCCAACGACCCAGCCAATGCCGCCGGCGCGGTGGGCGCCAGAGACGGGGAGATCATGCCTGCCCGGGGATCGCCACACGCCTAGCCGCAGGCCAAGCGCTCCCGCCGGGCCGACGCCGACCCGCACGCGCCCAAGCCCGCGAGCTCGAGGCCAAGCCGGCGGAGGAGTACGGACGGTGCGGTCGCTCCGCGCCTCGATGGCCGGAGAACGCGTGCGGGAGCCGGGCGAGCGGGCCCGCGACCGCATCAATGCCGACAACCCCCGACGTGCCGCCGCGGGCAAGTCGAAGCTCATTGCCGCCGCAACGCCGCTACGGGCCATGCCGACACCCTCGACCCCCGAGGCACAAGACCCGCACCGCGAGGTGCGGACTCTCATCGAGCAAGCGGCCGCTCCGGCAGGTCGAGAGCTCGGCGTCGCGCATCCGCCAACAAGTGGATGCGCGGGGTGACGGGGCCGCACAAGGGGGCGAACCCTCGGTCCACGCAGAGGAGCGACGGAGCGTCCCGCCAACTCGGGACGCGCGCAGCCGGCCAAGGAACGGCTCCTTGACACGCGCCAGCTCGGACGGTGACGCTCGCAACGTCATCAATGCACCGCCGCACGAGCAAGGCGGACGCGCGTGCAGCGGTGGGCTACCACCCTTGACGGGGCGGACGCTACGACGGCGGTGAGGACCGCTCCACCGACGCCGGGAGCCCCCGGGACCCGTGTGTTCAGCCGGGAGATCCGCGCGGCGGCCTTCCCCCCCCGCGCTTCCGCCAACCCTCGACCATCGTCGGGTACAACGGGGAGACGGATCCCCGCGTGTGGCTCAACGACTACCGCTTGGCCTCGCCACCGGGCGGGGCCACCGGCCGACGAGGTCATCATCCGCAACTTGCCCCCGCACCTCGGCGATGCGGCCCGACATGGCTCGAGCACCCGCCCGCCACCAAATCCACAATTGGGACGATGCGGTCCGCACGTTCGTGGGCAACTTCTAGGGCACGTACGTGCGCCCCCGGAATTCCTCCGGGACCTCGCGCTCCTCGCACACGAAGCCCGGCGAGTCGCTCGCGGGACTTCATACGACGCTTCTCCAAGCGCCGTACGGAGCTCCCAAGCGTAACGCGATCCGAGATCGTGCATGCCTTTCTCGAGGGCACCACGTGCGAGGACCTTGTGCGGGAGCCGGGACGCAGCCCCGCCCGCGGACTCCAACGAGCCGTTCGACATCGCCACCGCCCGCCCTCGGGAGAGGAGGCCGTGGGAGCGATCTTCGACGGCAAGAAGGGCAAGCGCTCGGAGGACGCGCCCGCGGAGGGCAGCAAGTCCAGGAGCCCCACCGCAACGACAAGTGGGGCAAGAAGGGAAAGAAGCCGCGCGCGCGAGGCGCGCGAGCGAGGGCGCGACGGCGGTAATGCCGAGGCCCTCGGCGTGGACCCGGCTCGACGGGGCCCTCGACCCGCCCCTCGAGGCCCGGGGGTGTTTGACGACATGCTTCGAAAAAGCCATGTCCTTATCACAAGACCCCGAAAATCACACTCTTGAGCGGTGCGACATGCTCAAGAAGTTCTAGGGACGCGCCGCCGCAAAGGAGGCGAGGCCAAGAAAGACGGAGGAGATGGCGACGCCGGCGGCTTCCCCCGCCGTGGAAAACGTGTTCCTCATCTTTGGGGGGCCAACCGTCGACATGTCGACCCGCCGCCGCAAGAAGGAGCGGCACGAGGTCCTCGCCGCAGAGAAGGTGCCTCCCTCCTTCCTCAATTGGTCGGAGGACGCCATCACCTTCAGCCGGGAGGACCACCCGAACCGCGTCCCCAACTCCGGCCGGACCCGCCGGTGGTCGACCCCATCATCGCGGAACGCGCGGTTCTCGAAGGTCTTGATGGACGGAGGCGGCAGCCTCAACATCCTCTACGCGCATACGCCGCGCTTGATGGGGATCGGGCCGGACCAACCGCGGCCCGGCAAGACGAAGCCGTTCCACGCCATCGCGCCCGGCAAGCGGTGTCCGGCCCCTCGGGCGCATCAACCCGCCGCCTTGGTTTGGCACCGCGAAGAATTTCCGCAAGGAGACCCTCACCTTCGAGGTGGTAGGGTTCAAGGGAGCCTACCACGCCATACTTGGGAGACCCCCGTTACGCCAAATTCATGGCGGTCCCCAACTATACTTACTTGAAGATGAAGATGCCGGACCGAACGACGTCATCACCGTCGGCTCGTCCATCGAGCACGCATTCGATCGCGACGTCGAGTGCGTAGAGTACGCAGAGGCGCTAGCGCCGGGACGAAGCGGCGGTGACCACTTTGGAGAAGATGGTCAACGACGACCTCGACTCCGCCGCCAAGCACACCGCACGTTCGAGGCCGCGGAGCGACCAAGGAGGTCCCCCTCGATCCTTCCGCCCCCGAGGGCAAGGCGTTGAGGGTCGCCTCCACCCTCGACCCCAAATAGGAAGTGGTGCTCGTCGACTTCCTCCGCGCCAACGCCGACATCTTCGCGTGGAGCCCCTCGGATATGCCGGGCATCCCGAGGGAGGTCGCCGAGCGGGCCCTTGACATCCCCGCTCACGCCCGCGTCGTGCAACAACGGCTCCGCCGCTTCGACGAGGAGCGGCGACGGCAATCGAAGCGGAGGCGCGGAAGCTTCTCGAGGCCGGTTCATCAAGGAGGTGTTCCACCCAACGTGGCTAGCAAACCCCGTGCTTGTAAAGAAAAAGAATGGGAAATGGCGGATGTGTATAGACTACACCAGTCTTAATAAAGCATGTCCTAAAGTTCCTTTTCCTTTGCCACGTATTGACCAAATCGTCGATTCAACGGCTGGGTGTGAATTGCTTTGCTTCCTTGATGCTTACTCCGGTATCATCAAATAAAGATGAAGGAGTCCGACCAGCTCGCGACTTCGTTCATCACGCCATTCGGGATGTTCGCTACGTCACGATGCCATTTGGCCTCCGAAACGCAGTGCAACGTACCGCGCGCATGCGCACGTTTTCGGAGACCACATCGGGCGGACGGTCGAGGCGTATGTGGACGACATCGTCGTAAAGACCGGAAGGCGGACGACCTGGTTGGCGACCTTGGCATTGCGTTCGGTTGCCTACGGGCCAATGGGGTCAAGTTAAACCCCGAAAAGTGTGTCTTTGGAGTGCCGCGAGGCATGCTCCCCGGGATACATTGTCTCCCAACGGGGGAATCGAGGCCAACCCCCGAAAAGGTTGCGGCCCTTGAACGAATGGGTCCAATCCGGGACCTCAAAGGGGTGCAAAAGGTGCCGGGGTGCCTTGCCGCCTTGAGCCGCTTCATCTCGAGGCTCGGCGAGAAGGGCCTCGCCCCTCTATCGCCTCCTCAAGAAACACGAACGCTTCTCCCCGGACCGCCGAGGCCCGTGGACGCGCTCGACAAGCTAAAGGCGTCCTTAGCGCACGCCCCTATTCTCACGCCGCCGGGGACGGCGAGCCCTTACGCCTCTATGTTGCCGCGACCACCCGGGTGGTCGCCGCCGTGATCGTCGTGGAGCGCACGGAGGAAGGGCATGCTTTATCCGTACGCCGGCCCGTCTATTACGTCGGCGAGGTCTCGTCGGACACCAAGACGCGCTACCCCCGTGTCCGAAGTTGCCGTACGCGGTAGTCCTTGCGCGGCGCAAGCTCCGCCACTACTTCGAGGCCCACCCCGTCACGCGTGGTCTCCTCTTTCCCGCCGGGGGAGATCATCCGCAACCCCGACGCCGCGGCGGGATTGCCAAGTGGTCCGTAGAGCCGATGGGCGAGGCGCTTGCCTACGCCCCGCGCAAGGCCATCAAGTCTCAAATCTTGGCGGATTTCGTCGCCGAGTGGACGGATACGCACCGCCGCCCCCGCCGCATCCAAGCGAGTGCCGGACTCGTTTTTCGACGGCTCGGTGATGAAAACGGGGGCGGGCGCGGGCCTCGCTCTTCGTGTCACCCCTTGGGGAGCACATGCGCTACGCAAAGGCGCCTCCACTTCCCCGCGTCTAACAATATGGTTGAATACGAGGCCCTCCTCTCGTGGCCTCAAAATCGCCATTGAGTTACGCGTCAAGCGCCTCGACGTGCGGGGGGACTCGCGGCTCGTAATCGATCAAGTCATGAAGAACGCGAGCCGCCATGACGACAAGATGGAGGCCTACCGCAAAGCCGTGCGAGCCCTCGAGGACAAATTCTACGACATCAAGCTCAACCATGTGCCCCGCCGGTACAACGAGGAGGCGGATGAGCCGGCCAAGATTTCGTCCGGGCGGATCACCGTTCCCCCCGAACGTTTCGCGCGCGACGTCGCTCAACCCCTCGGTCATCTTCGAGCCCCACCCCTCGAGTCACGCCGGGACCCTCGGGGGCTCCCTCGAACCCAACGGGTGCGGAACCCATGGACGAGGACCCCTCGAACGAGGCGTACGTGCTCTCCCTCCTCGAGGGGTATGGCGCCTACGGAGGCCGACGTGATGGACATCGAGCCGCCTCCCTGTCAAAACGGACTGGCGTGACAAATACATTGCCTGGATGGCTCGAGGGGAACTCCCCGCGGACCGGCCGTGGCCAGGCGCATCGCCAGGATGGCCAAGTCCTTTGCCCTCGTTGACGGCGAGCTGTACAAGCGCGCCGCCTCTGGCATCCTGCAGCGGTGCGTGCCCATTCCTCGAAGGGCGCGAACTCCCCGTGGGACATCCACGCCGGATCCGCGGCCATCATGCGGCGCCTCGTACCCTCGTCGGAAATGCGTTCCACCAAGGCTTTTACCGGCTACCGCGGTTGCGGGCGCCGGCCGAAATCGTACGCACCGCGAAGGGTGCCGCTTCTACACCCGCAAGTCCAACCTACCCGCCCATGCCCCGCGACCATCCCCGTAACGTGGCCATTTGCCGTGTGGGGGCTGGACATCGTTGGGCCCCCGCAAAGGCGCCGGGGGCTTTACCCACTTGTTGGTCGCAATCGACAAGTTCTCCAAGTGGGTGGAGGTGCGCCCCATCACGAATCTCAGGGCAGAGCAGGCGGTAACATTCTTCACCGACATCGTCTACCGCTTTGGAGTGCCGAACTCCATCATCACCGACAATGGGTCCCACTCACGGGCAGGAAATTTTTGGAGTTTTGCGACAAATACCACATCCGTGTGGATTGGGCGGGCCGTGGCACACCCACGGACCAACGGCCAAGTAGAGCGTGCCAACGGCATGATCCTACAGGGGCCTTAAGCCCCGTAATTTTCGACCAGCTCAACAAATCTGGGCGAAAAATGACTCCAAGAGCTACCAGCGGTTGTGTGGAGCCTAAGGACCACCCCCGAGCGAGCCACCGGGTTCACCCCGTTTTTCCTAGTCCATGGTGCGGAGGCCGTCCTCCCCACGGACTTAGAATACGGATCGCCCGGGGTTCGAGGCTATAACGAGGATGCCAACCGGCCGAGCCCGCGAGGACTCGCCGGATCGAGCCGGACGAGGCACGCCTCGTGGCCTTAATGCATTCCGCAAGGTATCAACAATCCCTAAGACGCTACCAAGCACGCAAGATACGTCGACGGGACTTCGATGAAGGGGACTTGGTCCTAAGGCTACGCCAAGACAACCGAGGGCGCCACAAGCTATCGCCCCCATGGGAGGGACCCTACGTCGTGGTGAAGGTACTCAAGCCCGCACATACAAGCCGCCAACGAGGACGGTGAAGAGCTCACCAACGCTTGGAACATCCAACGGCCTACGTCGCTTCTACCCTTAGCTAGGATTTCCAAGTACTTTTTATTGTAAAAACCATATGACCAACGCCCCGCTTGGTAACAACTATGTAAATGCTTCAAGTCTAATAAAAAGGGCAACTCGGCTTTCCCCCGAAACCCAAGTTACCCTCGCGGGCACCGCGGGGGGCATCCCCCCCCCCCCCCCAAAATGGTCCCATTTTTCGCGCAAAAACAAAAGAAACACGCGCTAAGTTTGTTTTCTACTTCAACCCCGAGCAAAAAATTCGAATAGGGCGCGGGCGGCCTAGCGGAAGGAGCGCGCGAGTCGAGATAGCCTACGCCGTGAGGATATGGCCCTTCTCTCTCGCCTCCAACCCAGCAGCCCCCCACGAAAATCGAACTCTCCTAACTAGAATCTACTTAGGAAGAAGGAGAAACAAAAAGCGTAGTAAACAAAAGACTTCATTTTAGCGTACGTTTATGTCAAAAACAACTTGTTCATTTACAAAGGCCGCGAGGCCGAATACCGATACACACATAAAAATGGGCCTAGCGCCCGACCGTCTTCGGGGCGGGAGGAGCGGCGGCGGCACCGGCGTCGGGAAGAGGAACTCCTCGAAGACTTCAAAGAAGCGTCCGGCGGCGCGCGGCGGCGAGCGCGTCCACACGCTCCATCGCTACCTCGTCCTCGACACCCTCGGGAACGACGTAGCCCTCCGCCGCGCCTCGAAGTTGACCTCGTAGTGGGATCGTACCACTCCGAGGGGCCTTCTCGGACGCCCGGATGCGCGCCCGGCGCATCCGCTCGGTGACGTGGCCGCCAAGGGCGCGCAGCGACCGGCCGCCGAGGCCGCCGCCCGTGTGCCTCGCCCTCCTCCACGGCTTGGCGGTGTCTCGAGGGCCACACCCTACGCCTCGCCTCCCGCTCGGAGGAGTTATAGGAAGCCCGCAATGCTGCCCCGGCCCGCTCACCGCATGCTCCGCAGCGGTGCGCAAGCCCGGAGTCACCAAGACAAGAAAGAAATCGAAAAAGGAGTGTGAATGCCCAAACGTAAAACCAACCAAACAAGAGTCAAGCGACAGCTCACCTTCGACTTGCTTCCTCTCCGCCTCGAGGTCGCGGCGCACGGCCCTTGACCGCCGGCTCGAGGCGCTTGACGGTCTCACCTTGCTCCCGGAGGGCCGCCTCTCCCCGGTTTGCATTTGTAATGCCGAGCACAATCGCCCTCGCCCTCGGCCTTGGAGAACGCGATGTTCCGCTCCTCCGGCGACTCGCGCCGCCTCGCGAGCGACGCGCTCCTCGCTCCCGGCGCCGGACCGGCGTCGACGAGGGCGGCTTGCTCTCGCCGGGAGCCGCCCCACGGCCCCTTGGCGGGCGGTGTGCTCTGCGGGAGCTGCTCCTCGCCGACGGCGAGCGCCGCGACCTTGGCGTCGAGGGCGGCCTTCAAATTGTCGGCCTCCTTGGCCCGCCGCTCCGTGCCCGCGCGCCCGCTCCTCGGCTCGGCGCCGCCGCACTTGCGCACCCTCGAGCGACGAGCGGAGCCCCCGGTGCTCGCCGCGGACGCCGGCCACCTCCGCCTCCCAATTGGTTGCCGCCGTGCGCATCTTCTCCGTGTCCGAGCGCGCCGCCACAGCGCCTCATCACGGTCGATGAGGGCTGCGCAGACCCGCTCGAGGCCGGAGCGCCGCGCCGGTCTCGCCTCGAACTCTCGGGAGTTCGTCGCGCCAGGCCACGGCCCGGTACGCCAGCCAGCCGTCCGGGGTCCTGAGGGCGTCAGCAAGCGTGTCGAAAGCGCTGCACCGCTCCCGGAGCTGGTGGACCTCGGCGTTCACCCGATCGAAGGCGTCGTACTTGTCATGGGCGCGGCGCTCGAGCTCCTGGCACCCACAAATCAAAACCCGTAAGCGCCACGACACAGAGGCAGCGCACAAAAATGAGAGAAAGAAGGAAACGAGCAACGACGCCCTACCTGGAAGACGCGCCATGCGGGGCCGCCATGGACCCTCAGCGCCTCGTTCAGCGCGCGGTTGAGCGTGGCACCGTGGCTCCGCAGCTCTCCCCCAAAGCTCCTCGCTCCCCCCGGCGTCGGCAAATGCGGGGGATCGCCGCCGGCCCCCTCCACCCGGGCGGAGTGGCCGGCGCGGGAAGACGAGGTCTCGGCGCCGTGTCCTCGGTCCCCCGCCACCATGTGACCCTCGCGCCGCCTCACGAGGGCCCCCTCCTCCCCGGGGCTCGGGGAGCGTGTGGGGAAGCTCGCCCACCGGTCCCACCCGGCGGCGGGGGAGTCGTCATCCGGGACCTCCACCACCTCTCGCCGGGAACCGCCGGCGGGCGCCGCCCTTGCGCCGCCTCCGCCGGCGCCTCCACTTGCGCCTCCACGCGCGCGGGCGCTTGACGCGGCGCCGCGGCCACCGCCTCGGCCGCGCCCCCGCGGCGGCCAGGGCGCCCGGCCGCCCTCCTCGGCCGGCCGCCACCTCCAGCCGTGCCTCCGCGACCACGGGCGCCGCCACGGGTTGCACCCGCTCCGCCTCCTCCTCCGCAAGCTCGGCGCCACGGACCGCGCCTCCGTAGCGGCGGCGCTTCCGCGGGTCGCGCCTCCACCACGGCCGCCGCCGCGGCCCCCGCGTCCCCACAATGGCCGACGTTAGCCGCTCCTCGGCGACCGCCGGCCGCGCCATGGCGGGCGGATCCGCCGGCCGAGGCCTCGAAGCCTCGGCCCGGGCTTTGCGAGCTCTCGCCCGCCGCCGCCGTGCTTGCCCCCGCCCGCGACGCCCTCGACGAGCGCCGCCGGGTGGGGATGGATGCGTCCGCCCTCAGCACCTTGGCCGGTGCGAGGGGAGGCACAGTTGGCACCACCCCCGCGCAAACACAAACAGAAAGTTAGAATGCCTGATCGTCAAAAAACCAAACCAAGCAGAAAAGCGAGCCCCTTACCTCGAAGAGGAAAAGGCGCGCTTCCTTTTCCCTCGAAGCCTCGGCGGATGAGGCCGGCGCGGCCGGCACGCCCCCCGCCGCCGCGCCTCCCCCCCGACGACGCCACCGCGCGCGCGGGCCCCGCCCCGCGCGCGGGCACGCTCACCCCGCGCGCGGCGCATTTGCCGTGCGCGCCTCCGCGGCACGCGCCGGCGCCTCCGCCGGCGCGCGCCGCCCCTATTGTCGATTGCCCGGCGGCGGGCGCCGTTGCATCCGCCCCGTGCGATGCCGCCCTTGCCGCCGGAGCCGGCTCCGGCGACGGGGGCGCGGCTCCCATCTATCGAGGAGCCCTCCCCCTCAGCCTCTTCCTCTTCGTCCTCCTCCGAGGAGGAGTACTCCCTCGGTCCCCGGGGAGGAGAGCCCCGGTTCCTCGCGCCGCCGTACTCCGCGTTCCGTCGCTCGCGGCGCTCGCGGTGCCGCCTCGCGCGCTCCCTCTTGCGCGCCGCCCGCTCCATCTCCCGTTGCCGCGACGCCCGACCGAGCGCGCGTAAGTCGGGGGGTGGGCGGGACGGACTTCGCGGCGGTGAAGCTCACCG